>JAOXOE010000441.1:23794729-23854077 GCA_028565055.1 Phoeniculus purpureus
CATTAGGGATTGGAAGGGACCTCGAAAGATCATCTAGTCCAATCCCCCTGCCACAGCAGGATCACCTAGAGCAAGTCGCACAGGAACAGAAAGCTCTAGGGAGACCTTATTGTCATCTTTCAGTACCTGAAGGGGGCCTATAGGAGGGGTGGGGTGTTTTTACAGGAGCTTGCAGTGACAGGATGAGGCCCAATGGCTACTAGCCAAAAGAAGGTTAGATTAGGAATTAGGAAGAAGTTCCTCACCATGAGGATGGTGAGACTCTGGAACCGGCTGCCCAGTGGATGCTCCATCACTGGGTCTGTTTAAGATCAGATTGGAAGGGGCTTTGAGAAACTGGGTCTGGTGAGAGGAGTCTCTGCCTGTGGCAGGGGTCTTGAAACTAGATGATGTCTGAGATCCCTTTCAACCTAAACTGTTTCATGATTGCAGAAGACTTCTTAGAGCAGACGGCTGACACTAATGGATAGGACAGAGGTAAAGCTGAGGTACCTCTGTGGCACTATGGTGGACCCCAAGGCTGTTGCACAGGGTAGCCCAGCTTGTTGTAGCTGCTCTGTTTGTGTGTGGGCAGCACATGAAGTCAGATGATGGGCTCACCTCCTGACAAGTGAAAGTGATTTAACAATCCCTTTTTTTGCGCTTCACAAAAATCTTAATCACTTTAAGCTGCTTTTTAAATGCCTTCTTAATTTGATTTTCTGGCTTCAACAGCGTCTAAACCAGGACAAACAGACTTTGGAGTAGTTTTTCCACAAAAACATGGGCATTGTCGCAAGCTGAAGGAGATGTTTGTCACTGAGACAAGACCATGTCAGAACTTCTTGGCACAGGACTGTGTTCACTGCCATCGCTGCTGCTGCATACTTGGCTTTAACGTTTCTTTCCGTTTTAACTGGCTTCTGCCCTGACTTCTGGTTATCTTTCACTTCTTGTTTTGCTCAGGAACAACTACAACAGTCAGTTCCATAAACAGTTATTTTTTAAGCCTCTTAAAAGGCCGGTTATTCGTATGGTGTGCCAGGGCTGGAGGCCGTTGCGGAGGGCGTGAGGATTATGCCGACTGCTGAGCCTCAAGGGGAAAATTGCAGTTTATTGATTGGAGGTGTAGAGGAACCTGGGAGGATCTGGTACGGTAACAGAGAGGGATTCTTGTGTGCATGTGGCACAGCTTTTTATCTGCTGTAAAAAATAGGGGCAGATGGGCGCAGAGAGATGCTCTGGAGGGAGTGATCAAAAAATAAGGTGTTGAGCAAGAGTTGCTTCTGAATCACAGTGATCAGCTGGAGCCAGCTTAAGGCAAACTGAGGCGAGGAACAGAAAGGCAGTCTCTGGTTTAGGGAAGTGACTCACTATCTTTTTGTAAGGCGGGATCCCAGGCAGTGGGGCTTAAGGTTCAGCCCTGTTGTGGGGCCAGAGGTCACCCCGGGCGTGGAGCTGGGCTCACAAGTTGCTGCAGAGTCTGTTACCATGATGCCAACGAGCCTCATGCTTCATGAATTCACGTCTTGCTTCTTCCCCTGTGCTGAATCCCGGATCTGGCCAGAAGCCTCCCCCTGCCAGGCACCCTTAGCCCTGCCTGTCTTCCTCCACACCCAGCATCCTCCTCCTAGGCTACTCCTGCTCCCCAAAAGCTCATTGCCCACGCCATGCATCTGCCCAACAGGCACTAAACGTTACCCCATTGCATGTACAGACGCACAGCCCTGTGAAATCTAGGGCTCGGGGCTCTTCCCCCCATGTACCCTGTGCCCTCATTACCCATCTTAAAACTTCTGCTTTAAAAGCCTTTTTCTCTTGAGCTTCTTTTTCTGAAGCTTTGTTATCTGAAAACTCATCCAACGTGAGGTTATTGCCCTCCAGGCTGGTTTCATTTATATGAAACTATGGTCCTTTCTTTCACATCCGTCTCCATTCGGATAACCAAGGTATCCCTGGATGGCATTTGTGCAAAGCCACCACTTGCATAATGATGTTTGAGCAGGTCATGATGACTAAGCGGTTTAATCTCTTCTGTTTGTGATCGTCTTCCCCAAGCCTTTTTTGTATCATGTGGATATATTTCACTGTTCCAATTAACATAGAATTAACTGTGTAAGGGTTTGTTTTGCTTGGGGGGGTGGGACTTTTAAAGTGCGAGTTCTGTGGCAAGGCAGGGGTTGGTTGGAACCATTATTGGTCAACTGTGTGATCTTTCTGCCACCTTGTGGAGAAGAACCACTAAACTGCTGAGATGAAACCGGAAAGAAGACATGGCTATTAAAATCTATACTTTTCATAAATAGGTCTAGGAATTGCTGTAGCAGAGCAAAAATCATTGATTTATCCCCAAGTGTTTTAAGTTTATTTTAAAAAAGTGCTGGGAGCACTTAAATCCAAACTACTTGCATCTGCACTAAACTGTGACGACACACGTTTCCTAAGTTTTGGGTTTTGCATGGCCTATGCATGCCTTCACATTTTAGTCCTCCTGACCACCCTGGTTCATCCATTTTGAACAACATAGGTTGATGTGACTGTCCTCACTTGGACCTGCAACTCCACAGCCCATTTTACAAGGCTTACGGTGCCTATTCTCTAGTTCAGCCATAGCTGGTGTAATTAGTCTGAAAGAGGCACCAGCCTCTGTTCACTGGCCATAATGAGTGTGAGTGAGCAGCAGATGTTACTAATTTCTGTCTTCTAATTCCTAGCTGAGCCTCTCACACCCATCCTGAACACAGGCACTGAAATCATGCTGCTGCTACACAGGGAAGTTTCTGTCAAGGGTAAGCAGGTTATTCAAAGAAATTCATCTGGAAGTGTGGTGTGCTCTGTCACTCACATGCAAACCCTTTCAGTTCTCTGCTCTACAGTGTGCATGGAACCAGGAGTAAAAATTACCAGGGAGTAAAATCTTCTTTAAAGTTTCTTGGCATTTGACAGTCAGTCAAGAAGTGGCTGAGGAAAAGGAGGCTGAGAAGGAAACTATCACTTTCTGCAATTGCCTGAAAAGACATCAGAGAGAGCTGGATGCTGGTGTCTTCTCACAGGTAATTAGTGACAGAACAAGAAGGCTGCACCAGGGGACGGTTAGGCTGGACATTAGGAAGAATTTTGCATTGAAAGAGGAGTCAGGCCTTGGAAGAGGCTGCCCAAGGAAGTGCTTGAGTCACCATCTTAGGATGTGTTTAAAGGCCATTTCGATGTGGTGCTAGTAACGTGGTCTTGTGGTGAACTTGGTAGAGTAGGGTTAACAATTGGACTTGATGAGCTCAGGGGTCTTTTCCAGTCTGAATGAGCATCCTGTATTCTTCCTTCTGTCCTGTGCAAATGACGTAGATGACAGAGATTCCACCTTCTCCTCTTCCACATGTTGGGACTTCATGAAAGTGGAGAAGATCTGGCTTGTTCACTCCCACTTCCATGGTATCATTCATTATGCGAATGCTTTGAGAGAAGCATGGAAAGGATTTTAGAGTGTTCTGTGAAGACTCACTATTCAAACAGGAGGATTTTTTCTGCCTACTTGTGTGACTCTTAGAACGATACGCCAACCAAATACGGGTTCCTTGTCTGTTAGGTACTCTTCAGGTCTATACTAAGAGAGGTCATCCAGGCATATTTTGATCTGATCGAGACAAAGGGTGGGGAAATAGAGATACATAAGGAGAAAAGTGTCATTACCTCATGTCATACTTAGGGAGACTTATGGAATGACTGACTGATGCTGCAGATAGGTAGGTCTGGTGGAGTGTATGTGGAAAGAAGGGGCTGTTGACATGAGCGAGGTTCCTCATCTGCACGAGAATATATATGACTGGTTCTGCAGCATCCCAAAATCAGGCAGTTAGTGTGTATCGAAGGTCCCAAATAAACTCAGGTTTCTTTTACTCCAGTCAAGTTCTATACACATTTGTACTCTTCAGTATGAATTTGTCTGCAGATGAAAACATGTAACATATCTCTGTAAGAGAAGTCACTTATTTTCATGGCTTTATTACCCATTATTACAGCTTCTAAATAATGTCAATTTATATTTCTAAGTGATAGCATTGTGCTTTTAGGGGATACCAATAGAGATGACTCTTTCCTAGCTTGGCTTTCTTTGCTCCTCCAGCTCTGCAAAGGAGGAGCCTCTGCACTCATTTGTCTTTGTTTTGTTTGTTGCTTTTTTTTTTGCCTGGTAAGAGCAAACAAAACAACATAGATGATGGTAGGAGTATCTGTGTCTTGGTTTTGATTAGCTGCATAGTTCCAGTCCCTCTCAAGAGTTCTTTCCCAGTTGCACTGTGCCAATGCCCTGCCTCCTCATTGCTCTGGGTGACAGAAATCTACTGGTATTTCCTCCAAGGTCTCTAGCAAGTGACCAGCATTTTCTGGAATGCTTTTAGAGAACACATTTTTGCTTTGGCAGTTCTTTCAGTTCACTTGGCTTTCTGCTAGCATTTCACTGCCAGATGCAGCAAAGAACACAGTCCCTAGCTTTTGCTTGCGCTTTAGCATGCGGTTAAACACAGGTTGTGAACATAAGTGTGTCAGAGGACAGAAATAAGGTTGGTTCCCGTGCTGCATCTTAGAGGGTTTTGGATCAATGGAGGCCAAAGCAGTGCAGCAGAGGAGAGCACAGTGTGGCCCCGAGTAAGAACTCTGCATGGTGCCTCAGTCTCCTCTTTACAGAAGAGAGGAGGCAGATTTTTCTGTGTTGCAGGTTGCTGTGTTAAATCTTTCAGCATCACGTTGGCGATCCTGGCACTCGGTCAGGAGAAATCAGATAGATTTTCCTTTCTGCTGAGAAGAAATATCGCAACATGAAACTGCTTTAATTGCTGTGACTGCTAATTATCATGCTTACATATTCCACTGTGCTGTTGAGGTTTGATTCTGAGGTAAGTACCTGGATGCTGTTTCATTGTTAGCTGAGCCCTGGCAAGTTTAATTGCAAAGAGCTTTGGAGGGGGCTGTGTGAGGGAAGCAGACACAAAAGCTGTAGGGGAAGGGAATTCCCACTCCCCCAGAGGGTCTGGCTTTATGTTACAGCTCTCAACCTTCTAACAACTTTTATCGTCTCTGAAATCTGTCCTTCCCTTGAGGTATAAATATAACTGCTGAGACTCGATTTAGTTCTGTGCAGACAGTGATTTTTGGGCAGATACCTGTGCTTGAGAAAGGAAAAGAAATAAATCTCTTTGTCACTCCTTGAAGCTATATTAACAATTCTGTGTAGCCCCTCTCCAGGTGCTTCAGGCAGAGATAGTTTTGCAAAGAAGGAAGGCTGCCTCAGCAGAGGCTCCTGTGTCACCACGAGGGAAATCTCTGTCCTGTCTGTATCTGTAAGCGCAGAATCCCGCTGCACTGAACAGTCTCTGGGCATCTTCTCAATCAACAAAACTGAGCCTCAACCCACTTCTCTGCAGAACTGAGACTGGTACTTTAGAAATTCTTAGCAAATTCACAACAGGCAAGTTACTCTCTGTTTTCCCTGTTTAGCGCTGCTTCCTGTTGTGTCGTTGTAAAGAACAAACAAGTTTACACTGGAGTGTAAATCCAGATCCTTGAGAGAGCCAAGCTCATCTCGAACCCTGAGGAGAATATGTTGGTTAGAGAAGTGAAATTCGTGGAAAGTGCTGCAGTGTAGTGCCACGGAGGTTATGTTTCCTGGCTCTGCTTTGTGCTGCTGGAGGCAGCTAGGTGGGCTGCAGCCTGGTTTTGTGTACACTGAAAACACTTGCCTGTTGAATGAGCACTTCAAGTGGCAGGGGAATGTTTCCTCCAGACATTTTCACATACAGGATTTGAACTGCTTGATGTGAGAACCTGCTGAACTATCCCTGCTCAGACGAGAACTGATGGGTGCTAAAAAGTTTTTCCATTGTTATCTTTACATGTCAGGAATTTGCCTTAGAACGTGCATCCATTTAGTACGAAAAATGAGAGTCTTTTTTACCTTTAAAAACCTGGAAACCCCCCCTCAAATAATTCCATTCATTCAAAATTCACACTTGAGCCAATTACAGTAATTTATGGCTCTCATGATATACGATATGTAAACTCTGAGAATTTTAATACATACCACATGTAGAACAATCTAGGCGAGGTAGAAAAATGTTTTAGTTTCTTGTATCACCTTCGTATTTTTTTATTTCAAAGGGCTTCACATCATTCCTTGAGGGAGCATACTGGAGGTTTGAGGTTTTTTATTGTTTCCCTTGTATAAAGAGGTCAAATACCAGAGTGTGATTGGACCTGGAGGGCAGGGGCTGAACCAAATGAAGTAGTAGCTACTGAATAAAACCTTTTGCTAAGTGTGTGAGCATAAAACCTGTTGCACGCTACAAGTCAGAAGCGCTATTTTGAAGAGCTAGACGAAGTGGTGGTCGAAGGTCTGTGTGAGAATTTTGGCTGAATCTCTGCTAGGTGCTAACTTCTGCTTTCCAAAATAAAAGCTCAAGCACCAGGAGTTTTCAGCAACATTTAGGACTCTAAATGTTCAAGTCAATCTGTAGTGAAGGACTTGGAAGCTAATGTTTTTGTTGCAGACCAGTTTCATCCTGTTGACTGTCATGTTCCATTGCATACTGGTACCATGTGCAGACCAGTTTCATCCTGTTGACTGTCATGTTCCATTGCATAGTGGTACCATGTAGGCAAGTCATCATGGAATCACAGAATCATTAAGGTTGGAAGAGACCTTCAAGATAATTGAGTCTAACCACCAACCCAATGCCAACATGCCCATTAAACCATGTTTCCAAGTGCTGCCCTACCTGTGTAGGCTAAAATCTAGAGTCATAGAAACATTCAATTTGGCACTTGGAGGATAAGACAGTCTTTCAATTGAAGGGAGATGCTTTATTGCCACCATTTCAGTTTAGTGCCCTCAGTAAGTTCCAGCAAGCCTCACACCCTGGGGTGACTCTCTCTTTCAGGCTTCTATGCAGAAGTTTAAAGCACAGCAAAGCTGCCTTGAGCTGTGCAGTCTGTGGCTGACCAGTTCCAACTTGCCCACTGTTAGTAGCACCCAGCCTTTTGTAAATGAACCTAAAAGAAGTTTCACAGACAACAAGATTTCTCCTAGATCCCCTGCAAAATCTGTGTGGAGGAGAATGGCCATATGTTTCCCTGTCTTTGAGCCAAATGGTGTCACGAGATGATGTTCATAGTCTCATTATCTCAGAGGTTCCACACAACGATATGATTCATGAGATGATGGAATGTCTTTTGCAAGTTCTGGAAGCAGGCTGACACCTCCCATTGAAGCTGTCAGAATGTGGCTGCTCGCTCTCCTTGAACCAGGAAACCTCTGAGGGCTGGAAGCAGCATGATTCAAGCTGACGTGCCTGTGTCTTAGGCTCAGGGAGCAGCATCTGGGGAGACTTGGTTGTCAAGCTGTTTTCAAACCTAGAAAGGAAAGGAGCAGTGAATAAATATTTGAAATCATAGCAGGTTTAGACACACACATTACCCCACCACGTTCTGATTCTGACAAAGGTTTAAGCTGTTGTTAAATTGTGCTTTCTCCCAAATCCTCAGTCTAAGGGAACTTATAATTTCTCCTTAAAGTACCAATGCTCAACCACTGCAGTCTAAATCTCACTTTAGTTGCTTGGGGCATTTCAGACAAAGTCCTGCATGTCTTGGTGTAGTACAGGGGGGTCCTCCAGAACCAGGATGTGTGCTACGCAACAAAGGGGAGAGTTCTGTTTTGTTTTTACAGAGGCAGCTTTGCAAGGAGGGTAGAGGGAAATTTCACTCCTTCCTCCCTCTGTTAGCTACCACACTGCTTCTCATGGCTGCAGCATGGCACTGGTACTGCACAGGCTTTTATGGCAGGCAACTTCATCAGTTGCCACTGCTGTTTCTGAATTTGCAGAATATCTAGTGAGAGGGTTTTTATCGTGTCCTATTGTTTTCTGCTTTCCAACCCCACGCAGACCAAAAAATTCCAACCCTAAAACAAACCAGCTTGTTCCCTAGGAAAGCAGAGTAACACTGGAGCAGGTTACGCAGAAAGGCTGTGGAAGTTCCATCCTTGGAGGTTTTCAAGACTTGGCCAGACAAAGTTGCGGTTGATCTGATTTAGTGTTGGCCATAGTCCAACATTATTCAAGCTGTGGGTTGGACCAACCACTTCCATTCCTTCCAACCAACATTTCTGTGATTCATCCCTCTGCAGCCATGAGCTATAAAACCTTGGAGGGGCATGACCTAGTGTAAGAGTTGGATTCAGTTCTCATCTTTCACAGCAGAGCCATGTCTGCTGCTAGTGTAACATGCACGCCTGTTCTTGCCTTCTGTAAGACTACTCAAGCAGATCTGCTTTTGCAGATATGTTTATTTTTTGGTATGTTTTGGTCATGTCATAAAAAAGGTCAAGGAGGGAAAAGAGAGAAGAAAATTAGTATCATTGCTTAAGAAGACTGGCATGGAAACCCCCCTCCATCAGACAGAATGTGATGCAGGTTCAGAGCATCTATGCTCCTGTGGGTATCTGCCCGTAAATGTGGCTGGTGACTAAGTGACCAAGCAGACTGCCAAGAAGAGATGAGGTATTGAAATAGGCAGGTATTTTCCTGGCAAGACCTGGTTGAACCTATGCTATCACTTATCCCGCTGAGAGTGGGTATATGTCCTTAATTAGCCTGGAAATGACATCAGTGATGTTCCCAAAGGCACCTCTGGGATATCAGTCTCGCTCAATATTCTGCCATAAAATTTCTGTCAAGATTCCTGGGATAATTGTCTCTTCTCTTTCAGTGTTTCCAGAATGCCCTCTGGATAATATTCTGTTATTTCTATACCTTACAAAAATACATCTGGAAAACAATTCTTTTGACAGGTAGAAAAAAAAGCTTAAGATTGCCCTGGGCTATGGAGCCTATGGACTTTAATCTGCTTTACAACGGCTTTACTCTCCTGCACTACACAATTAGTATATGCCCTTCCATCTATGTTCTAGATCAACTATTAAGTTTTTATAGGGAAGTCTAGTTTATTAGAGGATTGCTCATTAAAATGTGCTGCTTTATTGACACTGAAATTAGCTCTTTGCTTTATTACTTGAACAGGTTTGAAGCCTGCTGCACCAAACAAACAAATAACTATCACCTCCAGGTAGGGAAACACAATCTTTTGTTCCTTTCCCCAGGCTGTTCTCAGTGTCATCTAATGATAGGACAAGGGGCAATGGGTGTAAGCTGGAACATAGGAGGTTCCACATAAATATGAGAAGGAACTTGTTCATGGTGAGGGTAACAGAGCACTGGAACAGGCTGCCCAGGGGTGTTATGGAGTCTCCTTCCCTGGAGATGTTTAAAAGCCACCTGGATGTGTTCCTGTGCGACTGGATCTAGGGGATCCTGCTGTGGCAGGGTGATTGAACTAGATGATCTTTTGAGGTCCCTTCCAATCCCTAATGTTCTGTGATTCTCTGCAGCTGTATATATCTTCAGCATGCACAGCTTACAAGAGTTGAAGAGGCAAACATTTTGGCAGTCTTGTGCTATGCTACCGATTCTATTAAAGATTTTAAGTAGTGGCTTGTAAAATATTTGGCTTGAACAAAACCACCAAATATCTGAAAAGTCAAATATTCTTACTGTCTTATTAATACCAGTGAGCAATTAGTAATTAGGAAAGACATGTGACATCTATTTCAGCAAACTGTACTTTTATTCCCTGTTGCATTAATATGATTGACAGATGTATTTAAATAAGCTGCCTAATAGGGAGAATTTCTAAGCAGCGGTTATAAAATATGCTGAAGGTTTATACCAAAGAGCATGACAGGCCACTCATTTCAGGCTGCTGGGAGCCAGAGTGAGAACTTCAGGGCACTGCTAACAAAGTTATTGCTCCAGCAGATTACAGACAGGATGGCTGGTAAAGCACTTGACCACTTCCAGGAGGAACCACTGAAGAAGATTAGACCTGTATGAGGAAATTAGGAGTTGCATGTGCTCTACTGGCTTGTGGAGCAAAGGAGAAAAGTGACCAGAATCCCCATGTCAAGGAGAGACAGATGGGCCATAGGCTTGTTTCCAGTAGGGAAGACACTGACATCAGCTTGTGCTGGTCTGTCAGGAAGTAAGTGTTTGATTTGTCTCCTTTTTAAAAGAAGTATTTTATTTCTACAGTGCTGAGCTCAGGTTTGCATCGAATTATTTATGAAACCCACAAGATCTCATTCCTAACTCATAATGGACATCCAGGCATCTGCACCTGTATTGCAGAATCAGGATTCTTTTTCTTAGCTATATTAACTCAGCCTAACAGCTGCTGAGTTTCATCTGCCACTGCAGTGCATAGCCAGTTACCCTTGCAAGCTCTGCCTGTGCTTCTTCAGAGACAGCCCTCACCTTTATCAGGCTGAATAGCACAACCCCCAGCACACCACGACACTTCACCTACTGGCAGAAATCTGGTGACATCTCTACTGTGAAAGCTGTTTTCTCCTGCTTTCTTTTTCCAGTGTTTCATTGGAGAACTCCTTTTTGCTTTCAGGGTGCTCAATATCCTCAAGAGCTGATGGTGAAGAACTTTGCTGATGACTTTCCAGAAATCCACACGGGCAGTATCATCTGGACGACTTCTGGTCATACACTTGCTGACATCCTCAAAGGTCTCTATAGTTCTGTGAGAAGCACATTAAAATATGCGATGTCTCTTCCTCATTATATTGTCTGTCACCAATTCTTTTTTATATTCTACTTATTCCCCAGCTAGACACCGAGCTGCCTTGCCACTGCCAAGATATTTTGTGAAATCCTTTGTTTCCAACAGGCCATGCTTGAGTTGTCAAAGAAGTTTTAAAAAGAGAGGTAAATACCACAGTTAGTATCTCAGTCATTTCCTACTTGAGTTTCTTTTGAGTTCCTGGTGTCAGCTATGATTCTATGTGCTTGGTTTGCCTATTGGTGATGTAACAAGTTCTCAGGAGTTCAGTTTGAGATCCATCTGGCGACTGCCCTGCAAAGAGTTTTGGGGTATGAACTTTGCAAGTCTCTTTCACAGCAACCATAGAAGTGAAAAGCACGTTTAGGTGGGGGTTAATATGGTCTTATTAGTACCCCTTGCACATCCAGGTTATCCAGTAACTTGAGAAACACTTGACAAGCTTTCTGCTCCTGCTCAAAGAAGAGGTTACAGCCTGGTTTGTGTTTTTCCCTTGTACAAGCTTTATCCTTCAAATGGGTTTCGGGTTTTTTGGTCCTCATTTATCGTATTTTAAGTGCTATTGCTTACAGTTTTTCATATGTTCCTCATCTGGACACAGATTTTACTGTTTGAATGATGTTATCCTGCCACAACAGCCCTCAACTTATTTACCCTGCTGTTTAGTGGCTTGTCCATAGCTTTGAGATTTTTGTTTTATTTATGAAGAGGGAATTGTGGGGTTTATTTTTCATCTTTTGGGTTGCTCTAATGACAACCTGTTCTTTTCTAAGTTCTTTTTCAGTACTGAACAGTTGGATGGCCCACTGGTACCTTCTTGACCTGCGCAATGCCTGGAATAAATAAGGGAGTTTTAAAAAGAGATTGCTTTGAAGTTGAAAAGAAAGTACTTGAGATCTTATGAGGAGCCTTGCCAGACAATGAATGCTAGTAAGCAACCCACTCTCGAGGTTTTTTTAAGGATGATGAAGACTTGCACCTTCAACTGGTTTGGAGATGGAAATGAGAAGAAATTGCTGTGATGGAGACGGGCCAGGAAAGGAATTGACGTTGAAGAAAACAATTAACACTTGTGTGAAGACAGAGGGATGCAAAGAGCAATAGAGGCAATGTGACAGCAAAAAGATGGGTTTTGTTTCTGTCTAAACTAACAAGGTCAGATGCCAAAAGGTGGCAGTGACTGAGTAATGAAATGCCTGAGTGAATTAAATCTGTAGCTGTGCCTATGGGCAGGCAAGAGGGGCTGAGTCTTAGAGTCATAAGGCAAAAAGACTCTGTACGGGGTGAGGTCTGTGATCATTTTGCTGACTGTCGAAGAGAGATACAGGTAGTTGTTTTCTGTAGTTAAAGTGAACTCTGCCCTTTGGAGGAATTAAGTTGGTTTGCCTGTGCAATGGTTTGTAGCTGAACCACTGGGACCCCTGCAGCATGCTGAGGAGTCAGTTGCTCTCTGCAGGTGCCTTCACCTCCTATGCAAAAGGACCACACTACATTGCAAGCCTGTCTGCTTGTCTTGCTGTCAAAAAGGGACTCACCCACCCTCACAATAGAAGGAGCTACTTAAAAACAAAATCAGAACATTTTGCACAGTGCACAAATAACATGTACAGTTTTATTTTTGGATTATTAATGTCACTTCTAGTTTTTTGATCCTTATCTAAAGACAAAGTGACTTCTTGTGCGTTCCTATATTGTAAACATCCAGATGTATAACTGCTTTATAGTCTTTTGTATCTAGATATAATAAAGTATATAACCTTATTAACTGGAAGATTGATTTGCACAAAGAATATTAAGTATCTGTTTATAAAGGAGTTTATTTGATGGAAATTTTCAGGAGGCATTTAAGATGCAGGTATTGTTTGTAAAAGCTGACAATGGTCTTCTTGTCCTAGAAATGCACACTCAGAACAGAAAGCTTTAGGTGAGAGCACAAACTCTGCACAGCTGTATCATTTTCAGGGTACTGAGACAACCAGCTATGTATTAGCTAACCTTATGTCAGAAAAATTGTTCGTTCTCTGCTGGCAGCCACTAGTTCTATACTGGATCACCTAATATTCTTCATATGAAAATGTATTCTGATTTATTATGTATCAATAGTCCAAAGACTACTGAAGAAAAGCCACTTATACCACAAATCAGTCATCTGCTCATTTCACAGAACCACAGAACATTAGGGATTGGAAGGGACCATCTAGTCCAATCCCTCCACCAGAGCAGAATCACCTAAATCAGGTCACACAGGCCAGATGGGTCTTAGGGTTTAGCTTCGCTTGATGGCCAGACAATATCTAGGTCCATTCTTTGGCCACAGCCTGTACCTCCTATGCACACACCTGCGTTAAACTGATGTTTTGCTGCCTACATCATACAGCACATAAAGCTTTTAATGACATAAATGATTCTACCCCATGCAGGGTCAAACACAAAATTACCCGTATTATCTGAAAAACATGTTCCATGGGTCACTGTCTGCTTGACTTGGCTGAGGGAGACAAGACTAGAATTAACGTTTAGCTGCCTCGCTTGCGTCAGTGCTTTCTAATATGGTCTGTAATTATAATGCTCATCTATTATTTCCTCCCTGCAGAATACCTGCCTGAGAAAGATCTGTGATAGATGAGTGAAAGCAAAAGAGCAGGAGAAGATTTCTGTAGGCTCCGTCCCTCCTCTGTAGCAGAAGGCGAAAGCACGCAGGACAGTTTTAAAAAAAGCTCCTAATTTAGGCCATCGAGTCCAGAACGGTCCTTGCCTCTGATTCTGCCTCTACTACAGAGCTTTTGTGTGATGCTGGCTAATTTATTTAAGATAAACTTCTGTCACATTGAAACTTGTTTCCTTGTTTTCTTTGGTCCTGACATGAAACCCTGGGAACTGGCTTGCTGAGTGCTCCCAGCTGCAGCTGAAGTCGAAACCAGCTGCGCTCTGACCACAAAACAGGCTGTAGGAAGCCACGTGCTCTCAGAAAACCAGATCTTAGATCACAGGCACAAAACCAGTCATACTTTTAATCTTTGTGTGCCTCAAAGCAGGATTAAAGCCTCTCCCATCATAGGGATTATGTAAGGTTCTATGTTGTGAAGTTTGAAGGTACTGCAGTGAGGAGAGACACGGGGAAATGCGATCAATTCTGCCACTGGAAATGGTGCAGTGAATGTAGTCTGTGGCTGTCCACTGAATGACAGTAAAAGAGGATGAAGGAGCAGTATGCTAAATACAGTTCACCTCCCTTATATAGGGAATGAGGAGGCATCCTCTGGATTACCAAAGCTGTGCCTTCTGTGAGGTGAACAGGCACATTTCTGTCCATACACCGTAGTGGGGAATGGACAAGTATTCCACAAACCCCACAAAGAAAGTAAAGCTGTTTTGAGTATAAGCACAATATGAAAAGAAGGACACAGGAGACGTAGAAAGACATGCGCTGGTGATGTTTGACTGGAGGTATGAGCAGCTCAGGAGATGGGGGGAGAGTAAGCTCATAGGAGGACCAATGCACGCAGGAGTTACGTAACTGCACTGAAGTAAGTGTCTGGTTGTCTCCTGTCATTGCCAGCCATGACAGGCAGCACCATGCACTTTCTGAAGTACGAGCCCTTCCCCACCAAGCCCAGAAAAAAATATGTCACAGAAATATGCAGTTTGGAGAGAAACCATCTATCAGCTCTCTTCTAAAATGGGAGAGGCACAGACTCAACTGTTTACCCTCAGTCAGTCTGTTTCTTTTACTAATTCAGCAGGAAATAAAACCAATGAAAATGGGATCATTTTCTGCTGAGCTGGTGAGTTAAATGCTTGATGAAATTCTCTGACAGGTTTCATTAGGGTGAGGGAAGGGGAGCAACAGCTCTGCTGAGAAGTTAAGAAGGGAGTAGGAAGAATTAAGACTTATCATTTTGTGGAATGTGAAGAACTGGATCAGCTCAGCTGCATTTGATGAATTTTATATGGCAAATGGTGGAATCCATTCTTGCAATAAGATCCCTTTTCCATTTGCCATCCAAAGCACAGATGCCTCTTCCTGCTCTGTGTCAGGCAAAAGCCAGGCCAGACACCTGTGGGGTCTCTGAAGGCATCGGGCAGTGTCAGCTTTGCTATACAAGGGCTGTGGAAGCTCAGCTGCCCCAAGTAAGGATGCAGTCTTGAGAGACAGTGACCAGTAACATCTGGAAAATTCTACCAACATGTGTGAGTCACAGTTTTGAAAGATTTCTAAGACAGAGCACACAGAGGGTGAGTGATACAAGGGAGGAACTGAGAAAAGGAGAGGGCCGGTGAGATGGGATGTGACACAGGGAGATCCTGGAGGAGGAGGAGGATGTTTTGTTGCAAGACTGGGAGGGGAAGATGCAATGATGCAGATCCAGCTCGGGTCTACTAGGACTTAATTAGATCAGATGCTGGGCTGTGCGAATGCAGCTGCACCGTCTTCAGGGACAAACCAGGTTTTGAGGCCGTGCAGCCTCTTCAATGCAGCACAGAGCAAATAATGTTGGTTCAGCACCAGCAGATCCTGGAGCTGTGGAGAGCAAAGGTGCATTGCAGAGGCTCCACAGGGTCAGCCTGGTCTCTTAGCCCTTCCACAGCAGCAGTGCCCACTGCTTGGTGGCTGAGGTGAGGTAGATTGTGTTGCATCATCCCGTGAGCACCCCAGCACTAAAACTCTTCAAAGCAAACGTGTCTAAAAGCCAGAGTGCTGATCGCTCCCTATGCCCTGGTGGCTCTGGCCATCTCAAACTCCCATGAACTTTTAAAGGATATTGTCAAAACACAGGTAAAACCCAGCCAGAGCAATGCCTGGAGGTCACCCAACCCATCCTGTGTAAGCAACTGGGGCTGCTCTTCAGCAGGAAATATCCTCAACTTGTACTCTAGGGTCAAGCTTTACACTTTGGGGTCTTGATAGCACAGAAACCTTTTTGCCCCCAGTATTGCCTTGATGGCCAGCTGTAGCACAAGGGGCTGGAGCTGAGGGGAAGGAGGGGCGGGGGATCCCACAGGTGGGATCAGTAGGCCCACAGGTGAGATCTGTAGGCCCCAGAGGTGAGATCAGTAGGCCCCAGAGGTGGGATCAGTAGGCCCCGCAGGTGGGATCAGTAGGCCCCGCAGGTGGGATCAGTAGGCCCTGACGAGCCAGGCGTTGGCTATTTTGGTGTGTGGCAGTGGGGAGACGTGGTGCTTGTGGTGGTCGGTCAGTGAGGAATGTTGGTCTTTGCTGGGGTGAAGGTAAGGAAGCAGTGATGCCTGTAGATGGTTTTCCTTTTTCTGCTGCTGGGCAAAACTCTTTCTGTCCTTTATTATTGTTGTTATTTATTAGGGGCCCTGAGTTCCTGCAGGTAGGTGAAGGAGGGGCAGGTTTGGGCCTTCAATTTGCTGTATCCACCTAGAAAAGCAGTTTTCAGAGTAGTGCTGTCCACAGTCAGGTGGGATTTTCTGGGATGCTGAATCTATGTTGTGCTTCAGTCTGGGTGGGAATGTTCCGCTTGCACAACAGTTTTTATTGTCTGTAAAACTGAAAGCATTTGTGTAGCCTGTAACCATGTATTGGATGTGGAGAACAGAGAGAGGCAAATAGCACCTCAGCTCTGCTGGAGAGAGGCTATTTGTTCACGCCTCAAAAGGTAGTTAAGTCCCCTTCTGATGGGAGGATGTTTGTAACGTAAAATTTAATTTAAAAGCTATAGAAATATTGAAGGGTGGTTGCATTTTTGATGCATGAAGTAAAGCACATACACACAGCTCTTCTCCAGGTATAAGCATCTAACTGTGTCCTGTTCTTCCGTCCGTGTTTGATATTTGATAGCAAGGTGAAAAAAAATAAGCAACCACAACTTGAAAAACAGTTTTGTTCTTTTTTTTTTTTTCGATTATTTTTTTAAAATATTGTCTCTTTCTATAAAAAGAAACAGATTTACCACCTCCCAGAATCTGGGTCACTGCAGCAAATGGGTCAATGGCTGGAATGTAAAAGTTTTATTCTGCTTGTAAAACAGTGCTGTGACACAAACTAGTTAATGTGAGGAGATGATCTGCCAAGTAGGGTTTGCAATGTGCTGATGGACCCATTATCCATTTTATTCGCTAAAGTTATCTTTATTCACAGCTATCAAACTGGTATAAAACATGTACTTAAAAATATAATGAGTTGGTTTCTGCCGGTCCTAATTACTTCTGCCATATAGTGGGTTTCAGTACCTTGCGGCAATCTATGATCACCAGAAGTTGTCTGGTGATTCTTGCTGTGTTCTCTTTGCTGTGCGTTTTTTAAACATAGGTCTGTATTCTATTACACCTGTAGCCAGATATTTTTTGGAATCCTGCTAGTTTGGTTTTAAAAAGAGGTTATGAAAGGCTAAATAAAACATTGGCCCTATTAAGATAAGAGCAAATTTTTTTTATTAGTATTTTTTTAATTGAGTGACTGTTGCCTTCACATTCTGTAAGTTATGTGCTTTAACCAGCATGGGCAATTGCGCTGTGTGTTCTCTGTGGGTACACATACAGCAGGGGACTTAGCTTTAAACTTAACTGAAAGGTTAGCCTAATAGTGGAATGTCTGAATCACACAAAAGCACAGAACATTAGGGATTGGAAGGGACCTTGAAAAATCATCTAGTCCAATCCTCTGTCACAGCAGGATCACCTAGATCAAGTCACACAGGAACATATCCAGGTGGGTTTTAAATGTCTCAGGAGAATGAGACTCCACTGGGCAGCCTGTTCAGTGCTCTGTCATAACTGTGAACTATCCAGTTTCAAAGTAAATTGCTGTAAATCCAGTAGCGTGATGCCAAAATGCTAATTCAGCTTTTCCCATGGATTTTCCAGTCTCTTGTGTGAAATGTTGTTATGCCATTAGCCTGTTCCTAAAATGCAATGTATGAAACAAGTAGGGAGGAGCATCACAGGCTGACCGGAGGAAAGAAAATAAGTTAATGTAGAACATGTTGGCCAGGAATAGCGTTGAAGTCAACCAGTGATGGTGGTCAGCTTTCAGTTTTCCCATTTGTTTCCAAAGCTGTGTTATTAGAATTTAATAAAGATTAAGATTATTTTTTATTTTAAAAATTATTTTTGTTTTAATAAGGAACTTTCTGGTTAGGGGAGGAAGAGGAAAAGCAGCTGCTGGTAGGAGAAATAGGCTGGGAAGTTCCTGTCAAAGCAAGGTATAGTCAATTCTGTAGGAGCAGGAAGATGAAACTGCGAAGTGTTTCAGAATGTTTAATGTGAAAATTAAAACAGATTTAGTTATTTAGGATTTAATAGTCAGGGATTTAAAGTGCAAGGCAAGACCAGCCAGTAAAATGAACATATTAGCATTTCCTTGAATTGAAAAGGGCAAAAGTAATCTTTGGTTGTCAAGGAGGAGCATTTTGTGGTTTTTCAAGACATGGTGTGATCAGGCTGCAACCTTGAATCAGATCAGTAAAAGCAGAGAAGGAAGCATGAGAAATAAGTCCAGAAAATACAGAAGAGGGCACACAATGAGGAAAACCTGCCAACAGATGGCTGCAACAGAGGCAAAATGAGGATTGTGACCTCTGTTTCTCTTTATTACAGTGAATGAGGGAATAGAGAGAGAAGTTCAGAGGCAATTTACAACCTGCTTTGGAAAAACTGAAGTTTCTTTTCACTTTTACTAGAGGGGACTAGTGTTCATATTGCAAATGCATTGTATTTAATAGCATAAGGAGAAAAATCTCAAGCTAATTTAAATTTTTTTCCCCATGTCACTGTTGTTTTAAGAAGTTGAAGATCTTTTAGGTTCTTACCATAAAAAGTGTGAGACAAAAGGAATATAAATACTGGTACTGCAATACGTGGTGCCCTAGAGTGTTCTAACAATGCAGTGTTTCATCTAGAGCTAGATCAAAACACCTGGAGTTTGTGTGTTTCTCTGTCTGAGGACTTCAGCTCATTAGTGGCTGGCAGAAGTGTCCCATTAGTCATGTTCCTGCTGTAATCTTGCAGTATGTTGGGAATGTCTTGCTTTCTGACTGTTGGTACGTGGCTAAATAAGGTTTGTGTTGGAATGGATTTTGTTCTATATGGATGTAGAAAAGGGGTGACTAAAATTCCTCACATTGCAGAGTTTCTGCTGCTTTTTAAATTATTAATTCTTGATTTTTTTTTTTCCTTTTTTATAATTTGTGAAGCTATTTCTGAATAGACCTGAGTATTGGATGTTTACACTACATGCACTCATTACAGGTAAAGAAGACTCAAATGCACTATCTGTTAGGAGCTCATTCATCTTCAAAGACATAAAACAAGGTGGTTCTACTTAGGGAAAGTCAGCTCAAGAACTTTGATTGAAATGACATAGAATTAATAATAGAAAAGGAAACGTGGCAAAAATGAAAACATACAATGTCAAGACAGTGCTAATTAGAACGACTATGATGTTTCCTAGATTTATGGAGAGGCTTTGTATTTAGTCTATTAATCAGATGTTACAGATGTCACCTTCTCAAAGGCAAGCGAGAGTGTAATTATTTCATGTGGCTGCATCTGAAATCAAAGACTTTTATGCACAGGCTGAGGTTAATGGAATGAAGGGCTTCAGATGGTGACACAGAATCACAACATCAGGGACTGGAAGGGTCCTTGAAAGATCATCTAGTCCAGTCCCCCTGCCACAGCAGGATCACCTAGACCAGGTTGCACAGGAACATATCCAGGCTGGTTTTAAATGTCTCCTGTACTTATTGGACATCTTCAGAGCATTGGTTCAAGTCAGGCTTTTGTTTTATTCTGTGCTTCAGCATACCAAGTATATAGGGTCCACCCTTTTGTGTACTTTGCCTCACCATGTAGAAAGGGATTTTCCTGGCTAGGAAAAGCAGTTTTTGCCAGCAACTTTTCTCATCCAAATAGAACTGGCAGGTGGCCAAAAATGTGCTGGTTCCTCTTTGGTTGTGAATTTTAATTTCCAGACAGGTCCTTCTAGTACTTGTTCACACAGTCTTTGCTTTCATCACTACTGTGAAAGCGCTGAGGTAACATCTGCAGGCTCAGTTTCCAATCCCAGTCCTTCAGGCAGGTTGCTGGGAGGGACTTTCCCTCCCCTTCTCTACCTGGGAGGTGGAGGCTAGCAGCAGCATGGCCCACCAGGCACACAGTTTGCCCACAGCTTTCAAAGTCCTCACTTGTTTGCCTGCCTGATGGGCAGACGAAAGCTAGGCTGCTCAGCATGCAGATGGGAATGCAGGTTGCCTTACAGTTGAAAAAATGATAAGGAGATTTTTACTTGGTTGGCTAGAAACTTCTTTACCCTCGTGTGAATAAACCCACCAACCCCCCCTTTTTTAAACTCATTGTCATTCATTCAACAGTGTGAAATCTGCTCATTTTGAAGTACAAAGTGTTTTTCCCTAGCAACAAGATTTTTCTTGTTAATGACAGATTGGATGTAGGAGCAGGGTGGGGCAGGGTGAAAAATGCGTATTTCTTAAAATACTGTGCAATACCTATTGTCTTCACAGCCCTGGTGTGAAAATCATTCTATTGGCAGTTTATTTTTAGCAGGGTCCCCTGACATGATAACCAAATGTGTTTTATAAAATCTGCTCTTAAATTGACGCACACAGTGCTAAGTTTTAAATATAAAAATCGTTTACAGCTCTTGGAATCAAGATGCACATCACCAGGCAGGAATAATTTATCTAAAATGCTCCTTAATAAAAGGCACGTACCCGGAACACGGGCTCCCGAAGCTATGGCACAGCACTTTAAAAGCCTGTTTGCATTTTGTCTGTTTCTTTAAAGGGCTTCCGTATTGTCTCGGGCTCCCCTGGAAATGCAGTAAGGATTCGCCTCACATCTCGGTTGCCACGGCAACAGCAGCCTTTCCCATAATGAGCTGCATCATCTGAACTGATGTCACAGCATCATGCAGCAGGTCACACAAGGCACCTCCTAGTATTGCATCTTACAGATGTGCTGTAAACATCAAAAGAGGATGATTTGAGCAGGACATGGTAAGTGCAAAATGCTGTGCTGTTCTTAATTGCACCGATATTTTTTTTCCTGGTTTATGAGGCTTTTCCTAATATAAGAACATGTGGGGTTTGCCTTTGGTGAGAATCGTTCTGAGGAAAGATACTGCATGCCTAAATATTATTTTTCAAGCAGGCAGGCTAAGACAAAGGCCTACAGAAAATGCGTCTGGTCTGAATGTTTAGACTTGTCTTTTCACTTGTGATAATACTCTGCAGATTGGAAGAGAATGTATTTAAGTGTCACAATCCAATTAAAGTTGCCACAGTGATTTTCTTAGACAGAAAGAAAAGCTTTCAATTCTGATGCCTTAAATGTGGCTTGTTCCTTTCCCTGCCTCTTCATCTAAGCATTCCTGTTATGTGTATTTCTTTTAACCTGTTTTATTTCAGTAGCATGAATATCACCTATTTATGTTCACTGGCCTTCCATAACATGATTGTACAGAAAATACCCTACCAACTGGTGCTGAACAAGCAACTGGAACAGTATTGATCTTAAACAGGGTACAGTTCTGTCCTATTAGGTTTTTGGAATTCTTAAAAAACAAAACACGGGTTTAATTGTCAAACAATAACCAGTTATTTTGAGAGTACAGTAGCTTTTGGCTATAAGCGTTTGACTTTCTTTAAATCTGTATTTTTTTAATAGCAACATGAATTCAGCAAATTTTAGGTCTGTCTTTTACTGGAAGGAAAACAAGCTTTTTTTTTTCTCTGCTGCAACTGCAGTAAAAGGTGTAGCCAAAGATTAAGGCTTTCTGAGGGTTTTGCTATGAATAAAATAATAAGGATGATTATAAAGGCTTATCCTCTGGCATGGGAAGAAAATAGAGGTCTTTTATATTTAGCAAGTCAGTTAAAATTGTGTCTGGACAACAGAAAGATTTGCTAATATTACAATATTTGTTTATTCTGTATTAAGATCTGTCTTCTGGAGGCCAGGCTAATTTTGCCTAACTTGAGCTTAATCTTGCTGGATGGTATACAATAACAGTAATTGCTTGATTTTTTTTTTTTTTTTTTCATGCTTAAAAGCTTCAGTCATTCAGCTGCTTGCTATTAGAAGGAAAGAAAAGACCAGACACATGTCATTTTAATTGATCAATATGTCCACTAGGAATTAGGGAGTGGTCTCTGGCTGTAGTCTCCCTGTGTACTTTATATTTTAAAAGTGCAGCAAGAAAAAACAACCTATAATCTTGAGGTGATGTGTGTTTACTGTGGTTTTTGGTCTTATACTTGATAAAGTACAGAACAGTAAATATAATGAGATCTGACTGATCTTAATAAGGATGGGTGTGATGGTCTTGTCTGGCACAAGCTGGAAAGGAGCTGCTGTATCTTAATTGGACAGTCTGTACTGCACCACAGATGCTTTTTTCAGCACAGTCTGGGTATGTTTTCTGCTTGGGTGTATTTTTCCTACTGCAAAACACAAAGCAGCTGACTATAAATGAACACTAGGATGCTACTGCTTTATTTTGTGACGCATTTCACGGTATGAAAGTGGTTATCTCTGTGCCTGCTGTGCTCTCATCAGGCAAACTTGGAAGGTATGAGTTAGCAAGAGGATGGGAGGGAGGATGGGATGGCTCATGTCTGGCTGGTGTTGGAATCAGGGATGCAAAGAGCTGCTGAGCAATGCTCATCACTCATAACTTTAAGACTGTCAGTGAGCAGTTAGTAAGGGGATGTAAAACATGCTTGGTTGAAATATTATGACTTTATTAATGTATTTTGTCACATTTTGCAAGTGATCTGATTGTCACTAGAATTTCTTAGGCTAGTGTTAAAAGTGAGGGGAAACATAATGGGAGGAAAAAGAGAACCTTTGGACAGTTTTAATGAGATTTGACCTGCTATGAAGCTCCCAGTGCAGATCTAGGATTTTTTTTTCTAGTAAGGAGAATGCAAACCATGTCTCTTAAACACTATTTTCCTGTTACTCTCTATTCCGCAAACTTCAAACAGCAGTGCTTGCCCTGGGAAACACCCACTTACAGTGGAGCTGTGATGACTCTACTTGTTTGTTGGTGAACACCTCGGCTCATTCTGATTCCAGCTGAGCAACTTGATTGTAGAATAGCTTCTGTTCAATTTTGTGTGGGCCCAAGTGTTCCATTGAGATCGAGATATGGAAGAGTATGGAGTGACTTCTTCATGGTGAGGGTTACAGAGCACTGGAACGAGCTGCACAGGGGGATTGTGGAGTCTCCTTCTCTGGTGATGTTTAAAACCCACCTGAATATGTTCCTGTGCCACATGATCTAGGTGACCTGCTGTGGCTGGGGGATTGGACTGGATGATCTTTTGGGGTCCCTTCCAATCCTTAATCTTCTCTGATTCTGTGAAGAGCATCTTACCATGAAGAACAATCCTGATTACCAGAGTCAGGATTATACACAGTGACCAAGTGTATAAATGCTACAGGTGTAAAATAATGCTGCCTGTTGTTGAAGTAGGTTCCTGATTGGTACAATTATGTGTGAGGCAGTATTCAACAGTAGGAAAACTGTGGTGTGGTTTTTTTATTACATGACTGACTTTGCTCATCACCACCAAAGACAATATGTTTCATAAATCCAGGTATTCCTTCCCAAAGTAGCTGAATTTGGATGCTGAGACTGGAGTCCTCTTGCATGTGCATTTTCACTCTGAGGTGTACTTGGAGGTGGGTATATGACAGTGACTTGAAGGGATGTTATTGTTTAATCTTTACATTGCTCTAAAGGATTTTAAAATAGTTTCTACATAGCTTGGAATTGAATGCAGAGAGAAACAGAAGCTTGGTTTCTCCCAAACCAGTTATAGGAGTTGATGACAAAACCCAGCTCCAGCACTGGAAGTTGGTATGATTTTGGTGTGTGGGATTTGTTGTCAGCATATGACAATGCAAAACCTATTAGAGCGGATCAAAGCATACTCTCAATGTAAGGAAGTCCTCTTTCTTTTCTTGAGAGGAAACCCTGTGCTCTAGAATTTATCCTATGTAGAACAAGTTGCAGTAGAAGAGTGGTGGGTGGGTCTTCTGTCCTTCTCATCCCACAGCACATTGCAAAAACGTTTGTGTCAAGAAACTCAGTGTCTGAAAGTCCAGTTCTAGGACTCCTTCCATAAGTACTCAGGCATTGATTAGAATTAGTGGCATTTCCAAAATGCTGGTGAAGTATTTCCTTAACAATTAAGGAGCTAAAAATAAGAACTCCTGTGCTATGTCTTAATCTGCCTGCACATTGTTGTGAAAATCATTGTGACATCATGGAATGGTTTGTGTCAGAAGGGACCTTAAAGATCAGCTTGTTTCAACCATCTTGTCATGATACACCTCCCACTAGACCAAGTTGCTCAAAGCCCCATCCAACATTAAATACTTCTAAGGATGGAGCATCCACACCTTTCCTGGACCACTTCTGAGGAACTTCTTCCTGTTTCTAACCCAAGTGTGCTGCCTTTCAATTTAGCCTTCTTGTAGGTGCTCTTCAGAGCCTTTGCTTGTCCAGGCTGAATGCCCGCAACTTTCTCAGCCTGTCCTCATAGCAGAGGTGTTTTGCACCTTTACCAAAAGGTCCGTGTCCTTCTCGTACTGGGGGCTCCAGAACTGGAGCTCTGGGTAAGCTCTTGTGAGAGTGGTGTAGTGGGGGAGAAACACCTGCCTTTAGTTGTTGGCCACATGTCTTTTGATGCAGCCCAGGATGTGGTTGGACTTCTGAGCTGTGTTTGCACATCATTGACTCATGTTGAGATTATCATCAGCCAGCATCTTTTGCCACTTTCTCTTGAAAGAAATGTTGACAACATTCTGGACTTGACTTTTCTTTCCCTCCCCTGTGGTCTGTACTGAATGCCACTAGCTTCAGGGAGAGGTACACTTGGCCAGAATGTCTGAAGTTCCAGAGTTGTGTTTATAAACAAGTACATTTTCTTTTGAAGTTCCCATGTTTGTTGAAACAGTATATTTATCCTTTGCGTTGTAAGAATGGCCTGTGTTACATAAGGAAGTGCCTGTACTTCTGTACAGGCTGGTGTTGCTGGGATAAAATTAGTGACTCATGAATGCAAAGATGTTTTCAAGGAATCATCTTGAAACTAATTTATGTCTGAATACTAATGTTGTTGTGGACTGGAGGAGGAAAAGCTGCCTTTTACTTTGCCCTTGTGATGAAAGCAGCCAACATTAAAGCAGATTCTGACTGCAGAAAGCAAGAGGAGTTGTATATGTTACCCTTATCACTAGTGACACAGGCTGAGCCAGGTTCTTCCTGCCACAGGAAGGGAAGGAGCAAACAGAGGAGCTGACTGGGATGGGTTACTGATCTAGGCAGTAGGATGTAGAGTGGATAGAAGTGTCAAGAGGTGAGCAACCATACCTGATGTGACTGTCATCATCCAGAACTCTCCTGAAAAGGCAGCTGCCACTCTGGGCTACTCGAGCTTTGGCACAGGGAAAGAGAGACTTCGGCTATATCCCTAATAAGTTTGTGCTATTTTGTCTGTTCAGCTTAAAGGCTCCCTGTCCCTTGTTTGCAGAGTGGGTACGTGTGCTGATTCATCAGTTCTTTTGTACGATGGCCCAAGGAGTATTTTATTTCTCATGTTCAGTCTTGTATTTAGTATTTTCTGTTGGTTTAAAAGTAAGCACCTAACTCCACATCCACCAAACCAAGCCTAAAAACACACAATATAAATCCTTTAACCCAATAGGTGTAGTTATAGTAGTTTTATCTACTTGAGTAGTCATGTTGCCTATGTATACATGTGTGCATATATGTGTTTGTGTATATAGAAACAATGTCAGGAGGGTCATCACTCATTTGCTTCAGGAAAGCACATTTTGATATTCTAAAAGGTTTGTTATTCTTAAAATGCCTTCACAAGAGCTTTGCTCCATGAGCAAATGAGTCAGGGAATGAAGAAAACCAATCCAGACCGCTTTTTGCTTCCTGTTTTGTGGTTGAACTACAGGTTTTAAATATCTCCACTCTTGTACTTTCAATCCCAGAAAGGCTGACTGAGCTTTTCATCTCTCCAAGGTCAAAAATCTCAGCTCTGAGCAGTTTACAATGTCTGGCACTTTCAGAGAAGATGTTTAAGCCAGGAAAGCTCTCTGCTCTGTGTGAGCTCTTGGTTCTCATGGCATGTCATATGTAGGCTTGTGCTGGCAGCTTTGGCCAAAATGCTGTCACCTCCTGCTTCCTGTCTAGTACTCACTCAGTCCTGCTGCCAGACAAGGAGGGACTTTCTCTCAGCCATGGAATGCATGTCTTCTAAGGCACTTGGAAGCAGCTTGTCAGTGTAAGTGCTTTCCAGCCTGCTTTGTCCTGAGGAGACTTTCAGTCTCAAAGTTGGGGTGGAGGCTGAGCACTCTGAATGGCAATCCTTTGTCTTTGCTAGCCAAGTGGCTTCTGGAACTGATAAGAGCACCCAGGGCAAGAAGTGAGCTCCCCTGAGGAGCAAGTCTTTTGCAAGGAGAGGCAGTAATAAGGTGCTGTGCAAGGGGAAGCACAGGACACTCCTCTGATGGTCAGGCTTCTGCAGGAATAAGTTCTGACCCCAGGACTGTTGGTGCATCAAGGCCAACTCCTTCCTCACAGGCACCAAGTATTCGAAGCCTAGAGCCAAAAAGTACTCCTCTGCTTTTTGAAGAGATCTCCCAGGTGATGTTAGTTCCTATGAAGGAGCAGCTCTATGAAATAGATTCCCCATCTCCCATGGCTCAGTGTCCTGTGGGAGCTGAGACACTTATCAAGGTGGCCTTTGTCAGTATTAGGCTGTACTAAAAGAAGTCTTGGTTGTTAAGGAAGCACCCAATGCAATAATTAGTTGTTTTCAGTCTAACCACACATCGATTGCTTCTGAAGGTGTGTTTTTTTTCCATCAAGTTGTCATGTACTGATTGTCAGTGCTGCTGCAGATTCAGCATGAAGCATTTTCAGTGTGGAGTTGTTTCATCAGTTGTCAAAGAATATTAATTTTCTACTGCCTTGATGTGTGGGTGCAATAAACCAGGCATGGATCAGAAGAGAAAGCTAGGATTTTCTTTTTTTCCTTATGGCATTTTCTCTCTGAACGAAAACCCTGTAGCCAAGTGTATGTTTAGGTCTTAAATTGAACCCTACCTGACCTCTGTAATGGCTCCTTGCACTCTGTGCTGCACTTCTCGTTTTCAGTTCTGGCTCAGTTCTGTCACATATTGACTTTCTCTAGTTCTTACTTGCACCTTCCAGCTTTCTCTTCCCTGATGTTACTCTTATACCTGCTCTTCTCTACCAAATTGTCATTATTTTAATTTAAATCCCTTGGAAAAAAGGTGTGTTTCCTCTGAACAGTCTCTGAAAAGGGGGTCTGTGGAAAGCTCTGTACAGAAAAGCTGTGGGACTTCAAGGTTGTGGTTATGTTTCAAGAGAACAAACCAATTCCTATTTCTCCACTGAAGTTTGGGTGGTACTCTTACAGTGCCAGGGGCTGTACCAACACCTGAGAAATAGTGAGGCCTTTACTTTCCAATCTGCATTAACGTCCCATTTAGATTGAAATTTGAAATAGCTTTTTTCCTAAATATCTTTCATAAGGAATAAGTGAAATGTCCATTTCTTGGAAGAACCTTTGGATAGGACAAGGGGCAATGGGTGTAAGCTGGAGCACAGGAGGTTCCACATCAATATGAGAAGGAACTTTTTCACGGTGGGGGTGACACAGCACTGGAATGGGCTACTCTGGCAGGGAGGGTTGTGGAGCCTCCTTCTCTGGACGCATTAAAAACCCACCTGGATATGTTCCTGTGTGCCTTGATCTAGTTGATCCTGCTGTGGTGGGGGAAAATGGACTGGATGACCTTTCAAGGTCTCTTCCAATTCCTAAGGTTCTGTGGTTCAGACACAGAAAAACAGCTGTATTTCTTGCTACTTGTGTGGTTCTTCCAAAAGTACATAATTGTTTCTTTCTGTCTTTGTACCTCCCTGTTTGTGCTTCTGTGGATTTCTCTCTTCTGAGCTTGGTTGGTTTTTTGCTGTTGTTTGTTGTGTTGGATAAAGCTCTAAAGTGGAGTTCTATGAAGTCTCAAGGGATTTAAGGCAAAAAAATATTGTCACCTTCCTAAATCAGTCTGCAGCGTAATGTGATGAGCTTGGGAATGTTCTAGTTTTTCAAAAGAGAAGAAGGATCTGTTTGCCACCCTTCTAAATAAGCCTTGACTTTACTGTTTTGAAATGAATGAAAAATTACAATCCTCACCTTAATTGTTGTTAGCTAGATTTGTTCATGCTTAGTTGGCAGCAGAAAAAAAACAGCGCATTGATCTTGCAAGTTTTTAAACAGCTAGGTAAACGATGTCTTTGACAGATTGCTGTGACAGAAGATTGCACTGCCAGGGGAGTGGATAGAAAAGATATTTCTGCAAAACAGATTAAAAACCATGAAGGCAGCAACATACCTTCCTACTGAAATATTAGGCTAGTAAAGTAGGAAATTGGAAAGTTAGGATAAATGCCTGTTTTGCAGTACAAGGTACAACCTGAGATGCTTGTAACTGAGCCTACTGGGAAATAATATGAATGGGTGACTTTTATTGTCTCCAGAAACACACAATTTTGGATGGGTATTTAATAGAGGCTTCTTGAATGCGTAGAGTGAACACAAACCAAAAAGAAAGGAGCTACATGATGTCAAGTCTGAGGGCTGTGTAAGCTTGTTCTAAAGCTGATATTGCAAGACAAGCCTTAAAGGAACTCAAATAAAATGCTGGTTAGCAATGACAAAACTAATGAAAGACTTTTCTCCATGCTTAGTTTTTGTCATGAAAACCTGTACTTCTGAGCTGAGTGCTATTGACAGACTAACCAGGGTCTATTTAGACTGTTTTCAAATAAGGGCGTTTTTCAAAGCTGTTGCATGTAGCTACTCCAGGCTGCTTAAGGTTTTCAAGTGTGTTAGATCATGTTTAGAAGCAGTCTTTCCTGCTGAGGAGGCTAATTCCCTGGCTAAGGCATTTCTGTTCTAGCAAGTGCCTATCCTTCCTGTACTTCAAGCTGCACTGCTTGTCTCCTAAAACATACCACGTTTGGTTAGAATAATAGACCTGATTTTGATTGCCACAGTAAAAACCCCACCCAAACTCCATGGCTTCAGCTGGGAAAGGCTGCTGTCAGGTTTTGGCACATCTAGTTTGTGTTGCTAAGGCAGTGACACAGCAGATATGTGAGATGCCATTTTAAGGGTGAGCTATTAAAATAGGCAGAATGTATTTTATAGATCCTTGAAGTGACATCTAATCTTGTTCCATCTCAGAACTTCATCCTAGTATTTTACTGGGTCATTAGAAGTAACAACCCTGTTTAGTAGCTCATATAATTATGCACAGATATACTGGAAAATCATGATGAGAGTTTTGGTTTTTCTTGAGCAAATATGCTCTGTGTGATGTAGGAACAGACAGTGTATCAGCAACAATAACGATTGCACCCTCAGAAGAAAACAATTTTAACCCTCCAGATGCATGGTCCTGCTTTGCAATGTAGTAGCTTTTGAAGGAAATAATTGCATAGATGGAGAAACCTGATTTTCTATTTCCATGCATTACATGGAAAATACCTTAATTATTCCTTTTATTCAGGTTTGTTATATAACCTTAAATGATAAGAATCTCTGATCTCTGTTGTCCCTTCTTCCTGTTGGGCAATGTGGAGGAATGCCTGTCACCATGTTGAGAGCCTGAATAGTGATTACATAGGGTACTGGTACTAGACTAGCATTTGTTTGAGGCACAGATTGTACTAGATTAGTGTATGTTTGATGTACAGATCTTAGGTGTTCTCCCTACTGCATGTGGTGCTTCTGATGAGTATGTACCAAAGCTAGTAGGAGGGCTTCCTGGGTTTGAATTTAAATGTTAGGTGATGCAAAATGAAGGCTGGTCAGAGAAGTGATAAGCTACAAGAAACATGGTCTTGAGCAGTGGCCTGTGATACTTGAATCAAGGGGACCTGGAAACTGTTACTGGTTCCTAAATGTAGCCCTTGCATACGTTCTCTCAACCTGTGCCACTAGTTGCTCACCTGTGGAATGGACATAGTAAAACACATCCCTTACGAAGCTTCTGTGTGTGTTCCAGTGACACTACTAGCAATTTAGCTTGACACACATGCACACAAGCCTATACAGGAGAAAAAGAAGAAAATGCCAGACAGTCATGCACAGGAACATTACTGAATAAGACAGATATAGGTGCTGAAAACAAAATATAAAAATCTAAATGAAGGAAACAAGCATTTGGGGGTTTGTCCTGGGATAAAGGGTTGCACAGGACAAGACTTGCCAAATGGAAAGTTTAGTGGTATTTGCAATACACAAATTCCCTTTAGAAGTCATGTGTGCCAAGCTCTTGAGCCTGCTTAATTGCAAATAAAGTTTAATTCCACAGTTAGGTTTGAAAAAGCTGCTCAGATATCTCTACTGGCTAGGTCAAATGGTTTCAACATATAGAGAAAGGCAGCAACACCTGCTCTGTATAGCTTGAGGTAATATCTGTGGGCTATTTTGCTGAAAAAGGAGTTACAGTTTTTAAAGGTGGGCCCTCCATGTTTTTAAGTCATCTTCAAGGGCTTCTTTCCACAATTCGAGCTTAATAACAATTATTGACAACATATGTTTTCTCGGTCATTGCTGATTCATTAAAACACCTACTGTTCATCTTCATGGAACATTTCTTGTCTAGGTTTTATTCAGAGAGAAAATAACCTGACTCAGCTATGACTGATGGGCATGCTGCAAAATACACAGGATTAACATCTGTTCTGAATTAGGCAGACCCCTGGGTTCTGGAGATGCCACTCTTTCCAGTCTGAAAACCTCTATTTATAGAAGCCGGAATAGCTGCATCAAGTGAGCTGAGGATATGTATTTCCAATTCATGTGCCGATCACTCAGGGAAGTGGAACATTGCAAGAAAGTCATCCTATAAATGACCAAAAGTGGCTCCCACAACTAAATTGTTTTATTTCGGACTCCAAGTGTAATTTAGAATCCATTCCAGTTTAGCCTTTCTTCAACTTGGTATGCAGCTTTGATTCCTACAATCATCCTTTGTTGTTAAAATACCAACAAAAACTGAAGGATGTGTATAATATTGAAGAAAAACATGTAAGTGTGCTAAACTCTGCACCTAAGCTTACTGCTAGACATACCTGAATTCATATTTTGATTAACTTTCCTTTATGGCTTATAAATTCGATTATGTCTTCTGTGTTCTTACTGCATGTTAATAGCTGGTGGAGCTTTTTGGGTTATTCTTATAAACGGACTAGAACTTTGTGGTCTTAACTAATCTTTAAGTTCAGACACTGCACAGCAGTACGAAGATAAAATAAGGTTCTAAGAAACACCATTTGATTTGGTGCTTTTGCTGGTATGGGAGAACCACAGGGAAAGAAGAGGTTGTAGAGAACCTCAACAAACCTTTAGTCTGTGAAACAGCTTTTTCTCCTCTCTACATCCAACCTGACAATTAGACATTCTGAAAGTAAAACTCAATAGCTAGAAAAAACACCAGTTTGGCAGGGCTCAGATTTTTTTCTATTTTTAGTAATATTTTCCTAGACAGGAGAAGGCCTGAGGGTTTATAATTAGCCTAGCTTGGGCTGATTAGTGTTGGGTACTTGAAAATCCTTGATCAGCAAAATAACAAACCCTGACAGCCTGGTGGAAAGAAGTCCAGGGTTTCACTTCTCTTGCAGGGAGCTGAGAAAAGAATTGTTTTGGTAGATTTAATCCTTTTAGAAGGAAGAAATGCTGGATGCACTGAATATTTAGAGGTGGTTATCTCCTGGGCGAGGGCACACAGGGCTTTAGTGCAGCCCTTCAAAGTGTTTTAGAGAAAAGCACTTTGAAAGAAAAGACTTTGAGGAAAAACATGATCTGTGCCGTAAGACTCTGTGCTGATGGCTCATAACTGAGAGCTCTGCTGTAAGCAAGAGTTGTCTTTGGTTTCTTAAAACCAGAAGCAAACATCTTTACCACTTAAACTTCACAGCAACATGTACTCATGATTACAAGGTCAAATAGATGTCTTCTGTTGATCTATGTAGTTTTATGATAAGACAAATTGTTGAATTTAATAACTAAATTCATAAGTGAGCTCATATTATTGCTAAAATGGAACTGCAGTTGCTCAACAAAGACTAGAGAATGAATAATTAAGTGGAATGTAGAATGTGTCTATTGGAAATGGTTCAAACGTCTTTCTGAAAATTGCTTCAAGTAATCCTGAATGATCTTCACACAGAGAACTAAAATAGTCAGGAATGTTGCAGTATGATTTGCTTTTACAAGAAATAAGCCCCTGTGAGTAGTTGCATTGTTTCCAATAAAAATCCTCAGAGTTGGAAGCGTTATCAGACATAATTTTCTGCAGTTTGTTCACAGTATTTTAGCAGTCTCTTCTAATGCATCACATAATCCAAGTTAAACTCAAACTGGATGAAACAGGCAATACTTCAATAACAGACCAAATTCTGTTCAGTGAGTGTTCAGAAGGTAAGTAAAGATGTAGATGTAGGTTAGATCACCAGCTGTTTGATATAAAATTTATGAATCTAGTGGCAACTCTGTGGTACTGAGTAGAAGGAAGTCTGATATTGTTACCAACCATTTTTGGGTGGTAATGCAGCACAAATAATATCCTTTCTTTAAGGAGAGGAAAAAATTTGTTCTGCCTTTAATCTTAGAAATTAGAGGCATTGATGTTTGGAAGTGGGAATGGAGCATATCTAAGCATTCACTTGACTAGCTCAAATATGTGCACCAGGGACATTAACTTTGCCTCCAAGAAACAAATCTAGAACATAATGAAACACAGCAGGGAAAATTTGATTAAAAAACACACTAATAAAATGTGAGCTTCTGCAAGTGAGAGGTTTTTTTTCTTTTTAAATAAGAGTGAGTGAGCTAAAAAATACATAATGGTAGTTTAATGGCTCCCAGGCTTTGCAGTGAGAACTGCTACAGTGGAATTGAAGAGTGTTTTCCCTTGGTAGCATTGCAAAGGCACTGGGAAGAGTGCAACAGTAGTGAGTGGGCTTTGGTCTGCTCCTTATCTGGGATGATATTGTGTGCTTATCAATTATGTCTTGGAGCTGCTGCCCAGAAATACTAGAATAAGGTTAGTCCTGAAGTTACCTTAGCATTAGTTTTTCCTTTTGTGTCTGTCTGCACCTATCACACATGTACCACTGAAACTTGTTTCAGGAAGTGTTCACCTCTTGGTGCAGGTCTATCTCTACTCTTATTGACTTATTGTGTTTCACTTTCAATGGAAATATAAATCTGTGGATCTTCTCCAAACCTTACTGCCGTCACTAATAACTTTCAGACCCAGTATCTTCCCATGTTGTCTGGTGTTTATTTTATTTTGTTGTTTTTTCCTGGTTCTGTGTTTTTCCCCAAGGAACATGTCATGTGGTAGATTGAATGAAGCCAAGCAAAACCCTTGGAAGCAGCAAAACCGTGTGAAATGTGTGTGCTTCATTTGAGATTCAAAGGCTTGCAAAAGGGCTGTGTGACTGCAAAGATCTGGGAATAATCTTGCTCCTCTGTTTCCTGCCAAATAATAAAAATGTTATTGGCATTGTCTGAAGTACAGGTTGCTGTTACAGTACTGGAGTGCAAAAGTGGTTTCTGTGTGCTGGAAAGCTGTTTAAGATCTGAGCACCAGTGATATTATGTGAGTGTGTTTTAAATTAATTTTTCAAAGACCCAAAGTGAATGTTGCCCCTGAATACAGAAAGCCTCACCAAATTGGTAGGGTTTTATCCAATTTCTGAAATACAGGTTTAAAAGGGTAAAGAAGCTAAAAGTTTCAGGAATACATCCAAAGCTTTAAAGAAGTGTGGCTTTGTTTTCTAAAAGGCCAAGTAAAGAGATCCATGGCCTCGAAAGCAAGATTAAAAAATTCATTGAGTATTTTTAAGTGAGGAGGGTTAGACTGCTTGGTATTGTCTTCAGAATTTTATTGGTTTTGTTTGGCTTTTATATGAAAGAAGAAAAATTCCCAATACTGAGGCTGAAAATACAAGATTTCCCAATACTGAATCTGAAAAATTTCTTTTTGTACAGGGGACAAAAATTTCACACAATCATGTCTTTGAACAAAAGCACAATGGAAAACCTAAAACATGAATTTACAGGAATTATTTATGATAGCCTCAGGGAATGAAGTCATATTTGAATGACAAAGCAGGGATAACACTGACAAAGTAGATGGGTAGTAATAACATTAAGGTCAAAATCGACATCTCCTTCTGCTGATGTAATTCAACCCAATAACGGAGAAACCTACATTAGATGCTATTTTTTTTTTTGGTAAAAAAAAAAAAAATCCTGAAAAAACCCATGAGCCACTGTGTTGTGGTCTGTTTTGGTATTAGTGTTATATCCTTGTGTTTACTGTTGTTAACGTTGTCAGAGAGACTTAACGTGTGAAGTCATGCACAGATGCGCACGCAGGTCCAGTGGTTCAACTCCCCACCTCAAAACACATAAACAGTTTGTTACTGGGGGAGTCTGAGAGCAGACCTGCAGAGGAGTGTTTCAGGAATGTGGCAGCCATGTGATGGAATATGAAAGATTCATGATGTGACCTATAACAGCCCTCTATCACTTATTGACAAGTCAGATAGTTGTTTACTGTTTAAGAAGTTACTTTTGTTGCTAGAAGCATGTAGGAGTGTAGACAACAGAGTCAAGTTTATCCCTTTTGGGTGCTTGGGCAGATGCTGAGGACACCTTGCTGCTGAAGGAGATACTGGGAAGCAGCCAGGAACAGCTCAGTTAGTGAGAGCTAGTTTGGACAAAATTGTTGGAGAAGCAGCATAGAGCAGAAAGAAAGAGTTTGGTAGGAGGTATCTCAAGTAAAAAAAGAAGAGAAATTGTGTTGCTGCAGGCTGAACAGGTTTGCTGTGAGCAGTAATGAGCAGAGGGAGAATGAGGTATCGGCTGATACAAACAGGCTGTAAGTTAACTGCTACTTAAAGGCTCCACAGGCTTCTGCTCTGTTCAGCTTCTGTCAAAATACCATGAACACTGCCAGCTCCTTTGTGGCCACCTAATGGAAATGATGCACTATTTGTAGTTGTATTGGGAATAAGTCAAAGAAGCTTAAAGTGCAGTGTGCAACAAAATATATCTAATGGCATTAACCAGCATGGTTAGAGCATACAGAAAAGGAATCGGCAGCAATTTGAGAACATAATAATAAATTTAACTTCGGCTAGGCAAGCTCATTTTTTTTAAATCCTCAGAGACTCTGCAGGATGTTTTAATGGGTCTTTTGTGATGTGGATACTTCCTCAGTTTAAAAACTGGACTAAATAGGTTCATTTTGCATAACTTAGGAAAAAGCCTTCATACGGTAATGATTTTAGGTCACTGCTAAGCTAGACCAGATGTGGATGAATGGCTTAATAGTGAAATGCTGCATATCCCATTACAAAGCTTTTTAGGCTATATACTTACCCTCTTGGCAATGAGCTTGCAATTAATGAATAAGTCCTTAATACGTAGCTCTATGTCAAAAAAAGCAATAATAGTTCCACAACCATTCCAGTACCCAATGATTTTGGGGAACCCTTTGAAAGCTGTCATTGACAAAATAAACTGGTGGAGCCCTCAGTAATTAAGAAGAGCTGAATTTGTGTATCATTGCCACCCAGAAAGGTTTTGTCTCAGCCTGTGTTTATAGAGGTTAGCAGAGAACCGTACTGGAATCATAAACTGAGCCTACTTTCTGGGTGAAAAGAAGGAAATGGTGTGATGGACAGGGCTGCTAAATGAGGAACGAACATATGAAATACCAGCTGTAGTCTTTAAGATGTGAACGGTTCTCATCTAAGGAAAACTTACTGACTTGTGGAGGTCCAAAATGTTCAATGTTTGCTCTCTGAAATATCAAAACCAACAAGATAACTTATCTAATGGTGTTCTTGTTGATATTTGATAGAGAATAGAATAATTCAGTTGTGCAGCACCTACTACATATGTTCAGTCCAATTGCTTAACAACTTCAGAGCTGACCCAAACTTTACAGCATGTTTTTAAGGAAATTGCCCAAATGCCTCCCCCGGAAACCTCTTCCAATGTTTGACCACCCTCTCAGTAAAGAACTGCTTCCTAATGTCTAGTCTGAACCTCCTCTAGCACAGCTGTCAACTATATCACTGGATCCTGAGGATAAGGGAAGCATCTCCCTCTTCGCTTCCTCTTCTTAGGAAGCCTAGAGAGCAAGGAGATTGCCCCTCAGCCCTCTTTTCTCCAGATCAGAGAGAACCAGAGTCCTCAGTGTTCCTCACAGGACATGCCTTCCAGCCCTTCTACTGTCTGGATGCATTCAAGTACCTTAACAACCTTTTAAAATTGCGGGGCCAAGAACTGCACCCAGTGCCCAAGGTGTAGCTGCAGCATCAGTTAAATACTTTGGGACATTCACCTCTTGACTGGCTGGTTCTGCTGGGCTTAGTGCACCCCAGGATGTGGTTTGTCCTCGTGGTTACCACAGCACACTACTGATTTCAGCAGAGCTGCTGCCAGCCAGCACTTCCAGATCCCTTTCCACAGGGCTGCTCTCCAGCCACTTATCTCCTAGTTCATGCTGGTTTTCAGTGTTGCCCAGCTTTATATTGTGTTTAAATAGAACATTAACATAGATGTGAGTTAAAATGATTGTGATTGGGCTCAAATAGTGCTGAAAGCCTGATTACTTTTGGTGCCTAGACGTCTATTTTTAATTCCCTTGTAGATGTACTTTTTTGTTTAGACAGGTGTTTTGCAGTCAGAAACGTTATGTGAAATAATTGATAATGATGGATCTTCCACTAAATACTATGGAGGTCCTCAGTCAATTAACTACTAAAGCCTTTATTGCACCTGTTTCCTCCACCATTAATTTTCTGTGTATGTCAATGCTTTGTCATAGATGAATTCAACAGAAAGCAAGTGATCAGACATGAACCTTAAGAAAATCCATGTAGAACAGTTATATCTTTACTTAAGATGAATTATCAGTGTATTTGTCTATTGTCAAATAACAGATCTGTTGTGTATTTACTTCAGCACCAGTCCACAAAGGAAAATCTTTTTAAGAGACATGCTGTGATTTTTTTTTTTTTTTTTAAAAAAACCAGAGAATGGGGGGCAAATACTTTTCCTGATTTTTACAATATCTGACACATTAATTGTAAAGAACAGACTAATTGCCTGTGCATTATCACACACTATGCATGCAAATAGATGTGTTATTTTCTGAAAATATTAGCTACATTCTTCTGGCACGGAGCTCAATTTAATTAATGCTGACTTTGCATCCATTATTGCAGATTTGTTTCCTTGGACTATTAGATCACAATACTGGATTATGGTCTGCTTAATGAATCCAAGCACAAGTAAAACTGCATCCTTAAAGCAGTCACTGAAAACTTAAACTTTTGGCATAAATGACATGTTTAGTTTCACACAGACAAAAAAGAGCCTAGATTTTTTTTGTGGTTTTTTTTTTATGAGTTAGGCAGACAATTTTCAGCAAGTTTTGTACATTGTCTTAATACATTAAGGATTTTCTTTTCTCTGAGAAATGATGCATTTTCTTCAACAGTTCGAAGACTGCTCACAATTTTAAGTGTTTAAGAGGACATGCACTGACTTAGTACCATGGTCGCTTAGCAGAGCTGTACAAAGACTAGAGTGAGACCCAGGAAGTGCATTTTCCAACACATTTAAATCCTGTTCTTATGCTAACAATGGTAATTAAAAAAGGCTTGAAACAAAACTGAAAAAACAGTTGGTTTCCCAATATGATTTTTTTTGGGGGGGGTTGAGATCATTGCAATCTGATCATTAGAAGAAATATAACTACCTCCTTATACAGGTTTTCAGTTGTTCCTTTTGGAACTAAGAGATAGAAGTGAGGCATGATTCTTTGTTTTCCACAAAATTAGTGGAAACAGATATTTCCTGACCTGAGAAGTTTTTATTAAGATTTTTGAGAGTATTTACTGTTATAGTGATTTTTTTTGGTATATATATGCACACCACATTATAAAGCATCCTAATATCTGTTGATCAAAGTAATAGATGGGCACAAACTCAGAACGTTCTGTGGTTCTGGGAGCACAAATTTTCAGAATAAAACATTTTCAGATATAAAAACAAATGTAGTAATAATAAAAATAAAGACACTATTACAGCTGTCACCCATTTCAGTCTCTTTTGACTGACTGGTTCCTGAAGAAAAATGCATGGTAAGTAATAACAGAATTAAAAGCTAAGTGAGAAACATCCTATGATCCAAAATTGAAATGCAGATAAAAAGAGAAAGCTTTGAAGTCTGCAGCTTTAATGTACAGTGAAATATTGCCCTTTCTAAGCTATTTGGTCTTCTCAAGCTATTTAGTCTTAAAAGGGAGAAGCATTCCTGTGGCTAATATGTGGATTAGCCTAAATGCTTGTTTGGGCCCCAGAACTATTTGTGAATTTTTGAGAAGTTTTGTCCGACTTTTTACTTCTTTGTTTACTTCTTTATGTATTTGAAAATTCCCAAGTACTATGGGAAGACAGTCTTGTTGCATTTCTGAGTGACCCACATGAAAAATTCAATACTTAGCTTTCAATATTTTGAATCAGATGTGTGCGCTTGGTTTAATTCCATGAAGTAAGAAGAGATGGGTGCTGCTCAGTGAATGAAATAAGACTGGGACAAAGTAAACTACAGTCTGCAAAGAAAACCTTCGCTAGTTTTGCTAGCAGCCTCAATCTGTAAGTCATCTAACACTTGATAACTTTCATTGCTGTCAGTGGAACCACTGCAAGTTTAGGTGCATGGTTTTTATGGGGTTTTTATAAAGGGTGAAAGCCTTTACAAAAGTTGGAGAACTAGATCAGCGGGAAGAGTATTTTTTAAGAGTTTGTTCCCAAATTTTACAAATGATTCCTGCAGAACTGACATGCTGACAGCTCTGAACAGGCTTTTGGCTGGTTAGATCTTGGAGTCGCTGTGTTGGGCTGAAAAGATGCCTTGTTTGTTAGCGCATTTTCGAAAGGAGCACATCAGTAATTATAAAGGTATGGACAACAAAAGGAACAATAATGCCCCAGAGTTCCTAGAAACTGAAATGTATATATTAAATCCTTTGTAAGGGTCTCAGGACAAGTTTGGATCTGGCAATCCTATAATGAAATGCACTACAGAAAAAATGAGGTAACAGTAAATGAAGCTGATGGTGTTGTATCATGATAGAGACAAAAGGCCACATTAGTGGAGCATTCTACCTAGAGTAATAAATTTGTCTGGCAGCTGGACCATTCCGTACTAATGGAATATGGCTACTTTTGGAGTAATCAAATTCACAATCCCGAGAAGCTCCTTAATGCATCCTGTGGTAGGGATGACAGTGGTGTCCACCTCACTCGGTGTCTGCAAGAACTAAAGTAATGATGGAAGGGAGTCTTGAAATCTGACTAATAAAATAACTTCAGAAGAATATTCATTCTGGAAGAATTTGCATTATCGCAGCATGACTGCTAGAAGATGAAACCCTAATGCATGCATAGACACATACATATGTATCCACATACATCTCAGATAATGAGTTCTGATAGACTGAAAAGCTTTCTTTTATTTAAAAATCTTTGCTTAATGTCTCAGTTAATCCTGATTTTAGGAGGTGTCTTTCCATGTTGCATGGAAGGGTGACGCTGCTTCACTTCACCACCTCCAGTTTGGTCACTAGCAGATGGGAAATGGGTCAAACCCTCTCAGAAGCCATATGCTTGCTCCCACTGGGGAACTGAAGGAAGAAAGGATTGATTTAATCCTTATTACTGCAAGAGCAACCGCGTGGAAGGTAGATTTCTCTAAGGACCTTAAAATTAGTTCTAATTAAGGCAGAAAGTGAATTGAAAGTGCAGTGCAATAGAATCACTCTGTACATGCATTTCTATTTCATCCCGATGGATACTTTCTGCTGCTGCCTGTCTGCTGTCAAGCAGCTGCTTCAGCATTTCTGCAGCTTGCTGTTCCCTCAGCTGTTAGCAGCATTGCTTGTCCTCCCCCTACCCTCACTGAGATAATGGACAATGGACTTTGTCATAACCTCCTACAGCACCCGCTCAGCTGCACACCAGCCTTAGCTGTTGTACTACTCTAAAAGCTGGTTTGACTTGTTGGCAGTTCTCTCTGTAGTTCCTGCAGCAACTTGCCTCAAGTCATTTCTCTTCTCTTAAAGGTTTCTTGTTCTTTCTGCTGACACACACGCGCTGGTGGGGATGTATCTTGTTTGGGCTGGAGCAGAGTGCAAAGCGGTGTAATGGTACTTTGTTATTCTGTCTGGAGGTGAAGAATTGTTTCCCCTCGAAGTTACTGAGTCCCAGCAAAGAGGAAACGCTGGCAACTTATTTACTTGAGGCATAGGCCTAGATTCTTTGCTCAGAAACTGCTGTAACCAGTCTAACCACAGAATAGGATAAGAAAAGATAAACAGAAATTAGAGGCCACCAACCTGAGAGCAGGGCAGGGACCTTACAGTAGTTATAAATTATCTCTGCAGTAACTGAGGCATCACTTGCACTAGAATGTGACCAAAATATCATGTTTGGCAAGGTCCAGACTGGAAGAGGAAAGATGCTTTTTAGGCATTTCTTTTCAAGTGTTCTGTAGTCTCTAATGAATTACAGAGATTGAACTCTAAGAAGTTTCAGTGACAAAAGTGTAAAGGAACCACAGATGAATCATTCTGCCATGTCTTGTCAACATTTGCTAGATTCTCAGACTTCCATTACTGAGAAGATTTGGAAAATTCCTCATCTGAATAGTGATCTAGTGATAGGATAAGGGGCAGTGTATGTAAGCTGGAATATTGGATGTTCTGCATAAATATGAGAAGGAACTTCTTCATGGTGAGGGTGACAGAGCACTAGAACAGTCTGCCCAGGGGTGTTGTGGAGTCTCCTCCTCTGGAGATGTTTAAAACCCACCTGGATGTGTTCCTGTGCAACTGGATCTAGGTGATCCTGCTGTGGCAGGGAGATTAGACTAGATGATCTTTTGAGGTCCCTTCCAATCCTAATGTTCTGTGATATAGATGATAGCAGCCTTAATGCATTGGTTTCACCTTAAAATTCCTTTGTGCTGGTGTGGATGTCGGCAACTGCACACAGTAAAAACCTATGTAAACATGTGTACCTGCACTAGTGCCTTCTGCTCTGCTTGCACTAGTTGCCCATGATGCTGCCAGACACAATGGTCCATTCCCATGTTAACTTTTTCTCTCAGCTTCACTTCTCCCTTGTATTTCAGGGAGGCAAGAATGGAAAACCATAATTCTTCAAGCTTAAATTTCAACAGCAAAAGGAGACTATAACAAGAGGTGGACTGGCTTTATGTTATAATCTAACTCCTAATGTACCTACCTGTTTCTTCCCTTGCTGCAGTGATGAATGCCTTTTGATTTTTCTCCCTGTCACTGTATTCCTCAAAAATTCTCAGTCATGATTCTGTCAGCAGAGTGGGTGTAGGTATCAGCCCCACATCTTAGTTTTTATTTGTTCTTGGCCCTGCTGTTTCCTTGCTGCCTCCTTTCTCATCTATATGTAATCAGTGAGAGAGGGAAAGGGTTAAACTCCTTTTAGTAAATCCATTGTTGTAGTCCTCTGAGTTTATGAGCAATTTTCATGTGTGCTCTCAAAAACTTGGCTCAAAGGACCATCCTCTGATCACTATCTGCTGCTGCTTAAAATTTTTGTGGTGGAACTGCTGCATTCTGATGCCTCTTCAAAGTCAGGAATCCTACTTATATTTTGCTTATTCTCTAGAATCTTCATGTACTTTTTTTCTTCATACAATTTTTATTTTGGCTAGTGAGCAGCATGTCAGGAAAAGGACTTCTTAGGTCAAGCCTTTCTGTTGAAACATGGCTGAAGAGTCCAGGATATAAAAATCAAGGCAGTATAAGTTGTTTCTAACAAAGAAGGGCAGAAAGAGGAAGCATGAGGATGAAGCTGAGCTAGAGGGAAGCCTCAGTGAGTGCACTGAAAAAGCTGACAGCTCCTACACTTAGAGCTGAATCACTAAACTGAGGTAGAATTTCTCTCAGATTTACCTGTTGGTTGAAGTTGCCTAGGTTTTGGATCTGAGAGATTTTGTTGGTGGAGAAGGTAGAGTGAAAACTTGTAAAAACCATAATTCACAGTGAAAATTTATTTCAGGGGGTACTAGATGTGTTTTTATTCTACGCTTGATCTACTTAACTCTCTGCATTTCTCTAGCTAATGCAGCTCTTTTCATAATATGATTTGCAGGAACACTGGTGTAGAGCAACCAGTGGCACTTAAATCGGTGATATGTATGTGCAACCTTTACTAGTGTAGGAACAAAAGTGGTGCAAATGCTGACAACATACTAAATTCTATCCTGCTTGAGAGCTACGTGTACCATGAGGGCCATCATGGGATGCCTTTCCTATGCTCAAAATATGTTCCAATTCCTCAAGTTCAGAGTGCAGGCTGTGGTGATCTGTGACTCACCAGAAGAACCAAGTGCTGAGGAGCTACTGCAGCTGATGGTGTGTACAGGGTTGGATTTGCAGCTAGAGCTGTGAGACAGAACTGAGAAGAAACTATTTATCAATATTATGATGAAGGACGAAAGCCGGCCAACAGTAAGATGAGGAAATGAGATGAGGGTAATCCTGTACTGCGCAAGGAGAAGTATCCAGAAACATTCTACTGAAGGGAGGACAATGCATGTTCTTCACTATATATTAACTAGGAATGAGATACCATTGGAACAAGTGCTCAGTGAGGAACAAGGCTCAGTGTGCTACTCTTAAATCTTTGAACAGACTTGAACCAGTTCTGCAAGTAGAGCAGATCACTGTAACTCTATTAACCTAATTGGGTCTCAGGATCACCCTCAAGGGGCTTGCACTGTTTGTCTTGAGATTATTCCTTTTCTCCCAGTCCTGAGGCTTTCACCACCCCCACACCCCCCCTACTATGTTTAGCTTGTAGGTTTGCAAATTTGATACAAAGTCCATTTAATTTTCCTTCACCCAGCAACTACTTTGTGATGGTGAAGAGTAAACAGGACGCAGCAAAACAGTTGGGATGCAGAAGGTATTGCAGTTATGTAAATTGTGTCTATTCAAGGAAAACACCATCTATTCTACCAGACAAGTTCAGATACTGTCCTATTACTTGAGTCTGCATGGCTCCATAAAGACATAAATGTATTTATATGCAGGCAAATTTCTTCCTGATATCTGTGTAAAGTGATGTATAAGACCTTGATGAATGTTTACCATTTGACATGAAGTTTTCCAGATGGATAAATGCTTCAAGCTGAATTTTGTTTTGATTTCTTTTGGGAGAGGGAGGCATGGCTTTTGCAAACCATGAAAGAAAATACACATTTTCTAGTATTAATCAAAAAATTGAGCAAAACCTCATGAGAATTTCTATAAGATGTATTTAAAATACAATAAAATTAAAAAGAATACTGTAAAATAAGAACTTATTAGGATAAGCCTCCTGCCAATATTATCTTGCATACTGTAGTGCTTTCACAGTCTGTCAGGTTAAATGGTCTTGAAAAAATGCTCTTCATGTGGGTGGAATTGATAGTTTTGGTTTGCCATGCATTGCACCTTGAAATTTCCAGAGGTAAATTTTATGCCAGCCTGAAAACAAGAGCAGGAACATAGATTTTTATGTGCTTTTGATTATTTCTTTGCAGTTTTGCAAACAGTGAAGTGATATAAATGACCTACAGGTTCACAATAAAGTGCATAATTTCCCAAATCACAAGTGTTCTAGCTACAGGCTACATGCACCTTGACAGAACCTTCAGTTGTTTAAAACTTTATTTTCCCTTTTCAGGTATTTAACAGGTTCAAAATTATTTGTCAGTTACAGATTAAAAAGCATTAAATTTCCCAAAAAGCACCTTAAATAGAGAATACAACCTGAATGTGCTCTATGTGCTACTCTATTTAATTCTCTACCTCAAATTTCCAAAATTTCCATCCGTTAAATATTGGACAAATGTGATGCATGAAGGTACTCCACTGGACTAGATGGTATTTGGGGGTCGCTTCCAATCCCTCATGATTCTATGATTCTTCTCAGTGGCGTCCAATGATAGGACAAGAGGCAACCAATGTCAGCTGGAACATAGGAGTGTCCACATAAGTATGAGAAGGAGCTTAATTGTGAAGGTGACAGAACATTGGAATGGGCTGCCTAGTGGGGTTGTGGAGTCGTCTTCTCTGGAGACATTTAAAACCTGCCTGGACATGCTCTTGTGCAATTTGACCTAGGGGATCCTGCTCTAGCCCGGGGGGGATGGACTAGATGATCTTTTGAGGTGTCTTCCAATCCCTAATGTTCTGTGATTCTGTGAAATTAACTGTTTTCTTTTCCATTATTAAGATGCTAATGGTTTTCCACTTATTTAGTGTGCTTAGAGAAACTTGCATATGGTACATACCCAGAAATCCAATGTTGTTCTACAAATTTCCCAACAATGTGAAAGGCTGTCAATAACTATTCACTCATAATTGGTATGTTTTACCTTGTCTGAATCCTCTGTTAAAACAAGTGAGCCACAGAAATAAGAAAGATTATTTTCTGGTATCAGTTTTTGGTAGTTCTGTAGCCCCAGGGGGAACTATTTTGCTTACTGTTTTTTTTTTTTTGCTAATGATGCTTAGTTATTTAGGAAAAAATGCATGTTGCAGCGTGTTATCACAGCTTATAGTTCTCTTAGAAGCACATGCAGTTTGGAAAAAGCTGCAAGGCATGGAAGAGATGAGAAAGGGAGAAGACTTCAAAACTGTAGTCATTTGGATTATGTGTAGAGCTAATAAGTGGAATATGAACATATTTGGAAAATTAAAAAACCTGTAGCACTTCAGTTTCCTTGCCCCTGATCTTGTACAAATGAATGGTAGTTAATTTGGTTGATTATAGAGACAAAAGTGGTTCCATTTTCACCTAAGAGAAGCCGTGGGGATCTGTTCTCTTTGTAATATTAAAACGTATCAGAGAACTACTTTGTCTACCAACTGGTATTTACATCATTAACATTACAATGCAGTGTGCCACTTGCACTATCCATTACAGAAGCCTTTCACCAAACACCACAAATCCATTCATTAGTCAGTCTTGATTGTTTGGTTTACTGCTCATTACCATGGTCATAACAAGAGCCAACCTTATTACCACTTTGAATTTAAGTTGTGCAGGACTCTCATCTTTGGTTTCATTTGACTGACTGCTGTAAGCTTACTTGAACAGGAATTGTGAAGATAAGGTCCAACTGTGTGCAAGCAGGTCTTAGTCATGCTTGAGTGACGCAAAACACTGTCCTTTGGGGGTCTCCTCTTTCTTCAGTTTTGGGATGTTTACCATGTGTCATGGTGGTGTATCCTAATCTCTTATTTGATTGGAGTGTTGTTTCTAAGGAAGACAGCTGAGACTTCTAAGAGGTCATGTGGTTTTGAGAGCATGGTGTGTTTAAAGTGTACCAGTTATGCAGGTCTCATATGTTTTAAAGATTTACTGCAAACACAGAGCAGTGTGATGCTGGTTTGCTGTGCATTTGAATGCACTTACAAATGGTCTTTGTTAGTCAGCCTTGTGTTAAGCTAAACAAACAGGTTTGTCTTTGCATTTTGAGTCAGAAAGAAACAATTTGGCATCTTTTAATGTGTTTTGGAGGAACAAAAAATAAGTTAATGCCTGCAAAATATTTGCATAAATGATTCTTTTTTCCTTTCTTTGTGATAAACCTCATTTCTGTCCTCTATTACACAGCAGCAAGATGCACTGGAGAGAATGTTCCATTCTGACACATTGAGGCCTTGTGCTCAGCTTGTCTTTCAGTCTCTTACATGAATTTAAAACACACACACAGATACTGCTTTTGGAGCATTCCAAAAGGTAGAAATATGAGGAACAGAACATTTCTTACCTGGCCTTCACATCTGGGTCGCAAGCCTGAGGACCAATACCACATGTTATTACTTCTGAGACTTGTACTCACAGGAAATAACTTTCAGCCGTTTCCTCCCCTGCTCCCTGCAGACTCCTGTCTGCACACAGTCGGTCCCTGAGTTAGTGAGGGTCATGGTAAAGCAGTTAAAACTACTCCCCTGCATGACTGTGATCTCTTTTCCTTCTCCCTGAGTGATGCTGATCTCTCCCAAATAGCGGTCCCAACAGTTCTTTATCTACAGCTTGAGACAGCTGACAGCTGGGTTTATCCTTATCGGAAGGGGCTTTCTGAACAACGTCTAGGCCTGTCTCCAGGTTGCTGGTTATTAGTTTCCTTTACAGATTTTTCCACCACAAATGAGTGCCACTTTTGTAGAGTATCTTACACGTACTTACTACCAAATTTATGCGACATCAGAGTGTTGCCTGCTGCAGGTTGCAGCTGAAGCTCAGGGCAACCCCTGGTTGCCTGAGGTAGCAAAGCAGGCAATTGCTACAGTTTATTTTCAAATATATAGCCACTATATTATTTTTTCACTGAGAGTAGTTAGACATTGGAATGGTCTTCCCAGGGAAGTGGTGAATTCCACAGCTATAGACAGTTCTGAGGCTCAACTTGACAGAGTGCTGGGTCATCTCATTTAAACTCTAATTCTTTAGTTTAATGGGTTGCACTCAATGATCCTTGGGCATCCCTTCCAACCTGGTCTGCTGTGATACCATGTTATTATTTGGTCTTGAGCCTCCTAGAAACTTCACTATGAATAACTGCTCCAAGCTTTTAAAATCCACTGGATTTATTTTATCTTTCATTGTTTTTATATGACCGCTATGATGCTACTCAGAAAGAAGGAAAGACTTGAACAGGTTGCTCAGTGATGATGTGGGTGTTTCATGCCAGGATGTGCTCAAATTCAGGTTGGGTGGGGCTTAGAGCAGCGTGGGATACTGAGAGGTGTCCCTGTTCTCTGCAGGGGGGTTGGAACTAGATAATCTTTAAGGTCCCTTCCAACCCAAACTGTCCTATCATCACGATAGGACAAAATGGCCTCAAGTTGCATCAGGGGAGGTTTAGATTGGATGTTAGAAGTTCTTTACTGAGAGGGTGGTATTCCAGTACCTACTGGAATAGATTGCCCAGGGAGGTGGTGGTGTCACCATCCCTGGAGATGTTTAAGGAACCAGTGGACACAGTGCTTAGGGATATGGTCTAGCAGTTAGATAAGAGGATAAAGGTTGGACTTGATGACCCTGGAGGCCCTTTCCAGCCATGATGATTGTGTCTTCTATGATCTTCCACTGAAAAGCATGTGTAACTGCAATACTCAGTTCTGTTTAACATCCTATTTATTATATTTTTATGTAAGTCTATGGAAGGATAAAAAAGGAGCATATATCAAGATAAAGTCTGGTGGATATTCCTCTTGCAAACAAAAGGCAAGAGATTTTAAAACAAACCAATTCTCAGGCATGTAGCTATGGTAATTCTGCAGATTGAGTAGTTAGTCAAGAAACACTGACTAAGTAAAGATTACAAAAAGGACTCTCTTTATGGGATTGGAGGACAGACCAAAGGCAGTGGGGCTTCAGTTCAGGAAGGCTTTTGTGTCTTGAACAGGTCCCCAGGTGCTACCTGGGTTACCTGTTCTGGAGGCTGAAGATGCTTTCCATTGTAAGGACTCAGAAACACAAAGCAGGACCTTAAAGTCACTCTTGTTGTATTTCTTCTGAGCCAAGAGTTCTTGTTTGTCTCGAGGACAGATGGCAGACATTTTCACCATTGGCCACACAAAGGCAGGTAGAACACTATTCTGTTTGGTACTACTGTAGTGGTTTGGGAGTACCTAATGTGGTCTCATTGGAAAGCCAGTTTCTCTCATGTTGTATTTCTATTACTTCTCAATTTTTACTTTTAAAAAAGCAACCACCCTCCACAGTTGCATAAATCCTGCACAAGTAGCTCATGTAGACGTAGGTGGGTGTTAATTGCAATTAGCAGAAATGAAAGATTGCAAACCCATAACAGTTTTCTCACCAGGCTCTATCTGTTATGCTGCGGGTTTTTTGCTGTGAACAACCTGGACAAATAAAAAAAAGTAGCCTTTACCGCTTGGAAACAAGCTGTCAAGAGTTGGTGAAACCTTTTAATGGAGTAGGAGAGTCTTTGGAAGCTGAATAGGTTGTAGGGATAGGCTTTAGCTGCAGCTTTGGAAGAGGTGTTGTGCTTGGGATTTGTATTTTTCCTTGCCATGGACCATTAAATGTTCTTTTTCTAAGATCTTGTCATTGCCTTAGCAGCATGCTCGTAATTAGGGCTGTCATCTGCTCATATGAACTTTCTCAATCGTATTCACACCTGTCACAAGTCATTAAAAGAGTCTTCTCACTTGTGCCTGTGTTTGTGTATAAAATGTACTCTCTCGTTTTATGAGTTTCATGAAATATCCATCGATTTATTTTTTCCTTTGTCCCAATGCAAAGCAGGACAAGTAATTTAGACCAAGAAACAATCGCTTTAGTCCGTATTTATAACCTGAAAGTTTAATGGGAAATTTCCTAGAGCCAGATTCTGGCTTTAGAGCATTCCACTAAATGATACTACTTGACTCTGTTTCAGTATGTATTTTTAACCTGTAAAATGTCCCTTTTTGGTGAAGGCATGGCAATGGTGATGTGTAAGGCACACAGGGCTGAGTATAACATTAGGGGAGTTTTGGAAAACACAAAATATATCTACTTTAGGGAAAAGTAAAACAAAACAGTGTTTTTCAGCATTATCAGGAGCAAGAAAAGCAGCAGAGCAGCATTGCTCAAGTTCAACATGTCATTTCTATGGTGGTCTTACCTTGTAGAATTAGTGATGTCAAAATAAATTCCAGGCACATGATGGAATAAAATGTATATGATGGATTCCAGCACATTGAACAAGAAGCTTTGTAGACTAAAATCTCTTCCAAAACAACCACCATGACCTAAAGGAAGGTATAACAATGTTTAAATTAAACATGACCTCAGACCTCCTTCCCAGCTCAGAGTTATAATTCTGTCTTCTCATTTGTTTCTTTGCATTTAATCATTTACTTTTCTGTCTTGAAATAAGGAGTGATGACTTCATCTCACATAGAGTTATAGTGGAGGAATAGTTGGAGTCAATAAGGAGTGATGACTTCGTCTCATATGGAGACATAGTGGAGGAAATGTTGAGGTCAGTCTCCCAGGAAAATGTTCCAAACATGAAGCTGTAAGGAGTGTTCTGTAAGGTTTCTCAACGCAATCTGCACCTTTTGTTAAGATATCACTTGTACCTTGGAATGAATTGCTAATCTTGATTTCCTATGTGAGTTGTTTAAACCTTGAGCTGGAGAGTGGTTCTTGTGCCTTGTGTGCATTTAATTATCACAGCCAGGTGAAAGAGCTCAGGATGCAAGCCTGGTAACTCAGAGAATAAGCTGTCTCTTGGGAAGCTGAAGATGTGGCTTCAAATCCCTTATCCACTCTGGCAGTTAAATCTGTCTCACTTCCCAAGAAAGCAGCTTTAATAATCTTTTTCAAACTGAAGCTTTGATTAAAATATCCCTAACTTTAGCCTCTCAAAGCTTAGACTTATTTGGACCACATGCACTGGAGCAGGTGCTATATGGAGGATGTTGGGGAATTTGTACATCCTATTGGTGGTTAAGTGTGAGGTACCCAGTGAGTATTGTACAAATTTAGGTGTCTTAGTATATGTTTGGGAACAAGAATGTAGCTGCCTCAAACTTTTACAGGATGCCGAGGGCCTGAGACTCCTTTAGAGCTGAGTTAATTTAATGATGCAAAGTAGCAGCTAGGTGTCAGAGCTTGGCACCTGCGTAAATATCAATCTCCAAAGCAAAGTGTACAGAGTACTTTCTCTGAATCTCATAAACTTCCAACGGATTTGGATTAGCTTTGGATAACGTTAGCGATTCTGTGGCTTTCCTACATAACATTTGTAGTCTCGGGCAATCACAAGCATCAAAATGCTGTAAAAGCCAGAAGCAGGTATGATAATGTCATGTTAACAACTTGTTGACCTATCCTGTTTTGTCTCTTATCTTTGCCCGTGAGACACAAACTGTTGTAAGAACATAGCATTTAAAATGTGCTGACAATATGAAAGTAAGATTACATCAATATTCCACCCAAGACTACACCATGTGACAGCTTCTAAGCTGTACTCACTTCTCTGAACTTAGTGATGTCTCTGTATTTAGTTTCTGTTTCTGCACTGTACTCCTAATGGCAGTCATGAGCATTTAACTATGTAGTGGGATATGTTCTACACAACAGAAGTCCCTGAAGTAGCTACAGAAACAGTGGTAAGAATGTAAATCTTAGTCTGATTTCTTAAAAAAAGCTAAAAATAAAAGATTAACTGTCCTGCTCTCCCCATTCCCTTGCCCATGAACTTACTTTATATTGCAATGGAAGCTTTAACTCTTCTAGGTGATGTGCCTGATGACTTAAACCACAAGAACAATGCTTGTGTGATGAGGTGACTGAGAGAACTCACCCTGGAATATGAGTGAAATCTGACCTCTGATTTTCTTATATAACATGTTTTGGTCACCATCTCTGAATGAGTGTAAAAGACACTTAGATATAGTGTCGGGGGATCTGGCTTAGGGGTGAACTTGTAGAGTAGGATTGACGGTTGGCCTTGGTGATCCCGAGGGTCTTTTCCAACCTGAATGATTCTATGGTTCTAATTTTTGTAATTCTTTTCCACTATGCAATACGGCAGTGAACCTTTGAATGAAAGTTGTGGTATTTCTCCTTGTGGCACTTGCTTGCTCTGCTTAGACTGTAGTACATACACGAACTGAGTTTCTGGTTTCTCTAGTCCATGTTATTGTATAAGAACACACTGATTAATTGTATTTGCTCTCAAAACTAAACACAATTAGACCTTTGACATCAGTGTTTTGCTTCACATCTGTTGTAGCTAATCATTTATTTAGCTTGTTCTAAAGCTTTTAATTTTTGGCTTAGGGAAAATCTCATTTGATAAATAGTGGTCTAACATGTAAAAATACTCTGGGATATGAATTTACTCACACTTTAAAAAGTCGTGTTCTTAAAAATCTTAATCTGATAAGATTTGCAAATAAAGTTTGAGCACAGGTGGCTGGATTAGTGGGTGGACTTTGAACATCATAAAGATCAGGCCTTTGGAAAGTTCTTTTTCATTTCACAAGACAGGGAAGAGTGATGCTCTCAAACACTCAGTTCAAATTACTGAAATAGGTTCCCTTATTCTGTGCATCCATCTTTTCCTTATTCCAACCATGGCCCTTATCAGAATGGAACTCTCAAGCAAATCCCTGCTTTCTGGAATGTGAACAAATGTTGTCATTGGTAACAGTTTCTGGGAGAGAGGAAAAATACCTGAGCATTTTGGGGTTTAAAATTAAAACATTAAAGGAGTCAAAAAATAATATTGAGCTACCTGTGTTCCATGCTATTAGAACCTTCTGTGGAACAAGTACAAAATAGAACTAAAACCCATTTGAGCAGTGTCTTGACCCAAAATCCTGTCTTGGTGTATGCAATGCAATGTGCGCTGTACTGTACTGTACTCTTTTCCTAACTGTGTTTCTCTCTACATACAGCTGCTGTTGTACAGAAAAAGGGAAGAAAACTGTTGTTTATGATGGGGGGAAAAAAAAGTGGTAGTCTAGAGGAAGAATAAAAGATGAGGTTTTGCTGTAGATCATGGTGTTGGACTATGAAAACAGTAGAAAAGGTCATGTCTGAGGGAGAAAGCATAAAGGGAAACAAAGAGAACAGTGACCTCAACATGAGGACAAGTGTGCAGATGCACATAGACAGGTTCCAGGAGGGTGCATGCATCTAGAGCACTTGAAAGGGAAACAGGTTGTTAGCATACAGTATGGAGTAGTTTACGCTTTCCTATTCATGTGGCTTCTCTATCAGTTTGATCTTCAGATACAACTTGTGTAGAACCCCAGCTTGCTAGTTTACAAATTACTATTTTGGATACGTATGTTCTCATACACTGAGCTTGCGAAGTTACCTTGATGAACGCCTTGTCCTATCCATCTTATCTAATTTGATTTGTAATGTGACTACCATTTTATGTCCTAAAGAATGGAGCTTGAACAGACCAGTACATGAAATGTTTATTTATTTAGTATGTGCAATATCTGTCTATCAACCTATAGTGAGACTTATGTTAATTATGTAAAGTACCAACTTTCAAATTAATGCTTCCCCAACTTCCTTTTCAGACAAACTTTGTAGGAATAACACTCCAGGGGAGAATTAATAAATACTTGAGTTATGCACAGATGAGCAGGAAATTTCTTACCTGTCCAGATTCTACCATTCTTCTGACACATGTTTTAAATGAGCATAAATATTAAATGTCAAGGTTTCTTGTGACACCTCATTCTTAGAGATTTATTTGTATTAATCTTTGCTTTACTAGCAAGCCACCTATACAGACAGGAACTATCGTGCAGATTTTTAGTAAAGGCAAACAAAACATTTGGGAGCAAAAAAGCAGTGATTAATAAGTTTGTGGCCTTAAGGGCAGCTTTCAGTTGAATACAGTAAAAATGGTTGCATTGTGCTGAAGGAGGTATAATAAATCATCAACTTTAAACTGTGCAAATGAGGTGATAAAGAGAACTTGTGTTAATGGCCCGTAACATAGTGCTGTAGTAAAAGTGATAGCTGAACAGCTGACAACTGTGGTTACAAGGACCTTTAAAGAAAATGATGTTAATGCTGTAGAAAAACCTAGCAAATATATTATGTTTCTTCAAAGTAGTATGAGTTGGTGGCAAATGGAGCGTTTTGAAAGCAATATCTGCAGTAGGCATATGATTTCAGCTCCCTGAGCTGCAAATGTGAAGATTTTACCCTTGGAGTTAGGGAAGCTGGGGATAGGGTAGTATAGCAGAACCCTTAATGTGCAGCTGTCCCACTGTGGCTAGGGATTTCAGCTTTGAACACACTGCCAAATACTCACAGTGCCCTTATTAGCCCACCTGCTGCCCAGCCTGTGGACCATCCCTTGGTTGTATGGCATATGATGTACATTAATATTTAATCTTGCCTAATTTGGGCTGGGGACGGGCTTTGTGAAATGCAGTACAACAATACTTAATTATTCTCATTGGAGGTGGGTGAGACATTTCCCCCCAGTTGTTGGTGTATCTTTGAGGAGCTGCTGGAACAGGGTTTTCAGCAGGCAAGCAGCCTGTGATCAGCTGTCCACTGGCTCCGTCAGCTGCCTTCCATCACCTTCCCTCCTAAGAAGACTTAGGGCTGCAGGTTTCGCAACTTGTCCAAGCAACTGGCAATAGGGTCTCCAAGAGCCCCTCAGGCACAATATATCAGTTCATGAGATGGTGACTTATGTGTGTGCAGTCAGCTGTATCAAGACAGCTGTTGTATGATAGGACACACGTACGTGCAGCCAGGTACGTGACAGGAGAGCCTGGGGAAGGTGGCTCCTCACTTCCCTCAGGAGGGTGAGCAGCAACTGTGACAAGAAGAAATGCAAAACTTTAGATCTTAGAATGCAAAAGGTACCAGAACTGCTTATCCCTACTGTAAACAGCCACTGACAGCTCCATATCAGAAATTACACAAACGGAAGCTGGGGAAGTGGCAACCGATACAAATTCTTAGGGAGGTAGTTGAGTTGCCGTGCCTGGATGTGTTTAAAAATTGTTTGGATGAGGTGTTGAGGGATATGGTTTAGGAGGGAACTTGTAAGGTAGAGTAGATTGTTAGACTCAATGATCCCAGGGGTCTTTTCCAACCAGAATGATTCTGTGATTACTTGTTAGCCATGCCAACGTTCTCTCAGTGTCAGCTCAGATCTTGCAGAAGTTGTGTATGTACTTCTTTCCCAAGACAGGGTCATGTTTTTTTCAAGAATATGAGTCATGCTTTGCTATTCTTTTACTCTAAAGCTCGATGGAAGAGATCCAACATGCAATTTGGAGGCATAGAAATGAAATTATAAATCCCTTATTCTGAAATAGGTTAAACGGTGTCTATGGTGTTTGTGGTGGCTGCGGGTTGACAACAATCACATGGCACGTCATAGCCGTTTTACAGGAACCGCAGGCAGACTTGCTGTTCCTGGAATCATATTTATGTCTGCAGCTCTTCAAAGATGGAGCAGCTCTGTGAGTCAGTGAATTTCCCATTGCTTCAATGTCAAATGGAAAAAGGTCTAGCAGTATGAAACCTTGAGTGGTGCACACTGCAGCTATAGACAAGTTTGAGGTAGTACATATTGCAATGTCTTTCAAATGGTTATGGCTGTAACTGCTTTCTGTTCAGAAATGTTTGGAACTGAACAGATGCATTCCATGACTGTATCCTAGGTGGGAAACAAAGAGTAGAAAAGGATATGTGTTCAATGTAATTGTAGTTCCTTTTTTACAGAATCACTGTTGAGGTTACGCTCTGTAATGTGAACTACAAGTTCTTTTACTCTCCTTTTATAGGCTGTTACTTCACCCTTAAAGAAAAATAGTTGTGTTTTTCTGCGTATATTTGAGCTAAATAACTTTTATTTGGTCAACTGTTGTCTGTCTGTCTTGAACAGCAATGGGCAGAAAATCCATCTCTTTTTTTCCTCAGTAATTTGATTATCATGATTAAATGTCCTTATTGCTGGTGACGTATGGAAAGACCCAAGAACTCTTTAGAGTTTTTGAGGAGGTAATTGATTATTGCCGGTGGGCACATGAGGCTAGTGCCTTCCAAAATCGTGTGCACCCACTGGCTATGAAACCATGACTATATGTTGTAAAATAATACATATTCATTAGATTTCTCAATACACCTATACATATTCATAACCTGTCCCAGCTTCTCAAGTAAATTAGGTCTCCTCCCATCTGGGCAGGCACAGTCTTTTGTGGGAGTGGGCTTGGGGTCTTGTGGGGGGGATGAAGTAGTGAGACTTGATCACCATGAACAACTTCTGAACTCTCAGTCCTGTGCAAACTCAGAAGGCTCCTTGCTTGTTAAGGAGCACATCTGCTTCTTTTGTCTTTAACCTTCACCATTAGACAAAGCACACTTGGTCCAGCTTACTATCTTATTCAAGGCTTATTCGCCTCCTTGGTGTCAGATTTAATGAATAGCTACTTCATAAGCTCAAGGTTTATGCTTACTGCTTAATCAGCAACTGTTTTTTTAAGTTCAAATAAATGCTGCCCCGTTAGTCACTGGAGACAACTTCTACAACCTGAACCTGTCTGGCTTCAACTTTCACACCTGAGTTTTCCTCCATTTTTTGATATAAATGTGATTCTCTTTGGAAGTTCATGTGTTTTCTAGGGGAATTGTCTCTCAGTTTTCTTGTTGATATATTAAAGTTTTTTTGTCTTCCAATTTTAAGCATCTCTCTCATTAGCTCAATGACTTTTGCTACAAACATTCCAGTTTTTCAACATTTTTAAAAGAATGTGTACACCACACCTCCACACAGCATTCCATTCTCACCATTGCTTATATTCAAAACTAGTGCTAGTTCTTTCATGGAATCACAGAACATTAGGGATTGGAAGGGACCTCAAAAGATCATCTAGTCCAATTCCCCTGCCACAGCAGGATCACTTAGACCAAGTTGCACAGGAACACATCCACGCGGGTTTAAAATCTTTCCTGTTGTTTTCAACTCCCATTGTTTTCTAAATATCCTCTGGACCTAGGTGATCCCATATAGTGCTAATTTTCAGTTTGACCTTAACAGTCCTTAATTTCTTTTCCTAGTCAGGATTCTGCCATGTTTTAGTTACTGATCTGATGTGCAATGTTACAGTTGCTTAGACTAAAATGTATTTTATTTCTTGGGCTAGTTTTCACAAAGCACAATCTTAGCCAACAGCAGAAGTTTCTTGCTGTAACAGAGCTGCACTGATCGTTCTGTAGCTTTCCTCCAGTCTGTCTATCTGCAAACATTGCCAGGAGTATTTTTATATTTGCCTGCAGATTACTGGTGAAAATGTCAAATGGCATTTGGCCTCGCTAATCCCTGTGGGATCTCACTCACAACAGCCTTGCTTGGTTCCCCACCAAATGCTTTGTTCTGTGGTCCCTCAGCTAGCCAGCTGCTTCTTAATTCTTTTTAGCAAATGCTTTACATTTATTGAAGAAAACACTCAGTGTTTTATCAGTGTTTACCTCTCCTTTCTGTAAGCACAATGTTTGGGTTAACTGGCTTCTCACTGTTGCCACAGGAAACTCTGCCTACGTGCCTGAGTAGAAGTCAGCGGCTCAGAAAGTGGAGAAGTTGTTATGGGAAAACTTACATTATTTCAGCTTGTTTCTTCTTTCCTCACTGGAGAAATGAATTTCCTATCTCCAAGCTAGTTTTACTTATGTGTTTAAAGCGAAACTAGAGTTGTTTGACCAGAAACTTGGGGCAGCAGAGGGAGGGCAAGTGCTGTCACTGTGTATTAATCTAGAGAGTCACTGTTGGAGTTCGTTTGTGAAGTTAATATTCAGTAGTTTTCTGCCTCTGTTCTCTGGTACACAAAAAGCTGGTTTCTATTCTGACTAAAGCTGTTTGATAACAACAGGGTGAAATGGGGTCACTGGAGTCAGGGAAGAGAATGCCAATTGCTATCAGGCTATGTTAATGCAAAAGGATGCTTTCACAAAGCAAGGTACTTGAAACAAGACATGCATCACAACTCCTGCGGGGACAACAGCAAAAGCCAAAGTTCCCCTCTTCCTTTGGCTCTACTGTATCCTCCTGACTGTATAACAGCTATTTATATTTAAAGAATAGCAGTTATGTGATGTTCATATTGCACTGTCATGCAGATACTCCTACACCGTGGAGATATTTTACTATTTCATTACAAATTTTTATCTCTCCATGTGTTTCTGTTACATAGTTGTGCATAAACTATCCAAGTGAATTATTCCAGATTTCAGCCTGTTCAGTGAGCTTGAAAAATGATTGCATGTCTCGACATTTAGAGCTACTTTCTGATATATGGCATGAGACTCCATAGCATTGCAAGATATCCGAGGCTTATTTCCAAAACTATTACTCAGTTTCCAACATTTTCTTCATCTTTTCAAATTATATTTCAGACTGAATTTAGTTGAAAAGCGTTTCCACATTCATTTAGACCTTGTTTAACACTGTTTGTGCAATCTGCTATGCATTCAGAACACTGGAATAGGCTGCCCAGGGGGGTTGCGGAGTATCTTTCTCTGGAGATCTAGGGGATCCTGCTGTGGCAGGGGGATTAGACTACATGACTTTTTGAGGTCCCTAATGTTCTGTAATTCTGTGATGCCTGTGAACAGAGCAGACTGTTTACTTTGAAGAGGCAGCAGTCCCTTAAATAGGGAATGCTTATTTAAGACTAAGAAATTTAAGATTGGCTGCTGAAATATAATCAGTTACCTCTAAAATGAGCCTGTCTGTTACTGCAGAGTATTTATTTGTTGGCAAACCCACTGATGTTATTTCAGAGGAATATGTATTTCTCATAAATTGCTGAAAAATGGTTCATCTGAATTTTGATTTCCAGATGGACACATCTCACAAAGAAGGTTCTCATTTGTCTTGAGTAGAAAAAGACTTGGGATAAGACTCAGGCAGACTCATGTTTAGTGTGAGAAGAGAAATATAATTATTACCTAGGTGAACCTGCTGTGGCAGGGGGATTAGACTAGATGATCTTTCAAGGTTCCTTCCAGTCCTAATGTTCTGTGACTCTGTGTAACATGGATTGTGAAGGTCAAATGAAGTGGTAATGTCTCCAAGGCTAGAGCTGCTCCATCCTAGATTATTCTGCCTAGGGTATCATCCCAGGGGCTGATACCTGAACAAATGAGTTGAAGTCTATCATATCTAAAGGATGATATAGGTAGACAAAATACTTGCAAATTAAGAATTACTGGATTTGATGTGTTTCATAGGTGAGATTAAGAATCACATATGATAAACTAATTTTAGAATTTAATTCAAATAGGAAGGGACAGAAAGCTCTTCAGTCATAGATGTTTAATAAGACTGCAAACAGTCTAAACAAATTATTGATGTCATTGTTGAATTCTTCAGACTTCACATGGAGAGAATTTTCAAAATAATTACAAACAAACCAACCCAAATGTAAACTGTGTATGTGGTTGGAAATTTTACACACCTGGTTTGCTTTCTAAGTGTGGTAAATTGTTTATTGCTATAAAAAATGACTGATTTCCTATTAAAGAAAAAACTCTTTGTGAGGTGACTAGTAGAGCTACTACTGAGACTGTCATGTTCGCACACTTTAAGTACTCTAGTGACTGAGCCTTTTCTCAGTTACTTACTGTACTTATTGAGACCTTCCTTTTATCAAGGGAAGCAACTGTTTAGAATAATTTCTGACTGCTGTGTTGCTGAATAGCTGTTTATAACTACTTTTGAATTATGTACATTTTTATGGCCTGTGTAATTTATCAAAGCTGTACATTCTCAAGTATATGCAATATGGCTCTCATTCAGCTCAATCTTTTGAGTTTAAAAGGCAACGATGAGGCTAACACTGCCTACAGCTATAACATGTTCTAAGCAACTTGATCTAGGCGACCCTGCTGTGGCAGGGGGATTGGACTAGATTATCTTTTGAAGTACCTTCCAATCCCTAATGTCCTGTGATTCTGTGATAAAGATGCTTTGACACAACCAAGATCTGAGGCACACAAACAAATACAACCTATGGCTTACACCGGACTGTCGGCATGATTCAAAGGAGCATGTGATTTGGGATTTCTCTAGAATGGCTTGGGTATAGGCTTGACTTCTCAGTGAGCTAAATGAGGAAAACTATTAAAACATTGAATGGAAAAGAACATCGTGAAAACTTGAGTCTAGAGCTGTTAAAACTATAAATAGCTGAAAATAATAATCTGAACTCATACACAACCAAACTCATGGGAAAATGCTTTGTGTTTGGGCTAGATGCAGATACACTTTTTGCATGGGGCTGTGCGCTTTTCGTGACTGGATCCAAGTGTGAGTCCATGTGAGAGTAAGGGAATGGGAAAGGTGTGATTTCATTCTCCAGTTCCTGGCAAACTTGTAAATGCTTTATTGTGGTTTTCAGTTTTTACACTTTTGACAAGACCTTGGTGGAATAGTTAATTTAAAAATATTTTGTGTGCATTTTTGATCAAAATCTGTCAATGTGAATTGCTGTTTACAAGCATAAATCAATAAACACGCATATACAAATGTATAGGTCACAAATTAAATTAGTATTTCATGAAATATTCAAGTAATTTTTATTTCTTTTAAATGTTACATATTTCCCCAAAATGGAGAGTTTTGCTAATTCTGTCATCAGTCTTTCACTGATCTAATCAAATATAATATATTGTATAAGAACAGCATAATAGTAACTTCAATAAGAAACGTGATCAATAGCTACACTTCCTTTCTTTTGAACAACTTCCTACAAATATCTCTAACAAACCACATGCCATGAAATGCATTTGAAAAATCTGCATTGGACAGATGCTTCTTATAACATATAGAGGCTTCTTATAACATCTGATGATAAAAGGAGTAGAACACCTCCCTTATGAGGAAAGGCTGAGGGAGCTGGGTCTCTTTAGCTTGGAGAAAAGGAGACTGAGGGG
>JAOXOE010000441.1:23854177-23865689 GCA_028565055.1 Phoeniculus purpureus
GTTCCTGTGTGACTTTGTCTAGGTGATCCTGCTGTGGCAGGGGGATTGGACTAGATGATCTTTTGAGGTCCCTTCCAATCCCTAATTTTCTGTGTTTCTATGATCTGTAATAGTAAGATGCTGTAGCACATCCCAAAGTGTTGTAACTGAGGGAGAGGATGAATAAGTTTATACTAACTGAAAAGGAAGAAACAATAACATCCCCATGATAAATACTTGAATATGATAATCCAAATGGAATAAAATACATCTGAGGTTTGGCTTCCAAGATGACTTCCAGGAAAGGGCATGTTCAGTTAATAACCCAGATTGATGACACATACACAAGAGCATTAGTATTCCCTGTTTAGTTCAAACAGATTGCTAAATGCAATTGCTAAACTGGAAAAACATCCTATTATAGGCAAGAAGGGTGGGATCAAGTTTGGAGGAGCTGTGCTAGATTTTTGTATTTACTCTATATTTTTATAACTTCATGTTACTTCTTAAGCAGGTGGTAAGGGATGATCTTCTGGAAAAAATCTTTGGAAACAGTTGTTGCTCAGCAAAAATATATCTTCCGTTTTGGTTATTTAATGGGAGTGACACTGGGTTGCCTCTCATAAATAACATGTCTCTACTTCTGTATATAAAGGGTACCACTATGTCTCCTTGTTAGTAGAGAGTGAGCCGATGCTGTCTGAAGGGAAGATGATAAACTCTGTAGGTTCTGAGTGATTGTCACTTTGCTATTACCTGTTTTTTTTTTTTTCACAGCAAGTTGCAGTTTACTACCTCTAGTGCTTCAAATTGCCAGACATATTTGAAATCTATTTTGCTACCTCTGGTGCAAACTCAAAGGACTTATTGGCTCAACAAACTTGCTTATCAAAGGGTAGAAACACAGGTAGAGAGAAATATGAAGCACAAATACAAGTCTATAACTGTCAATAATATTATATTATAAATTATTATATACTATAAATTAATAATTGTTTTTATTCAAGAAATGCAGAATCAGCAGTGGAGTGAATGTGTCTACCATGGCTTGAAATTGAATGAGGGAAGATTTGGATTAAAAGTGAGGAAGAAATTCCTCGCTCTGAGGGTGTTAAGATACTGAAATACATTGCCCGGGGAGTCATAGAATCATTAGGCATTGGAAGGGATCTCGAAAGATTGCAGTGGATGCTCTATTACTGAAGGTCTTTAAGACAAAGTTGAGATGAAACTTTGAGCAACTTGGTTTAGTGGGAGTTGTCCATGGCAGGGTGGTTGGAACTAGATGATCTTTGGTGTCTCTTCCAACCTCAAGCTTTCTATGGTTCTAGGACTCAACTGCACAAGGAGAACAGGAATGACAGCACTAGAGAGCAGGAAAATATTTTGCATGTTACTGAACCCCCTGCCTTCCTGTGGTATTTTCCATACCATGGTATGATTTTTTTTTTCCCTGAAAATGTTTATTAGTGGATGAAAGGACAAGCTCAGGAAAGAAAATTATCTTATTACCCTGCCCATTATAAATTGCTATCCTAAGCTTAAATGCATTTTTAACCCATCATAGAGTCAGTTTTTATTCCACAAAGAGATACCTGCAATCCTTGTAAAATCAATTTTTGTCGACATAAAGGACAAACAAGTCCATTTGTCCATGATGCAGCCTTTTGCTTTGTGAAATAAATTTGATCGAAACATCTGTTCCTCTTCAAAATATCATCAAGGGGTGTAGTTATCAATTAGAAGCAGAGTGAGGCAGACAACATGCCATCTTAATTGTATCAGATTTTTGGCAACTGCGAAGATTACCTTCCCAACAGACTGTTCCTCTTGCCCTCACTCTCAGCTTTTCACCAATTTAAAGGTTTTTCTGGAAAGTTGTTTTATCATTTGTGGCAGGCTCTATAAATAGGGTTAATTCCACAGCTGCTGGGAACAGACATTTCCAGCATTTTTCACTGTTTCTTCTAGTAGCTTTCCAGCAGCTGGAATAGCCCCGTCTGCTACTTTCTAGAATAACTAAAGCTCTTCACAGACTTCTCTGAATATATGAGGCAGACCACCTATCTGCCTCAATTCATGATGAGCCCCGCTCCAGGTGCCCTCAAAATTATTTCAGCTCCTGGTTGTAGCTTCCTTTTCCTTACTGCTGAGTAAGTCATTAATTTGTCTCGGATGCTGCTCACAGATTTCCCAAACAGCAAAATGGATTTTCACAGAAAATGCAGGAAGGAAAACAACAGTATAACCAGAATGTTGATGAAGTAGGTGACAGTGTTTGAATGAAACACACCTGGGAACTCTCCAGAGAGAATTTATTTATTGCAGATTGTTTCTTACTGCTTCTTTGCTCCAGCAGTTAACCAATGCTTGATGTCTTGGTTGTTTCTCTTTGTAGGTGACATAGTCATAAATGAGAATTTACTGAGTTGAAGCAGATCTTATCAAAACTGACTTAAATATTCACAAATTGTTTGCGTTGTTTGTCTCTTGTTCAAACTGACAGACTTCTCTACAACATAAGAGTCATTGCAGTCATTCTCATGTGTCTGAAATTACAGTAATTATCATTAATCTTCATGCGCAGTGTGCACAGTCTTCCAATGGCTACACATTATTTTTCTTTTTTAGTAATTTTCCATTATAATTTTCTGGTTGCACAAAACATCAAACATGTTCCTGCATGCATATTACCAAATCATGCTTTACAAGTTCACCCCTAAACCATATCTGCCAACACCACATCTAAGCATCTTTTAAACTTATCCAGGGATGGTGGCTCAACCATCCTGGCTGGCTCATTCCAGTGCCTGACAACTGTCTCTGTGAAGAATTTTTTCCTGATGTCTGATCTAAACCTACCTTGTTGAAGCTTGAAACCATTCCCTCTGGTTCTGTTGCTAATTACCTGTGAGAAGACACCAGCACCAACATCTCTACAGTGTCCTTTCAGATAGCTGTAGAGAGTGATGATGTCTCCCCTTAGCCTCCTCTTCCTCAAACTAAACCTCCTATGGACTATTTGATGGCATCTGTCTATTGATTCCTATTCTTGAATTGTTCAGCACAATGCTGAAAAGAATAAGAGAGCTATTTAAGTTCAAAAGATTTACCAAAAGTGTATAAGATAAATGTGCAGAGAACAGTGAGTTTACTGATGAATTTGCTGATGCAATTGTCTTACCACCTGCTGGTGGCAGCAGACAGGGTAAGATCCATCGTTCTCAAGCTACTCTTATGAAGCAAATTATATCTGATGATCCTGTTTGGGCTGGTATGTTATTTCTGCATCTGGAAAATTAAACTATAAATCCCTGGTCTCATTTCTGGGAGAATCTTCTGTGCTCAAAAACACTTAAAGTTTTGGTACGTGGTGCATATACGCCTTAGATCAGGAGAAAAGAAATCACAAGGTCAGCTTTGAGATGGTCTTTTTGGTGTGTTTTAAGATGATCTCTGCACCATCATCCATCATGTCTCCCTGGAAAATATCTGTGTTTGGGTGACTTTTTGTTCCATTACCAAAGAATCACTCACAAGAAGAGATAAAATCATAAGGGGAGACAAGAATAAAGGTAAAGAGCAACAAGGGTAAGGACTAGTGCCCTTGTTACGTGAAGTGGAGCTGCAAGCTTTAAATCTATATCCTTTCCTCTCCTTGCTGAACCACAATCTTAACACCCATGCAGACAGCATCGACGGTTCAAATTATGGAATCTAGAATTCCTGTGGAATTTCTGTGTCTGGTGAGTGGAAAAAAAAATTAATGATTGAAAATTTTTCCCTCACTGTTGACCACTAGAATGACAAATATGTCTTTATCCAGGGAGACTAAAAAACCCCCACAAAATTACAAACAAAAATATACAACCAGCTGCTCATGTGTGTTGTAGGCTGAAGAATCAGCATATGAGAGTTGCTACAGTGTATGCCTTCTGTGTACTGCTGATGTTCTGCAGTGAAAGTTAGGATAACAAAAGCCTAAGGTGGTCTAGGGCAGTTAGGTAATGAGGGATGCTAGAGCAATGAAGAATTAATACAAAGAAGCTAATTTATCCTTGTCCATTTTAATTTTAATCTCTTTGTGCTGCATCATCTCCCTATCACTGCTTCTTACTGTAGGGTAAACCTGTGCTGAGTCAGAAGTGACCAGGAAACACAACTGTTCATCCTGCTATATTTGGCTGTCTGAATAATCTTCTCTATCTGTACCCGTCTGGCATGACACAATTGTTTTTGATGTCTGTACATGTTGTTGTGTAGATTTTTTTTTTCTGACGTGTACCTTGGATTTATATAGTGATGTAGTGATTTATTTTTTCCTGCCTTATTTCCAGTTCCTTTGAGAAATGATTCTAAAATAATTTCTTTGTTTCTGCTGAGTATTAAGCCAATGGTTTTTATTGAACTTGGATGTTTCCTTCCAAAACATTGCTCTTGAGGAGGAACATTAATCTTGGACCTTGTTATATAGATTGCCACTAGGACTGGATTTTTTTCTCCTGCATATAGTGAGGTTAATAGGGTATTTTATAACTCAGTCTTTCAGTTTTTTAAGGTCCTGCACTTACCTAGAGCTTAAATCTGTCCTGACTATTTCAATGCCATTGCAGACATTTTCACTTGATTCTTCACCTGTTTTTCAAGTAATTTATAAATCTATTGAGACCCACATTGACTAGCAGAGGTTTCTGAGAAACTCTGTTGGTCTCCATTCCATTGTCTATTTACTGCTACTGTTTTCAGCCTTTTATATGTTTGCCCATTCCAAGGACCTTCCTTCTTATCCCATGACTATTTGGATTCCTTTACCTTTTTTGAAAGTATTTAGTGATCTGTTTGGAAAACTCCAATAATGTGGTTTTACAAAAGCAGTAGAGGCTCTTTCTCTAAAAAATGATGTCTGCACTCCACAATCAGCAGTTTGGCTGCTTTACCCTGGGCTTCTTGCAGATTGCCTGGTGATGTGATGCCTAGACCTTGTGTTCTACCAGTTTGTTTCATAGTCTTTCCTACTGTTCCATTGATTTCAGAAATATCCTTTCCTAAATCCTACATAATATTCACTTGCCTGGATTTACTGCAATAATTTCTGGCTAGACACTTCTCTTGTAAGTTCTACATTTTCTTTCACTTTGTATTAGAAGGAGAAACAGCAGTTACCAAAGAGAACACTGGGTCATTGCAGCATCTTAAATACTGATTTACAGACACAATCAGGAACTCAAAAATCTGTGGTGGGATTTCTGCAGTTAATCATTTGTGGTCTGGCTTTGCTACCATTAAAACCTTGGGGGGAGACTTTTTAATGGACTTTAAACCAGTCACACTAAAAATTTTAATCATGATTCACATTAGTGTTCAGGCTTAATATTTGTATTACTATGCGAGGTTTTTTGGTCTGTATCTTGAAGGAGTTTGGGCGTCATGGTATTCCCTATCAAATGGACCTTCTAAGAGTCTACACCAGCACTGTTAAGTGAATCCTTTTTCCTTTCCTGTCCAAAGTATTCAGACTTTAGCTGTAAGAGAAGGATAATTGGAAAGGAGGCATTTTTGAAATACATTCACAGAAATGATGTGAAGAGAAAACTGTCTTAAAGTTCAGTTCTTTGCAATCTTTTTGCAATTGTCTTTCTTAAATCATGTAGGAAATGTGCAACAGTATCGGTGTAGCATGGGTGGTGTTAATGTGGTATGAAATGCAAGCGGCTGTACATGTAGTTACTGAGATGATGTATTTCAGGGTTTTGGTGTACTGACACAGCTTATCTTTGCAGAAGATACAGTAGATTGCATTTTCAAGGGAAGATGTAATGAGCCTTACGACTTGGCAGAGAATTCCTGAGACTATTGAAATGGAAAAGAAATGGAAACGTGACTTGGCTGTGTGAGATACTTGTTTTGACTCTATCTGAGAAAACTCAACATCAATGAGCTCATTAAATTCAGTATTAAAATTCAATTTCAAAGTCAGCAAGCAGACATAATTTTTTAATGATAGAGTTTCACTGAGGTTTTTGGGCTATTTTGAAGAAAAAACTGAATTGTTTTCTTGACGGGCAGGTGGCTGCATAGTGGTTGTTATGGCTGATTGTAACAATATGTGACAGTAAGAAAAATTAAAGCTCATTAGCATTCACTCGACCCAGTGTCTGCATCACTGATCAATGCTTGGCCTACTGTATGCTTAAAATGCTTAATGAATCTTTGTTTGACAGGAACCAACGGCTGTTGGAGGAAAATGTGGATGATCTGATAGCTGGCAGGGTGAATATGGCCTGCACTTTATAAATCAGGAAAATGTAAAGGACTGGGGAGCGGAATGAGTGAGAGAAGCCTTTCAAAGCTGGTGGTGATTGATGAACTATATTAGGGTTGACACACAGATCGAGGTTTTGCATAAAAGCGTTAGCAGCTGATTGAGTGGAAAGCCAGGGGAAAGCAAGATTGCCTGTGTGATTAGTGGAAGGTAATCGGCCATCTGTTAGGCATAATGCACTTAGTAAAGATGACGACAGAAAGCATATGTGTGCATGTGCTTACACAGGATCTCTCACCTTCCATGCAAGTGTCCATGAAAACCTAAAGCTGCATATAAAGAACTCTCAGTTCATCTGGATTTTTCCTCCCTACAGAGAATACAAGACTGTAGCTAAGTTTTGCACAAGTGCTGCTTCTGAACTGACAAAACCAAATTCACAAATTTGTGGTGAGTTTTTTTTAAATAATGGCATCATAAGTGCTGATTGTCATTATGAAAACAAGCCTCTGCCCCGAAAATATCAGGAAGTGAACTACTTATTGATCAGAACATTGACCTTAAAATCTAAATTCATCTAGTTTATACAGATATTCCACACACAGAAAAGACTGTGCTTGGAAGAAAAGCTGTATGTGATGCTGCTGTCTGATGTGTCTCTGGACAAAGCAGGGGGGTTGAAACTAGATGATCTCTAAGGTCTCTTCCAACCTAAACCATTCTGTGACTGTTTGCCCACCTAAAGCTGTTATTGGTGCTACTAGGATTTTGTGATGCAGAAAAAAAGTCTGAGCTTAAGTTTTCATGCTTAAAAAGCAGTTTAGTGGTAAAGGAGGACTCACTGAGAACAAAATGAATTATTTCCTTACCTTTTTTTCAAAAACTGTTTTTGCATAGGAAAGTACAAAGAGAACACTAAAAACAATATTCAGTTTTAATGTGTTCTGATACTTAGTACAGTGGTTTGCAGGTCACTATCTGTGCATCTCATAAAATCTGGAAAACCAAAATTCTCCAGAAATACAATTTCAAGTCCAACACTTAAAATCAGTCAGTTAAAATATCAGCTATTAAAATATATGTTCCAAAAGTATGGTTTAACTTATCATTCATTCGTATGTTCTCTTTAACAAATACGCTAGATCACAGCCACAGTGTAAGATGGACACTGAGGTGCTGGAGTAGGTCCAGAGAAGGGCAATGAGGCTGTGGAGAGGTCTGGAAAACAGGCCCTGTGAAGAGCAGCTGAGGGAACTGCGGTTATTTAGTCTAGAGAAGAGGATGAGGCTGGGAGGAGACCTTATTGATCTCTACAGCTACCTCAAAGGAGGTTGTAGGGAGGTTGCTGCCGCTCTCTTCTCCCAAATTACCAATGATAGGGGGAAATGACCTCAAGTTGCATCAGGGGAGGTTTAGATTGGATCTTAGGAAGAAGCTCTTTCCTGAGAGAGTGGTTGGGCACTGGAACAGGCTGCCCAGGGAGGCAGTAGAGTCACCATCCCTGGAGTTGTTTAAAAACCGAGTAGCTCGAGCACTTGAGGCTGTGGTCCAGGGGTTAGGAAGATGTTGGGATGAGGGCTGGGCTTGCTGATTCTGGAGGTCTTTTACAGCCAGGATGATTCTCTGATTCTAAGAGAACAGAGCTGTCCTCTTTCATGACTTCACCTTCTCCTTGTCTAACAATTCCCGCCGCAGTGCCGTGACAGGACAAAAGGCTGCTGCATTCACCAGCTTCACTGCTGTGTATTTGCTCTAGGTCTCCTGCAGTCTCGCTTGAAATAAAACTCAAAACCTCCACAGGATGTAGGAAACGGACTGTTTTGTGTGACTGAGCAGCCCAAGGTTATAGTTAGGGATTTAGTTATGATAAACAGACATTCAAGGCACTTCCCATCCCTTCTGATCTCTGCACAAAAAACACCAAACCCCACCATTTCCCCCCCACCCACCTTCTGGTTTGTGACAACTTCTTTTCCAAACTCTGACAGTCGTCTTCAAGCTTTTCCTTCTCTCTATTCAGAGCCTCGATCCTGTTTTGCAGAGTGCGCAGTTGAGACACCAGATGTTCGTTTTCCTGACGGTCTTTCTCAAGGAGTTGTTCCTGCCAGTTGACTTCCCCTTGCTGACACTGAAATAATCTCTGAACATTCTCCAGTTTTAACTTCTCCTACAAAAGAAGGCACCGGCAACAAGGAGCACAAGTTACTAAGCTGTGATGACTATGAGCAGGAGGACTGGAAGACAGAAGTGTGATTCCTCCTGGATATGTTCCTGTGCAGTTGGATCTAGGTGATCCTGCTCTGGCAGGGGGATTGGACTGGATGATCTCCCGAGGTCCCTTCCAATCCCTGATGTTTTGTGGTTCTGTGAATTCTTTGTTCCATCACGGCTTCAGCACCATTTTCCCCCATCACCAAGACCAGCAAATCCCTTCATCGCAAGGATACTGAGCAAATGACCACTTCAAGGGCTGTCAGGTGCTCAGAGAACACGAGAAGGTGACCACTGCAAGTTTAGTAATCAAAAGGTACAAGACTATCGAACAGTCCTTTCTTTTCTGCACAGGAGGATTACAAAGAGAACCACAGAACATTAAGGACTGGAAGGGACCTTGAAAGATCAGCCAGTCCAATCCCCCGACACAGCAGGATCCCCTAGATCCAGCCACACAGGAACATTGCCAGGAGGGTTTGAAAAGTCTCTAGAGAAGGAGACTCCACAAACCTCCTGGGCAGCCCCTGCCAGGGCTCTGGCACCCTCACCGGGAAGAAGGTCCTTCTCACATCGATGGGGAACCTTCTCTGTTCCAGCTCACACCCACTGCCCCTTGTCCTATCACTGGGTGCCCCTCAGCAGAGCCTGGCTCCATCCTCCTGATACCTGCCCTTTCCAACATTCATGAGGTCACCCCTCACCCTCCTTTTCTCCCAGCTCAAGAGCCCCAGTACCCTCAGCCTTTCTTCAGCAGGAAGATGCTCCCCTCCCTCCATCATCTCTGTGGCTTTGTGCTGGGCTCTCTCCAGCAGCTCTGTGTCCTTCTGGAACTGAGGGGCCCAGAACTGGACACAAGATTCCACATGTGGCCCAGGAGGTTAAATATGTCACAAGTAAAGAGCAGGAACCACCTGCTCACATAAATCTAGTTGCTCTTGGCCAACATGTTCTAGGTTCTCTGGAGTTGCACGACTGAGTGAGGGTCATCCCAGACTCACCAGATGTAAGTAAGGACACTGAATCCAGACAAAAAGACTCTGGAGGCTAAAGCCCAGAAAGCCGTATCCATCGCTCCTTAGTCACAGAGGAGCCATCTGGCTTTTAGCCCTCCCTCCCTCCATCTTTATGCACCAAAACCATCCTGTTATGTTAAAGGGCTTAAGCAGACTTAAGAGTCTGTGAGAAGCTGAAATCAGACTGGAAACAGATTGATTTACTAGTGCAGGGACTCTCTGCCATCCATGTCCTGACCACAGAACACGAAGACCTCTTCTGCCAGTCACTACATTCACTGCAGCACCACTTACTTCTAGAATTGCAAGCCGAGTCTCTTCCAGCTCAATGACCTTTTGGTTGTGTTGGACTTTTAAACCTTCAAGTTCATTGTTTTCAAGCTTCAGCATTTCCAGAACATGTTTCAGTTCTAGGAAGGTAAAAGAAAGAGGAGATGGTTAAAAGAGCAAATAATGACCCTATTTGCACAAAAAGGCACCAAGGAAGAATTAAGAGATGAGGGGCACTGCCCCGTCCACCACTCCTGTGCCAACTCCACGTTTCCAGCTGCTGTGTCACACCACAGACAGCCTGAACCCACCCAGCCAGTCCTGACAACGACTTGCCTCACATTTCTCCCCCAAAGCACACGGCAGCACCTTTTGCTAGCAAAGCCAGGGACATACCCATCCTGTGCTTGCTAATCTGCCCCAGTATTCCTTGAAGGTTCTCTTCTTCTTTTCCAATATCCTTCTTTATGAAGGAAAGTTGAGATCTTCTCTCGTTAAGCTGGACATCCAGCTGTTTCTTCTCACTGCAAAGCTCTTGCAGGATGAGATTTATTTCCTGTGGAAATCGATGGGTGTTACAAGGAATGCCACTGACAGACTGATTTGCTTTAGCAGCTGCTGGTCTCAGCAACTGTCAGTGATGCAGAGGACTTGTCTTTAAGGTCATTGAGTTCAAGAGACCAATTCTCTAAGAACTACTGTAGCTAGGGAGTTGTTGTTGTTCTTTGTGCATCTGGGCCAAGCTCTTACTCACACAAAGCCCTAAAATTTGCTTGTTCTGTTTTTCAGTGGGATTTGGATGGTTCTAGAAAGCAAAACTGATTGTTGAGGAAACTTTGTGGACGTTTTTGAAAGTTGTGTCCTTCAAAGATGAAATGAAAAGAAAACTCCTTTGGAAAACTTACTCTTATTTGGCAGAGTTTTTCACTTGCTTCACTCTCCCCATCTCGAAGAGCAACTTTGAGGTCATCTTGCTTTTGAGAAACACGGTCTTGAAGGACACACAGCTCTTCTCTTCTTTGTTTCAACTGCTGCTCCAGAAGCAAGAGCTCCTGTTGCTGGGCAGTAACCTGTAACGAAGACATTTAACAGAACTCCAAGTTACATCAAAACCAACAAAACTGATCGTCCAGAGGTAACACGACAAACGCTACCTGATCTTTCAATCTTTCCAATTCTGTTTTCTTGCCTTGAAACAGACTTTCTGCTTCTCTAAGGATCTGGAGGTGATGTTCTTCGTTACCTTCTGCAACCTGAATATCTCCATGAAGCCTCTGGAGACTGATAGTGAGGACAGAAACACAACTCAGGAGAGAAAGGAGAGCGCCCCAGGCAGCAGCTGACTGGAGAACAGCTTTATTTTACCTAGTGCAGTTCATGGCAAATGAGAACTTCTCACCTTTCCGTCAGCACCTGTATCTTCTGGTTTAATGTCTGGAACTCAGAGTCTCTTGCAGCCACCATTTTGTTGATCTCCTTCAAAATACCTTCTTGTTCCCTCTTATGCTGCTCTAAATCCCTTGTATTTGCCTGTAGCAACCTGAGGAAGCATTTAGCACAGACAATCATAGAACATCAAGGATTGGAAGGGACCCCAAAAGATCATCCAGGCAAATCCCCCCAACACAGCAGGATCCCCTAGATCCAGTCACACAGGAACATGGCCAGGTGAGTTTTAAACATCTCCAGAGAAGACAACTCCACAACCCCCCTGGGCAGCCCCTGCCAGGGCTCTGGCACCCTCACTGGGAAGAAGGTCCTTCTCACACTGATG
>JAOXOE010000441.1:23870078-23887427 GCA_028565055.1 Phoeniculus purpureus
CAAGGTAATGTTAATTTCATATATATATATATATATATATATATATCAGCTGTACTTCAGAGTTCCAACTTCCAGGATTTCTTTACTGCAAATGTGGTCAGATGATGTTAGATCCTGGTTCTTTACATAACAGAAGGTATATTTCTGTGTTGGATTTGTTCTTTGAAGGAAAACATTTACAACATCACTTCTTTTTTTCTTTTTTACAAGATCTGATCTGATGATGGTTCATTGGTTTGGGAAGCGCTTAAACACCAAATGAATAGGAATTTCTCTGTTAAAATATCATGTCTGACACTGCTTTTTACACGCAGCCATTCCAGAGATTTGACAGTGCTGGCAGATTAAAAAAAGTCGCGTCTGCAGTTACTTAGATTGTAATTATTTACTTTAGCCAGAGGGCTTAAACATAGACAGAAATATGCTACCTGACTGGCTGCATATTAAAACCAAGTTTGCTTGTTGAACTGTGGTGAAAGACCAGGTAACAAATGGAACATTACCAGTGGAATATATTTCTCTAAACACACAAAGTATGTTTACATTACACTGGTATTGGTGAAATACTTTTTTTTGAGGGAAAGGGTTAGGGTTAAGAGCACATTCTAGCAGAGCTTCTAGTCTAAATTTATTGCACGCTCATCCCAACAAACTTGGTGGGACAATTTTATGTGTCTTAATGCACTAAGCATTTAATCAGTGGGTCGTAAGATTAGTTTGGATAAAAACTGATTTGTTGTGGGTATTGCTTTTCAACTGTTTGTAGGATCAGTCATGTTTCTTATGTTCAAGTTATTTTTCAGTCTGTGTATATTATGCGCTCCAAAACTGCCAGGCACATCTAAGTAACTACAGCAGCAGGTGATTTAAAATAACTTATCTATAATGCAATCTTGATAACTCTGTATTTTATATTCTCAATTAGCTTTCTGGAATTGCAGTATTCTGTAGGGCAGTCAAGTGTAAATGCAGGTAAATACAGATAAAATGTTCCAAAGTTGGGTTTTGCAGACCCAGCTACTTGCAGTCCAGGGTTGAACATCAAACCTTATCACTTGGCTGTATATTATCAAATACAGACTATAAGAAGAGGATGAAAGCAGTGGGAACTAATAAAATGAAGAGAAAATGTAGAAGCAATAAGAAGTTCCTATTTCTTTGTAGTATCGTCTCTGAGTAGGAAAGTGAGAATTGCTTGGTTAGCTGGCTGTTATCAATGTATCATGGGAATGAAAGCAGCTAAGAGTTTGAAAGGACCTAACTGGTAACCCCAGTGAAAATGGACGATCTGGCCTACATAATTTATCAGGATAGATGAATAAATAATAAATGTTGCAGACAATGTGCTGACCCTTTTTAAGTTTGGACATTTTTTCCAGAAGAGCAGGGAAAAGATGCTGGCAAAAACTATTGCAATTACTGCTCCTGTGACAACGGGACTTGAATATTCCTTGGAGTGGTAGCAGACACCAGAACTAGAGATCACTTCTGGCTTTGGGCAGAAGAGGAAAAAATACAAAGAGGCATAAGTGACCTAACTGACTCATTTGGGATCCATATGCACAGCCTTTGGAGAGGAGCTGTGAACTACGTGTGGAGCATCTAAGCCCTCCTCTTAATGCAAGGGTACAATCTGCACAGCTTCTTCAATCAAGCTGAGTTTTTTCAAAACAAACCAGTAAGGACTCCTGTGAAAACATCCTCCAAAAATACTCTGACATTCCCTCCAAGGGAGTGCTCACCTTGCAAGGATAGCAATGTCTTAATTAGTTTCTGAAAAATGTGTTTCAATGTAGAAGACAATGTGTAATTCATGGGGGTGTAGATATAATAGCATCTGCAATGCTATGGAGGGTCATAAGGTTGTTCTAAAATAGATACTGGGATTACTCAGCAGTCAGGAGACTTGGGAGAAGGAAGGTGAACATTTGCCTGTGAAAAGGGAATTGGAGCCTGATGATGAAGGAGAAAGTAGGTGTTTTACCACTCTCAATTTCATCGAGTTCTGAAAATAGATATGCTGCAAAGCCTCACCCTCATTTGGATGTCTACAGTTTCAAAATGCATATTCCTGAATTCCTGGTTCAGACCTCAGCAACACCTGACTGCACAGAAGCACGCTTTAACCAAATATAATGATTATTTCTCCCTCTTCTTGCTTCACGTTGCTTCTGTGTTTAATTATGCTAATACAGCCTTCAGCAAATGAGCTGATGTGCTTTGCCAATGGTCTCCGGAGAAATATTGAAGTAAATATAAAATTCCAGCACAGATGTTACCTGTTACAGTCTTCTCCAGTCTGTATCTTAATCTGACTCAAAAACAAATGTTTACTGGATATAAAGATGTAATGAGAGAAATACTTTTCAGTACGATGGAATGCTCATTCATTGTGGAAACTAATTAACCAATGCATTTGCTGAGGGAATGTATTTTGTTGCTTAGAGTACATGATGATAATAGCATCTACTGATGTCCAGATTTGCTGGGAAAACATTAAATTAATACTATTTCAATGGCATCAGTAAGATTTAGTAGCGTCAGCTTTTTAAATTGAAGGCCATTGGCTCTATTTTTATTTGAAAGTAATGGTGCCAATGGGAATTTTTATTATGGTAGCTGTGACTTAGAGGAAAGAATTTATTTTATAAATATTTATTTTGTAATTATATATATTGACGTGTGTGTGTGTAAACAGAACACACATAAAAAAGCCAGTGCCATATAAATCATCCTTTCGATTCTTTTCTCAAGGAGTTGTTTGAGTCGAACAGTTTAGAAGGTAGGATATTATTACATTTTGTAACAGTCATTTAGTTGTGAGCTATTACATTTGCAGATGTTTTCCTGCTTTGCTTCTTTCAGTGGGCTTTGTGGACGTATTTCTTATTAGTCATTACACTGGCTGCGTTTGTTGCTTTTTGAATTTATAATTACATGTCACACATAATAGATATCTCATAACTGTAATATGGCATAAGGGAGCAGTCAAAGAACAGGCACAGAAAATTGCACAAAACATAAGGAATTGTTTAGTTTGCTGCATTATTGTTGAAATTGCCTGATGGGGTTTTATTATAAACAAACTGAGAGAAGAAAATTTGGGTTATAGGATAGTTGTCTGAATGCCAGACATGCATCATGAATATTTCAATAACGTAGCACGCTTGCATTTTTAGTAAGAACACATTCCACAAGCCCATGGTTTTTAAATATCCTTGGATATTTGCCTCTCTAGTTACGTGAATTCTTCCTCAGATTGAAATCCCATTTTGTATAGCAAACTATTAAAAAGCCATCTGTGGCTTGATGTGCTTCGTAAATCAGCTAAAATCTCACAACTACGAAGCAAGTAAGCACAGCAGAAGGGTGTATTGTGCTGTGCAGTGGAGAAAGCAAGGACACATATAGCTGTGTTTGTATTTTCGGTTGAAATCTTGCTCTGTTTGTAGGACCCATCTTGTGACAGAGGTGCATGAGATGTTTTCTGGAGGACTGAGATGTTCATGTTGTCTTGCCGGAGCCTAATTTTAATCAGAATCACAGAATCATAGAATCCTTTTGGGTTGGAAGGGGCCTTGAAATCTCAGCTAGTCCCTGCCCACTGCATTAAGCAGGGTCATCTCCAACTAGATCAGGTTGCTCAGAGATCTGTCAAACCTAGCCATGACTATTTTCAGGGGTGGGACAGCTTCCAGCTCCCTGGGAACCTGTTCCAGTGTTTTACCACCCTCACTGTAAAAATTACTTTCCCTATAACTCGTCTTCTTGGCGCAGTGTGGGAACTGTGCTAGACCCTGAGCTTTTCTTCAGGATTGCTTTGGAGCTTGACCTAATTATTTCCATCTAACAAATACAACTGGGTGACAAGTCTGGGCAGGAGCCTAGATTCAGGCTAACGGCTGACTAACGGTGTAGGTGTAGCAATGTCATCTGCTTTAGAAAAGACGATAAGTACATGCTAGGGTTTTTTTTCTTGGGTTGTCTTATACTTCCTTGAGAAGCCTTAGCAGTGTTGCATGCATGCAAAAGATGCAATCTGAACACCTGAATGTGTTCCCTGTAACTGTCTCTAGTGAGTTCCCTGTCTCTGATTCAGACAAAGATGAACAAGTTTTCTTTCTGAACAGGAACTGAACCATTTATAAAAGACTGCAGAAACAGGGAGAAAAGGAGAATTAATACCTACTGGTTCCTTCTGTTAAAGCTTTATATATGCTTCTTACTCTTTTTCCATTTAAGTGATTCCCTGGAGGAAGCTTTTGGTTCCAGGCCTTGCATTTCAAAAGATGGAGCACTTCTCTCTTCAGGAAATGTTTCCATTGCTTTTTGGAAATCACATGTAGTTCAAAAGGCATAAAGCAGCTTTGCATTAGCAATGTCGCCCTCCCAGATTCTCACAGACCATTCTGGAGCTTTCACAACAACATAAAATCCACAGAATCTAGTGCTGAATTGCAACTTCAATTTTCCTTGAGCAGTGTTTTTACTTTTTGTAATGTGTGCTAGCTGAGAAAATTCATTCCACAAATTTCAGTGAAGGTTTTAGGGCCTCCTCAGCGGATCCTGCAAACTGTATCTGCCTTTAGCTGTGGCTGCGCACTTCAAAAAGGACTTAACATTGGTTTCAATGTACAGTCATCATTTTGTGCAGCCGTTTACTGTGTTCTGATAGGCACATCTGCTTCTGATCACAAATTATTAAACAGGTGAGAAAGCAAGAACTGTTTCTTCTGCACAGCAGGTTCTGTAGATTTAATCTTAGTTTATCTGGTTATGTAGAGCAAATAGATTTATACTGCATTTCAATTGCAACTGTGTTCTAACATAGTGAACATTCACATACATGTGTCTAGGGGCATACGTGTGTATAAACATCTACGTATGTGTTTGCAAAACAATAGAAGGAGTTCAGAGCCACTGCTGCCTCAGTATTTGCATATCCACTTATTCCTCATGTAGTTCTGTTTCTTTGCCAAGATTCTTCTGGATCTGCTTTACTACAGTGCACTGTAGTAAGCTCTGTGGCATCAGCAAAATGGTTTGTACATCACTCAGTCATCTTGTGAAAGGAATGGCTGGAATTTGTCGCTGTATCCCAGCACTGTCCATTAGGTAGAAGACAAAATTGTCAAACGGGAGTCTGCAGAATCATTAATGATTCATGCTCTGAAGTCATAGGGTTGTAACACTAAACTGAATACTCTTATTTGCTTTTCAGCACTTCTTCTGAGGTCGTATTTTTAAGAAGCAAGAAAGGAAAAAAACCTGTCAATTAAATGTGAGATGTTGAAGTTCTAAATTAATGTAACAATCTGAACATTTAAGAATGTTATCAAGTATCATGAAACCTAAAACAAAATAAAGGCAAGGGGGCTCTTTCCGAGGGCAATATGTTAGGATTTGTATGGACATGCTATAGTTTAAGCTATGTTCTGTGTTTTTCCTTGCTGAAGTCATCTGGACTTCTTTCATACAGCACGTATAGGGGCTTACTGAAAGTTCCAGTGCCTAGTTTGACTGTGAAGATAAGACAGTTCATTACATATTTGTTTGTCCATTATCAGGTACAGGATCCCTCCTTTGCTTGTTCTGCATGTGCCACTGGCACTTTCACTTGAAGTGACTCGGTGTGTTACCTGTAAATGTGTGTGACCTCATAGAGATTCTCATGTATGATGATCACTCTTCAAAGAGTAATTCAGGTATCTACATTGTTGATGAATCTAGGCCAGCAGTTCATTTTGAGGGACTAAGGCAGAGGTAAACAGGAAAAGAAGGCATGGGAAGGGAGCCAGTTACTTTTCTCCACAGGAGCATAGCATCTCTGTTTCTCAATAACGTTGTCTTCTTTCACAGAAACACAGAATACTGACAGTGCTGTATTTCTTCGAGTAAGTGAGGAATGCTGAAAACATACATTTTTTTTTGACCACATTGCGATTTAAATTATAAGATGCTGATTTTCAACTGTGATCTGAAAGAACAGTTTCCCGAACTCAAATCTATTCCTGATTCTTTCTTGATCCTAATTATAAATGAAATGCTTCTGATAGCTTTCAACATCCATCTTTGTTTTAGCTTTTTTTAATGCTAAGGAATAAATAAACACAGCATCAATTTTTTGAGTGGTGATCTCCACTGAAATTTAAAACTATTATCAATTTTGTAGTTGCGGTATTTGGGACCGATTTGTGAGTTGTGCACCTGTTCTTAACTGTCAGCTAGATTTTCTTGGCTACTGTGTCTTCTCATTTAGGAAATCTGAAAAAAGGAAGCAAGAAAGCTAGGGCCATACCTGTAAGTTATTAAAAAGTTTGCTTAAGAAATTACCAAGGCAATAAAGCCTGTTCTGTAGTGCTGAAAAATGAGTATTTAACTAGTCGAAAGAGTACGCTTGTTGATGTGGATCATCTCCAGGTTTTTATTTTGTTAGGTTACAAATCTGTTAGTTTTCTGGTCTCCCTCTGTTTTCTCTTCTTTTCTACTCTTCCCAGATTTGCTCTGGAAATTCTTCTCTTTCAAATCTCCCATCTGGTTTTTGTCCTTTTTAATCTTTTTCCTGTCTGTCCTTCACCACAGCACATTGCTGAGTCATCTGCTGCCACACTGAATGGCTATTTCAAAAAGCTGCTCTTTCTTTCTTAGTCTGGACCAATGCCACACTCTGTGGAGAGGGTAGGAGCCTGCCAGAGCACGTTTCAGAAATACTGCATTAGACGTGAAGGAAGGAAGTAGAGGACAATGCTGTTCTCTACACAAGGGCCTTGTTGCCCTAGTCCTTCAGACTTGTTCTTTCATTTTTAATTGTGAAATTGTTTAGGTTGGAAATACCTTTAGGATCACAGAGTCCAACTATTAACCCAGCTGTCCCAAGGCCACCGCTAAACCCTGTTCCTGAGCTCCAGATCTCTGCAAATGAAACACGCCCAGGAATTGGCAATACAACCCCCTCCCTAGGCAGCCTGTTCCAAGTCCTGATGACCCTTTCAAGTCTGACTTTGAGTGGAGTCAACCCTCTAAGTCTGACATTGTGTAATTTCTATGACCACAGAAAAGCAAAAAGAAAGTTCATTTCAAAATCTCTAATACCTGCTCCAGCAGGCTCAAAACAATGACTGTATGTTCTAAGCATACAGGATTTGTTTCTCCTTCAAAGAGTTTCATGTATGGTTGTGGTGTGTTCCTGCAGCAAATTGGTCTGTCAGTGGTTGGCTCTGTGTGTTGACACACGGTCCTGCATTGCTAAGCCTGATTTCAGTGGCTTTACCACTGGTTTTACATGTGGTTTTGCATGTTTTGTTCCCTTACTACAGACCAAAATTAATTTGTTTTAACTGAATAGGCACTGGTGTCATTGCTCTGCTCTTTGAATAATCTGGCCTTGAATCAGAAATAGAATTTTTAGCATTTATAGAAAGGAGGCAACTTGACAGTGAAAAAAGGCAGCTGAGAAGGAGCTTTAAATTTTAGGCAGCTACAAGAATTTCCAAGAATTCTCCATTAAACTGCAATTACGAAATGCTTCAAGTCTACTTTGAAGACCTTACTTCATCAAATTGTTCCAAGTTAATGGAATTTACTTTCTTGCAGAAGCAGCTGCAATTGGGAAATGTTATAGTGCAGTTACCAGGGCCAACATGAACACAAATAAAAACATTACACAAACTCCAAGCTTCAGCACTCAGTAATGCACAGAAAGGCAGAGAACTCACCTACTTTTAGGACATAGATTTGCAAAAATGCATGATGGCAATTTTGTGCTACTGAGAAGCTCCTGAACTGTATGGAACTACTCAAATGTGGGGTTTAAAATACTTCTTAGCAGCTAAGTAAACTGTCTATAACATTGTACCTTGCTGAGTTAATTTTATGAAGGATTAAAACTTCTGCATCGTTACCCCTACTAGAAAAATCACATTCACAAGGTACAAATTTTGCATCATGTAGCATTGCAGAAAAATCGTTGGAATTTACCTTCTTGGTTCACTTTAAAAGAAGCTAATGGAGATAAATCATGTTTCAAAAATATTGGCTTTGCACGTATTTAAATGCATTTACTACCTAAGTTAATTTTGCTTTCATTATTCCTATTCATAAAACATTTCTGAGAAACCCCCGCTAAATCTAATGTCTTAGAAAGCTAGAATTTGTGTTTAAAGAAAAAAAGGCCAAAAAAAAAAAATCCCAAAGCGAAACCCCAGAGCCTCTGTGCAATAACCTTCAGTAATATCTAGTAACTTCACTGTTAAGGGCAATGAGACGTTTCAGGGAGGCTTTGCCTGTCAGCCGGCAGCTTTAGGCTGCGGTTGTGCTGCAGCACCACCTGCTGCTCCAGGGAGCTGAAGAACTTCCCAGCAGCTGCTGTTGCTGCTGAGGGGAAAAGAACAACTTTTAAACTATTTTGATTATTATTTATTTAAAGTTCGCTATCACATGCACAGAGCTCTGGAGCATCAGTAGCAGTTTGCAAGGTATTTTTTAAATGTTTATCTGAAAAGACATTGTTGCTAATAGATCCAATTTACAAAGTAAAATGCTTGCTGTAGCAATGGTAAAGCCCTTAGGGAAATGTGTGTACGTTTCTGTATATGCTTCTGTTTATAAATATTTATACTGGTACTGCCTTGAAGCATCCCATTCCTGTAGTGCTTTGTGAGGGGAAAACTGCAGCTTGGGGAAGCTGCAAAGTGGTGGGACAGGGTTTAACTAAGGAGTATCCCTGAAGATGGAGGTAGTATCCACAGCACCAGGAGTTTCTCCTCAGATACAAACCTCCAGGCCTGCATGGGGCACTCCATAAATCTGTATTTTAGGTTTTTTCCCCACTATTTTATAGTTGTTTACACAGTGCAAGTCAGCACAATCACACCCACTATATACACATATATACTATAGCACAGGCCAGACAGACCCGGACTGAAGCCCAAAACAAACTGGCAGCAAGATCAGGAGTAAGAACAATTTATTTCAGTGTCACCAATTCAGGAGACTGCTGCTGTTACCACCCCATCGCCCTCTTGGGCATTTCTTATGGCAAATGCTCTCTGTTTTGTTCACATGTCACCATTTATGTTACGAATGAGCATTAGTCCATTTTTGTAAGCATCATTACAAAACACACACTCTGGGAAAGGTGCAGACATCAAAATAACACCCTGAAACTGCAGTGTATCTAGCATGGTAAAATTTTAGCATGAGAAATGCCCTTATGCATTAAGAAGACGAAGGGATTTTGGTTAGCTTCCCTCGATAAGTTACTAAGTAAGTTTCTAAATATAAACATGGTAAACTCTTTTTATCTGAATGTTCTTGTGTTTTCTTTCATTGACTAAAGAACCAAACCAGTGAAAAATACGTAAGACAGGCTGAACTTGAACTCTGAAAGAGGCTGGTTACGTGGGCTGGCACGTACCCTCAAACGTGTCTGCACTCTGTCTTAAAAATCCCTGTCTGTGCTTCCCTTCCCCCTCTTTTTTTTCCTCCTCTCTGAAGCCCTGTAGGAATTATTCACACATAACACATACAGCTGTGCACATCAAACCCTAGTAAGGAGCAATGTGAAATATGCAACCAAATGCTGCTCTGATGTCGTGTGCGTGTGTGGGATGAATAAGGGGCTGACAGGCCACTGAAGCAGTGATAAGACCAAGATTTTTGTATGCCGCGTTTCCCCTAAGCTCTGTTTTCTTTCTGCTGCCCTAGAACAATGTCTGCATTCATTGCACTGCAGAGTGGAACTGTTTGGTCTTTTGCACAGTTTCATTTTGCTGCAACTCAGATGGATTCAAAGAACAGCTGAATAACTTGATATTGAAAACTTAAAGGTCATGAATATTGGATGTAACAGCTGTTTCCATTACACGGGGTGGGGGGAAGGAGTGATGTAATCCCATTGCCGAGAAATGTCTGGAATGTGGCAATCAGTCACTTGGAAATAGGAGAAGGAAAACCAGTTTTAACCAGCCTTTCATTTCCTAGGAAAGACCATGTTTAGAGTTTGCATGTTCAAATCCTTCAGGGCAAAAGCTAGAACTGTCATTTGTCTGGCTGTTTATGCTTTGAGAAATCTTAGAAATGCAGTTCAGAACAAGGATTCCTCTGCAGTAGCCTTACTCAGCTCCTGGTTTTTCAGAAGGTTGATGAAGTGTTAAAGGAGAGAAGTCTAACTTGACAGTGAGTCTTTCATTGCAACATACATCTCTGAGTATGTCGACTCATGCTTTGTACTGATAACTCATTGAGGATTTTTTAATAGGCTGTTAAACAGCGAGAGTGAAATCTGTAGCTTCGTCTGTTTTCAGTGCACTTGTTTGCTAGAACAAATAGGAAACCAATGTGTGCACTCCAAGCACCCATTTAATTCCTTATTTTCTGAAAGAATTTGCGAACATAGGGAGGAACAGATTAAACCTTCAGACTCTGCTGTGTGCAAATGGAAGATATGCTGCAACAAAGGGATATTTAATAGGTATGCAGTGAAAAAAATGGCTCTCGGTCATTGTCAGTTTAAACGCCAGTAACGAAAACACCAAAGGCACCATCTGCTGACTTTTTATCCGAAAGAGAGGTTAATTCTGATACGAGGTCTCTGTGCTTCATGTAGGTGCATTTCTTCACGTACTTTTTCTGAAGACAATAAATAATTGCAGATAAATGCAGTGGGGCCTGTACTTGGGACAGATATCTTCTTAAACTCATTTTAAAATTAAATTATAGGTGATACAGATTACAAAAACTGTTGTGTTAGAATTAATTTTTGCTTGTAAACTCGTGTGTTTTCCTTTTTTTGTTTATAATGTCTTAGCAGGGTGCTCAGGGAAAAATTTAGAGGAGATTATTAAAATGTCAGTAAACTGAGACTTCATTAAGGATGAACACTTCCATTCTGGTGTTTATATTTACTTATATTAGTTGTAAGAATAGAATCATCCTGTTCTGATATCTTCAAACCCCTCAGTCTCCTTTTTTGCAAGCTAAAGAGACCCAGCTCCCTCAGCCTTTCCTCATCAGGGAGATGCTCCACTCCCTTCATCTTTGTTGCTCTGTGCTGGACTCTCTCCAGCAGTTCTGAGTCATCCTTGAACTGAGTGGCCCAGAACTGGATACAACTACACTTGCATGAATTAGCAAAGACCAAGCAGAAAATAGATCTGACTTTTGGCCTCTTGAATCTGACTTAAGAACTGTTCAGTGTCTCTGATAAAAACTGGGTATCATGGTGAGAAAACATGCTTTGGAGAGATTTTTCCAGTCAAATTGAACACAAACTTCTTGGCAAAATTTTTACTTAAATAGAAGTTTTTATTTCCAGTGAAGATTCATCTGAAAAATTGAAATTAGCTTAGCTCATGTTACCCAGCTCTGTTTGCCAAATCTATAAAAGATCAGATTGGGTGCAGAAGAGAGCTGTGTTCTTAGTCTATTATATAAAAAATGTGAGTTTGTAACGTAAATTATATAGGCTGCCTGGTTGGTAAAGATAGCACAAGGGAAAAAGCCCAGTATTTAAACCTCAAATACAAGTTTATCATTGAAAAGAGTTACACTGTGTTACAGTTTGTAATTAAATTCTTTCATACCTTATTTCTGTAATTATTTCAGTGAATCTGCCCCCAATCTCATTATTGACAAATCAAAACAAACCCACCCTCTGATTCTGTTTGGAGTGTATAAGTCAACGTATGATTGATGAAACTAATCACAGGCTTCACTTCTTTGACTGTTTGCATTTTACCTACCCCTTCTGAAAGTATTTGTATTTCAGGGAAAACACATGACTCATTCATTAATTCTACCCCTGAGTTGTTTTGCTTCTCTCTTTCACATCTCCAGAATAATTTGCTGAAAATCTGTCCTGTTGTGCAGAGCTAGTAGCAGTAAGGTTCTTTCACAACATTTATGATGAAACCATCCAGTGCTGCTACATGATCCCCCTGCAGTGTAGTGCTTGTTTATCAAAAAGTCAACTCCTGCACATTATTGTGCTCTTATTTTCTTTCACAGTGCATTTATTCATAAGCTTTATCGTTTTTATGATTAAGGTGATAGTCTATTTTCAACTAATCCATAGTCTTCCAACCTTTCTCACCCAACTTGACTCATGTATAGCTTCCTCCTGGAACAGGGAGCACAGTCAGCAAGTCCAATACTAACTAGCAATGCAACCTACATGAGATAGGTTTCTTGGAGTTACCTGGTATTTAACAGATTTCCTGCTACTAGGTATGAATCAAGTTGCAAAGAGAGAACCGAGCCAATGTTCCTCAGTTATACTTTCTCAGCATTTTTCAAGTTAAGCTCCAAAACAGGGAGAATTTGCACATTCATAGCATCTCAAATTATGCCCCCATTGCTTATAAATTAAATGGTCTTGGAAAATCTATTTCATAGCCTATGTATCTGCCTGCTGAAGTACTAACATTTGATGAAAAATGGTGATGAAGGGAGTGGAACATCTCCCTGATGAGGAAAGGCTGAGGGAGCTGGGTCTCTTTAGCTTGCAAAAAAGGAGACTGAGGAGTGAACCCATTAATTTTTATAAATATGGGAAAGGTGGGTGTCAGGAGAATGGAGCTAGGCTCTTCTCAGTGACATCCAGTGATAGGACAAGAGGCAATGGGTGTGAGTTGGAACACAGGAGTTCCCACATCAATATGAGAAGGAACTACTTCCCAGTGAGGATGACAGAGCCCTGGAAGGGGCTGCCCAGGGGGGTTGTGGAGTCTCCTTCTCTGGAGATGTTCCTGTGTGACTTGGTCTAGGTCATCCTGCTGTGGCAGGATCTAGATGATCTAGTAATTCTAGATTCTTCTAGATTCTGTCATTTTTTCCCCCATAAAAAATACAGTATTTCTGAACCAGAATTATTTTCAAGGGGAACTGAAATAATTTACAGTTGAAACAATTTGATATACTTTTGAGTGATGATTTTTAAAACAATTGGACCAGGAAGCTTCATAATAACTTTGTTCTAAATAACTTAGGTCAAACCAGATAGTCCAGTATAGGATAGAAACTTGGAGCTCTGAACAAGAAACTGTGGCCAAAGCTGGAAATGCTTCAGTCAAATCTTTCTACTCTCTCTCCTGAAATCAGGAGTCCTAATTTGTTTTTTTACTGAACACTGAAAAACCCGTTTGCTTTACTGGCAATTTTTTGCCACTTTTGCATCAAATGCAATTACTTTTGTCCCAATTGCTGCTTCTTTCTCCAGAATTCAACTTATTTATATGCTCGTGAATTTACCTGAAATGGAAAGCATCTATTTAAGTGCATATTTCATGATTCCCTGTTGTTTTTCTGGTTGCTTTTTCTTATTTTAAAAGGATGTCTGAGAAAGAAGTGTTCTTCTTCCTATAGAGCAATTGCCATCTGAGGCTCTCCTGCATTAGCAGTCCAATGCTTTCATGATGTTCTCAAATAGTGAGATTATGATATTTCATAAGAAACCCTCTTTGGCAAAGGCATTATTCTGTTACAAGGTAATTGTATTTCCATGACAGTGACAGCTCTGTCCTTAGTGTGTTCAGATGTGCGTACGCCTTCAGGTACTGCGGTATTTGCGGTGACTATAGTAATGTGAGTGTCAACCATCTTGGAGGTAAATGAAGAGTCTATTCACTCAAAAACTCAACCTCTTGATCCTATAATGTATTTAAAGACTCAGACCTCTGCCTAATACTGAGTTTTAATTTTGCTCTTTGGGGTACCTACAGCCAGCAGCTCGTTGCTGTTTTGAACGTCGTCTCAGGATGCAAGTGACAATATTGGTTTCTTAATATTCTCAGCTCTCAGAAGATTGTTTTGCCTCAGGTAAATTTTATTACAAGACAAAGGGAGCAGTTTCATTGCAATTGGTGAGGTGGAGAAGTTACTAAATAATTTACAAAAACAATAGCTGTTTTGGTGGGGATTTTTAATTGGTGTTGGGTTTGTTGGGGTTTTTTGCGAGGGGAGGGGAGAGATGTTCAACATCTATTTTTCCTGTAAAACATTTATCTTTTAATAGTTTTTCTGATTGTGACACTTGTGGAAAAGCTTGTCTTGTGTGTGGTGCACACAGACGAGCTGGCTGACCATTATAGTTCTAATCTGGGGCAGCCGGAGGAGCTGTCTGCCATGGTTTCATCTGTGAGGTTAGGTCTGCCACTATTGGAAGTATGAGGATGGGTGGGAACAAGAAAGCTGATCCAGAAACTAAGAAGAAGAAAGGAGGGGGGAGGAATGAGAATGAACAAGAAGCAAGGGTGTGGAGCTATGACTGAGCCTTTTGACATGACTTTGACATAGCTGGGCGGACAGAGAATTCAGAAGGAATCCAGGGCAAACCAGGGTTACCAGAGGCCTTACAGAAGAGGGAGCCCTTTTCCAAATAACAAGGCAGAAACTGAAAGGTGTTGCTACAGAGTCTGGCTGTGGTAAGTTCAACTCTCCTCCCATTCTGAAAGTAACAGATAATTATTACAAACGTGAGCATTGCAAAAGTAATAGTCTCGGTTTTGTAAGTGATGAATCACTCAGTTGAGGAAGTCACAACTTCCTATTAATACACTTGTTCCAAGCATATGATCTACCAGGTCCTAAAATAAATTTCAAGCTTCCTAATATTAACCCAGTAAATATTTCCATCCCATTTGAATCTTAAAAATGAAAACCTATATAAATTTGGGGTCAGATATTGTCTGTTATGCTGTGAATTAGAGGGTCTCTCCTCTCCAAGATCAGCCCTCCCGGGTTACCAAGTGACTGGTATTGTACTGGATTCCTTCCTGTCGTGCTGCCATAAACATTCTGCTGGAACTTAGGTCAGTGCTCAAAATAACCTTACTAATTGCAAGTCTGCAAGTGTCGGCTGAAATTTCAGTGAGCCGCCATACAGCCCATCCGAGTGCTGCGAAACCATTACAGTAGCTCAGAGCGTGCGAGGGAAGAGCAGACAGGCCTGAACTTGATCTGCACAATAACACAGGTAGAGGCAGCAGGCTATTTGCTATATTTCATGCAAAACACAAGCTGTTGACTCTGGGCTGAAGAAGGATTGCGTTACAAATCATCTGTGGCTTACTTGTCTGTCGTTTAAGCTGACAATTACTTTCTGAACTGCTGGGTTCATGTACCCCTCTTCTAGCTGAGGAAAGGAAATGGGACAGTGGTTTTTATTGCAAAGCTGATAACTGAAAGCTCTCCTTCCTGTAAAAAAGAGGTAAGATGCCATTAAATTGAAATATTTTACAGATCAGCAGAAATGTCTAAAGTAATAGATTATGCAAAACTTCTATCCGCAAAACTTCTACCCACAAAACCTTTTTTAAAAAAAATCAGCTGTTTTTCAACTTCTTTACAAGTATTGCATGACCTAGCCATGTTTGCTTTGAAATAATGCACTGACTGCATTCCCTGTGCACTGCAAATCTAACTGGCAGTATTGACAGATCTTTTCTCCTGTGGGTGTAGATTTCTAAATATTGAGAAAAGCTTGTTCAGTCTCTTTCATTCTGTTCTATATAGTGAAAAGCTTCGGCTGTCACCGGCTAAAGCAATTTAAATCTGTCATTTTGGGAGGTAAAAAAGAAGTTTGTTGTGTCCAATTCTTAGCCCCATGTTTTGATGGGGAGATTATAGCTTTTCTGTGTGTGTCAAGGTGAAACTTAATGCTCAATCTGCTCTATTCCCTGAGACATTACTCAGCTAACTTTTTATAGGCCACTTTATAATTAGAAGTAGACACTGTAAGATTCTAGTTACATTGCTTTGGCTAAAACTTTGACCTATATTGTGAAGAGGAATGTTTTGTAAAGGCTCAGGAAACCATTAGACTTGAAAATAATGTAAGTACTGGAAAACACAAAACTTCATCCGTTTATCTAGATTTTCCTATCTTGATTAGAAACCTAATAAATTTTGCGGCTTTTCATAGGGAAACTAAACGTGGCATGAACACTGATGCTTATCACGGTCGCATTAGTTCGGGAAATAATTTAAAAAGTGTTAGTAGAGCAGTACCATTTCCAAAGGCCCTTTGTTTTGTTGTTGTTCTCAGCTCACAGAGCTCTGTGTGTGTGTGCCATGTCCTGAGGAGTACGTGTACACTCCTCAAAAGTGTCTGTTCTCTCTGCAAATGTAGTCACTCTTTTGAAATTGTATCTCCAGGAAAAGTTCAGGAATTTTTGGTTAGACAAGGATGTTTTCTGCAAAGATTTGCATTGGATTAAGATGATAAAACCTTCCGACTGCCCCGCAGCAAGAGTTGGCACTGGATGGAAAACTGTTGACTGACGTATAGTGCGTCCCAGATGCCAGAAGAATGGGAAGTCAGCCATAGATTGTGGCAGCATTTACATCTGCTGTCTGGGTAGGAATTTCTTGCTGACTTTTAAAGCATTTTCCTTTTGCTCTTCAGCTGCCAGTGCCTCAGTGGCCAATTGCTCTTGTTTAGACTTTGTTGGTTGAGCAAGTTAGGACCTTCATCTCTATAATGGCAGTCATGCCATTGCTGTGTTCTTGTCCAAAGTGCTATTTGTGAAGGTTTCATTTAAAGCTCAGAAGCACCAAGGAGTGGAAAATTCTGCTGCAGCTGTAAGTGTTTAGTACTAGACTAAGTGTGTCAGTAAAACAGGGGTCTGAATTCTTTATGCTCCATATAAGAAGAACTAGAAAGACCTTTTTGCTCTTCCATAGGTATACCTGTATAACCATTTTAGTCTGGCTCGAGAGTGTGATTTTTTGAAGTGAATCTGCTGTTTATTCCCATTCAGCACTCTTGGGTTCATGCTATAGAGAGCAGTGTCCCAGTGTGCAAACAGCCTACTGTTGCTCACAGTCTGACAAATAGTGCTTGCTTTCTTCTGTTTTGTTTCCTCAATCCTTTTCTCTACTTGTGTTTCATTTGTTGCCACATCTGCAGTGGTTTTGTATTTAGTGTATGTGTGATTGCATTGCAGGAACTGGGGATAACCTTAGCTGGTGTAACACCTGCCTTCCCTGGATCTATTGTCTATAGGGATAAGTGAAGAAACTGTCTCAGAAATTAACAATTTTTGTTGGTTGTGTTTTTTTTTTTTTTTTTTTTAGGCAGGATGCTCACCTTGGAGACAAAATCAAAAAGTCTAGAGTCAAGTTCAGTTTTGACTATTACTTGGATTTTATGTTAATGCTGCACAGCAGAGTTTTCATACTGTGATTTCTACAGAGCATTGGAACAGGCTGCCTAGGGGGATTGTGGAGTCTCCTTCTCTGGAGATGCTTAAAACCCGCCTGGATATGTTCCTGGCAATTTGGTCTAGGTGATCCTGCTCTGGCAGGGGGATTGGACTAGATGATCTTTTGAGGTCTCTTCCAATCCCTAAT
>JAOXOE010000441.1:23887527-23903487 GCA_028565055.1 Phoeniculus purpureus
ATCCTGCTCTGGCAGGGGGATTGGACTAGATGATCTTTTGAGGTCTCTTCCAATCCCTAATGATTCTATGATAACTTCAAGTTGAAAATATCTTCGGGGAGGGGGGGGGGGGGGTTGTTTGGATAATTTTGATGCTCTTAATCCCATTGGAAAAAGTAAAAACCACAGTGAATTATAAACAGTAATGGTAGATTTTAGAAATCGTTCACACTGTGATCTTTTGAACAAAGTGTAGCTAATGTTTTGGGAAAGAGTCATTTCAATGAGCAGTGTTATCATCCCTCATGCTCTTGCTTCAATCTCAGAGTAGGAATCTATTCTATTAATTATGAACTATGGCCTTGCCCAGCCTTTTATAAAGAGAGCTAAGGAGTTGGTATGGGGTTTAGGACTCTTTCTTGCTGGAAGTTAATTTACAATAACGGATAAGTGGAGTAATAATGTTCTACTCAATAAATTATTGTTTCATTAATGTATTGTTGGAGGGCAGGATATTGACTTATAGGCAGTGCTGGAATTTTGAGAGAATGGCTGCAGAGTGGATGTGGAGAGAGATTATATATATATATATTAGGCTTGACAGACTTGCTGTTGTCCATAGTGTTTCAAGAATTTGTCAGTTGACCAGGTTTCCTGTTGGCTCTGTGTGTCTCTGTTTCTTACAAAATTCTTGGTGAAGTGCTGAAAATGTCTCTGTGAGGTAATAATTAAGATGATTTAAAAATATCAATACTCCTTCCATTGTACTCAAACTTGTCCATTACAATGCCAGGAATGGCTGATAGCTCCTCTGATTTGTGCAGGAAGGCAAGAGTGTTCCAGGGTTGGGTTTTTCCCTGGCTTGGTAGGAGGTGACCTGCCTAGAAATAGACTGTAGATTTGAAGTGTGTTGGGAGTATGAAAGCTACAGATTTCCTTAAGAGTGTGGGATTTCGGGGTGTACGAGGAGGGGGAGGGGATGTGTTTCTTGTTATCAGCTCCAGACTGGAAATTCACTGTTTTGTGGTTAGGGCTGCCGCAAGTGTTTTTCTTTCCAGTAATCCAGTAAATCCGTTCTTAGACTAACATGGAGTTAGTCCCTCATTGGCAGTAGGCATTTTCTATTACCTGTGCAAGAGGTGAGGCTTAGCCCAGAGACCTTTTCTAGACAGAGTGAGTCAGGCTTTGGCAGGGGTGGTAGCTCCAGTGTGACACCACGAGAGTACAGTTACAGTATTTCCAGGCTCATGTCCAGTATAGCAGCACTAGGGCCACTTTACTGTAGAAGAAAGCTTGTGAGCAAAGCCAGGTGACTGCTGACCCAGCTCAGTTGTTCCAAGAATATGGAGATATGAACACTTGCCATTCGATGTTCTTTTCTCATTCCTTCTTCTCTGTCTACACTTCAGGCTGCCCCAGTCCAGAGATCTTAAGCACATGAATCTTATTATCTCAAAAAGATGAAAGGTTTGAATTTGTGTCAATTGAAGATTCAGTTGAAGGCTAAAATTATGATGACTATTTTTGCGGGAAAAAACCCAACACAACAAGCAAACAAAATACTCAAATGTGCATTTGAAGCTTAAAAGCCACTTAGGTTCATTAACTTCCACACAGACAAGTTCAGCTTGTTACTTTACAAGCCTGGGCACGGCAACAACCTTCTTTTTTTCTCACTGTGCCTCCGTAGTGGTAAGAGTTATACTCAACACTGAAAGCTGTGGTCTAGACGAAGATAACTTATATCTTCTCTCCATACAGCTAGAAAACAAAGTGATACAAGGCTGTTCATAGAGACACCTTCTTTTCTCTGGCAGCATAACAATTTATTTCAACCAAAACCAGAGGTCGTGTAGTCTTGCTTTCTTAAAGATGTGAACTATGAAGTGCTTTATAAACAAAGGATCTTATTCCAGTTAGCAACATGTAATAAATGTATTTGCCTATACGTACACATGTGTGCATGTAAATGGATAAATATTTAACTAAGGACTGCTCATTTCCTGCTTCTTTCAAGGCACTTCAGTCCTACTGTGCAGTGCGTGAGTACTTTCTCAAGCAGCATCAACATCTTAACAGCCATTAAGGCTGCCAGTGCTTTACACTGGAAAGTTCTCTTGTGACTCTAAAATTGGCAAAATTAGGAGATTATCCTGCTAGAGCACAAGCTGATTTCTCAGAGCAGTTGTACTGGCATATGCTGTATAATAATATGCTACTAGAATACACTTTACAGCCTCATAACTGTTCTACATTTCAATTACAATGTATTTGAATAGTTCTATCTATAATATTATGTCTAGTTTTAAGATTAAATATTTAGTTCTTAACACAGTATTAAAATGCTAATTTCTGGCACTCTCTGTCTTCTGAGGAGCCAGAACATGCATCTGTTATTAACGACATTAAATTTTAGGTTCCTTAGACCCAACTTAATTGGACAGAAGAGCTTGATTGTGACTATTGGACAAGGCAATTTTTACTCAATTATGTTTGTGATTAAAGTATATGGTATAAAATATGAAATTTGATAAGTCGCAACTTGCTATTTCTACAGTATCCTTCTTACATGGAAATAAACCCATCAAGGCTGTTATGGGCACGATGTCTTTTTAAAAAGGAGATACCATAAGCAAATCTGTAAATATGCATCATATGAACCAACCTGGGAGATGGCCGTGAGATATGGAAAGAACCAGATAGTGCAAACTACTAGATAATGTATGTTTAACTGTTTTTGCATACAGATTCTCATGTCAGCATGTTGATACTTGCCGAAAGCAAAGCCAATGAAACTAGTTTGAATAGTTCAGTCAGTTTTGTTTGTCGTGCTGGTCTGATAATTCCAGGTTCATAGCCTACTCTCTATTATATATCAGAAAAGCTTTCAATAAAAATGCCATTCTCTTCCTTCTGTGGGTATAAGTTTTGTTTGGCTTTATCTTCATTGCATTTCAGTCCAGAAAATGCAAGAATGTTCTCTGTGACCAACATTATACCTATCACAAACTTATGAGAAATGGTCTCTAACCTGTTGTCTAATTAGGAATAAGAATAATGGGCTTCATTTGCCTGCTAGTAGTGCTCTTTCGTAAATCAATCAGGAAACTTCAGGGACACTTTCAAAAGTAAAGTTAGAGTGGAAGTCTTGTACAGTGTGTCTTTAAGATTCAGTCTTCTAGCTTTAAATTTTTTTTCTGTAACTTGCTTTGTTATTTCTTCATTCACCTACACTACTATTTTCAAACTTAGTCTTAAATTTCTACCAATCTTTAAAATTGTTCTTCCTTGATATAGTAAACTTGGATGTGCTTTTATTTTTTGCTTTGCCTTGTCTTTTAACTAGCACTGATATATATTCTAACCTTGACTCTTAGAAGAGAGTGACTGATATCTGCTGTGGAACAGGCTTCCTGGTGCATTGGGTAGGTGGTAGCTGTTTCAGGCTCCTGGAAGTGCCTCCACATGCTTGGAGTGCTTTGTAATTTTTACCAACTTACTGGAGGATCTACAAGAGATTTCCAGCTGACTTGAACACTTGTTGTTCTGGGAGAGGGCAGGAAGGTCACAACAGGCAAGCAGCATTCAAGGTAGACTCTAAGGCTTCTTTTCCATTTTTTGAACCAAAAAAAAATTCTGTTATTCCTTTTCTATTACAGCAAAGTCTGCTAATAACAAATAAGTGAGACAGTGTCCTTTTTGCAGTCTTCAGCAATGACTGACGGATAGTAATTTCTGTAATATGTCAAAGAAGCTCTTGGAAGCTTAGCTGCGCTATTATAAACCAGATTCTTATCTTGAGAACTTCGTGTCACACTGTCAATTTTCATTCTGGAAAACTTGGCACAGATACTAGTTCTTCACTTCTGTCTTGTTCTAGACATGCAAGGAAAGCACTGTCACCATATTGAGCATTTGACGTGAGAGTAAACATCCTTCATCCATTTCTTTAGTTACACAGAGTGAACAAGGTTGGCATTCTTTGGCTTCAGGAAGTCAAAACATTTTGATTAAAACTTTTCCTGTGTTCTACATGTCTGCAGAAGGACTGAGTTTTTCTCCTGTGTGAACTTGCAATTCCTTTTATTTATTTACTTGGATGTCTTTCAATAGTTCAATGCTGCCTAAAATATTTTCTGCTACTTATGTGGGGTAGTCTCATTATTCTAAGAATGAGAATTCTGTTCCTCCAAGAAATTTTTCTCTTTTATCTAAACTCTTCTCTTCAGGAGCAGCTGGTCTCCACCAAGGGCCCTAATGAAGTCTATTCAGTTTAATGAGAATCTTTCTGAAGGAGTCTAGAAACTGAACAGTATTTTAAGATAAATAGAGATTTATCTTATTCATTGGGAAAGAGAGCTCGGACAACAAAGGTACTATAGCCCTGCAGAATGCTCAGACAACAAAGATCCTATAGCCCTGCAGAAGGCTTAAAGAAACCTTGAAATTTTATTTTTCCATGTCAAGAGTAACTCCAAATCTTTTTCAGACTAAAATTGAGGCGAGAACAAGAATTGGACAGGCTGAAAGCCGAGCTATTAGAGTAATAGTTTGGCTGCACAGAGCTTTGAAAACTCGCTGTTTTCGAAAGGATAACAATTTTGCTAAGAAGTTGCTGAGCTATCGGTGCATTAGCATTGAATAGCTGGTAATTTTGTCTTGTAGCTACATTGATGAAAGTATATATGGGTTGGACTGAAGAATGCAGGAAAGTGCTGAGTAAAGAGCTCAAGTATAAGCAGCAAAGGTAGTTATCTATTTGGTTTGCAAAGTATTTCCTACGTACTTCCATTATTTGAGAAAAGGTATCGATTAGTTTGAAGAGACCTATAAGGTATTTGAAGGCTGTGCTAACAAGTCTTTTCCTTTTCAGTAGATTTGTGTAATACATGACAAGTATGCTTTGTGTATATCTACCTCATCGTTTCTTCTCATTTTTTTGTGATCTTAAATTATCAACGCAATAGGAAAAAATGAATAAATATAAATAATTGAAGTGAACAGGCATTTGACAAGTGCTTATGGTTTTTCAAAACTTGCTTCTATTACCAGTTGACTAGGTTTTTGTCTGGATATTTTTCCTGTTAGACAGAAGTAGCTAGATTCAAAACATGCTACTGTATTGCACTCACAGTACCATCTAACTTTTTGCATGATAAACTGCTCTAGAGTACCCACAGAACCGCAGAACGTTAGGGATTGGAAGGGACCTTGAAAGATCGTCTAGTCCAATCCCCCTGGCAGACAGGATCATCTAGACCAAGTCACACAGGAACATATCCAGGTGTGTCCCACTCTCTTCCAGGGTGAACCAGATGTCAGTGAGCACAAATGAGACCTTTTCTCTCGTTTTAAATTTTTTTTGCATGCTACTTTTATAAATTTTAGAAAGGCCTTTAAAAAATCATTATGTTTTAAAATGTCTAAAGTAAGATAAATGAAAACTTGTGTGGTTGCTTATGCCATTCAGTGATAACTTGGTCAGAGTTTTCTGACCATTGTGAGTTTGGCTGATTATGGGTTGCACAAGAATATATTTCTTATTCAGAAGTTCTCAAAGGGCTTCCAGGTCATAACTATGACATTACAAAGTAGGACTAGCAGAATTTCAGGAATATAAAAGCAACTTGGGGCTGCATATGTCACATAATTTCCCATGACAAAGTAGTTGCCTTTTTCATTCATACAAGTAGCTTCTTCACAATCAAAATCCATGTATCAATTTATTTATATGATACTATCAGTACAGTTTTAAAGTGCCCATTTTAGTACCAGAATTTCTTCCTTGGTTCTCCGGTTCCATTCCTTCCAAGGCTTTAGGTAGAGATAGACAGCTGATGTACAAAACCACTCTGCAGCTTCCTGGGTGGACTAAATACTTGTTTGCATTTAAGAGTCTGGCTGGTGTGGAATGCTGTGAGGTTACATAAAAGCCATTATTAAATTTAACATGGGAAATTAACATTTGAAGGCAGTCTTCTCTGAAGCCATCCCGTCGGACAGAAGCAGTACAGGCTGGCTGAGGTTTGCAAGGCATTGCAGCTGGTCCTGGAAGAGAGCTGGAATAGCTTCTAGCAGCAACTGTCCTGCTTCTGGACAAAAGGATCCTTTTGCTTCTTCTGAATATATTTGATCCTTTGCTCCAGTGAGGACTCATATGGCAAAACAAATGCAAGTTGCTGGTATACTGAGACAGGAGCTTCACAACTAACACTTCAGTCATTGTTACAGAGCCTGAAGCGCTTAGCGAGCAATATCATGTCATACTCTTCTTCTTTTTTTTTTTCTTTCCCATTTTTCTCACAGACTGATAGTCAACCAATCTACCTGCTCAGGAAACATCCTAATAAACTATGTCACATAAACTACTAATAAATTATTACAGAGCAGCTCTGTGTCTGTTACAACCCCAGGCAAACCTTTACTGTTTTAACAACTCTGTCAAAGAACTGGTGATTTGACGTCTATTTTATAGTATTTTGAATTACAGAGGTCTAAGAACATAACTTACTGGTTGCTGAGATAACAATACAGTCGCAAGATGCCTACTTGGAGTTCACCAGGCTGATGCTTTTGAAAACTTTTCTGAGAACACTGTGTGAACAATAGAAATGGATCATCTTTTCCTGCCAGTGAGTCAAGGCTGCTCCTGTAACACCTCAACACTTCCATTGAGGATATCTGTTGGGAAACAGGCTTCTCTCAAAGAAAAAGGAAAAAAAAAAAGCAGAATATTCTTGTACAGAGAAAATACTTCTGTCAAACTAACAAATTCCCCACATTCCAACAAGCTTCTGAGAATTTTATCAAATGGGGAAATGAAGATTACTTACTGCCATTTTGCAGTGATGAAAATGTCACTCAACATAAAGTAAATTACTAGAAATAAAATCCAAGCTGCAAAAAGGAATAATGTGAAGAAAACGATGGTGCAGCAGGGGAAGTTTCTGTCAATAGTATGTGCATTATCATGAGGGAAGAGCCAGAGATGTTCACTTTGAGGTCCAGTGTGTTGTCAAGATGTTGGAGTCAGCAAAAGGCAGGGTCACTGATCTTGGAAGCCTCCTGATAGCTGTGTTCCCGCTGCACTTTGCATTCTTCGCCCTGTAAATGGATTTGTTTCCCTGAACCGCTGAGCACCACAGCAATAGACCCTACAGGACTTTGGCACTTCAGCTCACTTTCTGACAAAGTTGTGAGTCACGGTGATGTTGATTCTGCTTAGTCAAACTGGATTTTTCATGTCTGGTTGTTTTCTTTGACTTAATTCTTTCCTCACTAACATCTGCTAAAAGAATTTCAGTGGCATTTGCTCCTGACGTTTCATCAATAATCCAGTTTTGTCCTTACAACGCTATCTGGATGTACATGCAGGTAGAGGTGAAAAACTATTTGAGAAATCAGAGTGCATTTTAAAGCAAATCTTTATTTTGCAATAACAGCTTCTCCCTTTGGGTTTTTTCTCTATATGAGCATAAAAGGGCAGTGCAGACAATGAGCTTAATTCTTATATTTTAAGTACCTTTAAAAAATTAATCTGAAAATTTTTTGGCAGTGTTTTTTTTCTGAAGAGAACTTGTTCATTCAGATTGATATTTTTGTCTTCTGCTGAATTAAAATGCACTTAGGAAAAACAAAATAGACATTTTAAATCTGAGATTTTGTTCTGTATGTACAGCAGTGGTAAGACTCAACAGCAGTCTGGTTTTCCTACTGAGGTTATACTGCAAGATTAAAGAACAGAAACCTGCAGTGGAGCTTCTCTGTCACCGATGTTAACTCTAAAGCAACAGACTGCAACCTTTTATCTTCCAAGAGTTTCATGTACATCTTTAGTAGAATTTCTTGAAGAACAGAGAAACTGTTTTCTTCATTCAAGTCAGCATCTGAGGCTGATTTTCATTGACTCTTGAGGTTTGTTTATGTACTTTGTCTGCTGCCGTGTTTGCAGCTCAGGCTATTTTGGTTGATGTGGAGAGCTATGAGCAGGCTGATGGATTGGGCAGCTGCAAACTACACGATCAGCTGTCTGGAAGACTGACTGAAATGGGCAGTTGGCAGCCAAATAGGTACAACCCCTGTAGCCCAAGAAATTCCACAGGCAGTGCTAGAGGATAGCCCGTGAGAGGATGACAAAATCTTTAACTTCATACCACTATAAAACTGTGTAAGAATGAAAAACACCTCATGGAAGCATGAGTGTTGTGATTGCAAGTTGCTTTGAAAATGGTGCTTTCCAATAGTCATGCTATTATCACTTAAAATATGAAACTGTATACTGATAAAATGTGGAAAATTTTCCATGCTTGTGTTTGTAGGATGTATATTACTGGCTGTTGACCTGGATATACGCATATTTGGAAATAGATGTTGTTTTCTTATTACTTAAAAGTACATCGTTTGTTTTATGTACCTGCCACTTTTGGTAAGAGCGAGTGGCAGTCCTGGCAGCACTTAGGTACCACCCTGTGATACTGCTGTTCTTTATTTATAAGCAAAGTCTAAAAAGTGCACGTGACAGCGTTCTGCTCTTTTGCTCTATCTAACACACAATCACCTACAAGTTGTGAGGGGGATGAAGACTCGTGTTGTACCAGGTCTTGACATTGAGCCCGAGTAAAATCAGGAGCTTACATAACATGAGATTCTTGTGCTGTATTTGGACTGTGTTAATTATTACAGGAAACAATTAAACTCAGCTGCACTGGTTATAATTATTTAATTTTGATGAATTTTATGCAAATCTAGACGTCATGTGGAGTAGTAAGAAAATGTTGTATTAGATAATGTTAACTGGGTTTGATAATATATTCCTTCCTCTCAATATGCTGTTTCAGGCCAGCCAAGTGTTAAGGAAAGATACAAGTAAATAGGTCTTCTCCTGTGGGCTAATCAGCATGAACTTGTATGGCAGAAGTGATAATTTTTTGCTAATCATGGCTTCTTGATAAAGGCTGGCATTAGCCTTTACACGGCTTTTCTTCTCTCCTCTGCACCTTCCTGTCATAACGTGACAGTTAAAAAACAAGGAATGTGGGTATCAGTGGGGCCTAAACTCTTTTTCCACAAACATTGTTTAAGATGGACTTCTTGCAAACCTGGGTCTAATCTGTTTTCTTTCCAGGAAACCCGCCTGTGGTGAAATGAAATCTTCTGACAAGGGCTAAAGGTTTAGCTGAAATGGGAGCAACCCAACAAAACAATGTGATGTGATGCAAGAACATCAGCTTATTTCTTATAAAAGTTTTTTTTCAAGAAATACCCCAAAGACTGATATGTGTCTGTGTGCCACTCATGCAACCCGGTCTACTCTTGTCTGTCTTCAGACCTAAAGTAACTGTGTGCCTAGACTGCACAGACATGTAATGTTGAACTGGAAGTGTTGAACTTGTGCCTATGCTGTAGACATTTGTCCAGGACTTCTGGAGGTTAAATAGCTGGAGGGAGCTATTAATAGGTGAATTAAATCAACTTAAATCTATGCCTGGCTCTGTTGCAAATTAAAACAGACTTCCTGAATGGTTTAATCAGATTTTCATCTAATAAGAAGAGAAGGAAAAAAAACCCACCAAACCAGCAGCCCTAAAGTTCACGTTGTGTCAATGTACTTATCAGCAAAGGAAACAGCCTTTGCTTATTGTCCCATGAGAGTAAAGACAAGATTAGAGACATTTCAGTGCTGTGTAATCCCAGGCCAGAAGGGAGAGGGAGCTGGTGATAAAGTCAGAAAATGGAGCGCAGGGTTTATATATTATGAAAAGGTATGTAGGGACTTGATTTCCTTCCTTGCTCAGTCTGACACTCAGAAAATACCATTCTAGATTTTGGCCACCCACTAAAATGAGTAACTATTGATGGTATTTAGAGTATTATTCATTAGCCAATATCTAACAACTGTCAGGAGACACTTGCTCAGTGTTATTCTGCTGATGTGTGTGTGTGTGTGTATAATATATATATACACACACACACACATATATACTGAAAGCTTTGTGCTTTCACCCTCTCTGAGGATTCTTATGGCAGTTGACTTCAATGTGTAACTCTTCAAAACTTTTGAAGCAACATAGAAATGCAGCTGGGTTGTTCAGTCAGGTTTCAGTTGTAGCTGGATAAACAGATAATATTTTTTCCAATGCTTGGCAGAGATTTTGCAGCGACTTGTAGCTTTATCTGTGTGTCTGTAGAATTACACTAGTGCTTCAGTGGTAGCTAATGGAGCTCACCTGAAATCTGTGGGTATTTGTAGCCCTGAGCACTTGCAGCCCCATGTGATGCCAGACAGGACTGTGTGATTCGTGTTTGCAAATATAGAAGCTGGTTGTCACAACAAGGGGACTAAGGACTAAAGGGAAGAGATACTGCCTTGCTCTCAAAGCAGCCTCAAAATATTTTATGGTCAGCTCTGGCATTTCTGAGAGCTACTCCTGCAGGGAAGTTGATTTAGCTGTCAGTGCTTTATTAAAATGAATAACTACTGAGGGTACTCAACAATAATAGGTTTTCAAGAGCTAATCTTGTGCTATCGGTTTTACTAAAATGATTTAATATTATGCAGGGATTTGATTTCAGTTTAATTTATATATATACAATTACATAGCCAATAATTTGGCTTTACTATTCCGACTGAAGGTGTCAAATCTGAATAGATAAAAATTACTGTGCTGTATTACTAATTTAGAAAGAATCAGCTTTACTGATTTTTCTTGTTATTCTACAGTCACAAGAGCATCATTGGAGATGTAAGATTTCATTGTAATCATCTGATGGAATTGTTTCAATAGCAAATTTGAAATTGATAAAATTTACATTGTTTATTCTCATTTTTATTGATGTAATGGATATACTACCTCGTAGCTTAAAAGAACATCTCTAAAGGTTTGGATTAAAATAGCTTATTTATGGCTTAAAAGAAACAAATGCTCAATTTTAAATATTGCCCCTAAGTCACGTTTAAAGACATGCCACGGGTGTAGGAAAAATCTCATCTAGGATCCAGTGCTATTCATTTGTTTCCCAACACTTAAATCACATTTCCTTACTTGTTGATAATACACTTTTCATAGTTTACACATCATAGTCATACAGAATAGTTATAAAGCAGTGTTGATCACTCACTAGGGTTCACCTAAACTTTCTTTAGTCTAATGACTTATTCTGACATGAATAAAATTAAGGCTGGGGAGTGAAAGTTTTACACTGTGTGCAGCAGTTTTGAAATCTGAAATTTCTAAATTTGGAGGAGACCATACTGTCAAAACCTTAGTTCTATAACCTGGTAATTGATATTTTCTTTTGTGCTTCTGCAACATAACTGGTCACAGCTTCTCAACTTTTTCTTCACCTATTTCCTTCTGTTCAATTTTGAGTACAGAATAAATTATGCAAAGCTATTACTCTCTCATCACAGCAATCAGCAGTGGATCTCAGAAATAATTTATCCATATGGAGCCTATCCCATAATTATGCCCGATTTGGCTATAGAAGGTAAATTCTATCCAAAACAATGTTTTGATGATGGCACAGATCAGATTCTTTGCATTTTAACTGGAAAGGGCGTGGGAAGAGGGAAGAAAAGAGTGAGATTGCTTGTGGCAATCATATCACATTCATTCCTATTGCTGTCTTCTAGGATGTCACTGTACAGTGTTAGTTTTCTGCTTCTGACTCATGTGATCTTGTTGTGCCATCCTTCTTTCTTGTAAGCAGTCACGGCATTAACTGAGCAGCCAGCCCTGCCAAGCAGGACAGCTGCTGGTTCAGTTGCTGTAGCATTGCCATAAATAAAAAAAAAAAAAGAAAAAGGGAGAACCCTGGATGAATGAATTACATTATCTTTCCTCTCTGAAAGCATCTATTCTGCATGTAATATACAGTACATTAAAAGGAGAGCTGATCTATGGAAGGACCGTACCTGTAACTAAATATCTGCTTTATTTTCCCATTACAGGATATTTGCGAAGATATATCTGATCACGTTGAACAAATTCATGCTCTACTAGAGACTGAGTTTTCCCTGAAGCTTCTGTCTTACTCTGTCAATGTGATAGTCGATATCCACACAGTACAGCTACTCTGGCACCAGCTACGTGTTTCTGTTCTGGTTCTGAGGGAGCGTATTCTCCAAGGACTACAAGACGCCAATGGAAACTACACCAGGCAGACTGACATTCTGCAAGCATTTTCTGAAGAGACTAAGGAGGTATAGTAACTAAATTCAATTTTCAGAATTTAATCTTGTATTTGAAACATCTCAACCCTCACATTTAAAATTGCCAACATGACTATATTAAGGCCAGCTCACTTTTGTAGATATTTTTCTCATGTTGTGTTTGAAGTATTTTCAGCTGATGTGTCCTCACTGGCCCAAATTAAAGCGAGTACTTTAAGGTCAACTTTCAGAACTGTCTTGCTAGTGACTAGCAATGTTTATGTCTGATTAAAATAGTCTTAAAAGAGGATTGAAAACACAGAGATGTTTCAGGTCCAAAATCCTTGGTCTGATCACTTGTAAATTTAATTCAATTCAAAATTCAATTTTTGTGTGTGCAATAAGTTATTTCATGAAAATCTTGAATTGTTGCCTTCTTGCACGCACAGATCAGACGCTTAGAGTCTCTTCCAAACTTTCCAGACTGGGCTAATGTTGCTTTATAGCAGGAGGATGAGCTTTAATTTGTTGAGTAAGCCTCTGAACAGTTGTATATTTTCTGAGAAGCAACAAAGCATGATTCATACTTTTTTTACTCTCAAAAGAGTAAAATTTCACACAGAGTAAATGGTTTGTAAATCTGGATTTGTAGATTAAAAAAAAAAACCTGAGAAATGATGCATGATTTTGTTAGGGTAATTAACGGTTGATAGAGGATACCTTATCATGCAGAGGATTCTTCATTTGCTGAAAGCCCTTGGATAAAATGCTTTTGTTAGGATTACATTTACAGAAGAGGCCCTCTAGATCAGTGCTGTGAGATCCTGTGACTGCGTTACAGAGGAAGTCTGAACTGCCCTAGACACGTCCTGAATTTCACTTCACTCAAGTTTAAAGAGAACTCAACCCTGATGGGTTTCATGTTTGTTGTTGGCACAACGGAGTGGGTGGCCCTGAAATCAATGCTCAGCTATGCCAAAGGCCCACCTTCCACACCCCCACTTCCTGCTGAATTTCATACCTGTTGCTGTAGATCCTGTTTCTGCTTTGCTCTTGCTACTCAACCTACTCTGGCACGTCTGAATGAAACCTATGTTTGTCTGAATACCCAGAGTGGTGAAATAGGGTAAAATTATTATTTTATGAGATGAGTATGGTGATGTCAACTCATAAAGAAGGGGCAGACTCAGATACTAAAACACAGGAAATATCCCATCTGGACCTGCTTACAATTGCTATAAAAACCACCCCACCCCTTAATAGAGGGGAGGACAAGCTGGGGAAGAATAGATTATTTTTCAGTGGGGAAAAAACCCATGTTGCCAGATAGGCTTGTGTGGTAATAAAAAAGACAAAATGTCCTGGTAGAATCCTTTTTTCCCCTCCATCTAAAGCATAAATAATATTTGGTAAAAGTCATGGCCGGCAATAGCAGGGACACAATACTAATGTTAAAGTTTCTGGTCTAATGCTTGAATAGGTTCCCAGAAATTGCTCTGCAGTTTTTAACCTTCAGGTATTTACTCAAGCTTTTCATTGAGTATAATGGTAATGGCTTTATTTATAGATGTAGAGACAATCAAATCTATTACCTACCTCTTTTTTTGGTGTTTTCCCCATCTTCCTTCCCTTTCTTGTGGGCCTAATAAGTGCCTCAGGATACGAGTATGTGAATAGTAAGACTGAGTAAACCTAGAAACCTTTGACTAAACAGGTAATCTGTCCTTGGAGAATCATTCTCCTCATTTTCAGTATTCTTTAGGGATTATGAACTGGGAATCACAGCTTTTTGTTTTCTCTTAAGATTGAGAAGACATCTGGTTTGAAATAACTAGAAGGAAAATTTCACATACAACAAAGATTTCTATTTTGGCATTCACTACTGTAGGACACTTACATGAAGAAAGAAGTTAATAAAATAAATCTGGAAAGTAAGCAAAGATAGGAGGAATTATAACCTCCAGATGAGGAAGTCCCCCTGCTGTTCTTTGGTAGAATCTGGGAGTGCTTCTCGAAATGTGTGAGGAAGGGCCATGTATCCCACGTCTTAGAGCTCAGCTCGCAGAAAGTGTTTATAACTGATGCAGAGACAGGACTCTGGGCTAGAGAGAAATTTGATCTATACCAGTACAGCAAATGTTATGCATTTCTGTAGCCCATAAACCTATCATTTCACTAAATGTTTGGCTCTCTCCTTAAGTCAGCTGTCTTCTATGTAATGGTGAAGAGCAGCTTTGGCTGCCAATGTTAACTGAGTTGCTCCATGGAAGAAGTGCCAAGGTTTCTTTTGCATTCAGTGAGTCAGTCTCCTCTTGTTAATATCCACTACGCTCTCAGTTCATAGACTGCACAGTCAATCACAGCGTGACAGTCCCACCGGGGCTATATTTACACTGTAGCTGTAGAATACATAAATGTGCACAAGTAGCCTCAACATAATGGAGGGGGATAACACTGCTAGAGTAGCTACCAAACCATGGAAGTGTACAGCCCAGGCTGCACTGGTTTGGTTAGGAACGCACCTCCTTACCTGGACATGCAGCAATGGCTCTTTCGGCTACCTGAGCACTGTCATGCTGAATAAAATGCCTGCAGGGCAGGAAAGAAAAGGGAATAAAAAATTTTATGGCTTGGAGGAAATGGAGGAGGTTAGGCAAAGTGCTTGCTATGATGGAGATGCCAAATTAACAGGCTGCTCAGAGAGGTTGTGGATTCTTTTTCTCTGGAAAGATTCAAACCCTTCCTAGTCACGATTCTGTGCCACTGGCTCTGGCTGAATGTTCTCTGGCACTGGCATTGGACTAGATGATCTGCAGAGATCTGATTTTATGTAGCACTTGCTTGTGTCACAAATATCTTACAAATCAAATTAGCTTGTTTGAAACAGCAAAAAAGTAGTGGGATTTGCTGCTGTTTTACATATAAACACAAGGAGGTATTAAAAACAGCCACCAGAGCTTACAGGAAGAATTACTATGTGAAAAGGAAGACATTTTTGAACAAAGTTATTCCTATTGGTAGCCAAGCAAATAAATAAATGAAATGTTTCTCTGAAATAAAAGCAATAATACAAACATGGTAATGCTGGCATTAAATAATGCCCCTCCAAATCACACATTTAAGAGGCTGCTTGGAAAACTACTAAGCAAGATAGTTTAATGCATGTGGTTGTAAATTTTATTAATGTTAATAAACAGATTTTTTAAGAGATGGAGGAATGGAACTCATTATGCAGGAGAAATGAAGGCCCTCAGGGTCTTGGAAAGGGTTTTGTGTTATATATGGTTTTATAGTTTCTAATCTTTTCCTGAGATGAGAGAAAAAATGCAGCTGTAATACTAATCACTGTTTAGTCATTATTTTCCTTATTAAATGCAGCTCCAAATTTGACAGATTTATAGACACTTCTCTCTTAATTCTGGACTATTGACAACATGCAATTTGTGACAGAGGTTCTATGTCTGGATAGAACGTGCTAAATAAAAGTTATTTTCAATGTTTAAGATTATGGCTGATAAGTAGCTATCTAATCAATCTTTTCTAGACATAATATCTTTGGCTGGAGGATTTTTTACATTTTTGTTAGCTTGTGGGGCGAGCAGAGTACAGGGCTCCAACATAAAAGGGCAATGGTTGTAAGCTCGAACATAGGAGGTTCCACATCAATATGAGAAGGAACTTCTTCACAGTGAGAGTGACAAAGCACTGGAATGGGCTGCCCATGGGGGTTGTGGAGTCTCCTTCTCTGGAGATATTTAAAACCTGCCTGGACGTGTTCCTGTGCAACTTGGTCTAGGTGATCCTGCTGTGGCAGGGGGATTGGACTAGAT
>JAOXOE010000441.1:23903587-23929404 GCA_028565055.1 Phoeniculus purpureus
TGATCCTGCTGTGGCAAGGGGATTGGACTAGATGATCTTTTGAGGTCCCTTCCAATCCCTAATGTTCTGTGATTCTATGACAAGTTGATAGAACATGGCCAACTAGCTTTCTTTATTGAGACTATTTTTCAGACCTAAATCCAAGTGGTTTATTGCAAGATGAAGAGAATTTGAGGTAATTTCACCTTTTTCAAGCATAGTGCCTAAGTTCCTTAGGATTTAAGCAGCGTAATGAGAGAAGCCTTTCCAGAGAATAACTCTGACAGGAACCTATTTTGGACACTCATGAGTTTGCTTAAAAAAACTCTATTGTGCAAACCTAACCTGGGAAGAAAGAGCAGTGTATTGACTAAGGCACCTACAGTTAGAATCTCACACATGAGCTTCTGCCCTTTAGGATGTATTTAAAGTAGTTTCTGTAAACACTTGGGCTAACGTTGGCCTTTTTTGTTTCAAATTATGCTTTTCAATTTCATTTGTCCACTTGGCGTTCTCTGCCAATTTCTCCTGTTCTAGATAGCTGGAGTTAGTGAAGATGTACAGCAGTGTAAATAACAACAGAAATTGTTTCAGAATTATTTGATCCTGTGTTCAGGTTTCAAATTATATGCTAGGATGTGGAATCAGTTGATGCCTGCCTAGGTGCTAGAAAGTTAAATCACCTACTATAAATGTACTTATAAACTCTTAACTAAACATCATTTTTCAGTGATTGTTACATAGCAGGCTGCTTTTGGGTCTTCACCTCCATTAATATTTTTTAGTGTCTTTCAAATAAGTCACCAAAATATTTATAAAAATTAATTGAACTTTGATCTTACAATCTCATTTGCCACCTGAGGTGGTCTCTGCTAGCTATTTCTGTGTTTCCGAGGCTGAAGGAATCCCATTGCGAAGAAGCTGACCAAGGGGACGTGGCAAGTTTTAGGATTCTGAGTTCAATTCTTCTCAAGCTATTCTCCATTTGTGCTCCAAATATCCAGCAAATGAAAACTCAGTTGATGATGCTATGAAACAAGTGACATGTAGCTAGCATTATCTATCACATAAGTGCAGGATGACATGTCTGGCAGTGCTAGATGACACTTGGCAAAAACATTGTGGCAATCAACTGACACTGTAGACCAGCATGGATTTCTGAGGACATGAGATTAACAAGGTGGCTGATACACTCAGCAGTCCCTTTCTCTCCCATTTGAGGTAGTTAATAGAGGAAATACTATAAGTCTACTGTATTACTGAGTTCCCCCTACAGAGCAAGTAGAGCCAAAAGCAGGATTTACAGAGGAGAATACAAACTCCTCTGTAATGGCAAAACTGAGTTACCATTTTAGACGACTTACTACACCAAACCAAGTATTCTTTATTTTACTGCCATTTTTAATTCCCATATATGAAAATATGTCTTCTAATAAAGTACCTTTTCTTTGTCTCTTTCAGGACCGTCTTGACTCCCTAACTGAAGTTGACGATTCTGGGCAGTTAACCATCAAATGTTCTCAAAATTACTTGTCACTGGATTGTGGTATAACTGCATTTGAGCTGTCTGACTACAGTCCTAGTGAAGATTTGCTTGGTGCTCTGGATGATATGACCTCCAGCCAAGGGAAAGCAAAATCATTTGAATCCTGGAACTACAGCGAGATGGACAAGGACTTTCCAGGACTTATAAGAAGTGTGGGTTTACTTGCAGTAGCAACTGATTCCATTACTTCCCAATGTAATGAAGCATTAAATGAGAAAGAAACCCACATACCTCTTGCAGCCGAAGATGAAGAGAACAAAGACAGGAAATCACCGCATGAGGTCTCACTAGCATCTCCTTCTGCAAACTCTATTGGTTCTAAAGGACCTTGCTCTGAAGACAGTGCTTTACCTACTAACAACAAACCATCTTCCACATCAATGAAACCAGAATGCAATCTTCCACAGCACACCAGTGAAAAAATCAAACACTCTCACTGTGAAAACTCAACTCCTAAGAGGTCCATAAGAGACTGCTTTAACTATAATGAAGACTCCCCTACACAGCCCACACTGCCAAAAAGAGGTCTATTTCTGAAAGACGATGTGTTTAAAGATTACATGGAAGCCCATGACTTAAAAAGGCAAATATCTCAGATAGTTAAAAATGAAATGAGTAGAAGTACACCTTCATTACTAGATCCACCAGACAGGTCCAAGCTTTGCCTAGCTTTGCAGTCATCCTACAGTAACAGTCCGTCTGCAGTTAGTCAGTCATATGATTGCTTGAATAAAATTGGTGATAGAAATCTTGAGTACACGATAAATAATCACTTTAAAGACAGTCCCATAAATCTAGGAAAGTCTACTTTGTATTCTCGTAAAGAAAAATCAAAGCATAAAAAATCTCTTGATACCCCAGAGAAAGTGAAAGCTGGCAGAACAGCTCCACCAGTACAAGTCAAAAGAAGAGGACGTTCTCTGCAGAATGGAATTACTTCTCACAACTCTCTGGAGGAGACAGAAACAGATTCCTCTGCATCATCAAATTCTTGTAACCAGAGAGACCCAAGTGGGCAATCAGAAGGTAAAACTGAGCCTTTTAGTTCACCAACACGTAGCCAAAAGAATGCTTCCTCAGCCGGTTCTGAGCTTGCCAACTCAACACCTCTTCTACCAAAAAGCAAGAATGATAAAAGCTTCTCCTCAACACCAAACTACACTCAAAAAACCAGTAAAGATGGTGATGTCTGGTATGGATCTGATGAATATTTAGCACTTCCTACACACCTCAGACAGACTGAAGTACTAGCTTTAAAACTAGAAAATTTGACAAAGTTGCTGCCCCAAAAGCCCAGAAGAGAAACCATTCAAAACATTGATGACTGGGAGCTGTCAGAAATGAACTCGGATTCAGAAATGTATCCAACATACCAAACAAAAAAGCACAAAAACATGGGTAGAATTTCCCCAAGCTCCTCGAGTGACATAGTATCCTCCATTGGTGACAGCATTGAATCTGGGCCTCTCAGCGACATTCTCTCTGATGAAGATCTTTCTATGCCTGTATCTTGCATCAAAAAGTACATTGAAGAAAAGTCAGGAAGGACTGACGTCATTCAGCCCTCTGAGAATGAGACATCTGCCTCAAATAAATCAGCTTTAATTCATCAGCTGATGCAAGATATACAACATCAAGAGAATTATGAAGACATTTGGGAAAAAATTGAGGTAAGGCAATAATCCTGTGTTCTGCTGTGTCTTTGATGGAGACGGTGCTATGGGCAGAGTAGAGCTGCTTTCTTACTTTCTTTTAACGAAGAAAATAATCTCTTCTAGTGACTGCTAGAAGTAGAGAACAGCACTGATTATAGTATAATAATTAGAATAGACTGCAGTTAACTTTCACAAGCTGTACAGAATTTACCTACATTTTTTACTTATGCAATTGCCTTTAATTTGGCTATTTCATCAACAGAGCTTCTTTTTGCCAAGATCAGGTACTCAACAAATTATTTTTAGAATTAAGAGGAAAATAAACTTTAGAAAATCAGAGGTATTTGTTTTGTTTGAATGAAGTTACCCTTCATGTCATTTGGTGATTTTGTTCACAAGCAATTGCTTTTAACTTGATTCCTGTCATAACATGTGTAATAGCTACACTTCTTTTAATCAGCTCGTATTAGTAGAACTAAGCGTAACACCTTTTTTTTTTTAACTTAAATAATCCTTCCTAAATGCTGGCAATGTAACAGTGCAACATGATAGAGCAATAGTGGCAATATAATATCTCATTAAACTTGAGATGAAAGAGGATCTCATTTTCCTCTTATGGTCTCGCTTCTTCAGAAGTAACTCTTCTTTATAAAGTGGAAAAGCACAACTGCAGTAGTTAACATTGTAAGAGGCCTTTCAGAAAAAAAGAAACTTAGTGATGGGAGATGAATGTGGTGACTGCGCACATAAGGACCCGCCATCTCAATAATACAGATTTTTAGTTTACATTCATAGTTGATTTTTTGTTTCACTTCTCTGATAGGTTTGTCTTCTTGGCCATTGTACAGGAGAACTCTCCCATCCAGAAAATATCCTGTTCATGCTCGATATCGTTTAGTAAAATGGCTGTGAGAAAAGAAAGCTCCATCTGTACTAGACTTTAAAATCCTTTAAAATTCATGATATAAGCATTAAAGGGTGATCTGGGAATCCAAATGCTGAATCTAGTAGCTCCATTATCTTATACATTATCCAAGTCTGTAAGAGCTAAGAAAAAAGAACTTTTACAACTTCAGCAAACGCTTCTTAGAGTGCATGCTTTCTATAAGTTCGGAAGACACTGGAAGCATTCTGACTAGTAGCAAAGAAGTTGAGCTAAAGAAATTTGAGTACAGTCAGGGTAGAAAACATAGAAAGAGAAATTTCTCCTCACACAAAGGAGGGAGCAGCAGCTGTCAGCCTTGAAAGAGTTAGCTCTAAAGGGCAGCACTTAATGATTCAAGTTGTTCCATCCAACTTGATGGCTGGGGTTCATCTTCCGGACTCTAATGAAAGAACCATCTTCATAAGAGCAAGCTGTTTCTGTGCTTAAGTTTGTGTAGTGTCACAAATTAGTCCAGATGAAGCTGGCAAATACAGAGCCCCTCATTCTGTGCAAGTACCAGATCCCATCAAAGCTGCTTGTGAATATGTAAGATGCTGTCTTTCAACTGACACTACAAGAGCCTGTTTAAGGAATGGTATTGTTGAGTGTCCGGGGACCAGCTGACTTGCATCCTTTTTGCAAGAAGCTGTTGGCAGAGAAACTTTTTCGCATCACCCTCTCAAATAATCATGTTTATTTTTCTCAAACTTTTTGAAAAGGTAATCCTCTTCTTCGGGGGTCACATGTCTCTGTGTGATTCCCTGCAGCTGCACTTCAGTCCTGCCAGGATGGAAGGATAAGAACCAGCTGTAACAACTGGCTGCAGCTGTAAACACCCGCTGCCTCTCCATACCCACCCTCTCCTCACCTCCTCCGGAGAGTGGATTGAGATCCTGACAGCAATTAAAGGTAGTTAGCTGTTCTCTAGCCAGGGTAAAGGCTTCTAGCTAGTGATTACAGCTGCCTCTCTTGTCCTTGAGGAACTTTGCTACTGCTGACGCTGTGTTTTCTACGATGTCTTGGTGTTCCAGATTGTGATGAATGCTTGGAAAACATTGATTGTGGAGTCTGGAAACACAGTTTTGAAGTATGTTGTGGGAAGGAGCTCAGAGTAGAAAGGCTTTAAACTGAAGTCCAGGTGCAAAGAGCACTGCGAGGCTAAGAGATAGCTCAGTGACACTGGTCACTAAAAGCAAGACACAAAAGAGTTTCATATTTATTTCAAGTAGGAAGATGTATGTCAGCCACATGAAAATAGGTTGAAAATGTACTTTCTGAATGGTGAATAAAAGTAATGAAGCAAGAAGTTTATAAATGTTTTGCAAAGGAATTATAATATTCTAAAATTTAAAGAAATAGAGGGCTTTCCCAAGCTGCTTATTTAACTGAGATTTTCCGTAGTTGTTATATCTTCTGCTTGTAAGACTAGTAAAGAACAAATCTTCCAAGACCAGGGCTCTTCCCAAGGTAAATCCTGCCTCAGTAACACTGATGGTGCTTTGCTGAGGTACATTAATTCGACTTAAGTAATAGAAAAATAGAACATTCCTCCCCTATATGATGTTGTGAAGTGTTGTATACACAAACAGAAATACTGTGCCCATATCACAACAGCATCCTTTTCTAGATCTGTTCTGTAATTCCCTGAGGAATGTATCAAAGGTGTGCCATTGCTTTTCCAGTTACCATCATTTAGCATTTACTTGAATTCTTGATTTAATAAGAAGTCTCCAACTCAAAAAGGAGTTTCTTAATTGCAAGAGTACACTACTTAGCAATAATTCAATATGACTTTTGTTAGCAGGAGTTTTGTGCTAAAGAAGTCAGATCTGAAATGAGTACTTAATCAAGGACAGAAAAAGCATGCTCGTGCCCGTTAGTAATTCAGTTATACTGCTGCAAATGTCTAGCTTAATCTATGTTATTTATTGAGATTGTAAAACAAACCTAAAATAATGCAGTTCTTCATTTTTGGATAACAGCTTAGAAGCGACTGGCATCCTCAAAATCATTTGAAGTCATATTTTAGCTAGGCAATGAGGCAAACAAGGGAGACACGGTATTTTATTCTGATGGGAATAATTTTGAATCAGTTTAAGCCTGGTAATATCTTGATAATAGGCAATTGGTTGAACATATGCCAGAGTATTTATAGGAAGCTTTATAAAACTCGCCTGGATGTGTTCCTGTGCAACTTGGTCTAGGTGATCCTGCTGTGGCAGGGGGATTGGACTAGATGATCCTTAGAGGTCCCTTCCAGTCCCTAATGTTCTGTGATTCTGTGATTAATTTCTCAGTTATATGAAAGGCAGTAGAGTGCAGAAATTGATAACATGTAGATTTTCCTACTTGTGAGTTGTGACAATGTCCTTGTCCTGGGTTCAATCTCAATGTCAGGAAAAACTCCTTTACTGTGAAGGTGATAGAGACTGGTATAGGTTGCTCAGATTGGTTCTGGAGTCTCTTTCTTTAGAGACTTACAAAACCCACCTGAATATAACCCTGTGTGATTTGCCCTAGGTGATCCTGCTTTGGCAGGGAGGTTGGAGACAATCTCCAGAGGTCCCTTCCGAATCCTAACATTCTGGTTTTCTTATTATCATGTTGTTAATCTGTTTACCTACAGAAGAATTCTCCTTGACTGGCCCATTTATTGTTTCCTGGGATCACTTTCTTGCTTTGCAGTAAGAATTGCACTCTCTTGCCATATTTTGTTTTGCACTGCATGAATTCTTTGGCACACGTTCCCTATGCCTTTAGTACGAGGTACCTCCAGTCTGAGGTGCATAACAGTTTCTGTGGCAGTTCCTTCTATGTTTCAGAAATTACTTTTTGGAATTAAAAGTGAGAATGAACAACACTCAAATTCCAAATGTTCCTCTTACTGTTAAAGTACAGCTTAGTTTTTACTAGCTACCTCAGGTGAAATTTAGAATGCAAATTAAGATCTGTAGTTTCTGCTCTACTGACTGGAAGAGAAAAAGTTGAAACAATCTCATTCTCACAGGTGAAGTCAACAGAATTCTTTGTGATAAGACAGTGACCAATTGCCACTTCTCATATTTAACACTAGAACTCCACAGTACCGGTTTCAGAATGCTTTAAAATATAATTTTTTAAAATACAATTTTCCCTTAAAACTCATACCTAATTTTTTTGTCCAACTGAAAAATTGAAAGAAAAAAATCACAGAATCACAGAAAAACCTGACCTTGAGCCAATTTAATGACAATAGAATAATAATGATATAGTTTGGGCAGTTTTACCTCCTCTAGAAAGCAATGCTAGGTTGACACACTGATGATGTCCCTTTGCTGTAGTCTGTGTTCACCGGTAATTCTGTTTGCTTGATTTCTGAGGGCACTATTACCAAGGGTAGAACAGTAACCATTTGTATGACACTCCATCTAAATGAAGATGTGCTTGTTTTGCAGGCTCCGGGTTACTTGTATGTAGCAAATAGCTGATTTTTTTCTGCTATACAAACTTCAAGCTTGTTTTGTCGCAGGCTCCATTTCTGTAAGAGGCAGCTGAATTTCCTCTGCAAGAAGCAATCTGATTTCCATTGATCCCATCTATTTAGCTCATCACATTTCATGAATTTGCCCTCAATTCCATTTGCTCTGTATTTTGTCTGGGGAGCCCAGTCAGCTTGACACTGGTAACCCAACTTCTTAATGTGCAGAAGGAATAAAATAATGCTGTTGTGCACATTTTTCTGCAGTGGGTTAGAGTGTGCCCCAGGGCACCTTCAGCAAAGAGCTGGATAAAATACTGTGCTACCTTTCCAGACCCAGGCAGGGACTTTCTCACCCTTGTCCCCTCTGAATCTAAGATGCCTCAGATTAAAGACACGTTTTCCAAATTACTGGAACAATGGGAATAGTTTTCCAGTCCAGAAGGAACTCAGGATCAGTGTCGTCTACAAAAGAGAGTGGAAAATCTGAGGTAAACTTGTTAGTGTGACAAATAGCTTGTGTTTTTTGGTGGGAGAGGGTTGCATTTACAGAGGGTGGTCACAACAGGTGACTCTTCATTAGGCTTCTGCAAATGGGTAATGGGCTTGGTAAAGCTAATTTGTTTTGGAGATACAGTCAAGAGTCCATTTGGGCAGTGGAGAGCCAGTTAGCTAGACAATATTTGGAGAACTGCTATGAATGGGAAAGAATTTGTGTTGTTTAGACTGAAAGAAGACAGAGCCATTTCTGGGCAGAGAATGCACAGAAAACACACCAGTACAGTTTAGGTGGAAGCTGGATTGCTCCTGGGGAAGTTAAGCTCGTTTGTGTGTTGGATGTGATTTTCATCATTAGATGCAAATGCAGGTGGCATAGAGGACAAATAAGGCTGTGGGGCTGAGTTAGGGGAAAAACTATCAGTAACTAATAACACTGAAGGGGACCCAGTAACAACAAAACAGCACAGGACTGAAAACAGTAATGACAGGACAGGCGGAGAAAGCAAAGTTGGTTATTGGAAAACTAAAGTGGCTTATTTTGGATTGCCAGATAAGGGATTTTTACTGTTGTAGTGTTCCCTTCAGCCCTCCTGCTTTCAGTAACTTCTGATACCGACTCTCTTAAGATTAATGGACTGTGTATTTTTCCTGATAGAGCACTTGCCAAAATGTGTCCATCTCTGAATCTTACTTACACTGCTTTAGACAATTTTGCTTGAAATGCTGCCTTTTGGTTGATGACCAGTTTCTAAAAAAACTGAAGGAGGTATCAGATCCAGAAATTCCTTGGCCACTGTGCAGTTTTCTCAGCATTCTTGCTGCTTTGTGCAGCACAACTGAAAATGTCACTTCACATTTTGTGCTGAGAGTCAAGTTTGTGCTTTGTCGTATGGAGTCTGTTGATACCCCCCTGCTTTGTGTGCCCATCCCTCAGTCTTCAAGCTGGCGAAACTATTATTAAGCAGTAATGTAAAGTGTAAGTAAGGAACTCTCATGTTTGTTCAAATACTTCTTTACTAGAAGATTATATTGAAATACAGCAAACCCTCTGCTCCCCCCAAACACTTAGTTCCAAACAGTTTGCTTGAATTTTAAACAGCTTCGCCAAGTACATTCACTTTTCTTTGGCATTTGCTTTACCACAAATAGTCTGAGCGAGTTTGTCACCAGGTGATCTTTACAAAAGCAACAACTTCTCTAAGTGGTGCAAATTCTGAATTTGTGACTACATCTAAAGCTGCAGGAATTATCCTTCCTTTATTTATCCTTACTTAATGAGACGCATCTATTGTGAAGCATATACTTGTTCAGAACTATTTGAATTTCCAGCTCTGAATCATTTGGCGGTGAGCAGTTCTAGATCAGGGATTTTTTTGTATTCACTAACTCAATATTTGGCAAGTGATTCCAAAAAATTTCTGAGGGAAAAGAAGAGAAAGAGAAAAGAAAGAAATAGAAAAAATCTGCTCACAAATAATTCTAGCAGCAAGGATTTGAGGATATGTCTCTCCTGTATTTATAATTAATTGTAAGGGATATGTCTAGATTCAGTGTGAGAACTTTAGCTAAAAAGCCTCCGGATTCTCTCTTGTGTAAATAGCTGGGCACCACATTGCAGCTCAGGGATGGCTACTAAGAGCTTAGATGGACCAAGGAACTGCTTCTTTTGCTTATACGATTCAGTGAGCCCTCTCTTCTGCTCTGAGGCAGTCACTCAGATCAGCTTGAAGTGATTGTTGGCTTTACCACCTACAGTCATGTCTTATTCATCTGTATCACAGCTGAGACACAAGCCTGCACCAGAGCCATCTACATCAATTGTTTGTGAACTGGAAACTGTCAGAAAATGATGGTTATTTCTTACCTTCTGGATCTCTGCTAATTGGCAGAAGGATGCAAACATTGCTGAAGATGGAGAGAGGGAGCAGTAAGACTGCAAGAGGTGGGGTTCTTGCTCGCACTGTAGCAGAAGGTGAGGAAAGGGTGCCGGATGACCTACCCAGAAATACAGTAAGTTGCTCCAGATTTAAAAGAGACACAAAGGTAACTTGGAGATCTAATCAGTACCAACTTTAAGATGATCTTATGATCAATTCCTCTCTATCCAAGCAGAGACACTCTTTAGTCTCTGTGATTGTTCAGTGCTTTCAATTCTGTAATAGAAGAGGGAGCTCAAAAACCACTTAAGTAGGCTTAGAAGGTTTCAGTGATGGGAGCAGCTTTCCAAGCACAGAAAGAGTTAAACTGGTATCAGGAATTTACTTCAGAGAGTGCAGGGCAGTTCAAGAGGAATTTTCTTGTGTTATTCAGGACCAAATCCTCTATAACTGCTGTATTTCTTAAAGGGAGTAGGTGCTAGAAAAATCTTTGGTTGGCTGTGAAGAGTTTGACAACACTCCTGAGCTACTGTGTTAACTAGTTACTGTATTGATTTTAGTGTTCCTTAAAGTGCTGCCGTTATTAAACAGGAAACTATTGAATATAAAATAGCAGTTTCTAATGTTCCCTTAAATGTGGGGTGAAAGAGAATGCTCATTTCTTTATCTTTTTGTAGTGATCTGACTTCCCCAATGTTTTAAGGTCTAGCTGTTCTGTTTCATAATACACTTAGACTCTTGGGTGCTTATGTTTTATGTATCCTCTGTGAGGAAGTACAGAATATTCCAGAATGAAACAGTACACCAAAATCACTATGGTCTATTCTAAATATTTAATTATTTAAATAATACATTGCTACTAACTTCCACCTAAATCAACTTCCAGTCTAGCTACTGCTGTTAATGCATCATTGGTTTAAATCCGTACGTGCTAGAGATGAGTCAATGCAAGAGAAATGTTCAAGGGTCTAGAGAGGATTAACCTGAGAGGAAAGATCGAGTCTGCTTATGTAAGATTATTGCATAACTCCTCAAAATATGTTCATATCTTTTTCTTTGTGCATCTTCATGTATTTTGACAGCAACTGGTTTTCATTCCTTTATCCTTTCTGGTGTGTTCTGATCAGGAATGGAACATTACATTATGCTGACTTTTAAATCACAGTTGTCATCGTTAGGGCTCAGTGTGAGTAGAGTTTGTGGTAAATATGGACAGGAAGCTTTCTCAGAGGCCTGATTCAGACTGTCTGTATGCTTATGCAGATATCTGAAAATTATATTGAAAGCAACCAGAAGGGCAAAAAATTGTTTTCTCAACCTTGCTTTGGGTTTTGGAGCACAGATGATAATCCACACAAACAGCTGAGCTCTCCTTAGTAAACTGGACTAGATCGTTCCTTTATAGTTAGTAAACAATTATTTTGAACACTGACTCTCATGGAGGTCAAGTAAGGTTACTGGAACGAGGGCTCAAGTTTGTTTCTGGTTTCCCTTGGATGATGTTTGGAATCTCTCCAGGCTGTCAGAGGGAGAACCAACAAGTGAACAGGTTTTTGATAGTAGGCAGTGTAGATGTTCAACCCACAGTAACTTAATATTGCTAATTTCTTTTTTCCCTACTGAGACCAGAATCTGACTGCATGAATGTTTCCTTATGGTGCTGTAGAGGACCAAAGCCACACTGGGCAATTTAAAATGTAATTATTGCTGCTCTATACCATATCTATAGCAGCTAGCACAGAACTGACCCAGGTAAATTCAGACTAGAGTCAACCTCATCTTGCACTGCAGTGCAAATCTCCCACAAGTCTTTTGAGGTATAGAAATCAACAGCAACAATAAATTAGAAACTGTTAGAAACAGTGAAGCACAGTGGAGATACCGGCATTAAAAATAAAGAAGACAAAAGAAAAGAAACCTCACACCGTGGATTGTTTTTATTTTATTGTGTAAACACATCCAAATTTGGGGGTGTAAGAAGTGAGTTGGAGTTAGGGACTAAAGAGCCCAAGAAGAAAAGGAACTATCGAAAGAGGGAGAGGTAGATGAATTAGGAAGCAAAAGAAAAGCAATTAGTGGAGGAGCTAATGACAGGGTTTCTTTGGAGACTGAGGGTGAACAATAACAGGAGGCTAAATTAGGAAACTGGAGGAATAATAGGAGTAAAGAAAAGAGGTGTTGAATCTTAATCTCTCCTTGCTGCTGCCATATGTAGCAGAGAGTAGTAATCACCATTTCCCCTGTTTTTAAACTCAGAAATCTTAACTGCAAAACAAGTTCATGGGTCAAAGAACTAGAATATCTCTTGTGAGGTGACAGACTTAACCTCTTCTAACCAATTAGCCTTGAATAATAGGAAATGCTGAATTAAACGTTCTCATTTTGAGGGGGAATCGCGGTCATTATATCTTAAGTCACGCCAATGACATAGCAGAGGTCAGTAGATTTAGCAGTTACCCACAAGCAAACAGCATCTGTTCTGGTTTAGTAAAAAGTGGGGGGTTTTCATTCTTTTTGAGAAACTTTTAGCCGCGGTGCTACATGGCCCTCTTGAGGCCACAACTTGCAACTGCTCGTTACAGCTACTCACACGAACGAGTCTCGCTCAGCTTTACAAACGTAGGTGGAAATAGAGATTTTAAATAAACTATCCTCTAGAGTATTTCCTGCCTATGAAGATACTTTTATTGCTTTAGTGTCGCCTTCACAAATTTTCTTGCTATTGATTTTATTCCAAAAAAGTTATTGTTGAACTATTGTTCTGATTTTGAAAAGTAACTGCATGTGTGTGCCAATAATTAAACTTAAAAAATAGACCTCCATGTGCACATCTACAGGATTGGTGAAACATATCGAAGATAACAAACCCTATCCTCTGCAAAAAAAAGTAGAGATGTTATCTCTCTGCACATACATCATCCATTTTTAGTATTATTTAGAGAACAATAGTGAATTATTTAAATAAGCAGTGTTTAATCCTGGTTTGTGACCATCAGATATAATGGTCTTATTCCTTTACCACTTACTAGTTACTGAAAATGTTATGTAAAAGTAATGAATTCAGTTTTTATTTAGAAGGCGCTGGAAATTCTGCGAAAATAATTTTGTGCAATTGGATAAATGTGCCAGACTGGTCTAATTTCATTCTTTTAACATGATTTGTTCCTTGATTGAGAGGAAAAGGTAAAATCTTTTGAAGTGCACAAATCTGTGTTTGCTTGACTTCTGCAATAGGGCTGCTCTGATTTCAGGCAACAGAAGCAACCACAATGTATGTATCATTGAATTGCCTCCAACTTTCAAGGAGTTAAAGGCTGGGGAATCATGTTTATTGCCGGCAATTATGAGATCAAGGACTAAAGAAATGTTGACACCAGTTAGGGGAAGTGCCAGCCTGGGTCCAACCGAGTGGCCTCCAGTGCATCTCGGTGCATGTGCAAGGTAGCAGCTGACCATTGGCAGCAATAACAGCTGCACAAGGGCGTTCCACCCCCTGTCCACTCTTTGAAGCCCAAATACTCAGCGTATGCAAACCAGGGCACAATGGTTGTCCATAACTGTCTGTTTTTCAGAGCAATGCTACATACTAATACATTATTTCCATTACATGGAAAAATTGCAAATGAAGATGATTTCATCTTTTGGACGCAGTTCAGCTCATAATCGATACACGCATTTGCTGTAAAACAATCTGAAAATAAGGTATGTTGCCAACAGAACATTTAAAATAATTATATGAAGAGGCAATGCAGTACTCCCAAGTACTCTTACATCACTGTAAGTTACTTCAACACCAATAGCTATATTGGCAGCATTTTTACAGAAAGAACACCAGACAGCTAGCTTCACTGCAAATGAAAATACTCATTGTAGACCTACATTATCCACAATTTGGATCATGGTTCCTTTGTAACAACCACCTCGTACTGAAAGAGAAGGAATGGTTCAGAGCAGGGGATTTAATTTTAGGTTTATCTGAAGAGTAAATAATTCATTTGTACTTATGAGCAACAAGCCATGAACTAATAACTTCTAAATGTCCTATTGTAGCTTCAAGTTTCTCAGAGTACAAAAAATAAATCAATCAATCTGGGACTGAAATAGATGTGTATATTCTGCAGTACTGAGGCATTATCCTGTAAACAAGGCATAGCAACACATTCACAGAATCACAGAACATTAGGGATTGGAAGGGACCTCAAAAGATCATCTAGTCCAATCCCTCTGTCACAGCAGGATCCCCTAGATCAGGCACATTATGGTGCCTGATACTTCTATCAAAGGCAGTCCCTTTCCTGTGCTGTGCTTAGAGTCCCTCCAGAATCCAGACAATCCTTCAACTGCGGCTGCAGAATCAAAGCCTTCCTTTCTGGGATTTTATGGCATCTCCTTTCTTGGCTCAGGCAATGTATTTACTGTTCTTGTCCTTCTCTTCATTGTTAGACATGTTCTGGAGACATTGTGTTCATAACTTGCTTCCCGGTTCACCAGCAAAGTAAAACAAGAGTATGTGACCTAAACCCATTCACATAATCTTTTTTCTCTATTCCTCTCTGTTTGTGTCCCATTTCCTTATTGTCAATTCTTCCTTCCTATTTTAGGAGCATCTTGGTAACCTCTAACTCCTTTATTTCTCCTCTCTGCTGCTTATACAGCTCACTCCATAGATTCAATTGTGTTTCCTCAGGAAACTTTTCCCAGTCAATCTCAGAATTTCATGCAGACTAGGGATGTTGAATGCGATGAGCACTAGCAACCTGTGAACACAGATCTGCACTGCAGAGGTTTTCTGACAAAAGCAAATACTGATCGGAACAGTTGAAAATATTTACTTCTTTAACCGATGCATCTATGCCTGCATAGTCCTGTGGTGGTAAATCTTACTTGTGTAAAAGTAGTGGTTTTTTCTGTCAATATTACTGCCACCCATTTGAGAAGATGCTTTGGCTGAATTGCATAGAGCAGTTTCCAGGTGTGTAAACCATCTCCACGAGAGGGCTGTACTGGCTGCTTTCCATCCAGCGTGTTCTCTCCCTGGGCAGGCTGCAGCTCCATCTCTGCCATCTGAAACTTGAATACTTTGAAATATTGCCTCAAAAAGAACTGAGATTCAAATTAGTATGAGTGATAACTGGGGTGGCAGATAAGCCAAGTTATTTTCTGTCATGTAGAATGTGAAGACATAGGTAAAATTTTTCCATACAGAGAAAGAGATGCTGATTTATTTATTTACTTGATTCCTGGGAGTACTCTCAATTTCACACCACGTTTGAGATACAGCAGTCGTCTCCCATATTTTCTCAGTATGAACTCTGTCCTCTCCCAATGAATGCAAGAGACCTGAAACATTACCTGCCTTTGTGCTTGTTAACATTGTGTCTCAGACAGAAAGCAAGGCCACATCAGCAGCCATTTTGCACACCTGGCATTATTGCCAATGGAACATCTCTGGTTTACAACCAATTCTCTACTGCTGCTAAGCTCATACCAGATGATTCTTTAAATTATGGATGAATCAGTGGAGTCTTGTGATAGATGTTTTAAATAGAAGCTAGATCTTCACCTTGAGCAAAAGGTAAGGCAAGGCATAGGGTAAAGAGAGAATTATGTTGGTGGTATCATGGGAAGGTTTACATAATATATAGACAGAGATTTAGGAATGATTCTTAATATTCAGATTAGTGCAACCTGCTCTAATCAGAACTAGTAACAGTCTCATAGAGGCAGTGAAGTTTATACTGCAGAACCAGGTTCACTAACTTCAAATACAGTTGCTTGTACTGGAGTGACATGTTAACACTTTGCACGTTTCTCTGTGTCATGTTTTTAACTCTATCCTACCTTTATGGTTCTGTCTCATATCTAAAAGGCTTCAGGAAGCTTAGAAATGCTTTAAAATCTTGTCTGCCATTGCTGCTCTAGCTAAATTACAGTGTGGAAAAATAGCTTGGAGATCTTAGCAATATCTGCTGATTTAGTAGTGGACCAAAGGAGAATCCTATATTCAGCTTTTAGGGACAAAGCTAGAGCTGAGTTAATTCGCAGTGTTCTCCTAGGCTTGTAAAAACTGTGCTTGCTGTTCTCTGTGTTTCAAGACTTGCAAGGACTCTCAGCTTGTCAGTGAAACCTGTGTATTGTTATATATTAATCCTTCTTATTTCCTAGTGTCAGAGTGCATCTTGGGGACTCTAAAATCAGGCAAAGTCATGAGCCAGTGACCATGTTGTGCTGCCACTTTCTGTTCTGTAACCATGTAAATCATCACCTATTAGGTAGATGTCCATCAGGGAAAATGCATTCAATAGCTTATGGACATGGCTTAGCATTGGGCTTGGTAGAGTTAATGGTTGGAGTCTATTATCTTGAAGGTCTTTTCTAACCTCTTTTAGTTCTGTGTGTGATACTTGGACACGAAACCTAGTGGCACTCATGAAAAACCTGTGTATTTCTGGGGTATTGGTGAATGAATGTATTCTGAATTAAGTGTTGCTATCCTGCTGATGTGTTTGGTTAGTTGTCTGTTTCTGTGAGGTCACTGCCTGACACAGATTCTTGAAAATGTCTGGCACAGAGAGTATTTTCCATTGTGGCATCTTGGTTCCTTGAGGATGCCTAACATCTGTACTGCTAATGGTTTTACTATTGCCTCTGGGTTCAACTCCAATTAAATTGACCATGGCAGTTTGTTGCAGTCTCATCCTCTTGAGTACTTGGATTTCTTTGACTTATCTTTGCCTATGAAGAAAATGCACTTTTATCCTTTTGAAAACAAAGTCCATGGGCAGGAATGTATTCCTCCTGAGACTGATATGCAAGTCCTTTTGTGGTTAGACAAAGGGTTTTCTTAATGCATTCTGTGATAGAAGTGCCCTTAGAGCCAGCCCATCCTTGTACAAAGATCCCTCTGTGAGCTCAGTCTTTTTGTAAATTGGGAACAAACTTCACAACACTGTGTGCTTGCAACAAAATTGGACATCCATTTTTAAGCACGCAGCCTCATAACCAATTCTTTTAAGGAGAAAATTCCCTTTGTGGAATAAAGGGGAAGGTGGAGAGAAAAAATATCTGGGGTAGTGATTTAACAAGCACTGTTGTCTGCTGTTTCTTCATTGGGGTCTGTGGGATACAGTAGACTTTCCACCATCACTCTTAACTACCATGGCAGATGATTTTAGCACATTTGCTTTTCATAGTTTGGTCATCTCTTTTATTCTCATTTTACTCTTGTTTGAAGTCATTAGAAGGGCTTTGCAGTGCTACAAATGCAGCAACCAGAAGTGCCTTAAGCGTAAGTCACCATACATGTTAAATGAAAATGTGAGACTAATAAACTGAGCTGTGTTAACTCTAAATTGCTTAAAATTACAAGCAAAATGTACTGAAACAATTTAGTGACCTGTGCTGTGCAGGCACATTTTCCGTAATAAGCAAACCCAAAATTTGGTCTAGGAAGAGTGCCATCAAATTTTCATAACAGTGTTGACTGGATCCAGTTGCATCCTCTATGTTTTATGGCATGATTTTGGTGGTATTCATCCTACTTTCCTTAGGTGTACATCTTCAAATTCCCCATCTAAAGGAATCTCATAAAAAACAGACTGCAAACATTTAGGGCACTACTGGTTTTAGTGTACAAAAGTTGAAAGTTGCCTTTTTTAATATAGTAAAAATTCTATGTTTTTACCTTTATTTTTGGTAACCATAAACATCCTGTCTCTGAGAATAAAGCTCAAGATTACAGAGCTGGGCTTTAGTTTGTTTCCATTCTCAGTGGGGTATAATAAAAGCTGGATTTGTAAAGTGATAGCTGCAGCTGGGATGGAAACCTCCTTCTTTCCCATTCCATTCAATTAATGAAAGCTGAACTTCAAAGTCTCAATGAGATCATTTGAAGTGCTAAAATTATTGAACACCAGGGCTGTTTACTTTCCTATCTGTCGAAAAAGAAGAGCTTCTAATGTAAAAGTAAAATGAACCCTCTGAAATGAAGTTAAACTTTAAAAGTTCTGGTGCAAGCAGTGGGGTTAGCTTAGTGAGTCGCCCGGTTTTAAGCAACTCACTTGATGGTTGTGCATTTTTGTCGTGACTGTGACATCAAAAGCTTTTCTGGGAGGTCTTAGCTGTGTGATGCTGACAAAATGGCAGTCTGATGAGAATGTCTGACCAAAGAGGCCTGATAAGCCAAGAGAATACCTGCGCACAGGTATTATCAGAGACTGGAGCCTTTCTACAGTACTATAGAAAGAAGCATTGTTGTTACCATTAGTTTTGTAGTTCTTACTGGAAGTGTTGAGGTTGGTCAGCTGGTTGATGTTCTGCTGTCAGTCCATAATATTTCTCCTGGGGTCTACTTTGTCCTTTTTGAACCGTGGGCACTGGCTGCGCCAGCTTCAGTTAGTGGTGCATGTAGCTGGAGTTAGTGGGCACAAAAATTTCTTTGAATGACTCATTTGATAACAAAGTAAGCATCAGCTTTGGGTCTCTTGATGCAAACTAGGAAGTGGGAAGTTACTGAATATCTGTTTTCAATGAAAAGTCAGCCTTTGGCCAGATGAGGTGAGCTTCTGAAGTTCAGTGGTACAGAGCAGAAAGTGACTGTGGAAGCTGGAGAGACACAGAGAAATTTGGACTGCGCCAAGAGGCAGTAGTGGGGTGCAGCCGGTAAGCAGCAAGGTGCGATGAACCATTGTCATGAGGAGGGAGGAATTTTTATGAAACATACTTGGAATAGACAGAACACATGTCATCCTATTAAATGTAATGCATTGCTTGTGAGATTGTGCATCTGAAGACCTCTGTCGGACATGCCGCTGTGCTCCAGGGTTTCTTGTCCTGGCAGCACCACACCACAGCTGCTCTCCTGCTAATTCCACATGCCAGACACAACCAGGCTACCAGGTGAAGGGACCCCTGAAGCCCTGTGCAGCCTCTGGAGGAGGTGATGTCGTCTTTCATATCCCCTTGTGTTCAACAGAACATGGGGTAAGCCACTGTAGAGACATCCTCCATAAGCATACTCTCCATGCATGCCTTAATGCTCTGAGCTGATCCATCCCTGCCCTTTTAGGGTGGCTCAGCAAGTGAAATCTTATACTTTCTAACTCAAAAATTTGAGTGTTCTGGTTATTAATGAGCAAGTCTCAGGATATTTAGTTAAATCCCATCAAATTTATTTTTAATTCTTCAGTTAATTAGTTAATTCCTTAATTCTATAGAACAATTGAATTAAGCATATTTTCATTCTAAAAGACACCAAAGAAGGCACACAGAGTTAGAGCTTTTCTTCCCCCCTCCCCAGAACTTACAATTGTCTTTTTCATTCTTACCCATCCAGAGCAAATAGAATTATACCACAAAAAATAACTTTGCACATGCCAAATTTCAAATAAAGCCATTTTTGCTCTAGCTTTGCTTAGGGATGTGTGATTAGAATTCTTCTCTCCCTAGGAACATCTGTAAAATTGTCATAAAAGAAGGAAGGAAGCACAATGTTGTTAAAGGTGATTGTTTAAAAATTTTCTATGTTGGACATGGGAAGAGCTTTATCCTTACTCGCAAACTTTGTTACGGAAGTTGCTATAAATCATCCAGACACAATCCATAGGGTAAGAATAGCTTTATGTTGGGTCATGCATGAGCTTGAGGTTTTTTAGTAACATCTCTCTTGCTAGTACAGTACAAAACTTACATTTGAAAAACTTACCCAGCTAGTCAGAAGGCAGAGACTGGATTATTCTGGTGCTCCAGTTTTTTTCTGTTCCCATCTTTTCTCTCTGAGGAAAAAAGGAGACTAAGGGGTGACCTCATTAATATTTATAAATATGTGAATGGTGGGTGTCAGGAGGATGGAGCCAGGCTCTTCTCGGAGTCATCCAATGATGACAAGGGGTAATGGGTGTGAGCTGGAACATAAGAGGTCCCACATCAATGAGAAGGAATTTCTTCATGGTGAGGGTGACAGAGTACTGGACCAGGCTGACCAGGAGTCTTGTGGAGTCTCCTTCTCTGGAGATGTTTAAAATCCACCTGAATAAATTCCCGTGTGACTTGATCTAGGTGATCATTCTCTAGTTGGGGGGTTGTACTAGATGATCTTTGGAGGTCCCTTCCAATCCCTTCCTTATGTTCTGTGATTCTGTAACTCTTGTTCAGTAACTTTCATCTTCAGCGTGGCTGACTGTGGGTTTTGAACTTCTAAGAAGTTTTGTTGGAAAATGTTTGATCTCCCATTACCAAACCATGAGATTGTACAGTATTTCTAGACTAATACAAATCAGCACAGCTCCACAGAAGTTTATACCTACTGAAACTCCCACTGTAAGAATGAAGAAAACAATAATGTAGAGAAAGGAAAACAAGTTCAAACAGGAAAAAGCAGAAAGGTAAGAAATATCTAGGAAGGGATGTAAAGTGGCTTCATGTGCATCTCTATAAAATGAAGGAAAAAACCTGCAAAATATTCTGTATCAGTTAAAAATTGTCATCATATGAATTTTTTTACTTTTACTGAGTAGTCCTAGATTTAGATTTAGGATTGTATATTAAGCCTCATCCTTTTTTATAATGTAATTTATGTTGTTATCTGTAATTTCAAGGCACAGTTGCATGCTCTGACAAACAGTCTGACAAAAGCTTTTTTGTTATGTAAAGCAATGTTTTTTCTCTACTGTTTTTTAGAAATTATTTTGTCTAAAACTTTTATTTATAATGTATGCTGTAGGAAATGTTCTAAGTGATGAGAAAAGCAACCGTTATAATGCACTTAATGTCCCTGAGTACATGTACATCCTTAATTGCTTTCTGTTCCAGCTAGGCCACCCTGATTACCCAGAAATGACTCTGATTTGGTCAATCTGCAGCCGGGTAGCAGCACTTCAGTCAGGGGTAAATTATGTTTTGGGCTTCCCTGTTATGAGACTTGAGGAGATGAAGGATGTTCATGTGTATTTGTGACAAGGCTGCCTGGGCCATCTGGGCTGGCAGAGCGGAGTCCTTTGTACCAGATTTAGGCTACAGCTGATGGTGAGAGCTGGCCTCTCCCTCGAAACCTGTCTGGAAACTGCACATCGGCAAAAAGACAAGGAAGGGAAAAGGGAAAGTTCGCCACCAGCAGCAGTCTCTGCTCTGGTGCTGGAGCTGGGTTTAGTTTTGTTTGCACAAGACCTGAGATGCCTCCGAGGCTGGGATGAGGCGCGAGGCTGCTGGCTGAGTGACAAACTGGCTCCTTCCCGCTCGCTGCCAACGGGGATGGATGAACAGGTTGGGATCATAGGCAAGAGCAGGGACAAATCCCACTCGGGATGGTTTTGATCAAAAGCTAAACTGCGCAGACTGGAGCAGGAACCGCATTGGTACGATTTCATCTCACATAGAATTTGAGAGGAAAAGCGTTTTCTATTTCATGCTCCTTCTGGCGGTCTTAAACAAGCCGGGTCAAATCCGCTGCGATGTTGGGGGGGTCACGGCGATGCTCCTGGCCGGGCGCGGGCCCTGGCGGCTCCGCCGGGCTGCGGTGCCGCGCTGCGCCGGCAGGTGCCGCTGTGGGCACAGGCACGGCGCGCGGGCGGGCGCGAGGGGCTCCCTCAGCCGGCGGCCCGCGGTCACTGGCTTTGCCTTTGCCCTTCGCTTTCCCCTTTTTCCCTTTCTTCTTCTCCTTCTTCCTCTTTTTCCCCTTCTTCCCCTTACGTGCTCGTGTGAGTGGTTTCAGTAACACGTTATTGCCGACATTAGAGAAACATAGGGACTATTGTGACCTGGGCTGCCTTGTGCCGCGGGGCCCCCTTCGGGCACCGCGTCCCGGCCTCCGCCCCAGCTCTGCTGCTCCCAGCTCTGACTCTTCCCCTGTGACACCGGGAGTCATCGCGCTGCTGCACGAAGCCGCATCTGTGTTTTTTCCCAGACCCCAAACGAGACCGCAGGCGTTCCCTGTGCCGGGGTGCTCAGACCACCTCGGGGGGACATGCCAATGCCTGGTGGCCACCGTGTGGGGGCTTTCAGCACCATCGTGAAGAAGCAGACGTGAGAGCTCAGGCAGTTTGTCAGAGGGCAGTAGCAACTGTGGTGTGATAGCTGCTTTTTATATTGATGTGAGCTGGTCTGAGCTCCCTTCTGAAGGCATACAGACATTAAGTAGTGCTGCAGATGTTGGATGTGTCTTGTCTCTGTAAAATACATGGAGCAGATGCAGGACAGAGCCTGCCTTTGTTTTTTTTGTGCTTTCCCTATCACCTTGTCTCTCAAGGGACACCACAGGGCTAAAACTCAGGCAGAGATTTATTGGAGGGACTAGGAGGACTTTCCCCTTCTGCTCCTCTCCCCTTCAGCTTGTGTCTCCCATTCTTCTGCCTGTCTGGCATCTCATTTCGGCTGTGAGCTGGAAGAAAGCAAGGAACAGAGCTGGGGAACATCTCAACTGTCCAATGAGCTTGATGTGGGGAACATAGTTCTCATGGCATGGGCTGCTCTGGGAGAGAGGAGATGCCGCTGTCTTCATTATTTGCCCCGTGTGAAGTCATGTTATCTCAGTCATCACATCCACTAGGTTGTTTTTCCTGCCCTTCCTTCCCCTTATCAGGACATATCCCAATAAACAGACTGCAACAAAATCTGCAAAGTAACAGTTTTATTCCTTGTGATGCTCTGAGATGACCTGAATTCCATGACTGGAGAGGTCAGTAGCTCCTTCCTGTTCATCCTGTGGACTTCCAGGAACTTAAAATGCATTAAATAATAATAATTAAACTAAAAGTCCTGAGAGTGCTTCAGTGAATGCTGTCATGCCTGCAGAATGAACTGGAGTGTCCTGTCAGGGGCTAGCTTTAGTTCAGAAGCAAAACCACTTCAGCTGGAAAACAGGAGTAGATTATTGGATCCTGTCTCTTGGCACAGCATTGGGCCAAAATGACTCTGCTACCACGTATTTTGAAGGTAGTGTTGCTCTACTTGTTCTGGGTTATTACCATTGCTCTTCTTTGCGTATCACAGCTGTGCACCAACTGCTTAAACTCCTCTTTCTGTCTCCATTAGAAATCTGATTTCATGTGCCACTTTGGAGAAGGAAATTTGGGTCCCAAGTCAGTGAGGAATCTTTAAAAGTTTTATGCTTAGTTTGCTTTTTAGTTATCTGAATGGACTAGTAATTACCAGAAATAATTCCATAAAAAAATTCCATAAAAATAGTGGCAAGAGGGAGATATTAAGTGTGTGTACCAAGTTGTTATCCAACTGGAAATTAAAATTCTCACTGTGCTCTGAAGTTTGTAGTTAATAACTAATAATACAACCAGTATTAGAGCTAATTTAATCTAGTCTTATGCTGCTCGTAATAGATGGACATTTCAGAGTTAATTTTCAGGGTGCTTATAAACATCACGGTCAGTTTATTCTTACTTTCTGGTGGATAAGACTTCAGTAAAATTATCTGTACTCAGTATGTGCCTATAGTATCATCCAATCATGTAAATTCAGGGGCACTATTTTTAATCAGACAAAATAATTGGTACTAATCTCAAAATAAATGGTGCTCATGAGAAGCAGGAGCTGCTGTCTTCTTAGGAGCACCATCTGTGTGGCTTGTATGCAATCAGCAATATTTATATTAAATGCTATATATTCTGCCTCACCTACTGTTTGATTTCTTCTCTCTGAGTCTCGTCCTATAACCAAAACAGGAGTCATAAGGCTCAAGTTCTGAGAAGGAATTTCTTTCCACAGTTTACTGATGAGCAGTTGTTAATGCAGCACTTTTTTGTTCAGCACTTTTTTCGACCAACACTGCTCGTGTTGCACCCAGTCTGCCCAGTGCTAGGTCTCAAGATCAATTTTCATTGTAATCTACACTCAGCTTTTTACATATCTCCTTCATATCTTCTAAAACGTTGCTGTTTTCTCCATTTCATCAATGGCTAATATGGATTTCATATTGTCCTGTCCCAAAATACCACCTGAGATTATCTCCAGAAACACTGTTCTGCTCCCCATTAACTAGAAGGCCACTTGGTAATTGTATTTCCTTTGCATGCTTGTAAAAGGAAAAATTGTAGTGTACAATACTGTCCTGGCTAAAAAAATATGTTAAGCACAGATTTTTCAGATTTCCATTTTACTAACAAATATGCTTTTCTTGTTCTTTCTTTTTTTCTTATCTGTTAAGGGGTTTGTAAGCAAGCTGGATGAATTCATTCACTGGTTAAATGAAGCCATGGAAACAACAGAGAATTGGACTCCTCCTAAAGCAGAGACAGACAGCCTTAAACTGTACCTGGAGACACACTTGGTAGGACAAGATTATGCTATGATTACTATCAATAATTGAAGTGTTCTGCTGTGCTTTTTATTTGATTATTATTTTTTAATTACTAGCGTGCATCTATATTTTAATGTAAGGTTTGCAGCATTGCAGTTTATTTTAATAAAAATGATTTGTTGTATTTGAAATGTGTACTGATAGCTTTCTGATCATTAAATTAAAAGCTGCCAGAATTACATTGCATTTCAGAAATTATCTCCAAAACTGGAAAATAAAATGGCAGTAACAATGAGAGAAATTAAAATGTTTTTTTAGGTGATCAATCTAGGATTTTTACTGAACTGTAACATTAACAAAGCTTTTGCTAATAAGAAACCCTTATTCTCTTTCCCACAATTTTCTTGTAGCACAGATTTATTTACATAAAAGGGTTGAAATAATTATTTAAGTGATTTTTACTTTATGCATTTATGCTGTGTAATAATACAACTGTCACTGTGTTCTTGTCCAAAAAAGCTCAAATATTGGATGAAAGTAGAAAACGCTTGGATGAGCAGTATTCTGAATATGTTAGGGATTAGGATTATAGATAAAAAGTACTTGATAAACCTCATGAAACTTCTACTGAATTCGTCCAAGAGATCTTTCTGGTTATAAGGAGGTGAAACAAATACCTGAATGAAACCAAGTGTTAATTTATCAAAAGCAAGACTTTATGCTGTAGCCAATAGTGTGTGCTGTTCAGTGGGTAGATATCCTGACAGGTAAACTAGTCTGTCTGGTAGAAAGAAGAAAAATAAGAATGGGAAAATTAAGCTAATAAATTCCTTTCCCCTCTACCAAAGTCTTAGGTCCTTGAACTAGATACAGTAGTGCATCAGCTGAACGCACATCAGGGCATCAACCCCCAAGCTCATTCCCATTTCCAGTCTCTGATGGTGTAGAATTATTTGACAGTCCCAGGAAGTCACGAGATGCATTACAGGAAAAAGTGTCATCCTGAACACTACCATAATTCTGGAATGACCATAATTAAATTATTTGAGTAGACATTAACCACATACACAATCAGAACCAAATGGAAAACTGTCTTCGGTATTTCAGCTCTACAGAAAACACTTTTTTTGGTGTCTTTTGTTCCTAAATATTTCCATTGTAGTAGCACCTGTGTGCAGCCACAGGCTTCACTGTGGTAGTTTATCAAATGAAGATGCTGTGTTTTCAACTTGTATGGCAGATTTTGGATGTTGTGGCAGAATTTAGATTTTTGCCTTTGCCCACGCTTAATCCTATGACTCCCATTATGTTATTACAGGTGCTCTGAAGACACAGAGCACATTTTGAGATCAGAAAAAGCCTTGGCCAAATAATTTTCCTCTTGCATGAAACTTTTGGAGAGATGAGATTTTGTGAGTAGAATTGCAAATTGCATTCTTGGTGGGATAAAAAGACACTTATTCCTGCAACAGTGCAATAGCCAATCTGAGTCTCTGACCTTACACTTGGTCTTGTTGAACCCCATGAGGTTGGCTTGTGCCCACCTCTCCAGCCCGTCCAGGTCCCTCTGGATGGCATCCCTGCCCTCCAGCGTGTCTGCTGCACCACACAGCTTGGTGTCGTCAGCAAACT
>JAOXOE010000441.1:23929418-24017946 GCA_028565055.1 Phoeniculus purpureus
TCAGGTCCAGGTAAATGACATCAGCTGCTCGCCCCTCATCCATTAATGTTGTGACCTGTTCATAGAAGGCCACCAGGCTGGTCAGGCAGGATTTGCCCTTGGTGAAGCCATGCTGATTGTAGCCAATCACCTCTTCACAATTCTTCTGTCTCAGTAGTGCCTCCAGGAGGATCTGCTCCATGATTTTACCGGGCACAGAGAATAAATGAGGATGTGGGCATGTATGACTTCGCTTAGAGTCCCAGCTCTACTCTGCCTATTTTTGGAGTGAGAAAATCTTTGTGTGTTTCAGAGTTACTATGTTATTAAACAAGGTGGATTTTTCATCTTTTTGTGAGGTAAAATATCTAAAGAACAGATAATTTTCAATGTGGTGATAGTGTATCTCTTTTTAGGGCATATATAGCCAGGGGAAAATATTCATTGCCCAATCTGAAAAAAAGGAGCTGTGACATTTCTTTTTGGATTTCAGAAAACACTTGGTATCCATTTCTACACAGCAGAATTGAACTATTAAAACACAGAGCAGCAGCTTTATAGTGGTGAAGATAGTTATTTGTATTAATTAAACTGTCAGCTTTTCAGTGACATTTTCTGTCAGAAATCCTAATCTGTGTTTAAACAGAAGTACATGAATCTCAATTCACATTAAGCTCATGGGCTGAGCATTGTAAGACAACTGTGATCAAGGTCTTTGTGAGCGTACTTATCCTGCTCGTTTTCCTCTTTTGCCAGTCAGGTTATATATACTGTCAGACTCACCTAAGACTTGTTGAAGTAAAGGGGGCTTGCTACTTTATAAGTTTATGTTCCAGACTTACAGGATCCTAAGTAGAGATACCAGTAGCAAACTACCTTGGAAAACAAAGAAGACATATTAGTACTTTTCTTTATACTGCATCTGTACTAGCAAACTTCAAACTATGATTCCTCACTGGTGCAGATTTTCTGGTCGTAGGAGGAGTGAAAACTCAGCGTTAGATTAGTGTTTTTATTTTTATTAGTAGAGACAAGGCCTTAGCCTTTGGCACAATTTATCAATTTCACCACCTGTGATATTGTTTTCTTGGAAATATGTTAGTAGCAATAACAAAATTAGTGCCATAAAGAGTGAATATTTTGCATTCATGAATTAAATCTCTGCTGTCAAAATCTAAGAAAAGAAAATACAGGAGCAGGAAAACAGACAAATGTACTTGTTCCCTTTCTCATTATTGCCTGGGAAAAGTCTTGCTGAGGAGACAAGGACAAGGTTGAGAACATCATTCAAGTTTTTCAATATGCAAAATTCTTGACTCTCCCAATGTAAATTGTTGATGAAAGATTGAATTTTAAAGTCTCTCCTCACTCAGCCTCACTTTTATACTTTTTTAATATTTTGGGAAATGGTGTGGCACAGACACTTAATGTCTTTGCTAAAATAAAACCACCACAAGCATCAACTTATTAGAATCTTTGTGTAAGGTAATGCTTACATGGGGAATCAAATCTCTTGAAAAGGATGGCGAGACAAGTCTCCATTACAAGTGACCTTGCATGACATCTTAAGCTTGATTTGGCAGAACTCCCCAGACTGTTCTTCTACTTAATTTTTATATCTGGTCTGGCAAGATTGTCCATCCAGGATGTTAATCAGCACTTTGAAAAATACGAATGTTATCTGTTTATGGCTTTTGGCCCAGCAAGGGCTGCCTTCAGGCATCTCTGCGATGGTGTGAAGGTCCCACCTGGAAGTCTTCTGAATTAGTGAAGCACTTTGTTGCAAAGGTAGAAGGCGGCTTCTCCTCAAGCTGGTCTGTTGTTCCCAGTTAGCCCATTATCTCATCTGTGCAGACTAGCTGAGGAGTTACTGGGCCATCCAGGGAATTAATGAACAACCCTGATACCGAAATACACCACAATTGTGATTATTAACTGTAGGACTAATTTAAATGTCATTCTTACAACAGTTTCAACTTAAACTTCATAGATATTGCCTTGATGAATGACCATACAGTTCGGTAAAGAGTTTGGTTTTTTTTTTCCTACAAGTTGGAAAGTAGCCTACATCTGCAGTGTGTACTGGAATAGAGAATTTTCAGCATGGAGAATGGTTTTCTTGCAAGTCTTACAAATGTTTTCTGTTAAAATTTAGTTCCATGATTTTCTGCAGAACAGAAGTTGCTATTTGCTTCGTATTAGATAACACCAAAGCATGAAGCTGTCATTGAAAATGCCCTCACGGCCCCTGAAATGGTGACTGAAAATATTCCTTCTATTTTATGACTCTTCTCAACTGAGTTACTGTGGTGAAACAGATTTGGGGCCTGTGCGCTTCCCTTTATATGGGCAAGATGACATGGAGCTGCCACAACTTGAACTTTTGGAACCCCTGCAGGTGGCCACCCAAGCTGACAGATGTTGAAAACATGAATATGTTTTCATAAACCAGGGGTGTTTTTCAGACCACAAAGATCTAAGTCAGCCCTACTAGAGGAAGGAGTAAGGCAGATTTTGAGTTTTGTGAATGATTGAGCTTGAATCACTTCCGAATGAAAAGGTGAATTCATTGACCTTATCAAAAAGGAACTTCTGAAAATGGTTCTGAAAAGTCATAGCCACTTTTTTCAGGTTTTGCAGCAGTTTTTTTCACTGGTTATATAAACCCGATTCGCTATATCATTTGTAGCTCTTCTTTTCTGTTATGCTGATCTTGCCCATTGGCACCCTGATCAAAATCAGCTACTGGCAGACTTTAAGCATAGACTTGGTGGTATGCAAATCATTTTTCATCAAAAACAGTATCCTGAAGGCAGCTTACAAACTAAAAGCATCTGTCTAGATGGTACTGCTGTCCTTGTCGAACCAGACAATTTTACCAGTTCAACAAATAAAAATTCACTATGTTGCTCTTGACCATTTAATTTGCTAAAATAGACATTTTACTGCTCTTTATCCCAGATCCAGAGAGAAATGCTTTACAACAGTAAAGAAGTACAGTGAGGAAATGTGAAGAACCATTGAGGAAAGGGTTTAGACAACAGGTGCTACGCACAAATACACGTGTTTGTTGTAGCATGGGAATTTTCATTCTATAGACTTAACCTTTCCCTTTGTTGATAGCACAGTATCTGTTTTCTTGTTGCTGCACAAGTCCTAGTTGGGCACCTTACTCTGGGATGCTTTTAGGTCTTTTGGCCAAAGCCATTTCTGTGTCTAGTGTCAGGGGTAGGTAATACATGACTTTTAAATGGAAACCTACAAATTAAAAAGATCTTATTTTAAACTCGTTTGATTGAACTTTTTATATCCTTCTTGCATTATTAGTAAACGTTGGCAAAAAATATTTTTCAATGGAGATAAAATTAATTAAGGCAATGTGTTATTAGAGTGTAGAAACTACTAGTCAGGCATTTTACTAGAGTTTCTGTATGGCTAAAATTCTGAAATCTTGAGAAGAGGGAACACAGAAGATTAGAGAGAGAGAGAAATAGTGACAGATTTTGTGGGTTTTTTTTCTTCAAAAGCTGCTAAAGAATGGTCAGAGATTCCCTAATGATCTAGCTCCTTTAAAGTGGCTGCTATATTTTCCACTTTTGAGAAAGACTGTAATGGCTGTAACCTGTCTAAATTTATATTTGCAGTTCAAAAGAGACCAAATCATAGAACCATGAAGTCATAGTATCATAGAGTAGTTTGGGTGAGAATGGACTTTTAAAGGACCCCCAAGCTGGACACAGTATTCCAGGTGGGATCTCACTAGTGTGGAGCAGAGTGGGAGTTTACCATCCCTCGACCTGCTGGTCACTATTCTTTTGGTGCAGCCCAGGGATATGGTTGGTCTTCTGGGATGTGAGCACAGGTTGCCAGGTCACGTCCACCTTTTCCTCCACCGGTACTCCTGAGTCCTCAAAAGGGCTCCTCTCAGTGTTTCACTGTCCTCTCATTGTAACTGTTGGAAGAGGTGGTAGCAGATGGTTTTCTGTTTCTACTTGTTTGTTTTGGTTTTTTTAAGCAAAAATATATGTCCTGTTTAGTTGAAAGTAGAACAGCAACTATTGTTCTCTAGAAAGTACAAGCGGCAAGGATTACGTGGAGTCATTGCAGTACAAAGTGTAGTTTGGATATGCTAAATGATAATTCCATGAATTAGATTTTCTTGAGTTTCTGCAATTTTTCTTAGTCTGTCTGCAATTTTTGGCGCAAATGATTTATACCACATTAAAGTGCAATAGTTCCATTATATTAACCTTCTCAGTCTTAAAAATATTATAGAGGAAGTATCACTACTATTTCAGAATAAATTATACAAGCTGATTTAGTATTTAATTCTCTTCTGTATAGGAATTTTAGATGTCATCTCCATTCCAAACCAAGTTCTTAAGATCTGGGACTTTTGAGAGGTTTATTATCTAAACAGAAATGAATTAAGGATTTTCTTGTGACGAATATAAAAGTTTGTGGCCACATCATAGTTCAGCACTTCCTTATCTGTAAACAGAAAATGCTTTCACACGGAAAATAGATTGTATTTTCACGTTTAAGAAATTATGTTGGTGAAGCATTGATGCTTCTGTGATATCTCATGATCACTGATCATCTGTTTGTAACAAGTCTGCTATGTCTGAAAAGAAAAAATCATTCTCATCTCCCTGGAAAATTTCATTTTCTGAAAAATGTCAATTTAAAGAAGTATTAAATACCTGTTCTTGTTGAAAATAAGGTTAAACACAAATGCCTTGGGCTAATCTACTGGCTGTCTTTGTGGTAGTGGTGATAATTTTATTTAAGTTATTAAAGCCTCTGAAATAGCTAAGTTGTGTCCTGTACTTTGGCTCTATGAGTATTTCCAGTGTCCGTGGCAGCCAATTTAGACTTTTTCCTCAAAATACACAACAGGATAATGGTGCTGAAGAGTCTGAGCACCCTGAGTGAAGCAGTATCTTGGAATATATTTTAGGTGTGCCTAGATTCTTGAGTGTAATTTGTTTTATATAGTAACTAGTCTGCAGAACGTACTAATGAGAGATACAGGCTAAACCCAGAAGATTTCCAGTAACACAGGCAAATATTAGGAGATAAGACATAAAACAAGCATAACTTAAGGGAGATGCATGTATATTGTCAGTTGCGACTAGTATTCAGTGTTTAAAATCTGTAAACTAAATAACCTCTAAGTAAGACTTTTTTCTCTTTTGAGTTTAAGTGCCCAAGAACAGCCAAAGGAAATGTACTGTCCTTTAATACATTTGGTCGTACCTGTGTTAAAATTTGGAGCCAGAAAGTGTATGGTTGCTATAAGTGGGAATAATAGAGGTTTCTAAACTGTTTGGGCTGTTCTTTTGAATTTCAGAGATGTTTTTGATTACTAAATAAGACAAAACCAGATATTTCAGAGAAAATTCAGATGTATATCCTGTTACTTGCAGTACTGTTGTCTGGACCAACACAGAAATACTGCACTTGATTGAAAATTATTTCACATAGGGTAATGCAGTGAAGAGGAGCTGACACCCATTTTTTCTTTGTAAGCTCGAGTGGGCCATGGTTATACTCCCAGTATCACAGAAGTAGGAGATCTTTTGTGGTAGAGATCTGCTATTACTTTGTGTGTTTTTAATGAAGGAAAGGATTGTCCATTTACTGTCCTCCCATAAAGGGTCCATGCCAGGATCTCAAAGGGCAAACAAGCTCAATTGCACCAAGTTTAAATTGTATTTGCTTTTCTTACCTGTCAAGAGCTCTTGTCCACTCCCACAGTTTCTCTGTTATGTCTTTCAGAGGCATAATAGCGTTCACATTTTAAGTACTACAAGTAATGCAATTACTGTCAGTATTTTGTTGTTTGCAATGCCACAGCTTTCAGCAGAAATAGAGAAAATTCAGGACATGAATTGAGTTCTTGATAGGTAAATGTTTTTCTTTGCATAGCCTATGATTTTTCCTTCTTAATTCTACAGATGAATTGGGTTAATTTTCTCATTTTATTAGATATAGTTCACTAAGAAGGTGGTTTTGTTCACCTTTAAATTGCATAAAACCTTATATCTGCCCATATATACAAAGCAAATTAGTATTAAATTAAATCCTTAATTTAATCCTTCAAGGATTGTTCTAAAACCACATAGTTCTGTTTTGTGCTAGTGAGTGCTTTTTGGCATATGATTTTTCTCTTAGTAATTATGCATGTGATTTTTCTCTTAGTAACTCTGTGTTTGTCAAGGATGCTATGCCCCATGAATTTGTCTTTGGTTTGGAAAGCTGTTTTGTTTTGGTTGGCTTTTTACTGCATATGATAGTACAGTACAGCTTAGATGCATTTTGATGAAATAGCCTTCAGGAATGGTGTGTCTCCAGGTAGAATAAGTGTACCTAGAAATGTGTAGCAGCCAGAAAAATATCTTCATGGGAAAAGGACTGACTTCTGCAGATTATTTACTGAGTATCTTAAGTAAACAAGAAATAATCACAGATAGTTCTATATGGTAGAGTGGATGTGCATTTCAGGCAGCTGATGACATTGTAGCAGTTGTTTTGCTGTACAGCCATTTTGCCTGGGTGTTTCTCTGCCTGTGTTCTTCCATCCCTCGTTACCTCTTGATAATAAACAAGCATTCAATTTAGAAAGCCTCACACTAACTTTCTTTTTAGCAATGTAAAAAGTTTAGACAGGCAAAATCAAAGAGATATTTGTATAGTGAAACACAAAAAAGAAATTCAAGTTGGCAGCAGAAAAATTTGCATGAGTTTGAAATAGGAAATATCCTCAAAAATAGCCTCTATGCCTTTCAAACTGAATCTGCAAAACAGGATTCCTGGAGAGTTGGGCTGACTGTCCTTTTTCTCCACATATAAATTACGCATTCAAAACTTGGCTAAATTACCTAAGAAGAAATAAACACAATGAATAACAAGAAACACATTTGGGGGCCTAAAGTATTTAATATTTGCACGATTCATGTTTAAGAGGTAATGAAGGGAAAATAAACCATAGATTGCCTAATGGTGGAATGGCAGTCCATTCCACATCCAGTTGTGACAGTTTACTTATCAGAGCTTGATGTGTACATCCTGTAGGTTACCTACTCGATAGAAGTTTCCTAAATCTAAGTATCTACAGCCATCAAATAAATCCTGTGGGGATCTTCAAATAAATATTTTTTCAAATGTTTTTTCTCATCCCCTGTTGTATAGATAAATAAGCTGAGAGGGAGAGATTATTATATGCTGGAAAAATGTTCTCTTATGTCTAGTGTGTTAGGGCCCAGTATTGTTATCCGATGGATCAATCAGTCAAAAGTCAAGGGACAACTTAATTTTGTGAAGGCTGGGCTCCTTTGCCCTGTGCAGTCAACAGAAGATAGCACTCCTGGGGCTTTGTACTTACACTTTTGGAGGCTTTATTCCTGTTTATTTAAAGTTTTGTAGCTATAATAAAACCCCATGATTCCTGCCTGACTTTTCCTTTCCTGCTAAGTAAGAGCAGCTGATATTTCTATAGAGGCATAGAGTGGCTGGGGGCGAGTGCAGAGACCCTCACAAGAAAATTTTACTTTTTGCATCTTGTAATCTACATTATATACTCTGTAGTGCTGGGAATGACATTAACGTGTTGTTTAAAAAGCTGCTGTCAGGCCAGTGCACATGCATTTTCCATAATGCGTATGTGCTCATGTGTGATATTTAGACTGCTCCATAGCTGCAAAAGTGTCCGGAAAAATGGCTTTGATTAATTGACTTCCCTTCTCTTCTCCTTTCCTCTCTTCAGATGCAAAGGCTCCATTCATTATCAGGAGAAAATCAGAGGAGGAGGGGAGCAGAGTACCTGGGTCACACGCTGTTAGAGTTACAATTTTCCAAAAGCCATAAGTGAACAGGAGGAAACAGGAAATATCTGGGATGGGAGAGGACCTCTGTGTTTGAAGGTCCTCCTCCATTCCAAATATTTCTCGTATTTTATCTTTATTTGTGTAAATTAGCATCTCTCTATTGTATAGTCAGGTAATAATTGTTGCATCTTCAGCTCTGTCTGCCTTTTGTGTGTGTGCTATCATCAGTCCCAAAGGTATGGGGAACAATGAGCACTGATGCACTGATTGAGGACTTTTCTTCCCAGTATTCCTTGTCCACTTGTTCTTTTGTCTTAGGAAATGACCTCCCTATAACAATTATATATAATTGTAAAACTAAACTTCATCCTTCATTATATCAACTGATAGTTTCCTTCACTTCTGGTTGCATCTATACCTATGATTCCCTCTTTTTCATGCCTCTGTACTGCTCAGAGTTTATTTCTGCTGAATTTCATGTATGTTCACGGTATTTGTGCCATGCATCATTTATCCATAAAAATCAGAATTTTGCACAAGCAGGATACTGCTAGTCAGGCCCTAAAAGTTTGGCCCCATCTTTATTCATCATATTTTGCTTCTTCGGTTTAACATTATTACTGGTTAATAGGTGCACCTGAAAATCAAGCTGTATTGTAGTATCTGGTGCGTTACATTAAATGAATCTTTTCTAGGACAGCAAGTGTCTTTTTTTTCCTAATGAAAAAGAATACCTCATCTTTTCCAATTTTCCTATCAAACACATCCACATCATCTCGAGACACTGCCACATCCAGCTGCATCTATACTCAACTTCAATTATATGAAATTACACAACCTACTCTCAGGTCCTTTAGGTTCTCTTTTGCTGTGGGAGGCTCACGCATGGTGCATTTCCTGTGAAGTGCGTGATTACAAACTATTCAGTACAAGCCTGTTTTAAGTAAACAGTAAATTAAATATTGTCAGCGCTTGTTCAGACATGCTCTTACAAACGAAAAAGAACTTCTGGATTTGGGGTTGTAAAGCTCCAGGTTTTAAGAAAGAGATAGACATAAAGGAGGCATCCTTTTTTCACTCTCTTGGCTGACCCTGTTGTTCAACAGCTGGTACAAACCAATATGTTCCGGTGCCCATACAAGGAAAATTGGGCTAGACAAAATTCTGAAAGTAGCAAAATTCCTGTTTATTGCTCTTTATTTGAATGCAGGATTCTCAAAAATGTTCTGTCACTAACTGTCAGGTACATTGCTGCCTGAGAGATGGTTAAGAGTCTGTGTGAGCAACATGCTGCTTTCAACCATGACAAATGCAGTAAAAAGAATATCATTTTATTACATTTCTTTCAATATTATTTTCTGCTATGCCAATCAGCCTGATGACAGGAGGTAGGAAAAGAAGTAAATGGTGGCTTCCCTAAGAAATGAGGACTTACGAGCATTTTGTGGTGTCTACTACTTCAGTACTAGCATGGTCCCTGGTATTTGGAGAAGTATTAATAAATTTTATAAGAACCAGAAGCTACAAATGTGCATTTGCACAATCTGCTTTCATCTCTGCCAGTTAACTTGTTCCCAGGAGAAGACAAAATTCTTTTCTTCCAAGAGGTCAAATACTGTTTTCTTTCATTCCATAGATATTTCTAAAAGAACAAGAGTTGAATGTGTGTGCATGTGCTCAGGGCTGCATGTTATTTATGATTAAATACTGCGAATAACCCTTTCTTTATTGTACTTTGTCTCTCTTTCTTAACACACAAGTATGACTGAGGAGCTCTGTCAAACAATTCACAAATTTATCCAAGTTATTGGCGGTGTATAAAATGACATAACATGTAGTATAGATTGTGTTTCCCGTTCCTCTATCACTAGATTTTAATGCAATCTGCAAAAATAAATTTTTAAAAAGGGAAAGTGTTTCACTCACAGGTAAAGCAGGGATCCTTTGTAAGTTAGGAAAAATAATAGTGAAGAAAATGATGGAAAATACTTGCTCTACAAATTAAGAGTGCCCAGATCTAAAGCAGTCTGATTCGTTCTTTGAAAACGAATACGAGAGTTAACTCCACAATATTAATAGATTTGTATGAGTGCACATAAGGCAAATATATTCAATGCTGTAATTTTTTTATGGTTTCATAAATAGTGCTATCACCAACATTTCAAAGAAATCTGAAAAAAAACAGAGCTCATATATGGTGGCATAAATTTAGTGTATTTTATAGAACACTGTTACTCCAGATATAGCCTACGGGTTGTGACTTTTCATAAAACCTAATGAATTTCTAGATTTGTCAGCTGTTTCAACACAGATGCACTTTGCTGATCTAATGGAAACATTTTGAGCCCAGATCCAAAATATCAATAGCTTTTAGTATCGCAAATTAGTTTGGCTATTGGGTAAATGGGGATGTGGTTCTTGATAAAAAGCAGCAAGTAATTTTGTACATGTGTTTTATGATAACTGTCTCTCCAGTGTGTGATGCTGAGGGTTTTTTTACTGTCTTTTTTTTTTTAAATAATTTTTTGTTCTTTTGCAGAGTTTTAAGTTGAATGTAGACAGCCACTGTGCTTTAAAAGAAGCAGTGGTAGAAGAAGGACGTCAACTTCTTGAGCTTATTGTATCTCACAAATCAGGTAAATCCTTCTGAAATATTGCAAGTCTTTATGTCTCCAGACTATTAAAGAATGAAGAAGCATTGCTGTAAATTACTGCATATATTCACTTCCTTATGTATTATTAATATTTACATTATCAGATTGACCTTCAAGATTTATAAATGTTTCATATACTGCATACAATGCAGTGATACTTATAAAATGAAATACTGCCTGCAAAATAGTCTGTTCATTTTATTTTGGTCTTGCTGCTCAGCTGAGTTTCAATTGAAATCACATCACTGAAAACTCCACACTGACACATTCTTTGATGTAGGTGCTATGGAAATAACATTAAGATAATGAATTAGGATTTAAAATATATATATATAGTCATACTCTGCATGGGTAATTGCATTGGTAAAGCTTTATTTTGCCACTTAAACTAATTCTTACACCAATTTTAATATATTTATGAAGAATAGATTAAAATTAAAAATATCTTTTCCCTTTGGTTGGGCTTGTCTTTTTCTGTAGAGGCCTTAAATTGAGAGGAGGGGGAGAGAGATCCTGATTTCTCCTTCTCTCTCCCCACCACCCCCTATATTTTGAGATGTTTGCGTGACTTGTGTGATAATAGGTTTTTAATCAGCATATACTGCTACAGAATGCCATCTTAATTTTGGCCTACTTAGCATGCTTTTCATCCAGGTTGAAGTTATGCTTTGGTCTAGTGTTTTCTGATCATGTTTTATGCATTGTGCCTCTACTATTTCACAGCATCAGACAGATCTGTGTAGTGTGAAATCTACAGATATTAGTGACTTCTCTATATAGTTCCAAAAAGGTATAGTAGCCATCATAAAGAAAGGTAGTGCATGTCATTGTACATTTAGAAAATAGTAATATGTCAACTACAGAAAATATTTACAGGAGTTTGGAGGTAAGAAAAATGTATTTGGAAGACTGTGTTTTGAGACAAAGACTAGATATCAGAGGCTGAGAATAACATGCATAGAAATCACAGTTTATGTGGAATTTTCCCTTTCTTGACATTTTTGGCTGCAACATAATCAAATTTTAACATGGTGGCTAAAAGAAATGTTTTGACACTAGAGCTCTGGTTTGCAGTGTGAGCAGTAGTAATATTTTGTTTTATTGCTAAGAAAATACCTTGTTATTTATTCTTTCAAATATCCTGCCAATTCTTTGCATAAAGAATAATATTTTAAAATAGAGTTGAATTTACAGCTTTTACTTTCTTTCCCTTCGTTTTGGAGAAGGACTGAAGGACATGCTGCAGATGATTGCGAGTCAATGGAAGGAACTACAGAGGCAAATCAAACGGCAACACAGCTGGATTCTTAGGGCTCTGGATATCATCAAAGCAGAGATACTGGCTACTGATGTGTCTGTAGAGAACGAGGAAGGGACTGGGAGCCCTAAGGTAAGTGGCTTGAAGTTTGCCTTATTTCCTCTTATTTCCGTCCTCTTTTGAACTAGGCACCACTGAAGTTTTCTTTCCACCCTAAGGCTTTTCATTTCTACTGGGTAAACTTCTTTTTTTTTATAAACAAAATGAAATGCCTTACTCTGAAACAATAAAAAAATCTTAGAACTTTCAAGTTTTCCAGGAAGACCTGTCTCATTGTGTGTAGAGGGGCATGAGGAGGAACATAAAACATTTAGTAAACAAAACATAAAGCATCTTTAACATGAATAATCAGAATGGTTTTAAATTGTTTTGTTGCAACTATAAATCACTATAATCAGTGCAATCACTCAGCTCTGACATCCATTAGCCGCTTGGTTACAGCAAATTAACAAAGAAGAGAGAAAGTGATTCATTATCTCATTCCTGTTAATGACTATCAGATGCATTGCTTAATTAGAGGATGGCCATTGTAGTGGGAAGAAGGTCATACGCCTTTTCACAAATCTTTTTGCTCTGATTTTAAGTCCTCCATAGTAGTGCGTGTGTGGAATACAACAAGTACTTCAAGGTATTGACACCTATCATCATTCTGTTGCTATTAAGGAGGGCTTACCAGTTGCCAAACTTAATATTTGTAAGAGAATTTTAAGTACCAAACATGCTTTCAAATTGGTGCAAGCAGCATAGAGACACTGCAGAAACTTCTGACATAGGATCCGTGAGCTTTCATTACCATCATAGTAAATTAAAGTGTTTGGTGGGTGAGTGTATTGGAGGGTGTTGTTTTTTACAATGCATTCTAACTCTTAACATCTTTGTGTGCAGCAGGTTGAAATTTATAGAAAAAATAGATTCCTTTTTCTAGAAATAAGAGATATGGATATGCTGAGTAGATTTTCATGTTCTGACACCAGGCAATTCTTGGCATTGATACTTAGCATTTCCTAGAGAGTAGTTTGTGGAGTGACTCTTGGCTAGGATTACATTATATGCTCTGGTGTCTTCTTACCATAATTCTACATAGCAAGAATGATCTTAAGAGATTTTGTAGCAAAAGCCAAGGATGACACTGAAACAAAAATAAAGGAAAAGAACCAGGAGGCACATGAGACACAAGTTGAGCTGATAGCCCTCATCACTTCATAGGTGAAAAATGCTCCTATGCCATGTATCTCTTACTTTAAGGAAGTGTGTGGTGGAACAGCACTTGGTTTCATAATTAGATCTGTTGAAGTAAACAGAATAGCTCAAAGTTAAGTTTCTTCCTGGCCAATAATATGTTCCTGTATCTCTAAACAGCTTGACTTATTCCTGGCCAAAAGTCTACCTGTTTAATCAAAATTATCATATAAAAACTATTCTAAAATCCAAATTGATTTTGCTGTGAAAATTGTGAAATCCCTGGCTTGAAATAACTACATTCAAATATTTGCTTGAAAAAGGGAAAATGAAACTATGGTTTATGTTGCAGTAAATTTTTCATATAGATAGGGGGTAGTTCTTTGCCCTGTTTTTCATCATCGAGATAGGAACTTGAAGCAATGCTTTTTTGTGTGTGTGTGTCTGTGGTTAAATAAACACACAAGTAGACAAAAAACTGGCCAAATAGAATGTATTTCTAGGTTATTTCATTCATTAAATCACATTCCAATATGATTCTTGTAAGTATGGGCAATAGCACAGTCAAATGCCATCTACTTCACGCTGAAAGATTAACTAAAATTAAAATACAGTTGATAATATAACTGTAGATTTCAGCTTGCATTTATTTCAGAAGCCAAAAGGAACCTGAAAAATATAATGGGAAACCTAAAGATTATATCTTGAGGGTATTTTTCTTTTTGCCTTTTTTGACAAACTACAGAAACAGCATTGGTGTTAGAAATCTGTAAAGAAATAGGAAAAGGAGGAATTTCAAAGACCCTAGGAAACTTTTCCCTTAGGACTTTTTGAATATGTTTTTATAGTGCTATGGCATCTTTTACAGAAGCAACAGAGAGTGGAAGGGAGAGAAGGATGTGCTGTACTCCAGAAATACATTGTCAACGTTTGTATTCAGGAATTTAGGTTTTACTGATGAAATGTTTTTGGTTTATAGTGTAAGGTTCGTCGCTTTTTATAGGATTGCTATAGACGTCTTAAGGGATTCCTGATGCCTAAACTCTTCTGATACATCGCACTTTGTACAATCTTAGAAAAATCAATGGTCTTTCTTCTTTAAGTAAAGTATTCGTATTTACTAAAACTATTATTTCATTTTTATAAATAAAAGATTACTGTATTCAGCTTAAATGGGAGGATGTAAGGTTTTGCCTTCTTATCCCATTGAGAAGTCCCTTTAAAAGTGAATCTTAGAATTGCCTTGACATGTTCCAGCCTGTACTGATCCATCGTTATGAGTAGTAAACATCAAATACAATACATACAATTTCGTTTCAGAATCTTAAGATGCTTCCATAACAGTAGTGGATGTCTCCTGGTGGGAATAGTAAGCAATAGTCTAACATATATGGAAAACGGGACAAATGATTGCACATGGTTGTGTCATGCGGCTTTTCATATTGTAGAGAAGTCTGAGACCACTTGTTTTGTAACTGATCTCTGTTACTGGGCCGCTGATTCATCAGGAAAGGCCTTCTGGAACAGTATGGTTTTCAAGAAAGAGTGATGCCAGAAAATAACAATCCACTTTCTTAGCTAGTGGCTGGGAGTGTTAACTGCCTAAATATTACCCTGATCCATGTAATTCATAGTTTGGTGGAAAAGTTGATTGCTTTTTGAAGAGCTTGTAAGTTAACCATGTAACTAATATATTTGCAAAGTATACAAATCTAAATAGCATTTGGCCGTAGCAGACATTCTTCTTCATTCAAAATGGTATTGAATAGTATTCTTAGGGTCAATTGTAAGTTCTACCAGCATGTGTTTGGACCGTTAGTTCATTACTATAATTTTGCAATATGGATATTTTTGTTCTGCAAGTAAATGTTTGAATTAAGTTTTGGGGTTTGGTGTAACAGTTTGGAATATAACATCAGAACCTAAAGACTGGTTAAGTTAAAAGGAGAATGGTGAACTCTAGAAATATTATGTAGTCTGTACCTCTGGACACGTTCTTTTCCAGAATGATGGATATAGTTCTGAAAAACATCTCTACTTTCCATTCCAGCTTCTGAGAAATAAGCAGGAAACTGATTAAAGCATTGGTCCTAATGCCTAGAGCATTGAAATCTGAATTAGTTTTCTCAGGTAAAAAGAGATCTTGGGTAGATTTTCTTAATGCTATAGTGGACTTGTCTGTCAGGGGGCTAATGATAGAAGCAGTAAGGATTTAAAGAATGTTAAAAGAATAGGCAAATATATTTTTAATTTGGTAAACCTAAAAATCAGAGAAATACTGGATGGCTCAGGATAAGAGTTTGAAGTGGTTAAACAAACCTGTATTTGAAGGGAAGAAAGCCAGTGTAATTTTCTCTTAATGAGTAACTATCCTATGATCCTATGAACTAAGCATCCTACACTTTCAGGATTATCTCCCACTCAGTTTTCACAGCCATTTAATGCTTTTTACAGCCACATGAAACAAACAGTCTTCAGTATGCTGAGACGTTATTTTCATGAAAAAATGGAAAATTTGGTGAAGTTGCTTAATATCTGCCACAGGCCAGGATTCTGTGAACACTTGTCAGGGTTTTATAGTGATACTGGTCTCAGTCCTAGTGAGTGGACTTAAATTATAGAATGGCTAGGGTTGGAAGGGACCTTAAACATTGTCTAGTTCCAACCTCCCTGCATAGACAGGGACACCTTCATTAGATCAGGTTACTCAGGGTCCCATCCAGCCTGGCTTTGAACAGTTCCAGGGATGAGGCAGCCACGACTTCCTTGGGCAACCTATTCCAGCATCTCACCACCCTCACAGCAAAGAATTTGTTCCTCATGTCCAACCTCAGTCTCCCCTCTTCAAGTCTGTAACCCTTTCCCCTTGTCCTCTTGCTCTGCACCCATGTCAAAAGCCCTACCCAAGCTTTCTTGTAGCCACCTTCAGATATTGGAAAACTGCTAGAAGGTCACCTGGGAGCCTTCTCTTCTCCAGACTGAACGACCCCACCTTACTCAACCTATCCTCCTAGGGGAGGTGCTCCAGCCTTCTGATCATTTGAGCTGCTCTCCTCTGGACACCTTACAGGAGCTCTCTGTCCTTCTGATATTGGGGACTCTAGAACTGGACACAGTACTCCTGGTGGAGACTCTTAAGTACAGAGCAGAGTACCTCCCTTGACTGTCAGTGCTTCTTTTGATGCAGCCCAGGACACAATTGGCTTTCTGGGCTGCAAGTGCACAGTGACAGCTCCTGTTAAGCTTCTGCTCCACCACCACACTCAAGTCCTTCTCCTCAGGGCTGTCCTCAGTCCTTTCTCCTCCAATCTGTATTCATGTATGGGATTGCCTCGACCCAAATGCTGAACCTTGCACTTGCCCTTGTTGAACTTCATGCGGTTTGCACAAGCCCACTTCTTGAGTCTGTCAAGCTCTCTCTGGATGACCTCCCTTCCCTCCAGTGCGTTGACTTCACCACACAGTTTGGTGTCATGAGCCAAACTGACTGAGGGGGCATTCAATTCCACTGTCCATGTTACTGACAAAGATGTTGAATAGCACTGGTCCAAGTACTGACCCTCTAGGAACAGCATTTGTTACACCTTTCGACTTGGACACTGAGCTATTGATCACAACTCTTTGGTTGCACCATCTAGCCAGCTCTTTATCCACAAGTAGTCCATCCATTGAATCCATATTATTCCAGTTTAGAGATCAGAATGTCATGAAGGGCGGTGTTGAATGTTTTGCGCAGGTCCATATAGTTGACGTCTACTGCTCTGACTTTGTCTACTGAGGCTGTGATGCCATTGTAAAAGGCCACCAAGTTGATCAGGCAAGACTTGCCCATGGTGAAGCTGTGTTGCCTGACACCGATCACCCCTTTATTATCTGCTTACCAGATTCTTCAGTCTAGAACAGTTACATCTTGTTTGGTGTTTTAATACGAGGGTGAATTTGTGAAATGGACAACAAAGAGCAAAGGTTAGAGAGTGGTAACTGTCCTTTATTACTTCAGACTTGTAGTTGTCCTGGCTATCCTGGCTATGATTGCAGAATTTAGACATTTAGATCAATATTTTAATACAAAAGAGCCGTATAAATTGTAACCAGTGCAGAAAAATATCGTATTTGTGAGTAGATATTTTGCTGTTTTCAATGTCTTTTAACAGTTCCAGTTTTCTAATCAGCTGATATCAGTGTGAAGCATGTACCATAATATTAAAGCTGAGACACCAGTGTTTTTTCAGGGACAGTCTCTTACTGGGACTGTGTTAAATACTGTCCACAGACAACATGATTTCAGAATCTGTTTTTTTTACTTACATAGTGACATTAAATCCTGGGTTTCTAGTGTCCAATATATGCAATTGGAGTATTGCATATATTAGTGAAATGGTTGGTGATTTGACGTTGTCAAATGGCACAGGTAACTCACCTTCATTCACTTCTTGAATTGATTGCTTCTACTGAGGAGGCAGGAGTAGCATATACTGGAGGGGTCATCTATGTTGGGTTCCTGAAGTTTCTTAAGTCATATTGGACTTGTAAAATCTCACACTTCAAATGGAATGTATGTATTTAATGCACAGTCTCTTTCTATGTCCTCCACTTCCACAAACTTGGGATCAGATATGTGCATTCAGTCCTGTCTCATGTTCTTAATGTTGTGAAGTAAAGTGCCAAGTAAATAGTCATCGCATTGTCAGTAACAGTTTGAAGGATAATGACATTGAAATTGGATTTCCATCTCTGACGTTGTACAGGCGCATTGAAAAGGAATTTCAGCTGGTGGCACACATGCCATCCTGCTCTACAGTCACATCATAGCATCTTTTCTTGGAAAAGATATGTACAAGAAAAGTTGGTACTTGTGCTTTAGCAGAAGCGATTTTTTTCTCTAATGTGTCTATAGTGAGACGAAGTGCCATCTAGACTCAAGTGTTCTATGCCATGAATGGAATGCTTTATAGAGCAGACTTTAAACTGAAGTTCCAATCACCTTTATCCAGGCTTACTTCCAGTTTCAGCAATCTGCCACCTTAATTCTTTGCAGTTTCAGCTGAATTTATTAGTATCCTCTGCTCAGAAAATCTGGATAGTCTTGGGCACAGTTAAATATTTACTACTTTTCAGTGCTGAATAAAATACCTTACAAAGTGTTTCTGTGCCAAAAACTATTCCAGCAAGTCAGTAGCTCACCATTCATTACTTCAAAAGCTGGTGACAGGGGGAGTGATTTCCTGTAATTAGAACAGAAGGTTCTGCTATGTTGCCATTGAGGCACAGTCTTAAATTGTTGAATATTTACAATGCTGTCTGTACGTAAATAGTATTATTGTGCCTAACAGCTGAACGGTTTAAAATCATTAAAGTGACATTTCAATTCTGAATCTTTTAGAACTTTGGAAGTCTAGATTCTGTGATCTCACTTTTAAATACAAACGATACTGTTAATTCTGCTTTACTAGGAAATAATGCAGTTATCATTTGATTTGCCTTTAGGAATCTTAGTGTTTGATGTTACAGTATTCTTGATCTGTCAGCTACTGTGAAGGAAGATTGAATCATGAGAGAGCTGTTCTAATGTATAGAAAGGGTAGTGATATTTACAAAATCCTTCTGTAAATCAATAGACAAAATGTCGGTTTTGTGAGGAATAAGCCTGAAGCATGTGAAACACAATGGTGTTCTTTTTATATTAGTAGTTATCATTCAAATATTGGCTTGAAAACATTTTCTAAGAATTTCCAAGCTACTCACAATAAGCTATGCCCATGAAACAATGGAAAAACCCTAAGAAAAAAAGCAAAAAGGTGGAATATTTCTGACTTTTAGTGCAGCTAGACACTTAAAGTTCCTCAGTTTGCTAGTTTTTAATACTTTTTAAGTTATGTGTGGTTAATCTAACAGACATCAACTAGACTGTGCAGAGAGCTGCCCATCTTGCAAAAAAAGTATCTTCAGGAAGGATCCAATGTGAAACCATAATTTTACACATCATTTTAGAGTGAAGAAATAAAAGGAAACAAAAAGGTGTGCTACAATAAGTATGGTAGCAGAAGCTGATGAATACAGCAGAGGCTGAAGAACAGCCTGAATACAGAAAATTGAATGGGACTGACTTAGAGTCATTGCTTTTGGAAGTTGTTTTCAGTTGATAGAAGAGATCAAAGGTTGTGTGTCAGGGAGAGATGTATTTTGAAAATGTTTCCTCTGTTTAAATAGTTGTATGGGGGTTTTTTCCTAAATGATTGAAAGCATAAATATCAGGTACCCAAAAATAAGATATAGTGCTGTTGGACGGTCATTCAGCTTCCACATGGTAGATTCACTGCTGTTGACCGGAAGCTGTTTCTCTTGATTTTCAGTGGGTGGGAGAAATGGTTTTGTGTTTAATTCAGAGCCTCCCTTCAGGAATAAAACTGGGAAGCCAGTGTTTGGACTGCAAGAACAGAAGACAAATGAAATTGAGCTCTGTCTCAAACCTCTTCTTTCATGTTACATAAGCCCCGTTAAAACTCTCTATATCACAAGTTAACTAAATATTTTTCTAGTTTTTCATGAAATTGTGTCCCTGACACCTTAGTTAAGCAAACTTGGGTCCCATTTTAGCTCACAGAGATTGTTTTCTCATATATCCATCAACTCCTTGCATATTTGCTGCAAATTCTGTATGACAGAATTGTTTTCATGGTGTCTAAAATAATTTTAATGGTCTTTAACAAGCCAAATTTCTACAATTATAGCAGAGCTTCTTTTTTTTTCCCCCATTGAATCTAAAAGTAACCTTGTCTCTGGTTTATTAAGCTTGCTATAAAGTATAAAATACAGAGACCCCCCACTTTAAAAATCATATCGTAGCAGCTAAACTGAATCCACTATTGAGCACAATGTTCAATCCTGTTCTAAAGCATAGGTAAGTACGAACTTATCAACTTATTCTAATATTTACTGCAAAAATATCAAAAGTCATATTCTAATTGTAGATGTGAATAAGATCTCCAAGGTATTTGTGATATATAGAGTATGCCTCTTTGATTTTTGTAGCCTTGGTCATTATAGACACTGTCTATTGATTGCTTTGAGCAACATAGACTCTGGAATAGTTATCATTGTTAATGGAAGCAGTTATGCTTAAACAGTCAGCAAATATATGGTTTTTAGACTTTAAAAGTAAGGAAGACTACTTTCTACAAAACAGATTGAGTTCAGTTTGATAGATGTTTTAAGTTTAAATCACTCCACAGAGAGCAAGCGCATACTGAGAACTTGATGAGAACAGGTATTTAAACTGACATACGCCCAAGGGGCAAATTTTATCATAATGCTATTTGAGTCTTTGAACACTATTAGCTGAAACTCTGAAAGTGTGTTAGGCTGCAGTAACTTCACATGCAGAACTGGACCAACTCTAACAAGTTTTGTTCAGACAAAAATCCCGGAAGGGTTTGGCCTGTGTTTGAAAATACTTTAAAATGAGTGTATTTGTGCGTGTATTCTTACGAAAGGACAAGAGGGTCATTAGGGGCACCCAACGTGACTACACCAGAGGGAAGTCATGCTTGACCAACATAGTAGCCTTTTATGAGGGCATAACTAGGTGGATAGATGATGGTGAAGCAGTGGATGTGGTCTATCTTGACGTCAGTGAAGCATTGGACAGTCTCACACAGCATCCTCACAGACAAAGTGAGGCAGTGTGGTCTGGACAATTGGGTAGTGAGGTGGATCGTGAACTGGCTGCAGGATAGAAGCCAGAGAGTGGTAGTCAACGGGGCAGAGTCTTGTTGGATGCCTGTATCTATGGAGTCCCCCAGGGGTCAGTACTGAGACCAGTACTGTTCAATCTATTCGTTTACAACTTGGATGAGGGATTAGAGGGCACTGTCAGCAAGTTTGCTGATGACACAAAGCTGGGAGGAATGTCTCACACACCAGCAGGTTGTGCAGCCATTCAGTTCCAGAAAGACACAGAACTGCTGGAGAGAGTCTAGCGCAGACCAACGAAGATGATGAAAGAAATGGAACACACAGAATTACAGAACATTAGGGATTGGAAGGGACCTCGAAAGATCGTCTACTCAAATCCCCCTGCCACATCAGCATCACCTAGATCAAGTTGCACAGGAACATGCCCAGGGGGTTTTAAGTGTCTCCAGAGAAGGTGATTCCACAAGCCCGCTAGGCAACCCCTTTCAGAGCCCTGCCACCTTCACCTTGAAGAAATTCCTTCTCAGACTGATGTGGAACCTCCTACGTTTCAGCTCACACCCGGTGCCCCTCTGTTTATAAAGATAAAACGAACCAGCTCAGAAATACTTTATGACTGTAATTTTCGTATGTTCCCTGCGCTCTCTTTCTGAGCCAGCACATCGCTGCTGCTCATTATTTATCAAATGCCGCATCCTCACCTTATGATGATCCTGCCTTATGAGGAAAGGCTGAAGGAACTGGATCCCTTTAGCTTGGAGAAAAGGAGACTGAGGGGTGACCTCATTAATGTTTATAAATATGTAAGGGTGGGTGTCAGGAGGATGGAGCCAGGCTCTGCTCAGTGACATCCAATGACAGGACAAGTGGCAATGGGTGTCAGCTGGAACATAAGAGTTTCCAAGTCAATATGAGAAGGAACTTCATGGTGAGGAGTGATGGAGCACTGGAAGGGCCTGCCCAAGGGGATTGTGGAGTCTCTTTCTCTGGAGAAGTTTTAAACCCGCCTAGTCTTATTCCTATGTGACTTGATCTATATGATCCTGCTATGGTGGGGGGATCCCTAACATTCTTTGATTCTGTGAATGCATTTATCGTAAGGGTCTTAAATTGAGTGTTATCCATGTAGAGCCCGTGATTTTCTGTTTTGCCAACATCTATTAGCTCTGCTTTATGCTCTTATATGGATGCATTTTTTTTCTTTTCTTTTTAAGGGAACATATTTTCAAGTTACTACTGCTGGAAAGCTTCTCTTATTCACATCTGCTGATAACTTCACAAGCTTCTCAGATTTTTAGAGAAATCCACATTTAATAAGTTTTTAATAACATGCACACACAAATGCACAGATCCATCTGGACAAGTCCTAGTCTGAAGCAGAAATTTCTGGTGTAGCCTGTCAGAGCTATTGTCTCCTTTTCTTTGTGGGCTCAGAATCCACTCAATGCCAAGTTTTTGCAGACACAAGAGGAACAGAACTTTTTCTTTATTTTTTTGAGTTTGAATTCAGCAGTTGATGGGACATACTAAAATAAATTCATGAATTAGCAAATGAAAACAAGGAATCTTAGCTGACTGAAAGCGTCGTGGTGGAACAAGTTTGTGGTTTGCTTTGTGGGTAGTGATCACTAACGAAGCAAATTATTTGAAATTCAGATCTTTTCAGTTAACTTTCCTTCCTCATCGCTTATTCCTGCTCTCTTGCCCTTTCTGCCATCTGTTGGTCTTCAAAATAGTTCAGAATTTCACCAGGATCACAAGTGAAAGAAACTGCAGAAGTATATGGGGAGATTCTTCTCACAGGGTGCACTACCTGCTCAGACCCAGGTGGAAGTGAATTAGGACTGAAACCTACCGCTGTGTAGACATGGTGACTGATTTGCAGACAGAGTTGATTCTGGTCAACTCGTAATGATGACGTTTGAGTGCATGCCCTACTGCTGTGTGTTGTTTACCAGTCATCACAATGGTAAATATATTGGATTGTTCAGATAATGTGGCGTAAGAGCTAGGGGTTGGGATTATAAGTTTTTGTTTTTCTTTCTCCACGGGTCTGATGGTTCTAACTCTAGTAGTTGAAGTCCGTTTAACCTCATGCTTCTCCAGCTGACTCTCTAGTAGTGCAGACTTTGATGAGAAAGCTCAGCTTACCTTCTTTACTGCAGCAATTTCTCTTTTATAGGTGCCAAACTTCCACCATGTTTTCCTTGTAAAAAATAATGCTCAAAAGCTAGCTTTTCCCTTTTGATTTAGTCCCCTAAAAAAACCCATCCTTTAAAAATAGCAGCTTAACATGGATGCTGTTGCCAATTGTCATTGCTAAAGATTGTTGCTTCTGTTAATGGCATTCTATCTTTGTCATTTTATTAAAATTATATTACTGCTCTGAAAACAAAAATTACTGCTTTGTTCAATTGAAGAGTGACTGGCATGGCGCTCCTCTGATCTTTAAAAAGAAATTTCATTTTCATTGTGTTTGTGCATTAAATTAAGTGTTCATATCTACAGAATAAACTAACATCTTATAAATATTACTGTGTTTAATTCAGTATTTGAGTTTTTGCTGTTATGGTTGATGTCTAAGTGTGATTAAATGTGTAATAGAGAACAAAAGGAACATTGATGTGAACAAAGATACTACTAAAGGTAAATTTTATCGCCTGCATGTTTTTATTCTTTTTAAAGCTATTTTAATTACTTTTGTATTCAGCAAGATTGGGTCACATTTCCTTTTTTTACAATTAATTTCCAATTTTAGTCTTTCAGAATAACATCTTCTAACAGCAATTTAATCTATAGAATCTTTTCGTTATAGTCTTAGCTGTGTACTCACAAAAAGAAAAATGAGGTAAAACAGTGTTTGAAGGAAAAAAATCTACTTGGACATTCTGTGTTTTAAATCTGACTTAGTCTTAAATGTCCGGTGCCATAATACACTTGACTGTGCTTAAACTTTAGATACTGAGCAATGCTACAGGTTTTGCTAGATTTTTAAGTTAATCTATTAGAAGGCAATAGGATACAGTGCTGAGTGTTGTATTGTGTGACCTGACTTTATGTCTGTCAATGTTATAAAAAAAATAACTTTTTCAGTAGAGTGCTTGATGAAACACAGATGAAACATAGACGAAGGCTGCAAGATGTTTATAGTAAAAGCATAGGCAAGTTTGTGTGTCAGGTCTAGTAATTGGTTGGTAGCATTTTTTGGTTTTCTTGCTGGGTATTTTTTTAGTATTTTGACACGATTTTAAATTAAGCCTTTCCTATAATATCTCAGATGCTCCTAATTTATCGATAATTATAATTACCTAAGGTAGTGTAACTAATGTGGGAGATACAGCGGGGACTGCATTACATTTAGAAATTTAGACTTGTTCCTTAAACACCTGGAAGTATGTGCAGAAAAGTATGTGTGGTAGTAGTGTACGTAGGCATATCCCATGGGCAGCTGTAAACATTAATGATAGTTAACCTGAGATGGCTTTACATGTAAAATGGGTTTTCTGACCAGGAGGCAGGTGGTGTGCCATACTCTTTTATAATCGCCCCATAGCATGCTTTATGAACCATCATCAGGCCAGAGAGAAAGAATAGCTCATCTGGGCATGTACACTCCATTTCTTCATCCTCTTTTTCCTCTTTACAATAGAAAGGAGACAGGCATTTAGCACAGAATGCCTTAATCCTTGAGTTTATGAGCCCTAAGAACATCGCAAGTGTGGTTGATGCTGACAGGTCAGTCTCGTCCCTTATGAAACAGAGAAAAACTGTGAGAAAGGAGAGAGAAAATTGCAAGGCAGAAAGTTCAGATTTGCTTTACAGTTTGGCACCGTTTGTTCTGTAATACCATGGCTTAATGCCATGATACGCAACAGAAGCCTAGAATAGTGCAATTATGATTGCTTACATTCAAGGACCATCATTTCAGTTCAGAGGAGGGGGGCAAGCAGGAGGTAACTGAGGTCAGTTTGTCTTTTCTGTCCTTGTTCTTGGTTCAGCAAATTTTCCTGGAGCATGCAAGCCTGTTAAGTCCAAGTGTTAACTTGTATAGGCTGCCCTTTCTGTCTTAGATTTGAGGTCCAAGGGTTTGGAGCACAGTATAATAACCAAGTACTACTAGAACAACAAAATATGAAGAAGAATGCAAGAAAGGGAATCAGTTTCTATTTACGAACTAGGTGTGGAAACAGCCTCGCGACAAGAAATGAAAATATATTCCCAGCTCTGTCTTTTTCTAAATATGACAATTAATGGGTTAGTTTGCAAATCTTTTTTTAATTAAGCATTCAAGAATGACAAGGTTTAAAAGTTCCTTTCATAGATTTCTAATATAATAGAATATTAGGTTTCTAATCTAATATTTTAAAAATACTTTGTTTACCTGTTGGACAGGCAATGCTTTAAGAAAAGAAATAGAATAAGTGCCTAGATTTTGCTAATTCATTCATTTGGGCCTTAATCCTTGCTCTTTAGTATAGCTAGATAGATATCTACTGTAGATATATGTGAATATCAATAATATGTCTATTAATACAGATATTTAGTATAGATATAGTATAGCATCCATATTTATCTCAGTGGACTATTCCTGGCATGCAGCAATATGCTACAAAGACATTTCTATGTAGAGTATCAGCTAATTAAAATAAATCTAAAACCGAACATGAAAAATGTTGATTTCCAATTCATTGGAACCTAGCAACACTATAAGTTTGGTTTTAATTCTTGAAAAACATACTAAAATTAACTTTTCTCCCATTTACGTAATGCATATAACTAAACTTCCTTCCTACTGTGAGACAGTTTCATTTATTGTTATTTGTAAAGAGCTTAGTAAAGCTGCATAGTGGATTGGTCTAGAAACTCCTTGAACAGTTTCTTTTGAAATAACACTACATACGTTAAGCTCAATTACACATCCAAACAGCCACAACACACTTTTGGTAATTTATTCATTGATTTAACATAGTACCCAGAAGAGTCATGCCTGCTGTCAATTTTGTAATATATTATGTTTTAAATATACTCATGCTCACCCATGCACACCATTAAGGTGTGCATAAACCTGTGTTTTTCTCTCTTGACAGCTATAAATGTTTGTTATTATTACACAAAACATATGTTCATGTTGTTTTTGTCTAAATTATTCTATCTGGGGCTATAAAGTTTTAATGTTATTAGTTGCCCTTAGAATTTTAATGTTTCACTGCAGTAACCTTCTTAGGATTTCTCTGCAATTAAATAGAAACTATTTCACTACAGCCTGGAAGAACAACATATTTTATACAAATAATAAAAAAAAAAAATCCTTCTTGCTCCATTTTCTTCCAATGTAGTAAACTGCTTACTTGCCACGGTTCTATATACAGCGGTTGTACCTGCAGTATTTTCCAGAACTGAATAGAATGTTACACTTTCCAGTAGTCTTCTCATTAAGAAAAAAAATCTAGTTTAACCCCTTTAAGATAGCAGAAGAACTCTTTTCTGCTGTCCCCTTATGCAGAAAAGTGGTTTCATTACAGAAGGAAACCTTAATCGAAGTAGCAGATAGATATACTATGAAAAAGGATGCGGGGTTAGGAGTTAGCATGATTTTAGAAAATCATTTGAAGAAATGTCTCTTGTGTTTTCAAGGCATTTTTCTAAGGAAAGAGAGCAGATGGGAATTCATCCAAGACATTAAAAGACATTTGTGTCTTAAATGACTGAAGGACTCATTTAGGATATTCTTTTCCATGCACCAGATCAAGGAATTATATGGACCTGTTTCTTTTTTTCAAGACTTTTGCGCTGAAATACTCTCTCATAGAGTATGTAATGTATAACAATGTTAAGCAGTTTTTAAGTATCTGATTTTTATTATCTTATTTCTAAGTGTAGCATTTTGGTATGATGGAGCTACTAGATGCACTATGTTTTGTTTCACAATCTGACTATAGATCTCTTAGAAGCAAGAAGGAGTAACAGTGATCAGAACATTCAAGTTAAATGATTGCTCTCCTAAACTGATTAGTCAAGACTTCCTTTAGAAGAAAACCCCCAGCTGTTTCTCACTGAATTTCTTTAGAATACTTGAATGCTAGGTGATCCTGCTCTGGCAGGGGGATTGAACTTGATGCTCTTTCAAGGTCCCTTCCAATCCATAATGTTCTGTGAATCTGTGATATTCAACCTGAGCATTTGAATTGGAAGGTACTTCATAAATCTTCTATTAAAAATGTGAAGTCAAAGTAACTTGCCTGACATCTTTGAGAAAGATATGAGGAAGAGGACATAAATAGTGGCATTGGTAGCTACTAATGTCTGGTGTTTTTGAAGCACTGCATATATAAACTTAAAAATGTATTGAAAGACAGGTATTTTTAAAATTTTGCAGTGAAAGAAACTGAGGCCAGAAACTGAAGAGTTTTCCCCAGTTACAGGGAGAGTCATCAGTCTAGCTGGAACTAGAATTCAAGAGTTTTATCTTCCAGCCTCTTGCTTTGCTCACTGAACCAGAAATTCTCTTCTTTCAACAGTAATAATGATCTGTTAATATTTAACGGTTCCAAGATTCTGCCAGAAGTATTTATTTCTTTATAAAAACAGATTTTGTCCACCCGAACTTTTCTCTCCTGCTTTCTTTGCTCTTCTTTATTTTTTCGCTCACTTTTTCCTTTCATTTCCTTTATATCTTTTTTCCTCCTTGTGCCCGCATGTCGTTAGATTATTGTGTCTTTTCATCCCCAACCATATTTTTGGTTTTGTTCCTCATTTTCCCTAGGTATTTCAAACCTGCCCTCGGAACTACTGTGTCTTATGGGGCCACAGTTGCTACTCACAAACTGTGTTTTGTAGCACCCTAATTTTCAAGATTTTAATTACATGTGAAGCTTTGCCAATTACATGGTGAACTTCTGCATTGGAAAGAATAAGAGCACAGCCTTCTATCCTCAGAACTGAAAAGCCTATAATAGAAAAAAATGTACCATTTGTTGAAGAATAGAGATAACAGAGAAAAAGCAGTGTGTCAAGGTACTTGGTTAAACAATAATCTCTTGCAGAGCGCTCATTACTGCTAAATAATTGACTGTGTTGGGAGAAAGGTTTCTATGTGAGGAGAGGTTCAAGAAGGTCAGTTATCTAGTGGTAATGACCGTAGCGGTCATTAGAGGGTATTAATGCTATTAAGAACAGAACTTTAACTTTTTATTGAAGTTTTTATTTAAATTATATTAACTTTGATTCAACTTTTAATTGAGGTGCAACCATCCAAATTCTATAGTCAGGAACCAAGAAGTAATGAACATAAAATTACATGTTCTTCTGATAGGCTGATGGGTCTTTAATATATTATAATTTCAAGAGTCTCTACAGAGCAGTTATTAGTATAAAACTATTCAGAGGTATTCTATTAGAATTAGGGTTGGGTGACTGATTCAGGAAAAAATCCCAGCTTGACCTGTACCAAATGCAGGTGGTATATTTTCTGAGTCAAAAAGAACTTCTTTCCATAAATACAGTTGCATGTGATCTCAAAACACTTACTGAATTAAAGCAAAAATCTGTTGATGCCTCAAATCTTCTGTCTTATAAACCTGATGCATGGTGACAGCAGAGCTGAATTATTTTGAATTGAGTTCAGTACTTCTAAAGTTAATCTGATGCTTAAAGCAAACAGGGACAGTATTACTGTTCTTCTTCCAGTCACTACAAGAACCAGAGTCAGGGTATGATTTGGGCTTCCAGGAACCTGAAAGGCAAGGTATTAGCTGGAAGGACTGGGTTAGTAGCCCTCCTGCTCAATCTTTCTATGCTGTCCTTCTGTCTAGGGAATTTCGGGGACAGGCTGTTGAGGAAGGCTGGAGGGCTAGAGAAGAGGTATGAGACTGTAAAATGAACTCTCAAGGTTAACAGAGGAATATCACGCATCATGCCACCTTCTAGTGTTCCAACATGATTTTTTGTCCTTGCCTTTCTAACCTGGGGATATAGTAACATGCTTTAAATTAACAGCAGCAGAAACAACCTGCTCCCAGAACAAAATGCTTAAATACTGTTTTGTTCACAGGGAGGAATGGTGAGCAAAAGAATGACTGGTATAAGATAGGAGTTAATCACTTTGCCAAGTGCATGTTTGGGCAGGTGCTAAGAGACTTTGGTGAGAAAAGACCAGCATGGTATACAGAGGCTTGTGAGCCAAACAGAGTTCTCCCTGCTGTCATGGCAACTTTTCAAGGTACAATTTCAGAGCCAAAAGCTATATTGTGTTTATGAAAAACTGTGACATGAAAAGAGATCTAGTAGTTTTATGAAGTGTCAAAGAGGAAAGAATCTCAGGGTGAGGTATTTATAACAAAGCAGAAAGTGTTATCCAAAATACTTTTTTTGCTGGTTTTATGTTAATGTGTTAAATGAACAGTGTAAGGTTAAACAGTAATTATTTCATTATGAGCTGACAGGCTCTTATTGCAGCTAGGAAACCCCCGTTACAATTAGTGCCAATTGACCTTATAACAGAAAAAATACTCTGGATTTTGGAAGTGTTCTTGGTGGTTCCAAAACTTCCAGGATGAAGTTAAATTTGTGGTTCTCTGGTTTGCTATATATTTCTACAGTTCCATTGTATGGAGTGATGCACAGTTCTATGAAAGCATCGTCTGCTTCTAAAATCCTTTGAACTTTTTTGTTTTCTCATAATTACAGACTTGGGGAATACTTTGTATTAAATTGGGCTGCTGCCATTTTCTTGCAGGGAAAATTTGCTATATGAACTGATAATGGCTTTTGTCCTGTGTGAAAAACATCACAACACCAAAGCTGCTTTACATTTTTGGTAGTAAGCCAGGTTTTTGTCATTTAGACATGTCACATCGTTACGAAAACATCATGCATCATAACACAACATAACAATGTGATTTGCTGAGATGCTGACTCCTCTTGAAAAATTGTGAAGCTGTGTGTGCATATTTCCATGAAGGGAACTACCTGAGTATTTTAGAGCTCTTTCCTAAGGCTGCCTGGTGCAGTGGTCTCATCCATTAGCCTTGTACCTGGCAGAAGTTAAGCCCTAATAAGTGCCATGCAAGTCTTTGTAGTTCTGCTTCATAGGTACGTGACATTTTCATAAACTCAAAGAACCAAAGTACCAAAAGACATTGCAGGAGGCCACTTAGTCTTCTGCCTTGACTAATGCACAAAAAGTTTAAAATAACGTCTGATGTCTTTGTGCTTTCTGACTGGCTTCTGATAAACATTTAGTGATGAGTATTCTGTAACATCCAAACCAATTTGTTCTAGTGCTTCACAAACCTGAAACCGTTTTTCTGCTGTCTTGCCTAAATTTTCCTCATTGCAGTTTATGCACAGTTGTTCTCATCTTATCCCCAGAAGACACAGAGAACTGTTACCTTATTCTGGTGGCAATCTTTAACATATCTGAAGATCGCCATAAGTTTACTCTTCTGTTTCATGCTCCATGGGCTTGTTTTGTCAAATTGCAAACTGAATGTAAAAGTAATAATAAGTTAAAAAAAAGTTAAATTACTTCCATGTTAAACACAAATCAACCAAAGAAGTAACACCCTCTTCTCTGTCTCCCTTGAGATTCAAACATTATCCCAATATTGCACAGTGTGGCAGAGAGCCTTCACTGTAGCAACAGCCACAGGACGACACTTCCATCTCCCCATTATGCCCTTTGGTGCCAGCTCTGTAGATAGCTGTTTTTTCTCAGAGTCAGATCAGCATCTGGCATAGTGGAAGATGAGCCTGGAAGTTGAGGTGCTGCAAAAGTGTGTAAAGGTCATCCACCACCCTTCCAGTCAGAAGTAGATTGTTAACTTACTTACCTGATATGACATTTAAACTAGATTAAATGGAAAATGTAAGAACAAATATTCAGGAGAGATTAGATAGTTAAGATTTTTAGAGAAGATATAAATGAAGTGATTAAATAAGTTATGCACCTAATCTGTAAGATGTAAAAATATTTTTTTTATCTTACTGGGAATCATCTGCGCTCAACTTGCTGGTAAGCAATTGTTTATGCAGGGAGATGTACACTTTGCCTCTACTCCTTTTGTTGCTATTTTATAGTCTCCTCAGTGTGTGATGTATCTTTTTCTGGGACTTTACGGTCTATAGTAATATAGATGTTAAAAAATTATAGGACTTGACTAACTCCAGTGGCACTAGCATTTAGCTTTGGGGTGTTTGATCTTCAAAATTTTCCTTTAAGGAGATACGAATTAAAGACAAATAAAAGAGTAGTTGGGAAGGTATAGCACTATTCAGATTAAGGCAAAAATAAATATTCGTCATTTAAGTATTAACACATGTATTTATCCATATGATGATCTTATTAAAGACACAACTGGTAATGTGAGTAGAGTTAAGCATGTTCTCAAACATTGTCGGATTTGAGATGTGTCTGTAAAAACATGCCATGAGAAATGGTTACAAAAATTGGTGGTAGTGAGTTTGGAGAAATGGAGGCAAACGGCAATAGGAAGGATAGGCACATGTATGCATCATGGTCACTAAAAAATAGGAGACAAAATCATGTCTGAATTGCTACAGTCCTTCCATATTTGTTGTGAACTGTGCAGGCTGAAGTAAGGAAGTTGTGTAGAAGGGAAGTATCTGAAGCAGGCTGAATCTCATGAAAAACCAAAAAAGCTATGATAAAAAGGTAATGAAATGAAGCAACACAAACTCAAATAATGGGACAATAAACTTGCTGTGTTCTACTGGTTACTGACTATGCTAGTTAAGCGAGGGAGTGGACAAATGTAAGCATTCCAAGATCAGAACTACTGCTCGTGAGCTGTCACGAGTAGGTATTGGTTTTCAGAGGTGGTAAAACAATGGGGAACAGGCATGACACCACCCAATAATGCAAGTGCTGAAGGTGTGCGTGGAAAGTTACACTTATGAGAAGACAGCAGTGAGGTTGAACGGGCTAGGCGGACCCAAAACTTATTTCCTTTGCTTTTTGTTCAAGCTGATAGTTCAGAGCTCTGCCAGAAAAACTAAGCTGTTCTCAGTAACCTTTCCTGGAGGAATGGTAGAGATGAGGCAGTGTGTGCAGTCTGTAATGAGTATTAGGCTCTTGCAGTGGCAGTACCAGGACATATGGTGCATTTGCTGTGTTTGAAGGTTTGCAGTCTCTTTAAAGGGTGCAGTGCAAAATAATACAAGGCAAATTTTCATGCTGTCCAGCTTATTTTAGGAATTTTGTGCAAGATCAACTTGAGTGTATTTCCTTCCTTATAACAGCACTAATAATATTATGCCCAAAAGAATGGAAAAAAACCCACTTTAGAAATCATTGACTGTATGAATAAACATGTATTATCTTTTGACAATTCTCCTATGAATTGCACCGTTAGGCTCACATGTGCTCTGTGAGCAACGTTTTGTCAGGAAAGTCAAATGACCACATGTATTGATTTTTAGCTGTAATTGAAATAGCTTAGTGTCACATGGTATCTGGTTCCAATTTGTGACTTTGATTTGTAGGGATTGTGCACTAATCTCGCCATCACATGTTACATTTGTAAACCAAAGTTTTAAATTGTGCTGATCAGACATATGTGGAAAATTACAGCTGCACTGCAGGCTTGCACCTGCGCCTGGATTTCATCTTTCTTAGGCTCTACTCGGGGCACATGCTAAGCTGTGAGAAAATTTATGGTGTGGGAAACCTGTATTAGCGGTATGTGTACCGGAAACAAGTGGATTGGAAAGAAGATGTGGTCCTGTTTTGTAGTTAGAGAAGCAGAGGCAAAGAGATGGAGGCATTATTAAGAAGTTCACGTAGCAGGTCAGAAACAAGGCAAAATCAGAATCTGTATGTCCTTACTGTCATCTCTTTGTGCAGACTCTGTAAGTCCAAGCAACTTTGATTTTTGGTCCATTGGTTGCTACTTAAACATGACAGAACATAATGCAATATGATCTAAAAACTTGCCTGCATGGTGAGCACCTAGGAAAACTTCATAAATTGATGAAGAAGTTGTGCAAAAGTCAAAGAGCATTAAACTCCCATATGAATGTTGTTACTCAGAAGTAGTCACTGAAGCTTCTCTACCTCCTTCAAGAAGGATTAAGCTACAGCAAATTAAGGCCACCAGTGCTTATCACTGAATCATGAGGGATTAATGTGCTTCAACTTATGCACATTAGTTTTGAAGCGTTAGTTAGTTTAATATTAGAAGTCTTGGCCCCATGCTAACAAATGCACTGGGAGCTATCAGAGGTGTTGATTCCCAAAATGCTTGTGAGTTACTTCCTTTTGCCTCTCTCCTACTAGGGTGATTTCTGAAGGAACAAGTTCTTAAATATTTATCATTCAGTATTTAAATACATAATTTCTTGAGATGTGCAGTCCTACTCCTTTGCTCCTTTTAACCTCAAAAACACTATCTCAATCAGATGCCGCATATGTCACATCTTGTATTTAGAATAGAAAACAAGTATTGTAAATAGGGAATGAATGCTGAGGTAGTATTGTTACTACCCCAAATAAAAATAGTTAGTCTACAGCTGCTCAGAATTTGGATGTTGAAAAAATAACCAAATGGACATTAATTTAAATGAAGGCACTTCAAGAAGAAAAATATGATAGCAGTTACATTTTCTTAACTGTTCATCTTGACTGCAGCTGTTTGAAGAGGAAGCTCTCTAGCTATAAATAGGGAGCATGGAACGTTCTCTTGTTTTTTTTCCCTATAGCCAAACCTTACACTATGTAGTTGATAACAGTAACACTCAGATAAACTGGCCTGAAAAGATGTGCTTCTTTTCTCCCATCCCAGAACAAGACATATCCGAAACAGTACTTTAAAAAAGTATTGACGTTATTAAGCAGATACTCATTATCCCCTTGTTTGCTTTGTTGCTCAGATTGTGGATCATGTGAAAAAGAAAAACCCCAACAGAACAAAAACCCAAAACAAAACCAAGATAAAGGTTGAAAGGGAAAAAGATAATTCTTTGCTCATCATGTGATCAGTTCATTAAAGTATACCTATAATTAAAAACTTAAGTTAATTAAGTTTTTAGGTTTTTATATTCTCGTTATCATAAAAGAGAAAAAAGAACAGTCTGGAGGGATCTTAATGTCTCAATCTCTTAACAGTTGGATTGCTTCTTTTCCTTTCCATGAAATACTCCTACAGGAAAAAGAAAAAGCACAGTATTTCAAAGATGAAAACGAAGATGTTTAAGGCCATGATTTATACAAAATTTGCTCTATAATACTTTCTGCAAAACAACAAAATGTAGTGTTAAAACAGCAACACAATGAAAAACTAGAAGTGCTGGGAACTTTTCAACATGCTGTAATCAGCACAGCAAAATTTGGCATTTATTTTTAAGAAGGTAAGTTACTGGCTTTGGAATAACTGCTGTTGGCACATTTGTATTTATCAATAGTAGCTGGTTTTTGCAGTAAGCTTCTGCTTCTGAAGTTACATTTAAAAAAGTGTTTCTAATGAATTTAGGAGCTCAGAGAAACTTGCAAAGATGGGACTCATGCTGGTTTCTGCAGATCCTGTGGGAAAGAGAGTGTCGATAGGAATTCTTAGTTTTATAAGATCTCCTTTATATAGTTTGTATCGATATTCAGATTGTGGTATTTCAGGAGAGGCAGCTAACTTTTATATTCACTTTGAACTTTGTAGCTGAATGTAATCTTTACTTCTGTTTCTTGTGTTAGGTGTTCTCATCTTTCTGGTTTCAGAGTTTAAGTGCTCTCAGATTATTTCAGACCAAACTGGGGATGGATAGACAGGTTTCTGGTCTAGTTTTGTTTGTCATTTAGGTACAGCTCACAGCTTTTCTGAGTACAGGTCATTCACCAGAAAAATAAAAGAATAAATAAAAGTGAACTGTTAGACATGAGCTTTTTTTCTTTCTGTTTCTAAAATCAGTCTTCAGTTTTCCTATGTATCTGTAGCACAGACACTGTAAACTTGATAAAATAACCCAACAGTACTTCCTTCCTCCCGCACATTTTCACCGGGTTTTTGGCAAGAGTAACGCTTCCATGAGGAATCAAACCTCTCAAATACGATGACCAGGCTTTCTTCAAGTGACAGTAGGGAAAAGTTCTGCAGTCGTGGCTTCACATATGAGGCTCTCTGAAGTGCTGAGTTCTTATAGTTAGCTGGCCCATGATCCCATGTGACCACAATACAGCAATTTGTTAGCAATTCTAAACAGTTAGTTGCTAAGCATCTCTTTATTGCCTTAATTATGTACAAAGGAATGTCCTGTTTGGCCAGTTCTGCAGCAAGAACTCTTGCCAGGTTGTCCACCCAGGATGTTAATCAGCACTTTGAATCATAAAAGTGATGTCTGTCAGTTGGTCTAGGCACAGCAGGAGCTGCCTGCAGGAATCTCCAGCACTAAGAGTCCCACCTGGAGAGCTCCTGAAGCAATCAGTAAAACCCTTTGTCGTGAAGCTGGCCAGGTACTCAGGCAGTTGCCTCTTATGCTGGTCTGTTGTCTCCCATCAGCCTGTTATCTCTTCAGATAGAGGTGTTTCTGGGCCACTCAGGGAATTAATGACTAAGTGCACTGGCAGTGCTCACAGGCACATGATATCCTTGATTTCCAGCTGCACCACAAATATGACTTTAGCACAAACCTGAATTTAATCTTTATATTATACCTTTAATTTCAATTCCATAGTCCTCACAACAAATGTCTGCTGTGAGAGATTCACTGAAGGTAGAAAGGAATGGAATATATCTTGCTAAGCTATGTCACCATGAAGAAAAAAGAACTACAGAGATGTTAGGAAGTAAGATACAAAACTCTGTTTCGGCATATTAAAACACAAGCATGAAAGAGAGGATTTGTATTTGTGTATTTCATTGTCTATTTTTATTTGTGTATCTGTCACTCCAAAATCTGGTCTGAGCGCACAATAGAGATTAATTAAAATCAGAGTTACTTCAGGAAGCGCTTCCTATAATAGAGCTGTATTAGTAAATTAGTTGTGACTAATAGTCTTTTGTAGATGGATTAGAGGAATGAATTAAAATGTAATCTGAAATAACAGTGATAGAAATTATGTCTGATAAACCCAAGGTAACTTCTATCCTTGACTGGAAACAGAATGCTATTATGCCACTGTGTGCTACAGCAACACAGACTACGACAAGCAGCTGTGCTCTGGGCTGTCCATTTTCAAAATATTCATTAGCAAGACTAATCAAAAGCACCAATAATGCCTACTTATCAACTGGGTGTCTTTCATTGGATTCTATCCACCTAATGCCCTCTCCTTGTGGATTTCTACCGAGGCATAAATTAGGCTAATGTTGTAAGTATGTATGTACATATTTTCTATACATAATACATTTTTATGAGTATCTAAGGGGTTGGTGTCATTTAATTTATTACTGTGACGATTCACTACTACTCATCTGGTCAGAAAATTTCATCCTGAGTAATTTATGAAAAGGAGCTCTGTTTTTTTCAGATTTCAGATCTGTCCAGAGGCAGATGAGGTGTCTCTCTTAAAAGTTACCAGAGTAGGCTGTTACCTACAGGGCATTTTCCAAATTAGCTGCCATGTGAAAAATAACTCATGACATAATTTTATAAACATTTTGGTAGAATATAATAAATCTAAGGCAATATGAATACACACCTCAACCTGCTGCATTCCAGAAAATACGTCTAAATTAGGGTATGATGCTTCTTTATGAGCAAAGATGACTAATGAAAGTGTTCAGATAGCCTGTGCTAAGTTTCTGAAATACCTTTCGCAAATTAGTGTTGTTTTGCACTTGTTAAATTTCATTTGCAAGTTTTCAAGGTCTGTCCCTATTCGAACACCACCACCAAAGTTTACTTTGGGACGCATATAAAGTTTAGCAGTACTGGATTGTTTCCGTGGAAAGCTTTTTCAGACCGAGCACTTTTCAAGTCCCAAAAGCATCATGTATTTAGGCACTGGAAGCAAATGTGATTTTTTGAAAGAAATAGGTTTAAAGGGAGATTTGTATGAGGATTCAGTGATTGCTTGACACATAGGATTTGGGAAGCTGATGAAAGTGTTGAGGAGCTGTACAAAGAAAGTATAAAGCTGGGCCTGAGACTAGATAGAGAATGGAATTCACTGCTGTGTGAAAGGCCAGAACAAAATCTATACATCACTTAGATCTTACTTAATCCCTCAACATAGGGTTTTATACAGCTATGAACTGTTTCAAGAAATTATGATGGAGCTTAAGTAGGACTCATGCAGAGCACTGATCTTGCGCCAACTCATTGCAAAATGAGCACTTACCGTATGGGGGAGGATTGTGGAATAGATGAGAGTCATATGGAATATATATATATAATGAAATGAGAATACAGGTATAGGAAAGGTCAAATGATGAAGACTTTGAAAGTATAAAAGGATGAAAGGAAAAATTATGAGGAAGTATAAAGAAAATAATATTTCCAGATGTATCTCCTTTAAGTAAATGGTAAGTTATGACTCTTCTCAGACTAACATAAAATTGAAATTAAAAGAAAAAGAAAAATAAGGTCTCTAACACCTATCTTGTTTATACTAATCAGGGTTAGCTTTATCCTAATCAACAATCTTAGATTCAATCTGAATAATATTTCATTAGCTTTTCAGATCTACCTTTCCTGTCTAGGTCTAATTATATCTAATGGAATGTAGCTCAACTCACTATATTAAATCATTAAAAAAACCCTCATCATTTTAAATGATTATGGGGCCTTGGGAAAGACTAGTCCCTCCTTCTTATAAGACCTAAAGGGCTTGCCCCAGATACTTGCCATCATTTTTCTCCAGTCTGTTGTATGCTTGAAAAGAAAATATATCCATTTTTATTTGTAACCTTCTATAAACGGCTATGCGTACAAACATAAACATGTGTTCTAATCAATCCTCAGAGAACGTTACTTATTCATAGAAGTCTGTGTTCCCTTAGAGGGAACATGCTTGTAGTTATAACACTTTTTTGTCTGTTCAGTGTCTTGAATATTCTGTTAGCTGGAAAAAGGTTAAAGATTGTATTGAACTGTATTTGAATGTTCTATGGATGGAACTGCCCAAACAGTCAGTACCAGTCACACATGCTGCAAGTATTAAAAATACAGACAGATCGCTCTTAAAGGATGTTTGCCAGAACAAAATTGTAAAAATTAAATCAAAGGAATAAATAAAATTAGTTTAGAAATAACTAACCCCAAGGAGAAAACATGAATGGTGATAAAGAGACTTTACTGGAGAATCCACAGAAGACTGTAGCATGCTGGTTGATTCCAGGCTAGATGTTGGACTTTGAGGAAAGCTGTGAGGAGTAAGCGGGTGAATGGTGAAAGATGCTTGAATATCTTTCAGTAGGCTTGAGGAAGTATTACATCTGTATTTCAGCTCTTCGTGTTGTGAGTTGCTCTAAGATTTTAAGTCCTTTTTAAGGGCTAAAAATACATTTCAATAATTCCCAATAATATGAGGAATTCTGGGAGAGAGTTATAGTAATAACACTGCAGGTTTTATCACTGCTTATTTATCTTGCTGGCAGCTACAGTTCTGTATATGTGTGACTGTGGTATCATGAGCTTGAAAGAATAAAGCAGTAAAATATATTGATTCTGTGTTTTATATAGTAAAGTTTGAGGCCAGCTGCACGTAACTTAAGGAGGAAAGGGAGAAAGCCCTACAGGGAAATGTTAGGGAATTTTGACTTGAGTTTAGCATTACACAGTAATACAAAGGAGTTGCGGCATTAGGATGTTTACACTGAAAAAATGTGGTTTTGGCTCTCTGACCATTGAAGAATCCAGCTTTATCATGAAGGAAAAAACATGGTTAACATTAGGTTTGTGGAAATGTACTATCATTTGTAGAGAACGAGATGATTAATAGAGTCTTTATGTTTGAGGGAAACTATTCCACAAGATAAAAGGCTGTTAAGCTAATTATCTAGGTATCAGTATTATTTTATTTGCTTTTTTCATGTGTGCAAACTAACTTTATTGCTGTTTATTGTTGTTCTTGCTGTTATACTCAGCTAGATATTTATGATAAGATGATAACATAATTAACATGAAAAATTGTACTATAGTAGTTGGGTCTATATTTTGTAACTTTAGCATTGTCCTTCTTGGAGTCTTGTAGCTATTTCCCACTTGCATTCAATATGGGCTTGCAGTCAGAAGCATTGTATTTGAACAGTTTTATCAAAACAGTTTTATCTCTAAAAGACTTTTATCTACTTTGGTGGAAAATGTCTGTTTCTGTTTAAAATTTTAGTGTAATTTCTTGCCTCCCTATTTCAGGCAATAGAAAATTTTTTTTTTCACTGACACTTCCTTGGTAGATGTCTACTTTTCTCATAGCATGTAGTTTTTATTTACTAAAATGTAAAGAGAAAAATCCTTGAAATAGGGCATCTTCCTTTTCAGTGGCTGATGCCAGTAGCAGCAAATTGGAACAAAGTTCATTTATAAAATCTTGGAAGTTACTGTTATGCTACATAAAAAGCTGTGTCTTGGCTACACGTAAAAGTGAATTGTAAAAAAAGAAAAGGTTAAATGAGCCCCATAAAATTTATTAACAGAGGAATATATTCTTGATTCATAAAGATTTGTTTTTCTTTCTATCCTATATAAAGCTGTTATATTTTAGAACAAATGCTAACGCTTGTATGAATGAAGTGCTGGGGTGTACTAAAGGAGTATATCTGCGTGTAGGTTTCCAAAGCTAAATGCAGGATGGTAGTAGAAGACATTGGAAAACAGTCAACACAACAGAAAACTCATCTTAAGTCGACAGTCTTAATTACTTTATTGTTTTTTTTGTTAAAGCAACCACAACCTGCCACAGAACTAGTGTAAATACAAAACTGACAAAGCAGTTACAATATACACATACACAGAACATGCACAGGAAGGGAAGGAAGTAGTAGACAGAATATCCTTTCACTCAGGGAAAAGAGAGATTCTGAACTTTTCTTTCTGTTCACAATATGTTTATATATTTTACACACTGATGAAAAATTGCTATCAGCCTCTAGGTTTGGTCCAGAATTGGGTCCAAAAAGCTCTCTTTTGCTGGCTTTAACTCAGAAGCTGTCCTTCTCAGTAGGTGATAGGCAGGATCCCTTTTGTTCCTTTTCTGGCACCAGGAATCTTGCTTTTCTGACTCTCATTGCCCAGGTTCAGCAGGAATTGCCGACAACACCTTGCATGGCGTCTAGCTGTCTGAGCAGCTACTATGAGAAATCAAATCTCTATTTTCAACTTCCCAAGAGAATGCTCTAATTACCAAGCTATCAAGAAGCAGATTAATCGTAGCAGCTCCAATCACCAGATTTTTTTAAGAAAACAGTGATGTACTTTTCCTGTAGACCTAACCTATAAAAGTATCTTGTGTGCATTTTGTACATTCAGAAAGCACTTTATGGTCCGAATTCCAGATTTCTCTTATGTCTATTTTAGGCTTATAGGCTACAGTGTGAAATTTGGACTTTCTTCATCATTTCCTATTGGTTCATTATATAATGTGCAGCTCAATGCACTGAATATCACAAATCTCTCTCTTAAGAAGCCAGCTATCTCCATCCCTTATAAAGAGAAGTTGGCCACCTTGCCTCGTCTGTGAATTCTATTTTTAAATTCCCTCCTGTGTGTATGTCTTGATCTGGGTCTCACACATCTCTTTAATTTTACACACCTTTTAGGTACATACTATTCAGCAAAGTCATGGCAAATTCAGGATTTTAGTTACAACTTCCATATTGAAAAAAAAGATAGATTAAACAGCAGGGAGGCTGGTATTAAAGTGCTGAATTGAGTAGGTGTAAGTCAACAGAGAGTTATGCATAAAATTTTTCCTGACCTTGGGAAGGTCACTTAAGTAAAAATATTCAAACCCAAGTGTTTAAGACTGCATACTTAAATATACACATCAATGCCTGAGTGTCTTAGGTTTTCTTGGAAATAGCTATGGCTGTGAAACACCACTTCTGACAAGCTGACTATTTATTGTAATGTCCAGGTACTAGTTGAGCTATAGAATTCTATGCGTGACTCTTTTTGTCTTACTATCTGATATGAGACTGTCTCCTGGAAGAAAGATTTCCCCTTGGAGGTTCTCCATATCTTTTACCAATTTTTGGTTTGAAGTTTCCTTCAACTCATTAAAGAGTAAAAGCTGTTAAAGAGTATGTATCTTAAGAATGAAAACAATATATGAGGACAACAATATATCAGCTATGTACATGTGTATTGTCAACAGCTTCCATAACTGTTATTAGTGGGGCTTTTCCTGTCAGACATTGTATGCATAACCCAAGAATATTCAAATTAATACGCTCTGAAAGTTTATCCATTTTCCTGTAGGTATTCCTTGGGTTTATGGTAGGAAAACATTCCTGGATCTAGCCTTCCATATCCAAATTTATAGCTGATAATTTTAAATTTGACTCCTGTTTGCCTCACCAAGTTGGAAAATTAATTACATTTAAACTATAGTGCCTGCTTCCAAGGTAATGTTCATTGCATATCCATACCTTTTTCTGATAGTAAGTAGGAATTACTTTCTGTTTTCAGCTGCACACCATCTGTCCATATAGGAAAAGAGCATATCCTCCCTACAATGGTCTGGTCCTCAGGAGATCAGTAGTTCAATTTTATATTCTCTTTTCCTGTAGGAATATTCAAATGTGTACTAAGCAAGATGCTGATCTTCACTTCGTTTTTAATATATTTTCCACATCATCCTCAGAATTCCATTTTCCCTGATTTACTTAATTTTACCTTCACTCCCCTCTTTCTCGTAATCTTATGATGACATTTTCTTTGACAAGGGGCTGGATACTCCTTCACTTGGAGACCAGCCGAGAATATCTAATGACAGGAAAGGTTTTCTGAGAGTTCTCATAAAGCTGCCAGCACTGAAGGGGTGGTCAGCATAAGCAGCACTGTATCAGCTGAAGAAGTCACAAAACAGTCATCTCTGTTAAAGATTTATTTTGTGTGGTGAACACTGAAGCTAAATCCTTTGTTATTATCTTGATCATAAAATGTTCACGGGCACATTACTTATGTTTACACTGCTCCTCAATAAAAGAGTATCTGCTTTTCTAAAAACCTTCCTTCTTTCTAAAGGTCAAAAGGAGTCCCTACCATTTTGACACTGTGCACTGAAAAATTATATCAGTAAAAGCTGTTATTAATTTCTATGCATAAATTTGTGCACATTTTAAAAAGTGCTAGTGGCTAAAACCTATTTGTAGCAAGAGCCAGAGTCATATAAATGCTGAAAAAAGTACCTTTCATTAAAACCACAGGAAGCAATCAAGAATGCTGTTTATTTATCCTTTTGCAATGGTGCAAATGCCAAACTGTCAGTCTGAATACAGGGAGTCCTACACGTTGGAATTTTGTTGTTACTTCTCAGTCTTGCTACACTTCTACAAAAGACTGTGGGAGATCTCGGCATTCAAGTATCACTATTTGGTTTTTCCTCCTATTTATATGTAATCTTTTAAAACTGTGTTTCTTCTTAATTTGGGAGTCATGAGGTAGTAATTATGATATAGTGCCATAATCCTGTGCATTTGACATTACAGACATTTTTGGGAAGAGGTGGTACCATGAAACAATGAGAGGTAATATAACAAAAAGAACCTGGCAGGTATAACAGCATCCTTAAAAGAAGACTTTTTTCTGTGGTATTTACAGGTGTATGTTTTGGTAATTAGCAAGCATAAAAGAGAAACATTTTATTTTCATGCTTCAAAAAAATTCTATGCCATTGTAGTCTCTTAAAGAGACGTTTGCTGAGATACTTTGGTGCCTAAATACTCCAGGGGTCTACAAATCTCCAGAAGTATTTTTAGAAGTATCTGTGCAAAATAGGCATTTATGTCCCCCAGAACATTGAGCATGAATGCATAGTTTTAAATTTAACTACCTAGTTGAATCTCTGAGCATTACAAATGCTTTTAAAAATTAGTCATTTGGAGCCGCCTTTACATTTTTTGATAAGATGTTCATCTTGAAATTACTTTGGCCTGAGCAGATACCTACTGATTTCAGTGGTGCTTTCTATAGTGGAGTCTACAAGGGTCTGTCAGTGTGCAGCAGACAGCAGAAATTAGAGATACTATTTAGGGACTTTCAGTCCCTAGGAACTTCTTGAAAAAGAAATTAAATTGAGAGGGTAAAAATTGGGACTGATTTAGTTCAACCATTCTAAAAGCAAATCATTGTGGAGGAATAATACATAAAATGATGAAAATGATGCTCATGTTTGGTTTGTAAAAGTAACTGTGCATATAACACTCTTGAGTACTTGAAAATGAATCATGAATGAAAAGAAAAATGTTGCAATGTAGAGAGCACATCCGAAAAGATCCAGAAACACTCTGGGAAAATTGAGTGAGCGAAAGAGAATGTATTAATCCCCCACAATGAACAGGTAACTTTAACTGACACTTTTTCTCCTATGTCTTGCATAAATGCTCAGAAAAGGGCCGTGGCATGAATTCAGTGAAATGCTTAAACAGGCTCTAAAACTTAAAGCATGTATGTTGCCTCATTGACCTTGCTGAAGCTGCTCATGAGTCTGAGGTTACTCTCTCTATTGGGGCTAACAAACACTGCAGTCAAAGGGCAGATTAAAGATAAAGGTTTGGGGAAGTGCAGTACTCAGTTCTGGGGCTGGTGAAGATAATTATATTCATCAATGGTGGTTAAGCACCTGGATGTTCAAATTTCTCCAAGCTTCCTTTTTTTCTGAAGAAGAAATATTTAAGTCCCGGTAGTACAGCCAGAAAAGTGTGTAAGAACTCTGTGCCCAGGGTTTCAAGATATAGTTTTTCTTTAAAGCCTTTCCTTGGACTATTACTAGGAAAAAAAAAAGATAATTGTCAATGCATCACCAAAATCATAAATAGAATAAATTATGAGATATAACTGTTGTAAGTATTAAATCCTCTTTGATATTGTGCTCACATCTGTGTCTGATCATGAAACTGTTAAAATTAAACACAATTATCTGTAAGACAGCTAGGTTACTTTATAAAATTTAACCTCATTAGTACATGCTTTTTGAATTGTACGTCTCTGCATCTGCATTCTGGACTGTCGCTAAATTCCTTGTGAGTATGTGTTCAGAAAGGATTGCGAAGGTTACTGTGTTCACAAAAAAACCCCCAAGAAAGACAGAAGTCTTACAATGTTTTCCAGAGTTCTTTATAATCATGAAGTAAATTAGGGAAAAAAAGGGCAAAAAAAAAAAAAAAGCAGCAGTATAATGCAATTTCCCATGTTAAAATAAAAAGTCTTAAACTCTTCAAGCTTGCAATCCTTGAGCACAGGTAGACTAAAGGTCTCTCCTGAAGAGCCAGCTTCTATGTGTTAGGCATTGTGAGGAACAAAAGGCAGCTTATACTGCCTTGATAAGAAATGAACTACTCAGTGTTTGATTGCTACATATCCGTTGTGGAAAGGGGCTGAGCCACTGCTTTGGTGAGCCACACTTCTGCCCTTCTACAAGCTGCTGTAGTTTTGATTCAGTCTATTTAAAAAAAATAGGGTACTGTCCTTTTTTTTTTGGTTTAGAAAGCAAGATACTCTTTTTTCAAAGGAGCGCTGAGCGTAAATTGTAACTTTCACCTAATCCTAACTATTCAAGTGTTTGTGCCCTGAAATCCAGTGCTCCAGTGAACAAACATCGTGAGTGTTACCTAAGAAAAGCAGTCTCTTAACACTTTTTAAATTAGGTGCCTTTTATTTCTGAAAAAAGCTAATATCCAAACTAGCAACAGTAAAGATGTCCAGGTTTCAATGAAATATATTTCATAAATTAGCTTATCATTGCACTGATTTAGCATGCCTAGCAGGTGAAAGACAAAAACATGTGTTATCTTCCCTAGGGAACCTTCAATGAATGTCATTCTAGCTTCATATGTCTTTCTTCTCTCCCCTTCTTGAACTGATATAAAATTCTAATGTGTGCCCTCTGGTTCCATCTTCATTGAAATCTAGCAAAACCGCTGAAGGTAAGATAGTGGCAATGGTGCATGAAAAAAGGGAAACGGAATACAGTGATTCATAGCATACTTGAAGAAAGTTGCAGTTGTTAACAGCACTACTTTTGTATGTAGACAGGTTAAAATGTGTCATATATCAGTGTTAAAAATAAAGTTATTCATCTTGGCTATTTTCTCAAAGTTTAGGAAAAAAAGGCAGTAAAGCCTGAGCTGTGTGTATCTTTAAAACTTGTTTCAATTGAAACCAAACCAATGCAATTACTTTCAATGCTAGCAAGAGTGAAGGCATTTTTGCATGAATTTTCTTGTCTAATTTCTATAATTTTGACTAAGGGACTGCTCTTTGTTGAAAAGCTTCCACATGTTTTCAGTCTTCTTTTGTCCATGGAGTTCTGAGTTACTGACATAGAGTGACTTTTTTTATTTTGCATTTTCCTTGGAAATCAGCATGGAAACACCCAACAGATCACAGCTGTTAGAATTTGTTTATAGGCACCACATGGTCAAAGATTATTCTGTAATTTAATAGATTTGAACAATAAAATAGAAAACATAACAAAATAGGGCAAAATTATCCTCATAAATATTGAGTAAATCAATAGCAGAAAATTAAATGGAAAGAACATAATGCTATGTTTCCCCACATTTGCGGCAATTAAAATGAAAGCAGCAATAAAACAGTAACTCAGGAGTAAAATGCTGTGCCCAAGTTGTTTAGTCCTTCTCTGAAAGGTGACAGGAGTAGCTAGTAGCATTGGGCATGTCAAAGAAGCAGAGTCTTGACTGAAAGATTTGTCAGGCCATGGTGCCTTCTCCAAGATAGAACAGAGGCCAGGAAAGTTGGGAAAGCCCTTTTTGTCATTCCCTTTCGCAGCCAGACTGAAAAGCCTTAAGAGCCTTACCTTGCAAACCTGTAGGTGTGGAGATGAGTACTCACTAGAGTAGCTGTATTAATTTGTAAAGACTGTTGTGCAAATGATGTTTGCAGGAAGGAGTCCGGATTGGTGCTGGCTACTGGACTCACACTGACATCATGGAAAGCTGAATGAATAAAACCATGTGCAGTGTTTTGAAAATGTCACAGTGATTACATCAAGGGAGTGGAATCATAGGATATTTCGGGTTGGAAGGGACCTCTGGAGATCATCTAGTCCAACTTCCAGGCCAAAGCAGAATCACCTAGGGCAAGCCACACAGGAATGCTCCAGGTGGGTTTTGAGTCTGCAGAGGAGACTCCACAATCTCCTTGGGCAGCCTGTTCCAGTTCTCTATTACTCTCACAGTAAAGAAGTTTCCTCTGATGTTTGGGTGGAACTTCCTTTATTCCAGTTTGTACCTGCTGCCACTCATCCTATCACAGGGCACCACTGAAAAAGACTGGTGGCTGCTTCTTCTTGACACCCATGCTTTTATACTTGTAAACATTAATAAGATCATCCCTCAGTCTTCTCCAGACTAAACAGCCCCAGGTCTCTCAGCCTTTCCTCCTAAAATAGATGTTCAAGTCCCTTTAATCATTAATCATCCTTGTAGCATCCATTGGACTCTATCCAGTAGTTCTCACTCTTTATTGAATTGGGGAGCCCAGTACTGAACCTAGCTCTCTGGTCTCACTAGGGCAAAGTAGAGAACATCCACTGACTTTATGCTACACCATTCATCTTCTTCAGCTCCTCAACTTAAATCTTCAGCAGCTCCCAAAATGTACAAGCTGGTTTTGATTTTTTTTCACTTGCTTTTTGCAGTTATTTGTTAAGAGACAAGGATGACTTGGACAGTAAATCATTGGAAAGACCTTTAAGCCACCCCATTCTTAAATGACTCATGACTGTACACAAGCCACTGTCACCTAATCATATTTCAGACTCTCATGGCATTTTAAAACAACTGTAAAGAAATGGAGTTCTGAAAACAAATATTTTGATTAAGGATATTTTCATTGATATATTAGGCTTTGAATCAGGCTATGAAATTTTTCTTCAATAAACGCTTGAAGAAAGAGGGGCGAAATCTAAACTATGCTGATGGCATAAAATAGATCATTAATGTGGGGTTTTTTTGACAAGCCTGAGTCCAGTGTCATATCTGTTTATAGAGAAAACCTTTCTTCTTTTTCAGACTAGAAATGAAGTAACCTGCTGAAATTAATTTTCCCATAACAGTGAGTTTTCTCTTATGTTTTTGACCCCATATTTAGGTAGCATTGAATTCACATGTAAATAACAACAAAGGAACAAGTATGTGGGTGTGACGTTCTTGAGACAGGTACAACTGTAAGAGTAATCCTATGCCACTCCAATGGGACAGAGTATGTGTTTGAATTTAAGGGGATGCCTTACAGAACTGAGGCTTCAGTTATTGGGTGTGTGTTTTTATTATCAAAGGAGTGGGTTTTCATATATAATATTCTAGATCAAATATTATAGGGCTAGCAAGTCGTACAAAATATGTTCGTTACAAGACCACAGCATAGCCTTATTTGGTATTGAGTAGACACAAACCTGTTTGATTTTAATCTCCTGCATTCTTAAGAAAAACTGTCGCTTCGTTAATTTAGAAAGCAAATTTTAGAAAGATAACTCAGCAAGGTCTAAAAACAGTAAAATACTCAAACATGTTTATGTGAACAAAATTAAGTAGATACATTTTTAATTAATATTTTAAATCAGTGTTCCTTTTTAATGTTTATATGCTATATTAAATCACTTGCAAAAGGATCTCAACCCATACTGAAGCATTTCTGGACACACTGCAGAGAGTTTGGTTAATGTCAGTAACAATAAATCCAACACATTTGGAAGCACACACTCCATATTTGTTAGATTAGAGATGCTAAATGACTGGTAATGGATTCAAGTGTACAGCCAAATAAAGCTGCATTACTCATAAGCATATATATCCTCATATTCAAGTGGAGAAAATCCAGTTAAGCTCCAGCCTTTCTTAGTTCTTCATTCATGAGATGATACCTTCACAGCAGAAGCAAATAACTAAAAAGTTTCTTTTACCCCAAATTAAAAAAAAAAACCCACAACATTTTTTAAATATAAGTTTGAAGTTAGTCTTCCACAGATAGCCAATTAAATTATGCTAAAAATGACATTTTTAATTAAACACCAAGGTAAGCATAAATGGATTTCAAAATAATTAATCAAACATCAAAAAATTGAAACCTTTTTCTGCTTGAGCAGCAGAAATGAAAGAACCAGTCTTCAGGTCTCATAGAGATTCAATCTAATTTAATTCTCTGTCTTCTCTAAATAAACATTCCTAAAACCTTTTTTTCATCTGGGGGAATAAGGATGAGAGGGGTAATCAATATTTCTAGCATTTTAATTAAAACCGTTAGTGGAATAAATCCATTTAATTATCAGTTAATGAAATACAAGGTCATTTACCTGACAGGAACTTTGAAGGTGGATTACTAGCTGGAATAAAGTAGAAGAACCCAATGTCACAGCCATTTAGCTTCTGTCAAATTTAAGGTTAAAATCCTTTTAGACTGTTTAACCTATTCTCTACCATTTTGTATTAAGTACGTCAATTGGCAAGAAAAAATACATCATCAAATCTTACCTACCTTTAGTTTTTCTCCCAACTTTCTTTTAACTTTCTATAATTCCTTCTCCTTTTTTTGTGTAAAGAGATGTAACACAGAAATGAATCTGCTTGCTGCAGAAGGTCTCTTCTCTGAATGAAATTGGTGTGCTGTGCTTGACCTTTGTTAGGAATTTATTAGCAATTAAACCAAGCACAAAGGTAGCCACTGAATGTATTTCTTTACAAGAAATACCGAGCTTCTCTGTTTTTCATATGTAGTGAAGAAAAATATATAGCTTGATTGCAGATGATCTTTAAGGCTGATGTTCTTATCATACCTGTAAGAAGCAAAATGGAAACAGAAAGGGTTTTCGCTGTGAGTACAGCAGCTAACTTCTGCTCCTGGTAGAGTCTTAGTGTGACAGCAAAGCAAGTGGTAAACAAATGTTCTGTGAGAGACACAAATAGTGACTGTCAGTACTGGCAAGCAGCAAGGTCAACAGAGAAAGAAACAGTCTTTCCAGGATTCCAGGACAACCATCCAAGCACAGGCAAAAGAAAAAAAAAAATCTGCATTTCAGTAGATTGTTCCTTCTTTGTGATTTCAGGCTTCATTTTTTGTAATTAAAAATAGGCTGTATCAGTGTAGTGACAGGGCAAGGGGTAATGGTTTCAGATTGAAAATGTGTAGATTTAGATGAGGTCTGAAGAAGAAATTCTTCATGATTGTGTTGACACACTGGAGCAGGTTTCCTAAAGAGGCTGTGGATGCCCCATCCCTGGAAGTATTCAAGTGTATGGGGCTTTGGGCAACTTGGTCTGGTGAGAGGTGTCCCTGCCCGTGGCAGGGTGGGTTGGAACCAGATGATATTTTAGGTCTCTTCCAATCCAAACCATTCTATAATTCTGAGGAATGGATGCCAATTGTAACTATAAGCTCACACTAGAATTATGCACTGCCACTTAGGAACATGCTAAGGTGCACTGCTCTACTATCCTTAAAGAGGAGGCTCTTTAAATGACGTGGTATGTAGCTCTGTGCCTGTGAGAGTGTTTGATGCTTTCTAATGTTCCAGTGTCTTATGCCATTTTTAAAGACAGGAGAATAGAATGTAGGTTTTCAAATTTGCTTTAGTAAGTTAACTTTAGGGTTGCATCCTCATAGTATTTGTTGATTTTGTAATGAAGAGCCGTGTTTGCCAAAGTACTCATACATGTCCCTGAGACAAACATAATAGCTATCGTTCCCATTCACAGGGGATGTTAGCTATGTTTTTTCATAGTTTAAGACAAGTCATTGTTCTTAACTAAAGGACTTGGGGTATTGTGTATTACACACGCTTTGCTTTTTATGAACTACAGAAGTGTTCCAGGCGTGTTTGACGTGCCTCAGAACATGTCAAATTCTATATGGTGTGGTGCAAGGCTGCTCATAACGTTAGTGTGTAAGGACAAGTTATGAACAATAGACAAGGGAGGCAAAGTTTAATATCTTTTATTAGACCATCTGTTAGAGTCAGAAAACGAATGAAAAACTTGAGGCATAGCTCTCAGCACAATGCAAGGTAGGTGGTTGTCTATGGTAGCCATGACCCTGCTGTCTGCAGCTGTCTGTGGCTCACTTGCAGGAAACTTACAGCTTCCAATGAAAAAGCTGGTGCAGAAGGTGTGGCAGCTTATGCAGGAAGGCAAAATGCCACAGTGAACAAAAGAGATTTGGAGTGCTCAGACATTCCTTCTTGCAGTCATATTGGAGAATCAAGGCTGTCATTCCAAACTCCAGCCAAAGTTATTAATCAAACCCTATATTGTCTTATTTTCATCATAATAAATGTCTTATTGTTACAGCAGTAAAATTCCATTTTTCTTGTAACTGCTGAAAAAATTGACCCCTCTGTACTTGCTTTCAAACTTTTCTTTGCTTGCAGCCTCATATCATGATAGTTACGCTACGCTGTGCATTCTCTACCTAAAAATATGTTGAATATTAGTGTCAGGAATGCATACCTTTGAAGTGATGGGTCTATATTTATGTTAATGTTTGTCACATGATTTGTAAGAGTATATTTTGCTTGCTTGAAATAAGAATAACAGAATTGCTACAGACTTAGACAGAATCCAATCCATCCTTGATTTTCTAAGCTTAGCCTATTTTGCTAGAGGTGCTAGAAGGTTTTGAACGGTAACACTTTAAAGACCTCACTGGGGAAAAAGAGAAGAAACCTTTCAAAATGTCATGAATGCAATGCACTTCATTCCCTGTGTGTTTATAATTCTCGTGTTACTGGAAGCCCTGAGACTTCTTTGTTTACTGAAGGAAAACACTGCACTGAAGAAGGACATCATACCTACCACACTGACCTGTTTGAAAGCTTGATTTTTGTATTTTAGAAACAATGGTTTTAGCAGATTTGGAAGTTCCTTATTTATAATACTCTATGATGTGTATTTTTACACTGTTAAGATTCCTCTAAGCCATTCATTTTTGATAAGAGTCTGAACAACTTTGTGTGAGGAAATTCAGAAATGGTTATGCAGGTGAAAGAAGAACTGAAATCAATGTGGTAGGATTTCTGGGCCAGTTATTCCCAACTTTAGTTTGGTATTAAAAGGGAAGCCTGTCATTTTTAACTTTGTGGTGTCACGACTGAAGAAAGTACAATGTTCGTGAAATCTGATGTCTTAAGTTCAGGCTCACCTAGGTAGTATCACAGCTGTGAAAACAGTCAGAAGCTCTGTCACCCAGACCTGACAAGGTTTGCAGAAGATTACCACAATGAAAATTGAAGTTTCTTGTTGTATCCTATTATCCCCGTTACCCAGCAATAGGGAGGTTTCCTCTGAAACAGCAATGGTGGTGGGTAGAGTCAGCTATTTCATCATGTTGCAGCAATGATCTGAGGATGATTTTGTGATGGGGCTATGGAGGAGCTGGCCTTTTGCAGTTATTTCATCTTCTGCAGAGCAGCAGGGGTCTCTGTGGCTCTTTGGTCATTATTGTCTAGGCAATACAGCTTCGGTTCTCCACCTCAGGATGAGACTACCTTAATTTTGGAGATGCTGCTTAGAATTTTTTAAGCACTTTATATATTTTGTTCTTGTGTGTTTGTTATTTCCCATGGGAAGAAAATATGTAGTTAAATTCAACCAAGTAAATAAGAAGGATTTATTCAGTGTTACATGTAAATCTGAATATGCACAGACCTTGAAGAATTCTCTATAGTGAAAATCAGTGTTTTAAAAGTATTGTCACATTGCTATGCAGAAAATAACAGTTTCCTGATCTCTATGGGTTACTCAGATGCAAGTGAGGACTCTATGTTGGTTTCAGTTTGGCTGTAGTTTTACAGGATAAAAAAATATGGTAAATTTAAAACCATGGCATAGAAAGTGCTCAGAAAAGCACTTTTAGCTGTAATGCCATTTTAATTGCAGGAAGAACTGTCAAAATTCCTCCATCTGTCCTGCAGAACCCCACAAAGTTTGACAAAGTGCACCATGGAGATCTAGTGAGTTTTTTAGCTGGAAGCATTGCCAATTCAGTGCCTGGAAAGCCTTGCATGGGAGATATGCGGGTGTGTTAAGAACATGTGAACACAATGGAGGATTTACAGCCAAGGAGAAAAAGTGATTAAAATTGATTAAGTGAATCCTTACAGTTTTAAAGCACTTTTTGGCTTCACGTTTCTTTCACAGATGTTTTTTCCTGTTTAATGAAAAGAAACAAACAGAACTGCGATGTGACATTGGTGTGGTAGTTGTAGGAGCCTCAGAAAGGACATACTCTTTTCTCTGCACATGTACATGCTCTCTTTGAGATCTACATATTTGGATGCAATATGAATAGACTATATAGCTCTTTAACATTGTCCATTCCTTTCACTGCCAAGTGCGGTGGGGGTTCAGAACATGCAGATACTGTAGAAACAAATCTAGTTTTCAATTGACTACTTTTCAAGCCAAAACATCCAGCATCTTAGTATGAAAATTGTATAACAATAATTAATATGTGCTCCATCTCTATGTATTGAGAAATGAAACACGGGAAATAAAGTGAGCGGATCAGAAATCTCTGTGCTAGTAATGGGGTTGTAGAAATAGAACTTACCATATTTAAAGCAAAGCTGTCAGGATAATAGGAGTAAATGCATAACAGAAGGAAAGGATTAGGAAGATGAAGGTATCTTTGCATTGTTTGGAAATGTATTTTGAAAGATACTTATGTCAAATTTTATTTAAAGAAGGATTCTTAAGCTGGAGCTCTGCACTATTTAATTTCACAGGCTTGGATGGAGTACTTTGTGTTAGATATGTCTGGCAACATAATATACTTCTAAACAAGAATTTTAACTTCAGATGCGAAATAAACCAGACCGGAATCATAAAGACCTTGCCTACATCCAAGAAATATTCCTGTATTTGCTTTGAAAGCATGAGTGTAACTGCACTTGTTCAAGTTCCCTTGCTTGTAGAGCTTGTACAGCTGTAAATGGGACCTGCTGTGTAGAAAGGCTGAGCTTAAACCAGCTCAGTTATACCAGTTCAGCTCCCCAATGGCTTGAACTCCCAGAGGAGATGATGCTCGGCTGTGGGCTTTGTGACACAGTACAACAAAACTGTTTGGAGGAACAGGCTAGTTCTTGAGGATGGTGTTTAAGGCTCTGAGCAAACCCAGGAAGGCGGTTGGTTCACATTTGCAAACATGCGTTTGCAGTCATAGGTTTACTTGGGGGACCAGCATGACGTTAAAATGGGATGTAGTGAAACAAGCATGTTGGAAAATAAAGGCAGTGCTCTTGGCAGGACATTTACTTGTGAAGTGCCAGGTCTTGGTCTCTGCCATGGAATTAACAGCGAGCCGTGCATCTGATTGCAACTGACTTGTTTTCCTTTATGAAGCGACTATTTGGACAGCCAGCTGCACATACACAATAGACATATTTAGAGATTTTAGCCAGAAGTTCCAGAGCATTACGTGAGCTTTTTTCGTATTTTTAGATATTTTTCAGAAACCTTTCCCATCATTTTAAATGTTCAATTAAACAAGGATCTACATTTTATCTGTAAATGTGTTTTTTAAAAATATTTTTATGTATTTATAGAAAAAAAGAATTTATATGTTGTATGATTTACAGCCTTGGAAAAAAATAACATAGTCATAACTTTGCAGTTTTTGTGATGCATGAAGATCAGATTTTTTAATGTTGGTTAATGCTTTACTAATTAAAGTGTGCATGTTAATTAAAGCAGAGGCTAATGTTAATTACCTATATTAATGGAATCTCATGTAGCACCTGCCTGAAGCAATGGGTTCAATTTTCAAAATATCTCAATTAAGGCTGAAACTTTTGATTTGCATCTAGTAGGGTTTCAATTAACTGCATTGCAAACTTAAATAACACACTTAAAGGGATAATATCACCAATCACATGCAGCACAGTGGAATTGGTCGGTTCAATTATTGACTATGGCTGTGAGAGCTTTCACAGTTGGTAGGTAAGTACTGTGGTATTGGCAAGTGATTATTGTCTAGGGCTGTCATCACTTCTGTGGCTGTTGTAAGAGAGGTGTTAAATTGCTGTTCTTGGGCCTCACTGCAATTCCATTGTTGAGGGAGATGAAAATAGAAAGGTGTTTGCTCACGCCCAGAGTTTAATGGTGAAGACTCAGCTTGTTCCTCTGAAATAAATGACCACTATTCCATGACAGGGTAAGGCATTTTATCAAATGGGAAAGCAGTGTTTGTGATAAAGTATGCAATGTTGCGGTGTGCTTCTCAGCCAAACCAAGAGATGTGATTGTATTCCCAATCTCCGTTTCAGCCACCACAGCATTGCGTGTTGACATAGGAGCTTTTAATGAGCAGCTTCAGGAAGCGATTAACAAAGCACTAGAAATAGATGCAATCATGCTGATTGGAAATTCTACCTAAGCTCCATAAACAAGACTGTAATGTCCTGCTACCATACAACTTTCTGTGGTAATTATGCCTGATAGCTTCAAGACTTGAACTTTTAATCTGAACCTACTCCAGTATGACATTGATGGTTCAGTTATAACAAAACCAAGATCCAAAAAAAGCATGTGAACCTTTGTTGGTGTGGACAGACAGCTGAAGAATGGCTGTAGGGTTCTGTAGTAGGATCCAAACTTGGTTTGTGTGTGCAATGCAAATGTATCTTCGAGCATAATTCCTATGTGGCCTCTGTGGAAACAGACCATTAGACAGTCAGTTTTCAACCACGCAAAGAGAACCTGGAGCACAGGGTTAGCCTGTGGCTACATATTTACTCTTAAAAGTGTCTTTGGGGCCTGAATCATCCTACTACAGTGGGTGCTGACCCATGTGTGAAATAGATTCCTGTGCCCGTTACTAAAAACTGTAATACTCTGTTGTAACGCTCAGGCTTAGTGATTCCATTTTAATTAAAGCTATGACAAACACACAAAAAAAATCTTCACAGTATCAATCAATCTGTTTGAGGAATTTGTGAGATTAGATAAAATCCTTTTACCAAACTGCATTTAAAATATTTGTTTTAAAATACTGTAATAACCCTTGACTTAATGAGTTATCAGTTTATGACCTCTCTTGGGTCTAGATTAATCAGTGTGTAATGATTTTTGTTGCTAGTTTCACTTGTAAGGAGCCTGTGTCCCCTGCAATGTTGTAAGGTCATTAAGATGGTTTAGAACTCACATTTTTTTTTGTCTCTGGAAACAGAAAAGGTCTGTCATAATCTGAGTGCTCAGAATCCCCCATGCAGTAATGCTCAACTTCTTTGCCAGTATAATGATTTTTACATGCTCTCTGTAGCCACAAAGTATTTTCTTATTTATGGTTACTGGAAATGTGCATCTTTTAATTAAAGCTTTCCCTTGACAGATACTTTTTTAGAAAATTAATTTCAGATTCCTTGAGTCAATAGGAATCTTATTTTAGCTGCAGAAAAGTCATGTTTTTCATGGGCCAGGGGTTAAAATAAAAAGATGCATCAGGTATACATATTATATTGTGATATGTTATTGCCATCTCAGTTATTCTTTCTGATACTGTTTGGAGAGAAAAGATAATATTATGCAACTGTATGGTCACATGAACGTTTGTTACACACATGTCATCTTTGGACATCTACATCCTGAGAGGGATGATTTTGCTATTCTCTCTGCTTTGGACCTGGGTCCTTTTCCTAGTGAAGTTTAAATACTTGTTCATACCCATTCAAATATGTGTCTAAACCCAAGTAAAAACAACCAAAACTGTTTGTTGGACTCTGGGTAGTACAGAACATTGTGACAAGACATTTGACATCAATTTGGCAATTTTAACTGCATTTTAAACAAGAAATAATACAGCACCAAATGGGCAGTATCTTGTGTAACGGTCATGTCTTTGATGAAAATCTGTTGAAATCATTGTATTTACAAGATTACTGAGTTTAGGTCTCTGTGGGTATTAGTTGGCCCAAAGGCACTTAGCCAATTAAGGCTATTGGAAAAAATGAAAGCAATCCAACCTGAAGCTTTCTGAAAGGAATCTTTAATACCATTTACAGCTCTTGTTGTATAGGGACTATACAGCACTTTCAGTATCTTGGGTATGCTTGGGCTGGTTTTATTTTGGTTTATTTAGGTAGATATGGGAGATAGAAAAAAGTTCAATTACTTGTTCAAATTTTGAAATAATCTTGCACCAAAAGCATCCTGAACAAGTGATTCTATATAATTGTTTTATTAGGGAACAAGGAAGAATGCTGCTCTGCAATGTGAGTGGATTTTTGCCGATTTGTAAGGCACGCCTGTAACGGCTTTTCCAGCCTCCATAATTATGTGATTCTGTTGTGATTCCTAGGGTTTGGTGTATGTGCCCCTCCTGGCATGTTTGCTTTATGAATAAGTGAAGACCTTGAGTGCTTTAGCCAAACCAGCTTTGTAGGTCTGAGCCTGGAGTTATGACAAGTTTTCAGGAGAGGTCTTGGAGAAGACTAAAACACCTCTAAGTACAGAAGACACAGTCTGTGGTACTGTGAGGTTTTTGACAAAAGTGGAAAGAGCAAATGGTTGAGTCGCATTAGAGAGTTATGGATTAGAACGTGTGGTGTATTTTTCAGAGGGTTATGCAATCTTTACTCTGGCAAAATTCCCTTTTAGGCTGTGGAAAGCTTTCCTAAATACAGTATCTGAAGTCTCTTGAGTGCTGGATATTGGCTTTTCTTTTAAAGTTATTTTTGGAGCTTTGACACACATAACATAGATGTGACTCCAAATCTATCTTAAAGTGCTGAGATAAAAGGTTTCCACTCAATTTTGTCTTGGTAATGCTGTAAGTGTTATCACATTAGAATCCTTGTCACAGTAAAGGTGTCTGACATGTTTCTGGGAAGGCAGCATTCCTGGAAGAATAGTTTTTATTGTTAGAAAAGAGAGGTCACTTCTGTTATGTTTCAGGGCTTTAATTGTTCTGTTACTTTGTCTTAGCTGTGAACAGTCTGCCTACATGACTGGATCATTCGTAATATTTTTTATGTAGATGCAAACTGGAGGTTTTTAAAAATAATTTTATATCACATCTGTTTTTACTGCATGTTGCTGCATGTCTCTAGAGGCAAACAGCATTTTTATTTTCAAGTAAATTTATATTAGTTACAGTCTCCAGCTGTTTTAGATAGAGTATCATTTCCTGTTGTACAGTTTCCAGGACAATTCCCTTTTTTTCTTCTCAGAAGAATGAGAAATTTAATTTAACAAAGACATCCTATAATTGCCTTTGTATCTAGCAAGGTATCTAGCAATCTAAATATTTTATTTTATTTAAAACATCTGTTTACAGAATATCATATGACTGTACAAGCCCGTATCAGCCTTCTGAAAGACAGCTGCTGCCACTTTTATTTAATTTATAAGAGACCAACAAAATTGCTCCTTAAGATAAAGCCCGTCTGCCACTGAGTCATATATAAAAAAATTTTGCAAGATGAAAATTGCTTGCATTTACAGTTCTTGTGAAACTAATCTAGGTCTTTTTCAAATTTAGAAGCATCGTTTTTCCTTTTCCCTCTGCCCCCCGCCCCCCCATCACTATGGAAACATATGAGCTTTACGTACACATTTTTTAGAAGCTCATTTTATTAAGATTGAAGGTACATTTCTTTTTAAGATGAAATGCAAACTAGAGTCGCATCTTAATTGCTTGCTTGTGGGATCTATTTATCTCCTGCTACCTTCATTTTCACAAACATTTGGTGCAAATTATACTAGTCACAGTTTTCACGTAGTTTTTCAGAAAATATGTAGGGGAAGTGATAATATCAATAGGGAGTTTTAGCTGGTTTTTGTCATAAGCTTTGTTTGCAGTGGTCATAAACTGTTGTATGAAGCAACTCACACTGAAAAGAAAATGTTTAATAGATAGTATCAATTTAGGCACAGGAGCCATCCTAGAAAAATAGACATAGGCATTCTAAATAAGACAAGTTTGCCTTTTCCAGGGAAGTAATCAAAATATTCCTTTTTGGAGAACTAAGAGTACGAAAGGAAAATGTTTATGGTTCCCTACTGGCACACAGTTATGATTGACAGGAAAAACCAACATGTATGCCACATGAGACATCTTGTTCAGGAACTTTCAGGAGGGTAGTAAATTGGTGTTGGCACAAACACAAAAAAATAAAATGACTTGATTCAGCAGTTTTCAATTCTAAATCCCCATGCTCCAAAGAAAGAAGTAAATATTCATCAAATGATCAAAATTTATATTGATTTTTATTCTGCATTAGCAGCTCAAAGTCAAGATTCTTGACAGGGTGGATGTCGGTTTGAATGATTCTCTTTGAAATAAGGATGCAGGCACTGGGCTGAGTGCTACTGTGCATTCCTGAACCATAGGAAAAGACTATTAGAACCCTGGGAAGCTAAATTTTTTAAAGAATGGTATAAAGGCATCCTTGTTCTATACTGTTTTCATAACTAAATTGCTCTTATTAGCATGTAAAGTAATTCTTGTTGTTTCTGCTTTACTCCATCCTTTCCATTATCATCTAAGGACAACTTTTCTATCCCACTTCAAAGGGGAACATTAGTTCACATCCTATAGTAACTGAGTTAATACCAGCACTTCCCGAAGTGAGTGGGTTTTAGAGTGAAGTGCCAGTCTGGCACAGCAAAGGAAGCAGAGATTGTATCTGCACATTATACATCTTTAATTTTGCGGTTTCTGCCAGGGAGTAAATAAAGACCTTGGGGGAGGGGAGGGGGGAAGGAGGATGGAAATCCAGGGGAAGAGAATATGAGCATGAAAGCAGCACTGAAACACAAATGTGATGACTGTGATTACCGAGCTGTGAGATTTAATGAGAAAGCCTGTATTAGAGTGAAGTAGAAAATCATAACCATCACCTCCAGTCTATAGCAGTATAATTGGATCTCAGCCCCAGCAAAAAGTAAATAAATAAGTTAGTGACATTTTTAACAAACTTAAATATATTGAGGATAAAGGGGGAAGTTATCTCCATTACTGTTCTGTTGCAGTGTATTTGGGGTTTTCTAAGTATCTCAGTTTGCATTAAAATGAGATTCATTGTCATAAAATGGGAGAAGTAAGTATGAGTTTGTGGGAGGGTTAAATAAAAAGCAAAGTGAGGCAGAAATACTGTAACTATCAAAGTGTTAACAAATTTCCCAAACGTCCTAGGTGCTTACAATTCAGCAAACATCTTTAACAGCACAGCTTTAAAATTAAATTTTACAAACATTATGGGTAATGCTTTAATAGCATGCAAATTGCAATGAAGTCAGCAGCAGCAGAGCTGACCTCTCAGCAATACAAATATTTTATGTTTAAAACAGTTATCTTCTCCCACTTCCCTCTACCTCAGTAGATGTCAGGTGCTTTAGGAGGCTCCTCATCTGAGGATCATAAATATACTCAAAGGACCAGCAGTCTGTGCCTGCTTTTTATACCTGGTGAGACAGTTGTACAAATCAACACACCAAGCTATGTGTTTTGCTGTGGCTGCAACAACTACTCATATTTTTACTAATAATGTTTTTTTTAGTTTCCTTTGAGTGTTTTTAATTTTCTGTTTCTCATTTTCTTCAAAAATATAAATATAGATTTCACATGCGAGCAAGAAAAATAATGTACAGAGACAAATACTTAGCACACATTTTCCTGCTGTTATGAAATTCATTAACGTGTAGCTTTTATCCTCCCTCATAGTCTGTCTACTCTTATATAATCTTGCAGAGGAGGCAGAGTCCTCTGTTCATTTCTTTAGGTCACTAATAGTTCAATACCTAGAAAGTTTTGGGGAAAATAAATGATCATTTCTCCCTGTAAAAGGAGAAAAAGTCATCTTAATTCAAAACAAACCACAAAACCAACACAAACCGAGACCACTTACAATGTAGAGTAAGAAAACATTGCCATCTCTAGGGGTAATATAGCATCAGACAGTTTATCTAGGTGTGGAAGGAATCTCCTGGAATTTCAGAACAAATCAGTAAGCATTCAGTGGGAGATACACATAGTGTAAGAGATTGTGGAAGTAGTTGTTAAACATCTATTTTTGTAATGATTTGCTTAATAAATGTGAAGCACTTCTCAGGCATATGTAAGTTTAAAAGAGAGATACTCACTAAAAAAGCCAATCTGTTTATGCGTTCCTTTAAATAATTGCTGTATAACATGCTCACTACCCACTTCTACATTCTGTGTAAGTTTCTTTCAGTATAAATAACGGAACTATGCAAAAATATCTGTTAATCATGAAGGGTATCCAAACATAAAGCAGGGGTACGATTGCAGTAGGGCAAAAGTAATTAAAAAATAATGTGTATTGCTAAAGAATCTTCAGGTTCATGAATTGCCAGTATAAATAACTAACTTCCTTATATTTACTTCCAGTAAGATTTTTCAGTGCAAAGAATTCAGATAACTTGGAAACCACTTTCTACAAACAAGGTATCAGGTTTCACTTCACCATAAGGCAGTAGATCTCCCAGTGGTGAGAAAACAGATCTTTCAAGATGTGGACAAATTAGATCCCTGACCACAATCTTCCAGGCAGAAGCCATAACATTTTCATATGAGTTCAGCCATGCTTTCATGGGGTGTGTTGGGCAGTTTTCTCTAGGAGCTATTAGTTTTGCAAGATCTATTTTATCTCTATTTTTAAATGGAAAAGTACGTGAATCTGCTGCATGGTTGGAGTGGAGGAACACGCGCCATCACTCTGGAGTTTCCTTTCCACATATGTGCTGTCCCAAATTCTGAACAGTGGTGATGTTAACCTTATAGGCTTGGCCATTCTGAGTGCCCAGCCCTGTGTATGAAGTTAGGTGCACTGCCTGTGCCTATGGTTTGGGACACAAGCCATCGAGAGGAGCGTGACTTTTAGAATGATCAGGGCTTTGGATGATCAGCAGTCTTTAACAATCTCGTTTTAAAGCCTCTTCATTGCTTCAAAAGAGCAAATAGGCAGTGGTAGGAACAATAAGAACTGTGCAAATAGTGGAGGTTTTAATTAAGTTTACAATTTTAGCACATTGTAGAAAGACTTTCTGTGTCAGACTAGTCTTTCCTCTTCTTGACTACTTGGGGATCTCAAGGCTGGCCTGAAAGTTATTCGACCTTTTGCTTAAGTACAACATGTCTGTCTTCTCTCATAACTGTTTTCTCTACCAGACTACCAGACAGGACAGAGACCAAGACAAAAGGTCATGTTGATGATGAATTGCTACTTTAATAGCACAACAACTTCTGTGTTTGCCAGAATGGGAATGTTTGAGCTCGCAGTTCTTATGGCACATGAAGAGGTGTCACTGAAGGAGCTGGAAGGTGTGTGGAAGTTGTGATGAAATTCCCTCTGTATGGTGATGGCTTTGGCTGGATCTGCAGCCCCAATTTGTGTGTTCTCCCTGGGTTTCGAATGCACTTTTCTGGCATCCCAGCCCTTTCTGTTGTCATACTAAGCCTCTTCCCCACCTGGTCCTCGATTAACACAAACCCTTCTTTTGCATCCTGCCTGTCACTCACTTGTTCTGCAGGCTGGAGTTACAGACCTGCAAGACAAGAAAAGTACTAAGAGATAGTGGCCATTGTTCAGTTCTCATTCGTACAAGGACTTTTTTCACCTGGCAATTTTGGGATATTATTGTCAGAAACTATTCAGAGTCTTGGAAGTCTCTGGAGAGGTCAATCCTTTCATACTTTTCTTCAGTGCTTTCTGGTATTTGTGGTATAGGGAACTTCTCTGGGTATACAGCAGAGGTCTGTTTGATGCACAGGGCATGCCATGCTCATGTGTTGTATTTAGTGTTGCACTGAGCAGAACCGAAGGCAGGGAGACAGCCAGGAATTAGACATCAGAGGTCCAGATTTTAAATTAACAGCTTGATCAGGACACCTCCATGGATTTGCCCAGACAATGCTGCCGAGGCCACACTACTGATTACATTTCCACTCCACAGTCCTGAAGTCAAAGGCCATGTTCCTAATCTTTATAACAAAACAGAAAAAATCCCCTCTATGTATTCCTGAAAGCCAAGGGAAACCCTACAAAAAATATTGCTGTTATTTACTGCCTTATTTTTTTTCTACCCTGTTATTTCTGATGGCTCTGGACACTGGCTTCAAGTTCTACTTTTTATAACACAGCCCCACTCTATCTAAAATTTCATTTAATGGTTCCTGTGGACAGGCTTAAAATTCACTGTGCTGTTACTGCTGTTAGTTAAACTCTATGATGAGTTCAAGTACCTTCATCACTAAGTTCTATTCTTCTCGTTCTATGTGGAGGTTTCACATTGTTGTGATGGTTTTGGTACATCAAAAAACAAAGTGATAAAGTTCTGAGATTTATGATGATAAAAACACTTTGCTAAGTTTTTAACTGGTAACAAGCATGCCCTGATTAACAGAATTAATTTCCTGCATGATCAAAACACAGCGTATCCTTTGTAATCGAACTATCAAATGTGCAGCTCTCAGTAAACACATTTCATGATATAGGATTATTTTTTAATCTGATTCTGTCTTGAGAGAGTGCAAGATAAAGGATGGAAGAGGCAGGGGAGCCAAAAGCAGGAAGGGTAACAGACTAAAAAGAAGTTAACTGCAAGATCCCTGTTTCAGTTACTACAATGAGGTGGGGAAAGAGGAAAATAAAAAAAAAACAACAGCAGAGTTACCAACCTGCTTCAACAGCAAAACCAAATGCCTACACTTAGGGTAGAAGCTTCACTTCCAGTAAGTCACTTGAAGTCCAAGAAGCTTAACATTGCCAAGTGCAGGACTTGATCTTAAAAGTATTTTTCAACATAAATAATTCTGTGATATTCTTATGCGATGCTATTTAAAATGCCTAAGGAACTTCTTGGACATACTGCTTCTACTCTGTGTTCAGCAACAGAAGACCTCTTGGCTGACTGTGGCAATGGAGTGGTGGACGAACAAGTCTGTCTGTATAGAGTCTGGTCAAACTCTTGCCCTCCAAATAACTTTTTCTGTAAGCTGCATCTCCATGGAAGGTATTTTGAGCTATTGTCCTGGTTTGAGTATTCCTTAACATAATTTTATTCAGTAGCTGCATCTGTGACAGCCGGGGTCCATTTCATGCCCTGTAATAAAGCTTTCTCCACAACTTTATAATGTGGAGAGATAGAATATTGTGACAGAATAGAATGAGAAAATGCTTGAGGGCACAGATATGACCACATAAATGCTCCTGTGATAACTTAATTCTGGTAAGGCATTACTCCCAATGTTATGTCTCAAGAAATTCACCAATTACAAAGATATAAAGAATGCCATGCTGAGATGTACATCCTCTTAGAAAGGTGCAGCTGAGTTTGCACTTCTGTAAAACAGGTGAGCCTTCTGAGACTGTCTCCTGCAGAATGTCACCTGGCCAACTCCTTGTTTGGCAGATAACAGAATTTGTGCTTTAAGAGACAATGTTTTTATCCAGCCTAAATTCAACCAATGGCAGAGAACTGGGGTATGTCTGTATTTCATATGTCATTTCAGAGTATAGTGTGGCAGATGTATAACTTCTCTACTGCACTGCAGAGAAAGGATAATACAAGGTAAGAGACTTTAGTAATACAAATTCAATGCAGTGTATTGTAATTAGCATATTTAAAACACAGAATAGTTTGCTTACAGTAACGTAGTTTACCACAAAAGGCTTGTTCTCCTTAGGAAACATAGTCTGAAAATACTTTCGTATCAAAATCAATTTAGTGATATTTATCTAGTACATTCCAGTATTAAAGCATTCTGCAGCAGAACATTGCTGGAGCCAAATTCTCTTCTCCAGTTGGCACTGGTGTAAATGTTGAGTCTCTTATTTGACCCTATATATGACCCCTATATATTTGACCTTTCAATCTCCTTCTTCCCAAGTAATAGCCATTATCCCTTGTCTTGTCCTTCTCCACTTCAGAATAAGGTCATCTTAACATGTAGGCCTAACAAGAAATACAATGTGTTGTCATTGATTTGTATTGTCACTGATTACCCATCTGTGTTACAGAGTGATCCGTAGAGTATAGGACGTTCTGTGTTGTCATGCAAAGGCAGTCATAAGGAACAGGTTCTGCACCCCAGGCTCCCTTGGTTTATTTATAAGGTCTTGCTTTTTAGAAAATGAGTTTTCTGACAATAGCCTTGAAAATGTTTACTATTATTAATCGATCACTAGAACTGAATATTTGGCACTAGTACAGCATTTTTTCCACTGTTTTTCCCCAGAGTCTACTGTTTTTTCATAGTCTTGTTCAGAGATTGGATCCTCAAGGCTCAGTAAAATGAGAGCATTCTGTCATTTGATTATTGGAAATAACTCAGTTTAATTTACAACACAATTTTGTAAACTCATTCCATTCTGGTAGGACAGCAACCATTAGGGAATCTGTACAAGTGTATAACCAGACCATCACCAGCATCTTACCTGTGTTTTTACTGTAAAAATGGTCTCTTAGAAGGGAAGTGTGAAGTGCAAAAAATCCACTGAGTATCACTCCTTGGCATTCTTTTTTTATGTTCAGTTTTTCACTGGTTCTGATTTGAAACACCCTCTGAAAAAAAAGAAGAAACTGAATTTCACTTCTAAGATGGGGCAAACAGGCTAAATGAATGACTGCCTCCCAGCCAGTTTCTATTACCTACATTTAGGATGACGCATATCTCAGTAGACATTCTCGGGATTTTCTACACATCTGTGCCCATAGAAATGTGTTTGTGGTAGAGATTAAGTTATTATGAAACAAGAACGTATCTGTAGGGCAATCTGCAATGCACACTTAAAATAAGCTAGAAGGTAAAGCAAGTAGCTTTTCTATGTTTGATTAGCAATTAATAAAGTAGCTACTTTATTTTACCAGAATAGTGCAAAACTAGTCCTTCGTCACTAGAGATTTTAAGTTGAAAAACTGCAGTAGATTGATTGTCTGTCTGTGCTGTGTACTGTTTTCTAGACTGTGCTTTGTGCCAGTTAGTTCAGCTTCTGCAGATTGTAGGTTTTTGAGGCTTAAACTGATCAATACCTACTCGAGGTCTTCAAAGCTCGCTTGGAATTGCAGTTGATATCTGTAGAACAGGGACAAAAACTGCTAAAGTACAACAGTGAGATAGATGAATTCATACAGAAAAGAAACCAGAGAGATCCATCTGAGATGCTGCACTGCCGGAGTTGTAGTTGCTCTAAGTACTTGCAATCGTTGAAGACAGAAATTGGGTTTGAAAACAAAAATAGTTGATTTATAGAGGGAAAGTATTTGCGGTACAAGAACTGGGACACAACTGCTCGTACTCAGGATTTGTACAGTGTGGTGGTGATGGAATCCTCAGTATAAGAGGGCCTTACAGCTGCTGGGAAGAAATGGTAGATTCCTATTCATCCCTCTCCATATATTCATTTACCTTTTCCATCCTGCTTTTCCTTCCTTTCACTGTTTTATTTAATCCTCCTTTTTCTTCTCCCATTTTCCATATTCACAAATGATTTGCCTATTTACAAATATTTTTGCAAGTGAAAAGAGAATGAAAGATCTGTGAAAAGCTTCTTTCTTTATCTTTCCTTTTTTATTTCTTTAGTTATATTTTAACATAGAGGAAATCAGAGGGGAATTAGAAGATGCAAAACCAACAGTTTGTCTCAAGTGTTGTGATAGTTGTCTGTTTCAGAAGTAGCAATTGCTTGTGAAATTCAGAACTGAGCTTTAATTCCTGTGTGCGAGGTTCCTGTGTTTATGCTCCATGTGAATTCCCTCCTTTCAGAGTACTGGGCTGGGGAGGAAGTTACTTGTATACAGGACTTCAACAACAGGCCCCCAAAACTCGCCAAAAAACCCCACCCTAAAAACCCCTAGGAAAAAAGCAAGAATTACTTATGTTGATTTCCAAATCCACCCTGAAAATCAGGAAATTATTTCATTAAAATTTTCCACAAGATTTCATCTCTAAGCTTGAAATAATCACAGGTAACTTTAATTGATAATGTCGTTTTTAAGAAGTTACTGCTCACTCACAACGGGGCTTCAGACTGAAAGTGTTGTGTTCACCATGACTAAAGTAGTCAGTGGGTAACTGCTTTCTGGTAAGAATAACAAAATTATAGCAGCCTCGTGTGGAAAATAGAGAATACTGGGCTGGAAAATTATCCTTACTGGTGGGGATACCTTCCAAGAAAGACATTTTATCAGGAGTATGGGAGTGGATTGTTCATTAGTTTAAATGAAAATGTACTTGGGAGCTGAAGTGGAACAGGAAGGTGATGGTGTTTGTTTATTTGCTGCTTTGGTCAGTTTAGAGTCACGCAAACAGCAACTTTAATTATAGTTTCTTAGCAAAGAGCATGCTTTATAGCCCACTCAAACCTTAATGTTTTACTCTAGTGAATAGTCTCAACAAGTTAGTCTTGTGTTCAAGTAACTTTTCTTCACTGGCAACCCAGTGTGGTTTAATTTTCCGTTACTTTAGACTAGGTGAGAGAGCCTTGTAGTTCACTGATGTTCACACTGAAAGACCTGCATGGTTTACTTCAAATTTTTATCTCCTATCTCTTGGGAAAATGGCCAGTAGGTTTTGTTGGGTTTTTTTAACTTCTCAAAACTGTACTTGGGTTTACTGCCAAGCATAACAAATATCTTTGTAAGAAGCAACTAAGAGAGAAAGCTGTTTGGAGATTTTAAAGGAAACTGTAATTTCCAGATCGGCTACATTATTGGTGAAAAGAATGGGGTGAGAGGGTGACAGAACACTGGAACAGGCTGCCCAGAACGGTTGTGGAGTATCCTCTGGAGACATTCAAAACCCTCCTGAATGCATTCCTATGCAACTACTGTAGGTTATCCTGCTCTTGCAGAGGGGTTGGACTAGATGATCTTCCAACACCTAACTTTCTGTGATTCTGTGAAAAATTGCACCAAGTCAAGGCATGAGCAAAACAGGTAACTTTTCACAACAAGATTATCAAGACATTCCAACCTGCCTTCAGACCTTCCTTAACGACATTCTTCAGTGCCTGTTTCCCTTCTCTTGGGTGCACTTTCCCTAGATTTTGCAGATTTTTTCCCCCTTTCCTCTCTAGCCCTTTCACTGCTTTCTCTTTAGAGCTGCTGTTGTTCCGTAGGTTGGTAACTCCACCGTGCTGTCGGCAGCCAAGGGAGCTCCTCACTCACCTGCCTCTCACAACAGAAAATGCAAGAGTCAGTCCTTACACAAAATCTCCTCTGTGCTTGTGGCATTCACTTGCCACAGTGGCAAGCATTCGCCTCCTAATGGAAGTAAGAGTGTGTAGGTACACACAAGTAGCAGTTTGTGAAGCGTTATCAGAATTTTTAATGTGTTTTTCTTTTGGGGAAGCATATTAAAAGAAAACAATAGCATATTGGTCCCAAAGTGCTTTTGAACTTACTCTACCCTCTGTTCTTTGTCCTGTTCCTAGGGGCAAGTGTGGCAAACAGCAGATTTCATGCTTTTATCATCTGGTTGTCTGAGCCTCAGAATCAAACTGATCACCACAGCTGCAATAAATAAAGTGTCTATTCAATAAGTTATGATGCCTAATATTATTCAACATTCTTCTGGCCAGGCACAGGGTCTGATGGAAACGGCATATCTCACTCACTGCCTTTTCCCTTGCAATTAAAATTGCCGAGTAATCAGTGGGTGCCAGATACAGGAAAGCAGAATGTGAATAATGCCAGTTTGCTTGGGTTTGCTTACACTGACCATTTGAAACACAAATTTCTATTGCAATATGGCTTTCATTAATTATAAATCTCAGGCAATGCGTTACCAGTATCAGTCTTGAAACCTTGTAAGAAATGTGATTTTACATATCTACCTGTTCTGTCATAGTCTATGATTCCTGACATGTCTTTTTTATTCATATCCAGACATTGTTATGCAGCATTTGATTGGATATACATCTCATGGAATATACAGCACATTCTCTGATAGAAACCTAAATACTTCAGTTGTAGCATTTGGCAACACACTTTTCTCTGACTTAATGGTTCAGCCTTTTTGACTGTTATGCAAGGAGGAAAATGATGGTGTGAGTCACTTGGTTAAAACTGTTGCAGTCCAAAAGTATTTGTTTTAAATGCATTCTTTCAGATTTTTTTTTTAAAGATCTGTTGTGTGCTTTTTTTCTCTTTGTTTTCTTTTTCTAGGCTGAGGTTCAGCTATGCTATCTGGAAGCACAAAGAGATGCTGTTGAACAGATGTCCTTAAAGCTGTACAGTGAGCAGTACAACAGCAGTAGCAAGCGAAAGGAAGAGTTTGCTGATATGTCAAAAGTTCACACAGTGGGAAGTAATGGGTAGGGAACTATTCTTTTTGTTGTTTTATTCTCACTGATGTGTACTTTTTTTTACATGATGTATTTTTCTTACTTCTGGTTAACCAGGTTTGTTCTTCCTAGGCCAAGAGGTAGGGAAGAACTCTTTACTTATTTTTTTTCCCCTATATGAATGCAACAAATAATGGGGTTTGGAAAGTTTATCCAAATCATGGTTTGTTCATTGGACTATCTAACGTCATCTAATAGAAATCCATTATTTTGATTTTTAAAAAGGCAATGTGTTCTTTTCCTTCAGGCTTTTCTCCTTCAATGACTTCGTATCTTTTGATTTCTTAGCATCTTCCAAGGAAGCATCTTTATAATGTATTAATACCTCTGCAACACAGTTATCTATCATCATTATTTGTACTAGGAACTAGAAAATGCTAATGTGAATCCATTCACTTAGAGCTCAACAATTCAAACATCCTAATTTTGTCCTTGCAGAAAGCTTTAGTTTGAACACATACTCACACAGACACATCTATTGTATGTGAAGGTGTATGTATAAAAACACTCTTCCTTACTAGTTTGAGTAAATAACGGTGGATAAGTTTATCAGTGGATAATGCTAAAATGAAATTTTGCTGCCCTTCCCTTTTTCACAGCCAAGAAAATTTACAGTTGTGATTTTAGACATTTTAAGTTTTTTTGAAAACACTATTTTCCAACTCTGACGTCCCCAAAACAAACATTGTAACACACCTGTGAGTTCACAACATTGTGAGGCAAAAGCAGTTCAAAGGAGCTGACTAGAGCTCGTTTTTTGGGTACCCTCATCCTAATAGAAGCTTTCTCCTAACCAATAACTACAGCAGAACTTTTGCCTGCAGTTTCCTATGCAAGGAAAGTAATTGACTAAGATGTTCCTGAGTTCTTTATCTCCAGAACTTCCTTTTCCAATTGCGAACTCAATGTTGAGGTCTTGGAAACACAGTTTTTATTGAATTAGCGACTGTAAGGATAAATGAGCCTTGTAAACATCCCCTCTTATTATACGGAAAGATGACTGTTTTAGAAAAGTTGATGTGAGCTAATTATGTAGGATTACTGAGATCTTGATTACATATGCAGAAATCTGTCAGATTCTCAAACATGCCAATGCAGCTAGTGCGAACCACAAAAATAATTTGATGGGAATTGGTGTTGTATGTATGTATGAATGTATACCAGGGGCTACGTGTTCAAAAACATCTTCTAATTTTGCAGCCGCAGGTGAATTGTGAGCAAGACTTAAGGGTAGAACTTTGTGTAGGATGTAAAAGACAGTAAGACATAAACAGACATTTGCTTTTATTCAGGATACTGGATAGAAATCTTTTTAAGCCTCATGGAAAAATCCAGTTTGTAAATCTACATGGCATAAGTGTAAAGAAAACAGGCTCTTAAATGCACTTGTTTGCTCCCATAATTATTTGCTGGGACTGGTAATCTACCAGTGTCCCCCAGGTTTTCTGTGCTGTGACTTCTAAATGAGCCCTTAGAGGCTCAGTGACGGTTTAATGGGCCGGAGGAGCAGAGGGAGAAAAATACAGTTCCATGTATTCAGCCATTACACATTCTAGGGTGTGCTGAATTCAGATGACAAACTTCCAGTTGAACCAGTCTAAAATGTCATCTTGAACACGATCAGAAGGCTCTACAAGGAGAATGAGTTACTGCAGATGGAGAATTGTTTATGTAGTGAGGGGAAGGATTTGGGAGGTGCCGAATCTGGGATAGCTAAACTGGGCTATGTAAGGTAGTATCTGCAGAACAGGGTGTTGATAGCGGGTCTATAAAAACAGATTTCATACAGAGCAGAGGTCTCGTTACAACAATAGACATTCACCTATACGGAAATGGCTGAAATGACACTGAAACAGAATGGATACCCACTGAAGGATTACACCAGCTACCCAGGCAGCAAGATACAGCCAAGAGTAACTGAGAGCAGCTTCACATTGTTGGAAACATTGCGCCTCCTCAAAACTGGGGAGGAGCTTGTACAGGTCCTATTGGATATATGGGTACAGTATTTACAGTGCCAGTGTACAACGTGAAGGACATACCCTGGGATCCTGTCAACACCTAGTCCTAGATTTGCAAGGATGAGGCTTTGAGATGAATGCATTAGAGGGGGCTTCAAGCATGCACATAAAATACAGCAGTTATAAAGCTGCTAAGGTCAGAACTCTTAGATTTCTTCTATATCCTCCTAATAAAAACATGTGGAAGTAGTTGCAAAAAATGATGACCCAGAAACTTGAAAGAACTTTTTGTCTGGCTGGATTTTTGGTAAGCATACCAGTGTGTTTACAGTACTTCCAAATACCATGTGAGTTATGCCATCAAAGAAATAATACAAACTGGAAGTGTCTGTTAAACATAGGGAAAAGGGCTGATGGAAATAGCTTCACATTCCATTTTATTTATTAATGCCACAGACGAACTGGTTTTCTCATGAGAAAGGTGCTCATGAATTTTCATTCAAAATAATAAATTGATGTCCACATTTTAAGAAATATGTTTAGGGTTCAGGGGATTAGACATGCAACTCTGCATATCTGATTCCCTGTTTACCGAGATAAAATATACTTCTTAATGTCATTGTAGTTATAATGTAGCTAATGGCTTCAGGTTATTAACCGACAAACCAATATTAAGGAAGCTGTAGTTACCCCCACTTTAACTAACACTACAGCAGCCTTGCTGGCAAGGTTTGAGTATGTTTAATGGAGAAATTTTTTTTAATAAACAGATTACCTGATGTATTAATTTTTTACCAATCAGTGCATTTGGATAATTAAACAAAATTAGATTTTTTGTTTCTGTAGTTCTTCCATCTGTAACACATCAGTATTGCAGAAGTTATGCTTCTCCCTGATTCTGCCTGTGGCAATATGAAAAAAAAAAAGATCTGCTAAGCCCAGAAAAAAATAGTTTCTGAAGAAAAAAGAAATATTCAACATACCACGGAAATACTGACAGGTACATTTTAATCTTAACCTGTCACTGGTCCTACCATTGCTAGATTTTCTGAATATCTTTTTAGCAGCTTAGTAACTTACATCCTCTTCCAAATGGTAGTTTGATAGTAATCAGTAGGTCCATCTATTTAGATGTCAGGAATATGTCTTTAAAAGTATGCCTTTATTGTAATTATTAAAACCATAGTCATCAAATTTTAAAAAAACAATTGTTGCTGCTTTGTAAGCTGACTTTACTATCTTCTGGCTCAAAAAAAACCCCTTCCATGGACAGTTTGCTTTAAAATGCATCCAGGCTACTTCATTTTTACAGCAGAACACAAAAACCAGAGAATAAGCACAGTATGTAAATTAGGGGGAGGGCAAAAAACGAACCCCATTGCATCTTACATCCCTTTCTGGGCTTTTTCCACTGGTTCCTCTCACTGTTCGCTTTGGTTTGAGTTCTTCTTTAGAACTTCAGCTAGAAATCAAAATGTTCAGCTGTTTCCTAGTACTTATCTGGGTTGTATAAAGGTCAGGGAAAAGTGCTTTTGTGTGTCTTTAAAGGATTGGTTCAATCCATTACAGCAATAAATGGACCCATTTGGACTGTAACTAAGATGTGGTGCTATAGATGCAAAGCACGTGTTAGGATCCAGCACATCTTCTGCCTATTAGAATAAAATCCCAGTCCACATCCTGGGGCAGTTTCCAAAGGCATCCCATCCCATTCTGGCAGCAGCAGGTCATGAACTTTAGATGTAGGCTTTGTTTCCCATCATCTTCATCATTTCCATTTTTCACTAGTCCAAACTGTCCAAGTCCAACTGAATATGTACCAATTTATGTGAAATGAAAACTGGCCTCTTATATCAGAAAACATATGTTATAATAATACCTGCCTGCCAGTTTTATGACTTTGGGTAATATTTGGATAAGGGACAGGGAGTGGGGAAGGTGCAGTAGGTACTGAAGATACAGAATGGTCACATGGCTTTCTGAGGAAGGGATAAAAATTCAGCACCACTGCAAATACGCCTTTCAAAATGGAGCTTAGTTTTATTTTAGCTTCAAAGTGATATCTGAGTCAAATACCTCCTGAAACAGGAGAAAAGACCTGAACAATTGAAACTATTATATTTCAGCAATAGTTACTTGCCCTTCTATGCTTGCTCTTCTTTCTAATAGCATCATCACTTACCTTCTCAGGGCAGCAGGCACATTTAAGTAAGTGCACCTCATAAATTATTGAGTAAACGTATACTAAGTACAGTGGATTAAACTAGAGAGTTACTTCAGAAGCAGGAATCAACACTTGTGCATTATACAAGACATCCTTTGTTGTCAACTCATTGAAGATAATACTGTAGAAAGCAAATGCTTTCTTCTCTCTTGCTTTCTTGCCAAAAGAGAGTTCTACTTGTCACAACTTTATCTACTAGCTTTCAGAATTACCATGCATATGGACTTCTAGTTAACAGCGACTGAGACTGCAATGGTATTAATAACACTGAAAACATATTTAGGGTATTGTTACTACATAGAAATACTGTTTTTTAAAGGGGTTTCTGAAAAAATGTTGTTAATAATTGGAAAACTTCACTTTGGTGGAACATGCACTATTGTTTCATCAATATGGAGCTTTTTGCTGCCATTGACAAGGCTTTTGTTAGTTCCAATTCTGCAACTTTGAAGCTCCCTTTTCAAGGGGTATCTTTCTGACGAATGTGCAGTTTTTCAGCATGTACCTCCTGTCTTGTATCACAGTGTTTTCGAAGAATCTATGCTTTACTTATTCACTAGGCTTTCAATAGAGAATCACATTAATCCTTTTAAGCTCCTTATTCTAATGATTTATTTTGTTGAAAACCGTAGTGATCCTCCTTTGAATTTTAATGATTGCTGGCTATTCAAGGATTCATTGTTTTGACTTCCTGTCCTTACCTTTGTTTCTTACATGTCTGTAGGGAACACCTGTCTAATACTGTATCTGGCCTTAGTTCTCACTGGCTTACCATATTCACTCAAGCCTATCTTAAGGCGTTAAGTTGAAATGCTAGCTACTCATCCATGAAACTAAACGTAGGATATTTACAGAGATAGGCAGAGAGACAGCAGAGGGATGGCTGAATGGATTGAGTCATTTTTTGAGGAAAAATAGTATTTTTATGAATTATATCAAGACCATTCTTGCAAAGTTTGCTCAGTGTAAAGTCAGCACTTTAAAAACCATTAAACAACAACAGCTACGGGGGATTTCTACTTCAAAATCTTTGAAGCAAATGCAGTATGCCAACAGTTGTCAGGATTTGGCATCAGCCGCTGAATTTAGGTCATGGCACTGGCTTAAATTGGATTTCAGTTTTCATTTTCGTCCATTCTGTATAAATACAGGGTGTCTCTTTAGAAATATAACTTGGAACATCATGAGTTTTCAAGAATATATTATTCTAATACAAGATTTTAACAACTGCACAGTATTTATGCATAATACATTTTGTTCCTTATCTACAGCCTTTTGGACTTTGATTCAGAATACCAGGAGCTCTGGGATTGGCTGATTGACATGGAATCCATCGTGATGGACAGCCATGACCTGATGATGTCAGAGGAGCAGCAGCAGCATCTTTACAAGGTTAGCGCTACCGTTACTGCCTTTACCTAGCTATAGAAGATCTGATTAGCTTGACAAGTCTTTCTCTCACAGGATATCGCTGCGTTCATTGTATGTATCATGGTGTCTATTAGAATTCCCTTCCCTGTCCCCAACCTCATTTCCATCCCCTGTGCGCTGACAGGCTGCACCGACATCATAATTGTAAGAAAGTTCCCTTTATCACATTCTATTTGGTGTAATTCTATAGAAGGACAAAGATTTGTCTTCAAGATGAATAGAAATAAATGAAACTGCATTAATAAATAGACTGAAACAAAATGAAGGGAAGAAATGAAATGGTAGCATTTAACAAAATGTGTTTTGATTGGAGCTTTCAGCTGGATTTTTATCCACCTTTCAGACCTCATATGGGAAGAAAGAAATTTGCCTTGATTTTGGTTTGCTGCTGCCAGGATACAGAACTCTTTCAATTTAATTTTTATTAGTTAGACATAAAGCAGACATTGTCATGTAAAGTCATCACACTTGCTTGTGATTTCAGCAAAATTATTTTGAACTTGCATAGTGATTCCGGGGTTTCATCGAACGTATACGTGTGTGTATAGAGATACATATATATCTCTATACACACACTGTTTCTCTTATTTGTCATAACAGCCCTAGCCAAGAATCTTTATCACTTTTTTTGGATAGACAGTACTTTTAAGAAGGTGCCTAAAATGATGCCTTGATCCTAAAATTGATTCAGGCTTCACTGTGTGTCTGAGAAGCTGTAGTCTCTAGGTCTGAGGGATGGAGGGGGGGGAGAAAGAAGAGGCTTTTGACAGAAATATCAGGCTGCAGTAAATCTTCCTCATTTAGGCAATTTTTATTGGAGTAATTCTGACAGTTGTCATCCTTGAATTGCTTTGAGCATATGGCATATTTCAAAGAGCAGATTGTGAATCATAAAAAATAAAATTAATAACTAACCACAGAATCAGCAACAGTATAATGACAAGAAACAACTACCCTCTAGCTTTTTTTTATTTCTTATCGAATAAATGGTACATTCAAGGTCAAATAGAAGTTGTTTCCTTTCTTCTGCAATTGCATGATTTGATAATTTCTTAAACATAAATTGTTTCTTCTTGCTTGGGCACCTTAACTTTCTGATGGTCTCCTTGCATTTCATTCTTTCTAATTTTAGTCCTTCTATTTAAAATACCCAGTGAGAAAGTTGTGTCATGAGTGAAGATATATTTGTAATGGAAATATGGTTCAGATCAAAATGATTTTAGGCAAGTGAATTTAATTCAGTGGCCTCCATTTCTTGCTTTGATAACCATTTATTATTTTTGTTCATGTTTTTTTCCTAACCTTTCTAACTCAGACTTAAAAAATCAGACTTAATTGCACACTGACAGTCCTGGACTTGGCTAGGCTCAGGCATAAAGAGCGTCAGAAATCAGTGAAATGTTTCTTGCGAGTCTACAATAGGGTATTTTGATAGTGCCTGTCCATGTAAGACCAGCTTTTACCATACCTGATCAAACCACTAGGTTATTTCTTATACTAAAAAAAAATTAATCTCGAACCATAAATGTCAAGGAAACAATACATCTATCAATATGGAAGGCAACAAAGCTTAAGCAGAATAATTATAGATGGTCTCTATGGTGAGAGCAATGAAAGAGGGCAATAATTTAAGACTTACTTTACTGCAGAGCATGGTGGCAAAAGAGGACTACTGTATATTCAAAATGGGAAGTATGATGTTTTATGATAGGCATGACATTTCTGTAAGCAGAAAGTTTAGGCCGAAAGGAGGAGCTGAGTCAAACAGTCTGTGCAGCCAGACAGCCCAACAGAAGGACAGTCAGCTTAGCTGTTGTGCAGCTTCTGTGGGAAGGTCATCTGCCAATTAATAGAGCCCCCAGCGCAAAAGTCCCTATGCTGGTCAGTGCAAAGCCACTTCAAGAAGGCTAGAAACAGACTGCCTTTGTGCCGCAAGCTGAACGTTCCCTGCAGGCAAATCATTGAGGACTGAAGGAAAGACTCAACTAGAAACGTGGAGTTTGGTTAAGAGGTGACTAAGAAGTGTCCATAAAGCAGGAGGAGTATTTGAGAGTAACATAAAAAGCTTGAGTGCACAGCATAAAGATCTATTAGCCTTTCAAAAAACCCACCCAAACCCACAACCCAAACCTTCTCCTGAAGAGGTGTTGAAAGCCCCATAATTTCAGACATTTAAACGTAGACAAAAGAAATCATTAGCAAATGTAATTGAGGGAATAGTTCTGCACTAGCAAAGAGCAGATCAGATAAATCACTAAGTCTTTATCATCCCTAATTTCTGAGATTCACTTAGGAATGAATCATGCCCTCAAAATCAGTATTAATGGTTTTATAAAACTAGCCTAGTAAACCTCTCTTCTAATCAAGAGTGACACTCCTTTTATTTGGAGGCTCTTAGAGAGTCATGGATGCTCCAGTGCTCACAGCTCAGGAGCAGGAGCAGCATCCTGAACACGGCCAGGCTGGGCTGTTTGGAGAAAAATCTGGAAAGAGACATTGAGGCAACTGTTTTTATCAGAATTCCTCAGTGCTGTGGGGTGTTATGAAAACACAGGTCTTGCTTTAGTTATTCGTTGTCAGTTACACCTTCAGATGTGAACCTGCTAATTGCACTCTCTGCATTTTGGTGGATTCTCCTAAACCCACAGATCCCTCTTCTCAGTTATTGAGCTGACAAGTAATTGCACCTCTGAGCCAGCTCAGCAAGCTGCCTCTGCTAGGGAACCTGCTGTGGTATCACTATTACCAAAAGTAATCATTGCCCCTAAGGAGTCTATGAATGGGAAGGAGCAATGATAAAACAGGTAAATCGGAAGGGAAAAGCATACATTAAAGCAACATAACACAATATATAAATGCTAAAACTGCATATGGGAAAATAAAACGTATTTTCATGGTTAGACTGTTTCCCCAGCACTCTATTTTCAGATTTAATATAGATTTAAGTCAACTCTCATCTTAATTTTGTTTTGTAATATTCCAGGAGCTTCATAGGTTTTTATTAGGATCCTTATTATCTCTCTTTAACTAGGTTTTATTTTGCCCTTCATATTATAGGTGCAGCACAGCTCTAGTTTTTTTTTTTTTAAGGTCTGGATATGTGTATATGACTTTCTCTTTTTTTTTTTTTTAGTGCATAGGTTTACAAATAAACAAGACTGTTCTTCCTCACTGTGCTCCCCCATAGGCCTAAATTATTTCAGCTTTAGAGTCTTAAACTAGGTAATGATTTTGAAAATCAACTAGTGTTTGATAAAATAGCAGTCACAGAATGAATTGCTGACAGTTTATTTGTCCTCAAATGCTTTATCTATTAACTAAGGAAAAATTAAAAAGAGCATGTCCATGCTTTTAGGCTCTTGCTTCCTTGTACTGCTGTAATAGCTCAGTTTAATGCCAAATGTATCGTGTTTATTTCATTTTAATCTACTGCATGTGAGTCTGATCTCATAAGCTCTAAGTACACAGAACTTGCATTGACTTCCGCTGTATTCATATGCTGTTACTGGAGGATCAAACCCAAAGGATTTAAAACTCTGCTAATTAGCCCTTTAGTGGGAACCTGAGTAATTCTGCACCTTGAATGTTCAAAAATGAAGCAAATCAGTATTTACTAGAGCTGTGGAGATTAGAAATGAGTATACCAGGCAGAAAAGTTAATGATAATTCTTTCCATTTTCCTCAGAAGATTAATTGCAAAACTTAATTGTGTTAGATTAAACCCCCATTTAAATAAGTACAGTATGATTGTTAAAATTGTTAGTATGTTCAGAATAAAATTAACTAAACTTTTCTAAATATCAAATAAAAGAAAGGATATTTTCCTGTCTGATTATAAGTAATGGATGGTGTTTTTAAATACAGACTGCATAAGCCCTAAGCCTTGCACGAGTCTTCAGTAATGACAGTCATGATAGATGGAAAAAGACCCTTATGTAGGAGCACAAAGACTTTGAAACTACTCAGCTGACACAGCTTTAGAACAGGTTAACTGCCAAACTATTCCGTCGAAGGGAAGTGGTTCACTGTATTAAACAACATGACAATGCACATCAAAAGCTAAGGATACCTTTCCAAAAATAAGTTGAGGGGGAAAAAAAAAAATCTCCCAACAATTCTTGTTTCACTACTGGAAGCTGTCCCTCGTCGGAAGGTGCAGTTCCTGTCCTCCTCTGGGTGTGCTGCTGCTCCATTGTGCCTTTCTCGCTGGCTCAGTGCTGTGGCCCTGAGTGGATCAAACAAACCGTGGTGAAAGTTTCCCTCATTTGCATCACTTCTAGACAGCCCTGTCGTACTCTTTGCTGACAGGAAATCACTGTCTTTGTCACCTTTTTTCAGTGATCTCCCTTTGGCAGAGATTGGCCATGTGACCAGGATTAATCACAACAACAGTTCTGGCTCAGAACTCAATGACATGTTTTCCTCAGCACTTCAATAATGGTGTAGAGGAGTCAGTAGGAAATGACTACATTAATTTCAGAGTGAAAAGATAATTAACACTTAAGGACTAGTGCTATAACCTATGGAGCCATTATTCAAATTAAAACTAATTTATTGCAAACTCGTGAAAAAAAATTACTTTAAAAAAATCCTGTTCTTTAACACAACTGTTAAAATAATCTTACGAGAGTGCGTGAGTTTCAAAAGAAGCGCAGACTATATTTAACGCAGTAATATAAATACAGAAAACCTTAAACATTTGAAACTGGAGGCTGAAGTATGTAAAGTGCTTACTTAGATGATATGAATAGGATACTGGCAAACAAAAGCAGCAGTGTGCTCCTAGAATGCTGTGCTTCAAGGAGTTTCCTTGGCAACAGAAATGCAGTTCCAAAAGTAGACAGAACTTTCCTCAGAAAACATACTATTAATAACAACCTTCCGGAACAACTTGGAACAATTTGACTACTTGGCAATAATAATGCCAAGTGTTCTGCAAATTAATCCAACACATAACAGTTATATATCTCTCTTGCCCATAATTCTCCTGAATGGGGGGACTGAGCTCTGTGCTACTAGAGGATACAAATGTGCAAAGCGGTTCCAAATGCTGTGCAAACAGAGAGAGCTCAAATAGCAGCCGCCTATAAGGATCAATTAATGTGCTTCATATCATTTTAACTTGTAAAACAGATTAGTTTAATTGGATTACTTTGTTCCATTTAAAATGAGTCCTGCGTACCTACCAAAGCCACACTGTAGCTCAGTCTTTATTTCAAGCAGATTTTCCATATAAAGAAAACTTATTAAAAGATTAACAGCCTGTAGAGTGGTGTATTTGGACAGTGTGCTTAGGGGATCGGTTATAAACTAGGAAACGTGGAGATTTTTGCTCCTACGCTGCATATTCTGTGTGATCCAGGATGCAGTCTGTCTGTCTGGTAATCTGTCAGTGCCTGCACAGAGCTGCTAAAGCAGTCAGTGGGAGAAGATTATCATCATCACTTCAGAGGAAGCTCTCAGCACACTGCAGGATTGAGCCCCTTGTAGGTAGTAACTACAAATCTGCCATGCATGCAGTATTTTTAGTTATGTCATCATTTCTGTATGAGCCAAGAGAATAAACTAATTTCAGATTTGCTTTGCCAATAAGAATCATTAGAATTCCACTAAAGGCCATAAGTTTACCAGACAGGAAAGCCTGGCTGAGCTACCAGCTCGACTTTTCCTGAATTCTTAGATCTAAAGGTTAAAAGTAATCAATATCTCATTGTGCAGCCTGGTAATAAGTAATAACCATGATGCTAAAATCTAAATGATTGCAGATAGCACTTGGATGTGCTGACCCATTTGGGAGGGCTTTTTAATTGCAATCAGGAGAGTCAGTGTAGTTTGCTAATAAACTTTGAGGGTACCTTGTAGAAGTCACCACCTTTTTGAAATACGGCTTTAATGCTAATAGCAAATTATGAACCAAAGGAAAAGCTTTTATTTTATCTGACAAAACTTGTGTAGCACTTTAAAGAAAAAGGTATTATTCTGTTAAATAATATCAGTGGGGATCTTCATTAGCAATACTAAATTACGGCACTTCTGTCAACACATATGGATTGACGCATGCCTCAGTGGAAGCTGTTCTTTCCCTTTGACATTGTAATATGCTTTTACATTCTATGTATGAGCTAAATGTTGCAGAAAACTGACTTTGGTTACAGTTCTTCAAAAAGTTCAGTAATTTCCACATGCTAGGCCAGTTGGGGTTTTTCCAACAGATGAAGAAACTCTATGACTTTCCATACTAGGTAGGAAAGTCAGCGCTTTTGTGTGAGATGTCTCACAAATGCCTGATACTTCAAGCAGCAGTGAAAATCTGGCTGCTATTAGGACTTCAACTAAATGAGTTCAGGACCTCACAGGATAGTTTCTTAATCTCTTATTAGAAGAAATGATTAAATGGGTTAACTTTTTCTGCACAAGGAGTTTCACTTCAGTCGCACTGAAGAACAGAGTGGAATCTCCTTTGTGACGCATACTATAACAACCTAGTCTTTTCAACGGTCCATATGTTAACCTTAATAGGACTAAATTCCTTGCTTTTTCTGTCAAACTTTGTATTTCAAAAGGCAGAAAAGAAAATTATTGCTGGTGAAGTCTTCTTTAAAGCAGATAAATATTAAATTTTAATGTGTTATATAATTACAGCAGGAAAACACTGATTGCCATGTCTACAGAATTACAAAGTAAGCCTAGGGAGTAGATAAAGAAGGAAGGTGAAAAATATTTTTACACTTTCTTGGTTGCTCCCATAACATAGTTCAAATGCAAACGTGCATGTTTAAAGGCAGGCTTGTAGTGTGTGTGGAACTGACTCCTTGTATTTCTGCAAGAAGTGGCTTCATGCATTTCACAAGGCTAAGTGGATTTCTCCCATTTCGTCCCAGCATGACATTGAAGATGAACTTCACATTGCAGCAAAGCAGTATTTACTGGGCTTGTAGCGAAAGCCAATGCAGCTTTTGGGAGATTAAAGCAGTGTGTCTAGAATGAAAGAGGCATTGGACTTCAAACAAAAGTAAATGTGTACCACATAGCTGTCATCGCCATTCCTTCCTACAGCTGCAAAACGTGGACAATTTACAGTCATCACGTCAAGCGTCTTAGTCAACTCCACATGTTCCGTCTTTGTGCCTTGCTGGTAGGAAATGGTAGGATAAGGTCCCGCACAGTGTGACCTTAAAGCATTGTCAAATATTCAGAACTGAAGCAATGGCCTGGCACACTCAGCTGTGGTGGTGGTTTGAGTGTGTACATCCAGCAATAAAAGCCATTTGCTGTTAATCAAGCATTTTTAGTTTTAGAAAAAACCAAAATGGCACTTTAATTCACCCCAAAGAATGACAAAAATGACAACTTTGATTGCTTTCTACATGCAAGGACTGCTGGTGCCCAAACAAGGTAGAAAGGGCTCAAGATTAATCTCAGATACACTAACTTGCCTGCCTTCTCTAAAGAACATTAAGAATAGCTGAGTTTTAGCAGCACTCTGACCTAATCGTTGGACCAAGGGTCCCTAGAAGAAGGTGTTACACATGTGCTGTTACATGTCCAGTCACACTGTGGGGGACAGCACCACTCTGAACTGAGTAAAGAGACGATATGAGGCTCCAGGACACGATCGTGTTCTGATTTATCATGTTCTTAGCACAACCTTTCAAACCTTTATCCATTCATCAAAAATAATTTAGGTCATCTATATTTTCTTGTTGCCTGACACACTGGATCACATGCAGACCACGTGTAGGCAGTGCAGACTCATAGGAGCTGCCTGCTCTGAGATTAGTATTTAATGTAGTAAATTACAGCAGATTTTATGAAAATTCATATGAATCAGTTGACTAAAAACATCTCATGAAGTGAAACTGCACTCACAGTTCGTTTGTGAAGTCTCGTATACCGTGATGCTAAAAATGGGAGATCATCTCTCTATAAAAATAAATTGAAAGAAGCCAGGACTGGTTTATCATGTGGCATCTCAGAACAGTCTTATATTTCCCAGCATTTGTTTTGGGATGTGAAACTGTGTACTACCTTTAAGATCTTCTACAGTGACTCTGTTGCATACATGGTTCCATCAAGTCAGAGAACAGCATCCTGCTGCAGGGAGTCCCCCAGGTTTAGCCTCACACTGTAACGAGCCCCGTTCTGTGCAGTGTGTCTGCTCTAAACCTGCCTTCCACCGATCTCATCAAGTAATATATTGAAGTAAGATAAAATGGAGAGCATTAATAACACAATGACAGAATAATTTTTGATGTAGTGTGTAGAAATGTTCTTGGGTTTTTAGCTGCCTGGTGGATTAGGCTGTCTGAGGGGGAAACAAATAAAAATTACTAACAAAAAAATTATACAGGGCAGTACTATTACCCTATTCTTCAAGTTAGTTGCCAATTTTTAATTCGTTTTCATATTTTTTCACCTCATACTCCAGGAGAAAATGTAATTTTTTCCTCAAGTCATAGGAAGTATGTGCCTCATCCATGGTGTTTCGCTTCATAAACATAATACAGGAAATACAATTTCCTTTCTCAATTACTCCTCATCAGTATACCTCATAAATAATCGATACTGAAATGTTTCTTTCTAAAAAATAAGCGAAAAACAAATGACCACAGAAAACCTTTTCATCAGGTTTCCTATATGAAACTCAAATTCACTAAATCTCAATAAACTTGCAGTGGCAATACATTCAGCGCATGCATATCTAAATTATAAAAAATAAGTTGCTGTGAAGTACATAATCTCCTGAATTTTTATTTGTATTATATTTGGATTCTTATTTTATAAATATATATCATATATTATATTTATACACTGAAGAGATTTAGCATATCAATATGAAATATTGATATGAAATATTTATTTGTATCTATTTGTAACCCCTTTGCATACCTAAGGTTAGGTGACGTTCTTACGTTGTGTGTTATACTTTTTTAATACCTTATGCTAAAAATAGCTTCAGAATTGTATGTTAATTCATCCTAACAAGGTAAAAGAAGGAACTGCTGTAATTTCTGTCGTAGTTGTTGCAGTCGTGGTTGTGTTAGGTGCAGTGAGGTCTTGGGTAGGCTCTGGCCAATTCCCGTGGCCACCAACAAATGCCTGTGGTTCTTCCTAACTTCTTGTGGGTGCTAATATTGTAGCATTGCAGAAAATGTGGTTGCTGTAGAATTCATGGACCAGAAATGTTAAAATTGGCTCTGTGGAAAGTTCTTTTGGAGGAAGAGACAAGTTGTACCCCTTCCCCCACATTGTTGCAGAATGATGGGTGCTGTTACACCCATCTGTGAACTCTGTGAAGGGCTTGTAGTAATACACTGGGAGAAAGGATGTCCATAAGACTAATTTAGATAATTCAGATTACTAAGGAAGATAAGTAGACCAGCTTCCATGAGAAGAGGTTCCTCTAACAGGTGATTGGGAGCAGAAACTTGAGTTAAGCACTCTGAAATAGTTTCAGAAGAAACCTTTTCTCTCTTATCTCTCTCCCCTGATTGTGCATAGAGGTTATGAAGATCAGCCTAACTTGGTAACTCTCACTGACTCAGAGCTATCACGAAAAGAGGGGTTTTTGGACCATCGTGTCATGTCTATGCGGTTTTCCAGTTTGAAGCGCTGCTGTAATGCATCAGATTTTGACAGTCATTACATTGGGGTTTGATCATTTCTGCTTTACCCATTGATTTTTCTTAGAAATGGGAGATGATAGATAGAAAATTGCTGTTGGAGTTTGTCAGGTGGTAACTTTCTAAGACGAACATTAACCTTTTTGAATGATGTGTTGAGACTGCCTTGCATGGGTTTTGCTGGCCTTTGTCAAGGACAACTTTGTGTCTGCTATGCAGGTAGAACAATAATTCACAAGATCTCTTAGTTCGTTGTTGTGCAGGAGAGATCAAGTAAACACCCTCAGAGGTGAGAGGTAGTCATGTGAGCCCACTTCATTGCCTCAAAAAGTTCATCTCTATTGTTTTGACTGTTCAGTAAGTGTATGTAATTAATAGTCAGGGTTCTTTTTTTTTCCAGCAAGTCAGTAGTCAAATGCCTGATAGTGTAAATACAGAAGAGCTTTGACTTTGTTTCTCCAGGTCCCAGAAAAAAAAAATAGAATTTTTTTTCTTACTGAAAAAGTTGTGTTTCCTTGTTGCTTCAGCTTGGGTCAAAGAAAAATTCTAACCTTAGGACTTCCACTTGATTTAATCTTGTTATGGTTTTTTGGTGTCTCTTTTGTGTTAGCTATTGTTAGAAGACTTAAGGTGTTTATGCCAGAGGATAAGCATGCAATAGCTTAAATAAATAAATAAACAAAGTAAATAGAAAAAAGAGTGGGAATAAAGCAGTTGATGAAGATAGTCAACCCTCTTCTCCTTTTTCTCTGAGGGGTCCATTCCTCTTTCTACCAGTAACAGTTAAATGCTGTGGCCATTGCGAGAAGATTCACAAGATTCCTAATAACAGTAAGGATGGGTTTTTATTCAGTTTTAGTAAATATACAGGGTGACTTTACTGTGAATATGACCAAATGCCAGTTCCTTGTTAACTCACTAAGGCACACAGCAGATTAGGGGGTAACTCAGAGCGCTCAAATGCAACAGAACAGGTTTCATTGCACATGAAGAGTATTGGTCTGGGCAACCTGGGCCCGCCAAAGTTCAAGGATTCATCAAGGGTGTGGATAAAGAATCAGTTTAAGACTAGAAATACTAAACTCCTTTGTCTTGTTTTCCTAAATGTAGCGGATGAGATCTGAGCCAACAGTCACATTAGAGAGGAAGGAAATATCTGCAATTACCTGGGTAAAAAACACCTAAAAACATAGGATATAGCAGTGACTGTGAGCACCAGGAAAACTGGAACTCCAGACAATAAAGCCCTTGCTTTGGGGCAATGGAAGTGATGTTGTAGTCTCTAAAAGGAATTTTTATCAGAATGACAAAATAAAATCAAAACTTGTCTGTCAGGATGATACAAATAATTCTAAGTACATACAAAGCTATGAGGAAGTTTTCTTAACCAAGCTGGAAACAGGAAAGGGGAGATGGTATGGTGCCAGGAACTAGAGCACCCATGTGTAGCTGCAGCCATAAAACATTTCTTAATTGTCTCTCTTCCCCAGGATCACTTCTGAAATACACAGTTCCCATTCACAGGGAAGACATTTGAGCAAGGCCAGTATAATATATGGCTCCAAACAGCAGCCAAACTGTCCAGAGAAGTGCCAGAGTAGCAACAGCAGAACACACACATGGGTGTAAGTGAGGAGGACCCATGAAGCAGGGCAGATGCAGGCTGGCTGTACATGTAAGCATTTTAGGGCAACATATGTAGTGGAACAGGCAACATAAGAAGTAGCAGAAAAAATGTTCTTGAGAAAAAAGAGCCAGGCAGACAGGCTGAGTATCGCAGTTACCTTTGAAATTAAAATATAGTGTCTGAAACCATTGAGAATTTAGGGTTTTAGTGAAGAAGGAGATATCTGTAATGTGACTTAAGCAGATCTGAAGATTCTCAGTGTTCTGGCAATGCAGAAGGCTGCCAGGCATTCAATTGCTATATTTGCAACTATGCTATTAGATCAATGACTAATTTGATACCAGCTGGATTGTGGAGCCAGCTGCAGTGCAACACTGATAAGGAGCAAAATTAGACTGGAGAGGTGCAACCAAGCACTGCAGATGTGCAATGAAATCATGATGAGACCAGTGGATAAATGCAGTCAGGCAGCGAGGATCCCCAAAAATAAAAGATGTCATCACTTAAAGTTTTCTGTAGTTGTCTTACAAGGATCCTACACACCCATGGTCACAAGTCTGTGCAAGCTTTGGTTTCAGTTGGAAGTCAATATTCAAAGCAGGACTTGACAACAGAGAGAAGTTGCTGTGGTTACTCACTAGCACTGTAGCTAGAGATAGTATATTTGAAAAAGATGAGCACTTGAATGTTAAATTGAGGTTAGCACAAAACCCCACAAACCACCCTAGAGTCCACCAAACCAGGATTCTGTTAGTCTGGTAAAGCTGCTGAAAAAAGGCAGTGGCAAAGCTGAGACCACGCTTTATGAGTTATGAGGAGTGGACAAATGATCTACTAAGGGTCAGAAAACCTTGGAGTAAGCAAATTCCAAAATTACTGGACAAAATGCCTGAATCATGTTGTGACTTTTTTTTCAAGACAAGTGTTCTCTGTGGTGTCAAACCCACATTTGGGCAGATTTAGCTAGAAGAACAGCATAGCCACTAGTTTGCTGCATGTTTTGTCAGGTATCTGTAGGCTTTTAGGTTCAAGGTGTTCCAGTGTAATATGGACTGGCACCCTTCCTCTAGTGACTAGCTGATGGCAATCTAAACATAAGAAACAGAAATTTCAAAGAAGCAGCGATCCATAACCAACTCCTAAGTGGAAACCTGGAGTATTAATCTCAGTTCAGGAATCATGAAAGAATCTAAGTGACCTGTGCATTGCATCTGTTGAGTTTTGAAGGACTTTGCTTCTGGCCATGAGAAATCTGCTGTCTCTAGCTGCAGACAGACCCACACCCCAACTTTTCTTTAAAATGTGAATTCAAGTGCTGAATGTATCTCTACAAGTTAGTGAACAGAACTGAGTTGTCCATAAAAGCAGATGAACTTAGTTAGGAATTTAGTGTGTGTGCAGATCAAAGAGAATGTAGTTATTTAAAGATGCATATCTTCATTTACTTCAGTTGTCTGCAAGATGCATATGTATATATACATGTATATTGTCTAACAGCACAAATGCTAAATAAGGAGCTTTCCTATTCCTGGCACATTTGAAAGTTATTCAGAGTATTAAAATGTTAAGTGGTAAAATGTGTATTTCATGGAAAATGTTTCTGTTTGGCTCACTCTAATTAAAATTCAGCTCTTACTGTTAGAAGCCAGATTAAAAGAGAGGTAGACTGATTCTCACCAACTGCAACAGGCAGCAGGAAAGTGAACAGCTTATGGCAGGGTGGGATAGGTGGGTTTTTGCGTCTCTTTTAGATGCCAGAAGCTCTTTCATGTCTGAAAAGCAGGGTCTCCTCTCTCCGTGGACTGTTTCCATACACAGTGCTCTTCATTGCCATGGTAAACTAGCAGGTAGGGAATACTGACCTTGGTGCTGAGGCATGCTCAAGTGAGAGCGAGAGTTCCCTAGTTAGTCCCTACTTGTTTAAACAGTAAGGAAATACATTTCCTGCACTTCACTCAAATAAATTCCTGATAGAAAATGAATCTTCTGCCAATTTCCCCTGTTTTCTTTTCCCTTCAACCCCATCACTAGAAATATAGTACTGCAATAGCCTGCACATGATTTAAAAGTTGCTGTGGCTATGGGTGCCTGTATCTGTTCTGAACACCTCTTCACTTTCTGGGTAACCACCAAACACAGAGACATAGATTGAGGGCAGATCTGACGTTTTAGGCATCTGGTGTCATTACAATCAGCATAGACCTTCTGAATCAGAAAATCAGGAAAAAAAAATGATCTGTTTGTTAATTTGTTGTAGAGATCTTATGAGAAAAGGTTTTTATATTGATATTTATGGTTTTATAAAACTAAAAATAGCACAGAACACCCACCATTTCCAGTCATATGCACGCTGCTTTGTGCTCTCATGCTTTCTAAATTCTTCTCTCTTGAAGCGTATGGTCGCTTTTCCAAGTTCTTCAGAGGCTGTTGCATCTTTCTGTGGCTGTATCTTGTAGCTTGCTGACTTCATCTGCCAGAGCCAGGATTTGCTGCTGTGGCACTACAGGTTTTCACAGCAGCGGATTCTGAATGAGTAAATCCTAAAACCATGCATTCACCCATGTTATGCTCCCTGCTTGTCAGGTCATCCAACAGTTGAGGATCTTTCTGAAGTTTTGGCCTTAATTAATGTATTCAGGCATCTCAGCTACTTGTCAGAAGTCAGCAGTGACCTTCCATTCATAGTCACCTCTTTCATGAGTGTGACTCTACAGCTTGAACTGATGCCTGTTGTCATTGCTTGTATGGCCATAAGGTATTGGGATCCACATCTGTGGGCACAGTCAGCTTAGTTTCTACATTGTTTTAGGTAGTAATACTGGCTAATATGTTTTTGTGCAGCCTGTGTTTGAGCTTCCCAGGGAAGCTCCTGGAAAACACTTATGGATTTTTTCAATCCTGACTCTCTTCTCGTCTCCCCTAGGCATCTGAGTAGATGTGTATATATGTACATACTAGGTTATAGTGAGAGTGACTGACCTGTTATGGAATCTGATTTTATAAGGCGGCATGGAGAAGCCTAGGAACTTTGCCACTGTTTGTTTTTACGACACAAGGAAATTTTACCCAACCAACCTTGGTGTCCTGCTTCAACAGTGACCATTCCTGGAAACCTTAAGATGAAGAAACACTATCTTTTAAATATATATTTAAATGGGTTCCAGTAAGATTTAGTTGATGTGGTTTTTGCTTTTCTTTTATTTTTCTATTTTCTTGGTATGGTCCTCTGATGTTTTGTTAGATTAACATGGATAATTAGGAGATGTGACCAGCAGGTGGCCTACCACACTGTGATGTTGGTGCATGTGTGCCTTGAGTCTTGAAGGGGGTGCAATAATATTAATTAAAACTTCTCTAGTTAGAGGGTGTTAGTCCTTGAGGGCAGGCGTGGCATTTCTCATCGTAACTTGGTCTCTTTTGTTGTACCGATCAAATGTAAATGTCATTCATACTACTGGGACTTATTTAGGCCTATTTAAGAGCATGTATAATGTACTTAAAAATTTGTGCATGGTTTATATATTTAAACCTTTTTCTTAAGTGTTTAATGGCTTTGCCAAAGGACAGTTATCTTCTGCTT
>JAOXOE010000441.1:24018757-24059999 GCA_028565055.1 Phoeniculus purpureus
CAAAGAGTAAAATCAATGCAATGGTAATTCTTCAAACATCAGTACCAACCACCAATCACCAATGAGCTGGAAAAATTACCTTTAATAGGGTTAATGTAGTGCTAGTGTAGTCGTTTAATGTACAAAAGCTCTATGGCCTGTTCTAAAATATATATTCATTAGTTAAATGTCTTTAAACTTCACTTCTGTAGCAACGTATTATACCTCTAGCTGACTAAATAGGTGTAGATTTGAAAAAAGCAACCTAGTGCTGTTAGGAATGTGGAGTATTCCACAACACATACTTTTTAATTTTGGTAATTGTCACTAATTATAAAACGATTGTTAAGATGGGAAGTGCAGCCACTTTAACTAAGAACGAAACCATTTACTCTAAAGTCGCTAAAGCACAGATTCTGTTCACAAAGCTTCTGTTACCATAAAAATCATAATCACTTGGTTCTTCTGATCTTGTCAGTCAAATCTATTGCTTAAAAATTCTGAAAAATACAGAACAAACAGTGTCGTCCTGTTCTTTACCCCTCATCCTTTTCTCAGTTTCTATCTTACTTTTTTTTGTTGTTTAGAATGACTGAATTCCCTGTGTAGCACAAGAAACATCTGTTCACCAGGCACACAACAGTTAATGTTGAAGACATCAATGCACATAACTGTAAGCACACTTCTTGTCTTAATGGGCCCAGAACTTTCCAATTTCTGTTGGAACAGGCAGGCAGCTCTCATGGCATGCACGGTTACCGGGACAGGCTTTCCATAAAGCAGGGCCAGAATGTCTTGAGAGAGTGCCAGAAAGACAAAAGTTCACATTGTCCCTAGGGTTCTCTAGAGTTGAAGTATATTCAAAATATCCTGAATTTGTTTCATATTACTTCACTACTGGTTCTGTATCCTGATATTTCCTGCTGCTGCGGCCCTTTGAAGCTTTTCTTTCCTTCTCAGATAGACACACATTTTCGTCTTCTTCACATGGACAGATATTGAAATAGCAATAACTTACCAGTCTTGAAATCCGTTGCCTTTGCAAGTGTTACATAGATTTGAATATCGATGCCTCAGTCACCAGTTTATCAGTTTCTAAAAGCACAAAGATTAGCATTTCAGTGAGGCAGTGTAAGTCAACACCAACTTGTGGAGCTTTTTTCTGACATCAATCCCTACAGTTTCACTGCAGTGTCTTTACAAAACTATTACTTTTTTTAATTGCCAAAAGACAGGCTCTATTAATATACAGGTGTTAGGCTGTGTGGTGGTTTCAAAGAAGCTCATTACAAAATGCTAAACACAAAAGGGTAGATTCTTTACTTTGTCAGGATCACTTCCCATTCACCTTCGCAATCTCCAAAGTGAATCCAGAGCAGTTGGTGGTGCGCACTAGAAAATACTCTCTTCATGGCTGAAATTCTCATCGATACCATCCACTTGATCTGCCACAATGTTCTTTTTCTCTGGGTCTCCCTCCTTTCTAGCATGAGTAGAGGCAGGTAAGTGAACCAGGAGAGCTTGACAAGCAAAAGCTAAAATGTGAGTCAGGCATCATTTTCCATAAGTACAAATATAATCCAAGCCCATTATTTTTCATTTATATAAGGGCCAAGTAATTGCAAGTTTGCTTTCTGGGAGCCCTGAAATGAATCAAACCTTAGGAACATCTGAAGTATTTGTCTTTGAGTTCACCACCATCTGCAAAAATTGTTCAGTTTCTCTCTGTTTTGATTCTGTGAGTTTTAGTCCCAGCAACACCAGAGTTAAGCGGCGATTGGTACAAGTCATCTGGCTCCATGTCTAATTCTTCTAGTAACGTCGTGCTTTCACGGACATTGAACTATTGGCAAAGGAGTAAGAAGATAAAAGAGCTGAAAGTTAAAATTAACCAAACTCAAACTAGAAACAAGCCGTACAGTTTCTAACAGTTAAGGAAGCTTGTTATTTATCATCTTACCTAGGAATGCTGTGAATTTGCAGTCATTTCCATCTTAAATCCAGGCTGGATGCAATACCAAAAGATTTTCTCCAAGCCAGAAAGCTGAGAGCTTAATATAAGCAGAGAAGGTAAGACTAGGGCACATTCTATACAAGTGGTGAGGTTAGATTATGACAATTTCCTGAACTTCAGATCTGTGAATCAGCCCTGGTTTTGTCAGAGACTATTTTGGCAGGATGCCATCAGAGATGAGAAGAAGCTTTCAGCTTTCACCATGCCAGCACATAACAGAGTTCACATTTAGCAGCAGCAGCTGTCCTTGAAAACAGACACCTGAAATCAGGGAAATAGAAAAACTTCCTTTTGTTTCTGTCTCTCTAGCTGTTCACAAATGAGTGCGATGTCACTGCATTCAGGGATATTCTACAGGTAACTGTTAGTATTAGTTCTTAAATGTCTGGTAGAAATAAAGATTTATTGAGGTTAGAGCTGAGGTATTTTCTACGATGACTAAGATGTATCAGAAGCGCTTTTTTGTCAGTCTAGCGTGAAACAAACAACATGAAGTAGTTTGAGTAGGGCTCAGACAACATGTTCTGTTGCACAGAAGGCTGGAGCCCTGTGTTCCCAGACATCTTCCCTGAGACTGGACATGGTGTCCATCTGTATCTTAATTTCCCATTTTAATTTGAGAATAACATTTTTCCACTTCATGGGAGTGTTGAAAGTCTACAAATGCTTGCAGCACAGGAATGGCAGGCTTGAGCATGGCTGTAAAGGGCTGCATTAAGTCTCCCGTTGCTGGTGGCCGATAGGGAAGAGACATGAGCATCTCTTGTAGGCCTGGCAGCTATTGGAGAGCCAGGAAGACTGTCTTTCAGCATGTCCTAGATTGAGTGCTTTCCAACATTTCTGGACTGAACTGGAGTTCATAATAGCATCTCACTCCATCACGTCACAGGTTAACGGTGTGCATGTTCCTGTTGGTTCATGATCACTACACATATTCCTTGGAAGTTACTGAGGTCTTAAATAAGACTCCTAATCCACATGCAGGTGGCCAAAATCAGGATGTTTTTTACTTTACCCCCTTTCTTTTCCCATTATATGTGTGATAGTTCCTCTTGTTATTTATTGCTCAGGTTCTGCCTGTCTTAAATTATTTAAAACATTAAAATATTATTACATTCATGAAGTCTGTTTTCAGAGATGAACCCAGAGCCCAATTCTTTAAGACTCTGGAGGTTAAAAAAATCCCTTCCAGAATTTATCGTGCACATTACTTTTTAGGAACAATTGGGCCACACCGATATAACATAGAGGTGTTATTAGGTGTCCTAGAAACACGTGCCAGAGAAAGGGTTTCAGCCTTCGAGGTAATCTGGCTCTTGCTTGTGTTATCTTGCTTTGATCACTAGTGAGGAAGAGAGAAGGCATCTGTGCTGCGTACCCATTGGCAGGCTATCAGTCTCTTCAGATACTCTGAAGGAAGCTACTTGTTAGTCTTGCAGTTCAGTCATCGTTATACACTCGAGTTTCTTTCGGGGACCACTGAACTTCCTATTGATAAGGGAAAAGAAATGATCACTGCTGTAGCATTTACTATCAAAGCTGTTGATACAGCAAAAAGTGAAATATTTTCTTCCATGTTAAAATAATTCAATGACATTTGTGAGGTGTGCAACTTCTTGCCAACTCTTCTAATTTAAAACATTATCTGTTTGAGGAAAACATATGTTAGAAATTTTTAATTCAGTGATAGGGAAGGCACTAATGAAATATGCATGTATGAATTTGGTATTGCATAAGTTTCCTCTTTCTTGAAATGTGATTAAAAGCCAAACATCTGGATTATGTTTAAAAAGCTTGAATTTCCAGTTTTCAGAGAGATTCAATCTATTTTGACACTGTACACTTAGCCTTAACATTTTCAGCATGCTGTTAACATTACTTGCTATTGTAAAAAAATAAATTCAGGTTTAAACAAAGTTTCCTAATGCTAAAACTGTTTTCTGAAATAGCTGTTTCTGCAGCATTCACACAGCCATAGTTTAGGCTGTGTCAGCAGTTCCATTATAAACTGGCTCTTGAAAGCGGTTTGTAGTTGATCACAAAAATAACTTTTCAACTTGAGAGTATTTTTTCTTTAAGTATAAAAATACTATGATTTTCCTAGAATAACATTAAAAATGAAATAGTGTGTTCTTAAGAATTTATAATATTCAGTATAAAATGAGAGTAGTCCACCGTTAACACAGGTATTGGCACTGGGGTGGCAACATTCTGTTTTAATGACATTAATGTGGGCTGGGGAAGGGAGTAGCTATTATCTGCAGTGTCTCCTGACCAGACCACAAGTAGTTAACCATATTACTTTATTTTTAACATGCTCTATCACTAGTTTTGATTGGTACGTTGTAATGGTATTGCTGCAAGAGGAATGACAGTGATGGCCGGTGTTTTAGATAGTCAGTGGAGATGTTTTAGCACTCCTAGTGGACCTGCTGCCTGTGCCAGCTTTGACATAACTCAAGGGAAATTACAAGGAACGAATCAAATAGCACATTATAAAAACTATTAGCTTTCACTTTACTTAATACAGTACAGGATGTGCATTTAAAATAAAAATGACATTTTTCATTATAACTTCAGGGTAAATTGAGAAATCTACTGTCAACACCCTTTCCAATAAGCACCCAAATGGGCCCTCAAACAGGTGTAAGTCCTGTCATGTAGAAAAAAGTTCAAGTACTTTAAAGATCATGCTACTGCCCTAGATACTGAGAACTTGGATCCACATGTTCTGAGGCTAGAGGCTGAGCAGGATGGATGCTGAGTCTGCCTGTTCTTGAACTGAGGTTTCTCACCAGCCTGTGGGCATTGCAGGACTATTGCCAAAGGCCAGTGATGATTTTCTTTTCTCACATTTGACAAGGTCTAGTAATTTAGATTATTAAAGCTACCGTGCCTTAAATGGTGGTGGTACACATCTTCATGTATTTTCTGTCCTTTCTTGGAGGCTGAGTTCTGCCTCTGTTGGTCTGAGAAACTTCAATTTCCATTTGGCTATTTCTTCCATTTGGCTACTTCTGCGGTGAGGAACCTCTCCTCCTGTGCAACACTATAGCGAGTAGGTAAGAAGAAAAGGATCCAGAGATATTCTGTCCTCAAACATATCAGCAGTAGAAGAGAGTACAATTTGTTTGTCTGTTTGCAGTCAAACTTGACTCACAGAAGTCTGTTACTGGCCACCATTAGCATTCTGGCTGAGTAACAGTGGAGTAAGGACTTCAGAAGCGTCTGTGAAAGATAAATGCATGGGAGCATCCATTTCAAAATAGAAGGATGCCTGTAACACACAACCTGACAACAGTCAGTGCATATAGAATTAAATCTTTGCGTAGAGGAGTTTCAATTTTACGTTTCATACATACTGCCAAAGCAGGCACTGCTTAGCAGAAGGGAGGACAACAGGTTATAAATTACTTTCTTTGATTATCTTCTTCAAAAAAATCTCCATAATCTTAGATTGTTTTATTTTCTTTTGGAAAAAAAATATAAAGGTAAAGATGTAGCTGTATGAGATTGGGTACATGTAGGGTCAGCATTTCAGAATAGCCAGCCAAGGATGGAGCTACAACTCCACTTTTTCTTTTCCAAGCCAAATAGTTTCCCTGCTGTCAAATACTTTTCCTGCTCAGTAATGTGAACTGCAGTCTACAGCAGTATTTCGGAATCTTCCTTACTCTTTGTTTTTTTCTCAGTAAATGTACCTGAGCACTAACCAGTTATTAATAGTATAATTTATTCTCCAGGGAACTAGACAAATGTAAATTAAGCTAAATCAGCATTTGAGATACTGAGCTTGTCTGTTGGTTGCATCTATACTAGTCTGTATCAAAAGTCATACCTCTAGTGCAAGGTGTGAAAACCCCTCAAAGCTCTAACAGCAGTGCAAGATGAAGCTCCAGAATTCCTTTGTATATCAGTCAGAGACACCAGCACAACTCATCATTTATGGAATCAATAGTTAGAACATGAAGTGCACCAGCTGTGTGCACTTACCTGAACTCTGTGATAACCTGTATTTGGGTGGCTGTGTTCTACCATCATCTGCCAGGGGTTGTATTTATTAGTAGATAGGAGCCAATTTCTAGATCTGGTGGAATCCCGTGCACCTCGATCGCCCTTGCTATAGGAATTTAGAATGCTGACTTTTGGCTATATGTTCTTAGCCATTTCATTATATTTAAAAATCTGGTTAATAGTGTACTAAATAACTAGTGTTGCTACAGAATTGCATTCTGAAGGTAATGGGATTGAATTTCAACACAAGTTGACACTCAATTAAAATTTCCATATATCTACTGAATTAGCCAGTTCTTGGCTGCTGTATTAAGGTGGATGTCTGCCTGCTCAACTGAACACTGAGCAAGACAGGCAAAACACACAATAAAGCCAAATCAAGACTTAATAGATCTACTCAAAATTTTTATTGTTTGCATCAAGAAGTAAGCTTGCAGAACAAACTCAGGGATGCGGATTAAAAAACATTAAATAATCGGTAGTTTTAAAAAAAATCCTCTATATTTAGAGTAACGAAGCTTAAATTTAAAAAAAAAAAAGAAAAGGCCCTTAAAACTTCTTTCTGAATTGCTGCCATCAGCCAGTAGATCCATGGGGCTTGTTCGGCTAAAAGCCACAACAGACTTTGTAATGCAGTGATGTAATCTTGGCTTTGTGTCATTTATATTCAACCTAAAAAAACAATTTTCTTGAATAGACGGGCTGACAACAATATTGTTCAGTGTTGGTTTTTATTTGGATTGCTTCCAAATGGTTCATATGCCTCCACAGCAACACCCCATGCCCACTTAAGTTTTCCCTCTGAATTCTGAAGTTTCCCCTTTTTCCTGGCATTTTATTTTGCTTTTAAAGTCCCTGTTATGTTTGTGAAAACTAACCAGCTCGGCCACAAAATTAGGATGTATCTTGCAGAGTGCATTCATTTTACTTTTTGCATATTTTTCCCGAGGTCATGTCAAGGTTAGTTTGAATTCCATCCTACATTAAGACTTCTTTCACAGCTATTTAGCTCTGCAGCCTACTCCCCGCTGGGGTCTGCCCCTTGGGCACGTCAAAGCTTCAGACCTGACAAATCACACACAGATGAAGCTGTACAGTTTTTTAAACAGTTTCATCAGTAACGTGGGTTGGGTTTGGGGGTTTTTCTCCCCCCCCCTTAAGCTATACTTTTTTTTTTCCACTGGAGCTTATTCTTTGAATTATGAAATTCCAGAGGCTGAATTCCATATGGAAAATTCCCTTGCACGAGCGAGTTGTCGAATAGAAATGGCGTTGTACAGTATGCGCCACTCACAGCCTCCCAGAAACTGAAAGTGCTGCCGATCCTCTTCATTAGCAACAAGCTACAGCTCCTTGTCTAATAACTGTAATCGCATTGTTAACATCTATTTGCACAGAAGAGCCTAAAACTATAAAGGCTGATAAATATTCAAAATTTATCATCCATATTGCGAACCTGTTAGTTATCCAGGAGAGCTGCAAGTTGCTCACAGGAATAAACTTCTGTTATCCCTTGGATTACTCAGATGAGCAAGTGTTCATCGGTGTCAAGTAATGATGCTGTGCTTGAGCAGCATCCTTACGGGACTTGGGAAGTTTTAAGTGGGTGTCTGTGTGTGTGTGTGTGTGTGTGTGTATATAATTAGCTTCACAAGTATATATGCAGGCCTTTCACCACCTACACTCACACACAGACATCTCCCTCTCCCCCCCTCCTCAATGTGTATGTTGCTGCCCAAAACCCAGTTTGAAGTGTCTAGTGTGGCTTGCAGGTGAAAAAAATGCGGTTCCTAAATTTCTTAGCCGTAGACCGCACTCTATCTGTATTTTAGCATTTTGTGAAACGAACGGTGCAACGCCATTTCCCCTTTAATTGATGAAGTTAAAATGCTTGGCTGCTAATGAGTGTATTAGCAAACAATATACCCTTAACAAGCTTAAGCAGCTCAGGATTTTAAAAAGCAGCTTACTGTCCTCCTCATTTTTATAAGACAAAATGTACTGCCTTCTACAAATTGCTTGATCGACTGATGAAGTACTATAATTATAGTTGGATTGCAGTTTTGACAAAGCCACAATAACAGATTGTAGTTTAGTCCCCACTCTAGGCACGCAACTCTTTGCATTACAAAACCCAGTTTTGCTGGTCTAATTCTTACTGAGAACAAAAGGCACCTGGAGATGTTAACTATATACTAAAAGAAAACTTGGAATCTAGGAAATAATAATATTGAAGCATGACTTTTCTTCTCACAGTTAGTTCATTGGGAATGGTATCTAATGAAGAGTTGTCTAAAGGCTTGCTTGTTTGGAACTAATTAAAGACAGATATCCTAAATAGAAAAAGGATCATGGGAATTACATTAGGTGTCTGGAGACTTGTTATTCTTTTGGTACTCTGAGTAGATTGGGGAAGTTGTTAGGGATTCAAGAAATAAGGCAAGCTAATAAAAAGTTCTATTTTTCTGGTTATTGGCCAACTATTGTATTTTTGTTTGCAATAAGATTTGTGCCAACAGGCTAGGGGCTTGAATAAAACATTTAAACATTTGTGCATTAACACATCATGGTGAAAAGAGAGTCTTGTGCTTTCACTCAGTGCATTTCAGCCTTCAATTAATGTGAAAGCACTACAATGCCTATGCAACTTCTCTTGCCTAGTGGTGCACCATTTATCATTGCAGTTTTACATTGACCTTGACACCCACTTCATTAGAATAAAGATTGTCTACCATTTAGGTTACATTGTTCCTCTGCACAGAGACCCCATGCAAATTTCTGTTCAGATAGAAGAGCTGTGAGCCTGTCAGAGGTCATCTGCATTAAATGATTGCAGCTATTTTCCAACTGCTTCTTTTCATTCTACTCAATTCAGGCTAGGAGGATCAATCAAGCCCTCTGCCTGAAACAGTGGGACTGCTGGGAATATAACTGTTTTTGGTAGTAGTGTATATGCCCTAAACAGTATTAAATATTTAATATAAATTCATTAAAGGGCATACAAAGTCTTCAAAAAGATATTACATTTAGAGTAAAATTTAAAGGGTTGGGATCACCTTCCTCCAAAAAAAAAGGAAAAACAAAAAAAACCAGACAGAGCAGTGGGCACCAGCTGCAATAATTTTTTAATGCAAGCAAAATTTAGTCATGAAGTTACTTAATGTTTCTCTCGGCATGTTTATTTCTCTAGCTGCGACAGAAAGTGTGGAACAAGCGTAGTCCATGTTTGCGACTTTCTGAAGCAAAAAAAGCAAGGTGTCTGCGGGGGTTTAAGACAAAAGTGCTGAGATTTGTTTTGTTTTAGGGACGTGCACCCCTCACACAAATACGTATTGCACTATTGTGCTTATTTGTAGGGGAAAAAGCAAATGGAAATAAGTTAGCACTCTCCTTCTTGAGTTTTCTGAGTGATATAATTGGAATTAAATTATTAATGGGAGATACTTAAAAAAGATTGTTTTATGATCTTCTATTAGAGAATTTGCAATTCATTTTAATATTTGTAGTTTGATTTATATCAAAGATAATGCAATCTAGGTCCAATTAACAATACATAGCCAATGTAATATGATTTCCAGATCATGCAAATGGAATAAGCTAGAAGAGGAAAAACTGATTCTTAACCTCAGATGTAATTTGCTGGGTGAGTTCTGGCAATTTTAAATGACATTGCACTTTTTAATTTTTCCAAAGGCTCAGCAGCAAATTTATCCCAATCAAGAAAGCCTATTATTAATTTACAAGGACAATTGTAGGAGTCTCTATAATTTCCCTGTGCAATTACTTGCCATAAATTGCTAATACTGAAATACACAAAGTTTGCAAGAAATGGCAACTACTATTTATCTAGACGGATCCCTCAGCCCAGATCTCGAATGTTGTCCAGAGGTTCTAGTGCTATTGACAGCATAACAGATATAACCAAGCTTCTCGATGTTTTCTAAAATGTTTTGCACTGATAGCACCAAAAAGGTAGAAGCATTAAGAGCTATTGTGAAGGGTAGGCTGGCCTCTAGCAGATTCCTTCACTTTGCTTGTATACAGCTGAGCTTTGGACCCTGGACTTCGGAATAAAAAGACTCTTTGTTCATCACTGAATGGCATTAGGCATGGGCTTCCTAAGGGGCCACCATGAAGCCTAGCATGAAGAGTGCAAACATTATCCAGAAAGCAAGTGAGAATGTGTGTGAAGAGATGATGGACAAATATTGCTGTATGTGCGGTGCTATAGGTTTGTGGATAAATGCTACATATTTGGGGAATTTGCTTGCAGGCTACTCTGTGCTCAGCATGCAGCTTATTTTGCAAGTGTGTGCCAGCACTGACTGCGTGCACGTAAGGACACCAAACTTGTGTGTGTGTGTGTGTGTGTGTGTATCTGTGTGTGCAGCACACCAAACACCCTGAAAGGCAAGTTTTTAAAACATAAAGATGCAGCCTAGGTAAAGCTCAAAGTGTAAGTCAGTCAGTCCTGATGTCAGTTGTATGTCACACAGCGCCATTTGACTGAAGAGACTTTGTTAGTGTGTGAACGATGGAATGCAGAACATCTACAAATAGCACACCCTTATTCCAATAATGGAGAAAGTTCACTGGCTTAATTCTTCTGTACTTTGTAGCCATAGCTCCACTGTGTGTTCAGTATGTCTAGTCTCTTTTCACTATAACCAACAGAAGCACCATACAAAAGTCTTACAATGGATGTCTTAATCTCTCTGTGTGCTTTTAGAGCATTATTTTCAATTCCATCATGCAGGCTTTTTTTTTTCCCCCTCCTTTCCTCTTCTGAAGTTTTATTACAACAACGGAATTCCCAGGGAGCTTTAGGGGCAAGGTTCGCATAATATTGCCCTAAAGTTTTGCTCGAGGGGTGGAATCCGCACCCCAGTCCTGATCATCTTTTTGTGGGGTTTCCTTTCGGAGAGATGCAGTGAGCAGCCTTGCGGAGTTGTTAACTGTGGACAGATTTTTTTATTGTTTACCAGACAGTGCCCATCTACGAACCTTTCACGATGATTTCTTTCTCTGACCTCTCAGTGACTAGGCATCTTGTTCCTTAACACTGAGGGAGACTGAAAAATGCTTGAGTTGCTCAATGTGTGCCTTCTATACCAGTTTCAAAATGGCTTATTCTTCTGGTTTCCATGGTGACAATTAACACTGTTACAAGGCATTGTTCCAGTCTCCATTTGGGCAGAATTTTCGGGTGTGATTTTTCACACACACACACACAAAAAATGTTTTATATAATTTTTTTAAAGAAAAAAGGAAAAAAAAAAGAGCACAGTTTATTATCAAATGTCAGAAAACGTGCCTCAATCAAGCCTGCCTGGATTGCTTAGAATATTTTTATCAGGACAAGTAAGGTTTTAACTTGCTTTGTTTTGGAATTCAACTTCTTGTGGTTTAAATATTTTTGCCAAACTTATTTGCGCATAAATGCTACTGCCGTTTAAAAAATTTCCACTCTGTGTCCTGTGAGAAATGTTCACTCTATTGAATGAGAAAGGATAAAAAGCCAAAATTCTTTAACTTAAATAACGATGTTTTGGATTTGTTGTGAGTGGCTTCAGGAACACTAAGGCAGCCATACGTGCACACAGCTAATAATGCTCTAAATATTTTGCAGTTTTCCCAGTATGATGCTGTTTGGGGCTTTTAACCCCATTGTATTTTTTTCCTGTGACAGGTGTTGTGGGAACTGGAATACTACTCATTTATTTATCCCTGTGGCTGTTGTGAGAAACCTGTGACTTTAAGTTTCTTACTCTCATTTTTGACTATGAAACAACAATCTATATCATAGCATCCACAGCCTGTCACAAAGGAGCAGCCTTTGCTCACTTAAAGCTGAGGAAAGAATGAATCGAAAGATTAAATTATCTTCTCACTGCAGGATTAAGTAGTCCTACCAGACTAGGGTTGTGCAGCACTGATAGAGCTGGTAGCTATTTTTTTTCCATGCAACTGCTTAGAGCGTAGGTGTTTAATGGATGACAAAATAGCATTAGCAATAGCATCTCATGCTATCTGTTCTCCAACTGTATCTCCTGTACATTAAGCTCTTCCCTTAACTTAAAATACATGTTAACTGCATGTTAAATATCCAGGAGTGAAACAATACTGACTCTCAGTCACATACCAGTACATCTAATAATGAACTGGATCCTTTCATCTTTTACAGTTACAGTATAATGCATTTTCTATCAATCATCGTGCTTGTTTATACAGTGGGTTACATGGTGACAAAGACAGAGCACGTACATAAAATCTAGCTTATTTATTTTTTAATGTAATAACCTTTTATAACATCTGTCACACTATTTGGATTATGCTGCACTGCATTCTTTTATCTAGTCCAAAATTAAATGAAACATCCTCTGTTTGTACATTAACAAGAGCACTGCAGTTAGGAAACATGCAGTGCATTTTATTTCTTCATCAGCCCTGCACTGCCCAGGAATGTGCCCAGCCCGGGCGGCAGCAAGTGCCAGCCTAGAGCAGGTGATGAGCATTCACTAGCTGTGCCTGCACCAGTGTCACACAGCTAGAGGACTCCCTCAGTCTATTAATTCACTTGACAAAAGAAAGGGAGTCGTGCGAACTGGATTTCAGCGCCTAGCAAATTGGACTCTGGATTCCCCTTGATATTACATGTACTTATGGAAATAATTATGCAAATCCTTTTCAGCTATATCATCTTTAAATAGAAATCAGATTACATAAAGAAGATTGTAATCTCCTCCAGAAACCATTCTAGCTGAAAAGGCTGTAGCACAGGACCAAGAGGCGTACTTGTTGAACATTGTAGTCCAATAAACTGGTGTTGCCTCTTGGCAGATCCAGTTCCCCAGTGCCAAACCTCGTGGCTACCTGCTGCTGTATGTTTGTAAAACGCTTAGCAGCAGCACACCAAAGATCAAAAGGCAAGTTCTTTATAAACAATTCCTTGTGTTTTTTTTAACTATGCATATTCATGTAATTTTGGATACGCAGACACCTGATCAGTGTTCATTAATAATGAGAAATGGTTTAAATCACCTCATTTAAAACATTTGCTCTATGATCCACAAATGACTAATATTTGCTGAAGTTTACATAATACAAATGATGTGCATGTGTTGTGTAAATGAGATATTAAAATATGAACTAACAATATGCAAACATATGCATGGAAATGCTGAGGACCTGTTAGCTGAAACAGTGATTTCACACCTTTATTATTTTCTTTAAGCAGTTTCCAATTGTATTTTTGCTTTGTTTTCCTACAGAGCGTGGTTTTGGATCTGGCAAAGGCACCCATGTTTTAAACATTCCTTATTCAAGTCCAAATTTTTATACTTAGCTCAGTTAACATTTTCAGTCTGAGCTGCTCAGTTTTCTTGGCTGAACTTAAAGCAGAGGAAGCTCAATGTTTAGGATGCAGTTTGCTAATAGCTACAAGTCATTTATGTATGTCTTGTAAACAGCTTCGTAGGAATACATGCTGAACCCTCCTCCTTCAGTCAAACATGCGGTTTTGGCCATATCAGAAGTTCTATTTCTACGAGAGTTTTATACATAAGAGGGAGAGGGAATTAGCTTAACCAAACGTAGGGTGTTTATGAGTGGGTGCCTCTGTGTTAAATTTTATTTTTTTCATTTACTCTACCAGCTACTAAAACAGAATTAATCACTATGGTAACTCTTGTGTTTAATACTTAATTCAGGTTTTAGGACAATACAGGTTTTAAAGAGATTTATTTGCCAATGTGTGTGTGGATTAGAATGCGTTTTCAGAGCATATACAAGTAATATACAGTTACATATTTACAAAGTCATACTAAAGTAATTTTGAAAGAAGATTGTTGGTTTAATCCTGTTTTCTCTATCGTGGTTTGGGTGTTTTTTTCTCAGCAATAAGTAACAGTGCAGGAAATGAAAGGTATTTACAGCTCGAAGAAACTCTGGCACTGTATGACCATGGTGCTGGTGTTGTTTATGTGCCATCTCACGGCTCTGGTTGGTTGATCCGATAAAAATCAAGTTACTGGTTTTGTGTTGTGAGGGAGTTATGTCTAATTGTGTTTCTAAGATAAAACTGTCAGCCTTTCCTGTGTAATTTCAGGCCCGTATGTGAAAGAGAAGAGAGAAACTTGCAGTAAACACAACTAAAACATTATTTCCTCGTTTTGTTTTGGTTGGGGTTTTTGTGTTTCAAAGGAGAGCCTCAGTGTTACTTGCTGAAGCAGTGTATTTGAAAAATAAGATTCCACTGACATGAATGAGACAAAGGCAGATCAAGCTTCAAATGAGAGGGTGTGAGTGGATATTACTGTACGAGTGACTATTACTGTACGTAATCAGTAGCTAACAGCCTGCACAGATACGTCACCCAGACGGCTACGTGCTCGGTACCTAAATCTCTTATGTCATAAGAAGGTTGTCTGCTTAAAAGAAAATGAATTAAAAAATGGCAGAGTGAGCGTGATCACAGCTGGGCACATAGGATTAAAGTTTGATTTTTTTTACCGACAAGAATCTTGGTGGTAGCTAACATTACCTGTTTCTTTTCATTTTAGAGATACAATGTGGAAATGTCAATCAGGCACCCGAAAAAGATGGAATTGCTTAGTAAGGTTGAAGCTCTGAAGAAAAGTGGTGTTTTACTACCAAATGATCTCCTTGAAAAAGTGGATTCAATTAATGAAAAATGGGAACTGCTTGCGGTATTTGCATTTTTATTACTGTTTGTGGGTTATGTGTACATTTTTGTGTGTTGAAGTACGCTGTCTGTCTGATTTCTAATTTGAGGCACAAATATCTCTCTCATTCAATTCACCATGTACATTTCAAACAAGCTACTCATGCTATTATAAAAACTCCATAGTATTTTCCTCTTCTGTTGATTTTTTTTTTATTCCCTGCTTGTCTCCTGTCTGACTTTAATAATTTTAGTTCTTTAATACATAAAAAATGTAAGTAAAATATGCCATGTATTATGGGTATGCACCAAGTCAACTATAATGCAGTATATCTGATATACACTGACTGTCATGCTTGAGTGAATGTTAATAGAATTTATTCTGAAGGTACATGTTGGAGACATCTACTGTTTAACTATTTACTATACCCTTAAGATGAAAAGTGGGGTTGTCACTGCATATTTCAGGTCACACTGATGGCTCAAAAACAAATATGCAGATGCAGTACAAATCTGAATACCTGAAGCTAAGAATACAGCCGGGCTGTGCTTCACGCTGCTGTATTCAGCTCACTTTTGACAAAAGCCAAAAAAGTTTCATGTAATTCATTTCACGCTATGATGGGCTGGGTCTCAGCCAAAGAGTGAGATACAAGAATCTGGCAAAAAAAGCAATATAGTGATTCTGTTACCCTGAGACCAGTGATGGCACCGTGCAGGAGACACTATTGTCCTATTGTTGTAAAACAGCTGAGAGAGAGAGAGAGGTCAAACTATATATTTTTCCATCCACTTCTCTCCTTAATTGCCTTCACTTCAAATCAAGGGTAAGATAAATTTATAAATTACTTTAAATGATTAATTATAGATGTGTGATGTTAGCGATACAGTTACATTGCATAATTTTGCATGCTATTATCTTAGTTTAAAAAAAAACATTTCTAATCTATTCTGGGTGAGCTATACATGCAGCCTGCCAACAGCATTTTAAATACTGGCTGGGGTCACTTCGGCTTCTTTGGTAGTGCAGTAGCCGTTTTACAGAGGGTGGGGCTTTTTTAGCTCAGCGCAGCGCTTGCTAATCGCTTTGATTCTCTAAATATGCAGATTGTCAGAAAAAGTGAAAAGTTGCCTTACAACCAGGGAGCCGATTACTTTTTCATTGTAACCGGCACCATCACAGTGAGCATTTCAGAACTGTGTGGCCATTAGTAAATTTTCTGGTAAAAATTAGACTTCTTAACCTATTGTTTTACTTCTGATCATGATAACTTGTATTTTAACAATTATTTCGGTTGTAAGCCTTACATTTGTGACCCTCGATGCATTTAGTCAGCGGCACGCGTTAGAGCTGGTAGAATGTAAAACTATGAGACCAGAAACTGATCATAATTCTAAAAATCTAGAAAAACTGTCTTAAAAAAAATCGAAGCCCTCCACTTCTCAGCTTGTGAGTATCAAACTATACCTCTGGATGAAGTTTTGCCATTAATTTAAGCATTTACAGAAAAATAAAATACAGCTATTACGGTTTTCCTGCTAAATGCAATTTCATGAATAATAAGCAGAGTTTGATAGAGTTTTGTTTAATTTAATAAAAAGCTCTGCAGAAAGTAACGGCACCAGGCATACTGTTTTAATTGGCATGATTACGTTTTAATTGGCATGAAAAAAATTAAAGACAAGGATTTTAACTTCTAACAATGGTAAAATAGAGGGATATGGTTTTTAATATTACTTTCATCTAAGGTGAACAGTGTGGAATGGAAATACATTAGAATGAAATGTCAGTGGTGCGTACAGTTTAATCTGTGAAATTTTGTCCCCTGTGCTGAATATTACTCTGTCTCAATTGCATATTAAACAACCCTATCAAGGCAGGCATTGGCATCTGCTGTGCTGACACAAATTGTGAATTAAATGAAATTGATGTCCTCTGTCGTATATTTATGAAGACGGACCATTCTCTGAAGTATTCTGTTTATGAAGAATTTATGATTGCAAACTGTTCCAGAACAAAAAAGTGGCAATAAATTCTTTTTTGTGACCCTACCCTCCAAGGGCATTGATTTCACCTCCTGCTGCTACTTTTGTTACGGCATAAAAACAATAGCTAGCGCTGGATTCCACTGAGGGTCTTCAAATTATCAATATTTGCACCACGAAAATAGGAGGGTGTTGCCAAGAAGGCATGTTTTTCAGTTATGATCTCCTAAAGACATTATTTACTGGATGCCAGTGAGAGGAATAATGTCTGTTGGTCTAATTTTATTTGCACTTTAAAGCTTATTTTTGGAAGCAAAGTTCATTGTCACAGATAATATTCCAGGAACTTTCTACAGCGAGTATTTTCAACAGACAGCCACACTGGGTCACCTAAAACTGTATCCTTGTGTTACAACAATTAACCACAGCTAATTATCAGTTTAAAAGGTTATTGGATGTGATTGTCAGTGTATATTCAATATCCTACAATCAGTAACACAGATCTAGTGCTTATAATAAGTGTCAGCCTGACAGCCTCTTATAGGTCAGATAAAATACTGCCTGGCACAGTAGAAGCAGGCGACAGCATATCTCCCTTGTGGTGGTAAAGGATTGCCTTTCAAAATACTGAAAAGGAAGGTAACTTTCTATCCCTGGCCTCTTCAGAATATTCATTATGCTCGCAGCGTCCACTATCAAAATGTTATTCAGCAGCTCTTCTATTAGAAATACTACTTTGAAAAGCTGGAGTAAATTAGTTTCATTAGCGATCAGAGGTGAATGTTTATTCTGGCCCATTATTTTTAAAGTGGATGCTTAACATGGAGAACTTAAATCCGAATTTAGTTGCTTAAATAATTGGCCTGATGTTCAGAAACACCGAGGCTTTGCAATTTCTAGTTTATTGGCGTCTGAGTGAGTTCATCCACTTTTAAAAGCAAACCAGCTGTTTTGCCACCCATCTGCTCCTGTATGACACCTCAAGGCTGTGAGTTTGGAAACTAGAGCCTGAGAGTTCATATCTTAAAAATATATTTCGGAGCTTCCCCCCAAACCAAATCAGTACCTTGGAGAAGAGTTTGGTGAACTCAGTGCTTGTCATATTTTCTGTTGCTGCCTAGGAACTTTTCATGGTCCCAAGTGTCCAAAGCCACAGACAAATTCTGTAGAGTGACTACGTTAAAAAATTAGGTACTGTTTTGTCTGCTCTGGCCATAGTTGCTCTTAATAAACATTGATTTATCATGCTTCTGGCAACATCAGTGGCCCTGAGAGAGCAGCATGAGTGAGAAACAAGGTTACAAAAATGAATTTGATTGAAACAAGGAAACAAAGAATGAAATGGATTGATATTAGTCATAATTATTACAAACCCCCCACATCTCTAGTCATCTAACAGATGCTTCTTGTTACGCATTAACCTGTGTATGTTTTGGTACATAAGACTAATCTATGTTTTCTTTATCTGATGCATTAGAAAACCCTAGGAGAGAAGATCCAAGACACAATGGTAGGGCACAGTGGGTTAGGTCCACGTGACCTGCTCTCGCCTGAAAGCGGCAGCCTGGTAAGGCAGCTGGAGGTCAGGATCAAAGAGCTGAAAGGGTGGCTGAGAGATACAGAGCTTTTCATCTTCAATTCCTGTCTGAGACAAGAAAATGAAGGAACAATGAATGCTGAGAAACAACTGCAATATTTTAAGGTAATAAAAACCACAATCAAAGTTTTCATAGAGAAATATCCTACCTCTTTATGGTAGGATAAAGTGTTTATCTTAACATAATGCAATGTGTGTACATGTGTAATCACATATTCATAGTTTCACCTTCGTTTATGTACTGTGTGTTCATTTATGTTGAGTTTATTGATTCTTACAATAATACTTATTCCTTAGACTTTTGGCAAAAGAGGGCTAATCAGACTGCAATTGGATAAACCATTATATCTTTTCATTCTACTTCACTATAAAAGTCACTAAAAAAGCTTAAGTCCGAATTTCACCCCCTGCATCAGTTACATAAATTAGTGTGTTGTGTGACCATCAGCTTAGCAGCCTGTTTCTCTGCACATGTGAGTGGAGAATAGCCTGTCTGAGGGCACATTCACAGAGATAGAAAGTTAGCCCACATGAGAAATCATTCTCAAGTTTGTGGTGAATAGCTATGTGGAAGAAGACATATACACTGTGAGATTTGCATTAATCTAGGCCTCATCTTAAGCCTAAGCTTGAAGACTTATAGAAAGGAGGGAAAAGAATTGTAGTCACAATGCTGTATTCAGATGGATAAGCATCTTCAACCGAAGGGCAGCATTCAGCTTTGCAACAGATAGTAATGGATAGAACAGATAGTTCTAACAGATAGAACAGAAACGTTCTGTTCAGTTCCCCAGAAGTAGTGGGACCTCTTAGGGAAGTCAGAGAAGTACCCTGATAACACCTCATGGTTTCTTCCGTTCATAGCTATCACTTCTAAATAAACCCTCACTTGAGTCGTGATCACTTTACTTTGCAAGTGATCTTTGACCAAAGAGTAAGAAAGGAATTGCCAGTAATTGTTGAGCTTTAGAGGTAAAGAGGTTTTTCTCTTCTGCTACTACATCAGCGTGTGTAGGGCATCAGCGCTCTTAATGTGATGGACAATTTATAACTCACTTCCAAGGGCATGTTGAAAACTCTTCTAAACATACGTTTTTATACAAATGTTCAAGAAAAAAACAGCAGAAATATAGCTGTCTTCCCAATTAGTCATTCCTTAATTCTTCCTTTTCCAAGTATGAAGATTAGTGAGAAGGTTGTGTCAATGTAGATGAAGTTGGCTGGGTCTGTTTTCAGGTATTGAGCATCTCCATTTGAGTACAACTTTGAAATTTGCTGTAAAATCTCTTCTTTTTTTTTAAAGACTGGCAGTTTCCCTGCCAAAACGATAAAAAAACCCACCATGCTGATTCTATTCTATCAGCAAACTTCAAAGCAAGTGATTATGAAGGATTGTTGATAGACCTATAGAACTTCACTGCAATAGAACTTCACCCATGTTTTCTGTAGGAACTGCTGGAAGCTTTTTCTTTCTGTGGAAAATGGTGGCATTTATTGAAGAGCATAGCTTTGGATTAAAAAAGCATTTGAGACGAACTTGCTTTTAAATACACATTTATATACATATGTGGTTAAGACTTGCATTATATATATGACCAGAAATACTATAGAAAAGTTACTTATGTGTTTGGAATGTGCATAAATCTGCAGATTTAAAAATATATATATATATATGAATGACGTGATTCCATACCAAGGCTTCTAGAGATGTTAAACAAGGTAGTATCACCCATCATGATATAACCAGGATATTTTATTAGTCAGTTTGTTATCTGTTAATTACATAAATAATGCATTAATTATTTTTCAAATGGTAGCCTTTAGCGTATATAAAATAATTACTTAGCAAATATGGTGAGAGTGCATCACTTTGTCATATATATGTTAAACCATCTTTATGTCATTAAATCTGAAATCCACTATAAGTAAGTTTTCCATTCTTTGCTGATCTCCTGGGGAAGTGTATAAAGAGAAAATGGATGTAATTAACAACACTGCAATGTGTAATACGTATATTTGAGGAAGAACATTTAGAACATTTTCAAAAACATTAGCTATGCCACTAGTAGGAAACCTGCTGGGGTTTACTTTGACTTACTTTCCACTTAAGAGTTTAACCTTACCACTATTTTCACTTGTGGTGAGTGAATCATTGATACTTAATGGAAATGTATCGTGTTGCTCCATCCCGATTGTACGTGTAGCCGCTGCACACAGAAAAACATTTTTAATAACACAAACGCAGCAATGCTATTGATTTTCTTCCCACCGTATTATGTTTTAAATTACACTTATGCCTTTGGAAAAACAGATACTTTAATTTTTCAGTTCTTTTAATCTCATTTTGTGATTGAAGGATGAACTGAATGTATACTTCAGTGTGCATTTGGGACCCAGGATGAGAACAGTGTGCTGGAAAAGGGTTGTTAAATTCACTGTTAGGAAATTATTATGCTGCTTTGTTTTCCTTTGTAAAAAATCATGCCATATTAATTTGAGTGTTCTTTTTATTAAGTAACATTTGCCTGCACTCCTTTTCTTTTGAGATACTGCTGTGCAGTAATAGTGCTTAGCATATCTATAGTGCTGTCCAGGCAAGCAGCTGTGGATGCTGCAAACCTTTATGTACTAAGTAAGCTCTACCAAACCTTTAAGGTAGGTAGTATTTCTCTTTGAAGAAATGAGGGAAATAAAATGCATGGAGATTAAGTGACTTTTCAGAGTTTTCCCTGAAATTCAGCGGCTCTGTTAGGGTAGAACCCAGCTATGATGACCCCAGTCTACAGCATTAACCACAAGGCAGGACTTCTATCCTGCCTTCCTTCTCAGAATATTCGATTTTCTTGTGACAAAAAGAGACTGCTTCCTTGCATTTACCATTGTTTGTTGGTTATATCAAGTCCAAACCCTGCTGAGTAAGTTTTCTTGATGTTTTTTTTTCCATTATCATGATCATATTTAGATATTAGAATTACTGGAATATTATCAGTTAAGGTCATGAGCCGGCTTATGTAAGGTCCTGTATTTCTTGCATTTGTGGAAAATGTGTGGTTATACCCTGGTCAATCCAGTGGTCTCTGTGCAGCGCAGTGTGCAGCTGGTCCACAGAGTAAATTCTTACTCATTCCTCCAGCTTTTGGTGCTCCTGGTTACTCAAATAGTTTCATATTTAGTTGCAAAGAAGAGGCAGGAACTATACTTCAGTCTATAGTGACACTTGCTGGCCGTTTCACAGCAGCATTAAGTGAGTTTGGCTGTAAAGGGGGAAGCGTGGCTGTCTTGTCCTGGTTTGTTTTATGCTTTTGCAACATAAAAACCCCCATGAATCTGGTCTAAGAAAATCAAGAGATTGATGTAAAATTCATAACTACAAACATACATTAATTTTACTTATTCATCCTTTTTATTTCTTTTGAGTCCCTCGAGTTCATCTTTTCTAGCTTTTCACAGAAACAATGAGGACCAGAACCAGAAATGTACTTTTTAAACAAAATATAAGATGCTCAGGTAAACACATAACTCTAGCAACCAAAAAGACCTCATGTCATGAGACCAATAATTGGCACAACTGAATTCCTAACCAGTTTTGTGGATCAGGAGAGATTTGAAGCTGAAAAGAGTGAGTAATAATAATAAAAAGAATTCACATTTTTCATGAGAGTTTTAGTAAGTTTCATTTTAGTAGGGTCTAGCAGAAATTCGTGCATTGACTTGTTAGTAGAAGGTTTTTGGTTTGAGATCTCTGCAAATGCCCTCCAAAAGGGAGCAAGAGACCCTAAATAAATAGTCAGATACTCAACTTATGACTTAAAATGTTATAGAGAAGTGACTCATCAGCATCAAAAAGGTAGTTGTTATGGCTTTGGCTCACAGAACCAGCTGCCCAAGAGCAAACTTAGTCTTGTATCTGTCCATCTCAGAGTGCCTTCTCAATCACTTAGAAAAGGGAAACTATTGCTTTCAGGAGCAAGATTTGCAAAGGTTCCAAACCAAGTTTGGAGAGGGAACAGTGTTTTGTTAATCAGAATGGGATTTTAGTGGAAGCTTTCTGCTAAGTGTTGTTCTTTGGTGATAATAATGTTGTGTTTCATGCCATTTTCTGATCTGGTTTTATATGGAGCAGTAATCGACACGCTCTATACATTGTTATACCCCTCTCCTAAATCTGTGTTTGAGCTTTTCAAAAAGAAAGTCCTGATTTTCAGCAGTACTGACAGCTTGTGGTTCTCATTAAGTCACACTATCCGTTCATACCAATGTTGGAAATGTTTTCTCATTTAATATTTCTAAAAGTCAATGATCTATTTAATTCCACAACTGATAGTATTTGTAGCCACTTCTTCCGCCATGTATACTTTATCTAATGCTTGTAACTATTTCTAATACCTAGACTTACTCAGAAGTGTATGTTTTCATCTTCCACTACATTGGTGACTGAGCACACTGGATGATGTAATGTCCGTTAGAAAAAAGTACTTCTCACTATTTCTTTCATGTTTTATTTCTCCAGTGCCTCAGCCAACTGAACAATAGAGTTTGCACTGGTAATGAACAATCAGTTAATTGGTACTTCTCAGGATGCTTTTAATTTTATCTCAAAAGTTTGCATAAAAGTCAGCAGTGCACATCTTACAAACCATCCGATTAAACAGAACTCTATCAAAGACACAAGTGGGTTTGTGAGCACAGAAGATTGTGGCCAAACTGAAGCAAAATTATTAACTTTGAGTAAAGGTTCAGAGATTCAGAGGAAAGCGCTGGCTGTTCCTGCATGTACCAGGAGTCACTTTTGCTACTGCATTTTGGATCCTTTACAATTTTTGGAATTATGTTCCTGGCAAAGCTGCAGTCAAAGAATTACAGAAGTTCAATATTCATGTAACAGAAGTATACAGAAGTTTCCAATGGAAAGTCTAAAAGAAGTCAAGTGAGATTGAAATCCTTTGATACTGCTAAGATTATTTAAAAATAATTTGCAATAATTTGAAGAAATATCTCCAAAAAGTTTTACTTCAGAGCCCTAAATGTTTTCACAGATGAAGAAATGTTTACGCAAATTTTGTTTGGATTAAATTGTAAGGAACAGGAAGCCATTCGGTATTAAATGTTATGAAAGCCAGGTAGGATTCATAAGTTGAATGTAGCCCGTAGCCTGACAACACTGGTTTGAAGCCAACTTAGGCTGAATTTACTTGACCCACCATGCAGCACTTCTGAAGCCCACATAAATAAGAAGCCACAGCAGATTCACATATTTTTTGCCAAAATACAGTCTATCTGCCCTAATGGTTACAGAGATAGTTACACAGAGTTATCATAAGGTATCTGCGTGCGCTGTATTTCAGCACTGGCAATGGGCTTCTGGACTAAGACTGGGGTGTGGGCTCTGGCAGAGGGATTGGACTAGATGATCTTTTGAGGTCCCTTCCAATCTCTAATGTTCTGTGATTCTGTGAAGGTTACTGTAGTAACAGGAAGAGCTTTGAGATCAGCAGAACCCAGCAGTACACAGAACGCTTCGGAGGAGAGTAGCCTGGTAGCTATTTTTAAGCTATTAAATCATATTTTACTTCCTTTTCAGCTCTATTTCATGTATTGTTCCCTTCTTTCTGGTGTACAGCAAGATGATAACCCTGCAGACAGCATGGCTCTATGGTAGATGTGCACAGATTTAGATACCTACAGTGCGGAGATCTTGTCTGAGGTTCTTTTACAGTAATTGGAGGAGAAAAAAAGCACTTTGGGGATGCAATTAATCTGTCCTGGTTTAGGCACCTGGCTATGGAGAAGATGTACTTTGCCTCAGAAAACCTGCTTCTAAATGACTAGCTCGGGCGTCAAGTTCTCCATTAGGTCAGGTGAATCCCACTCAAGAAATCATCAGGAATGACTTTCAGTCTTGAGGGGCTTAAGATGTTGAGGAAACTGCAGTCCCAGCTCAGAAAGATTTACTGCTAATATCTGTGAGGTTCTCCCACACTACCTACAGGCTTATTTTTTTTTCCAGAAAGGCTGAACCTGAATTTCTCACTCAGCCATCCTGAATGTGTAATAGGGTACTTAACTGAACCAGTGCATTTTTATTAAGTGGGAGCTGGAGAGAAGGAGGCAATGGGGCTCCTGTTCCTGTCTTTCTTATTGTACTAGGATGATCTGCATTAATTCTCATGTGATGAGTAGGCATGGAAGTCTTGAGGTCTGGCTCAAGCTGACTACCACAGAATACGCTCTGGTTTACAAGAGAGGTGCCCCAAACTGGTCATTATGAAGTAAAATTAAAGTTTCATAGTAACAAAAGGCTTATAGGTAATTACCCAAACCTTTTGCATCAATAAAATCTGCAGAGTTTGGGGTTTATTCCCCTCTCATGGCCTCTTGAGGAGTCAGATGTGTACAAATGAAAATAGCTGACTTGGCTTCTTTGGAGAGAACACTCTAAGTTCCCTGACTTATTGTCATTACCATTGAAGATATAATTGAATTTTTTCTTTTGACCTACCCGAGTGACTTGAAAATGTGACTGCTTATTGTCCTACTATGGCATCAAAGATCTGTTTACTGCAAGAACAATCTTCCCCTTCTGTTGCCATCAACCTGAGAAAGCCCAATTAAAAGAAAGAAAATGATGACAAAATAAAAAGAGAAACAAATTTTCCCCCTAAAACAAAGCCAAGATTGACTTGTGCTGATTTACAGTGAGGGCTAGCACTTCAGTTGGCCGCTGAGCTTTATTACCTTTGTCAGGGATAACATCTAGAAAAAGTCCAGTGTGGACTGGGAATGTAAGAGATTTAACAAAAATTCCTTGTTCTGTCTCCATTAAGACCTGCTTTGTACTACTGCATGTGATTATACGGTTTATTTGATTGTTTATAACTGCACCTTTGGAACCGTAGCATTGCATTTGCAGGTACAAATCTCTCCAATATTAGTGGGTTATTGATTGAATAGTGTTCTCTGGAGCCATTAAATCCTACTAACAAGGTGGTGAATCATTGATCTAGTAGACCGTTGCCTAAATTTGGTTTCAGTACTGGACAGGTTTCCCAAGTTTCATCTTTGCATATAAGTTAAGAGATCACAGTCTCAATAGGGAATACTGTTATAGACTCTATTAGTACCTTTACTCGCACTAAAAATAATTTCACACTGCCAGGAAACCCATTGATTTTACTAGAATTATTTGCATGGTAAAGTGTATTTCAATATGAGTTAGAATATGAGTTGTAGAAAGAGCAGTTCTTCAGTGTATGTCCCGAAGTGTTATTGCAGTCCTTATCAGGTACATTACGTATCACAACTATGAGATGTCAGTCAGGAATGGGATTTGCAGCCTGCCAAGATATTACTGGAGACATCAGAGCAGCTTAGATTATACTTGCTGCATGAAGTCAATGGAAAAAACTGTTTGTGGGTTCCTGTCCTTTGCAGGATCATTTGCTTGCTGGTCTGTTAGGGAACTGCTACATTTCCTCACCTCGGCATAAGGGTGAAGGTCTGGCCTCTTGAATGGATTTCCTGGGTGTTTTGCCAAAAGCAGATGATGCAGTCCCCTTCAGCACAGTAGTGCTTATTTGCATGGTTTGGGCACAGTAAGAAAAACCTCAGCATGTTCTCTAGTCTAAGCTTCAGTGAAGGATAGAAAGCCTCTTTCATACCCTCTTTGCTTTCATCCTATCTAGTCTTCTTACCCTAGTGCTCTTGTCCAGGGAGTGGAAGATGCACTAACATGAGGAACACTGAACCTCTGAGAGTATCATAGTCAACTCATCCAGACATCTGGCTTTTGACAGCCCTGAGCTATGTGACTGCTGTCCACAATTCATCTTGACCACATCAGTTGCTTCTGTCCTCACCTCTAATTTCAGCCTGCTCGTAGCCCAGAGACTAAGCCATGCGTGTCAAAGTCATGTCTGCCTAACTTGTACTAGGGACAAGTTACTGTTCATTTAAAATGTCATGTATTTATGCAAACACTTACCTACAGTTTATACAAGTAAGATACCGAGGTAGTCCAGCCTACTTTAGATATGAGTGAATGTACTTCATCATAGGGCTGCTCGGCTCTGATTGATTCTGCTGCAAGTAACTTGTTGAGGACTTTATTCTTTCCTTGAGCTGAAACCAAAACCTGTGTGTCTGTGTGTGTGTAATTTGATTAAGATGTGGCCAAAGTGTGAAAGTAGTGTTTTTATGTTTTAATGACTTAGTCATTCTGAGGATGCCTTTTTTGAAATATGAGGAACAGCATTTATAGAGAAGCCTGCTTGTTGTCCTGTGCCTATAATGATTCATGTGAAACCGTCATAATATATTTTCCTCTGTTTACCCCAGAGCAGCTTAAACTGTACAGATTTGAATCCAAGCTAAATTTCCTTCACTGACACAAGAAAAAAGCGAAAGGAAATCTCTTTTTCCTTACTCATTAGATATGTTTATTTTTCTCTTTCCTATCACCCTGTCCATCTTGAAGTCTCCAAAAGATTAGCCTAATTTATTTTATATTTGCTGCTTTCCCATAAAAAGGTAATAGCAATGCACTGCAGGATGGCTTTTCTTGTAATTCAGAATAGGGTGAACTCTCAGTATGCTTTGGAATGCACCAGACGGTGCACAGGGACAGCAAAAATGTGCATCTCCTGTCTGTAGGGAACTAGATTAAGAAAAGGACTAAGTATATGTTCCTGTGTGACTTGGTCTAGGTGATCCTACTCTGGCAGGGGGATTGGACTAGATGATGTTTCGAGATCCCTTCCAATCCCTAATGTTCTGTGATTCTGTGAAGTATAATCTGAACATCTGAACCTCAGCCTGGATACATGCAAGGAAGTTTTTCCTTTTAAAGGCTCTTGTGGAGCGCTGAGGCAGTTTAATAATTTTAACTGTTCATTAAGGATGGCTGAATTTCTGATACCTAAAGGTTTTAGGCACTTGGAGGGGTTTTCTTGGCATCTAATATTTGATGTATGTTTGAGAAACATCTTGATTTTGTTTTGAACTTCTTGTTGAGCTGTAATTCTCAGTGATTTCCGACAATTGGAAGTAACATTGAGCCTACTTTGTGCCTTACTTGATTTTGTAAAGTTTCCACTTGTACCTTAAGTAATTTAATCTCTTGAATTTCCTGACACATTCTTTTGAAACTCTGCCCAGTGTGGTGATCTAGCAAAAATTTAAGTTTCAGGCAACTGAATTTTTGGGTAGTGAGGTTCTGGATTCATAGCATAAACAAAACACAGCACCGATACTGTCCTACCTGTCTGATACTTGCCCTACATTTATTTTTGCATTTTCTGGGGGGCAAAAAAAGAAACCCTAGCAAATTGTACCACTTCTTTCACCGTTTCTCCTTTTCACTGGGAAGAGAACTTCTCAAATTGAATGAAAAGAGGGCACGAACCAAAGGCATCTATAAACACAAACAGTGCCAGGCTGGGAAAATGAATCCTCCTGCCATCGCGTCTGGCTCCTCTGTCTGAACAACTTGGCCTATCCCCTGGAACCAAGTTAACCCCAACCTTGCACTGCGTAGTAAATGGCTCTAAAATATTTCACTAGGAAAATGAATCTAATTAATTCCCCCTATGAAATACAAGAAAAAACAAGTCTTGGAAAAGCCATGTTGTGCTTCAGTAGGGAAGATGCTTTTGCATCCAACACTGTTTTATTTTTAAAAGTTACCTTCCTGTAATTGCACACTAGTTGAGAGATAAGATAGGAGCATCTTAACAATAATGGGCACTTTTTTAACAGATTATTGCCAAAAGTGCATTCTTTATTCCAGGGAGACACTGTAATAGATACCAGCGCTTTAGTAATGATACAAGCAATCTGTAAGCTATTATAGTTTCTTTTATAGTAACTTAATCTTCATATTGTTTTATACGTCTGGAATTTTAATAGTGTTTTTAATTTATGAAGAGAAGTATATTACATATTACTAGTTACATGGGAATATGAGCTACATAACAGACCATTGAGCTATATTCTTGCAAACAAATATTTTGAAGCACTTGAATGAGCATAGAGGAATAGAACAGAAATTAAAGATTGCCATACAGATATAATAGCAGCTTTTATGGAACGAGCCCACAAGCATCTATTCTGGAGTGTTACTGGTTTTAATGCATAGATTGTACTTCTGAAGCATGGCAAAGCACACTTGTACTTTTAGAATGCTATTTTAAAATAAATATTTTATTTTAAATAAATATATTTACCTAATTAATGAATTTATTTGCATTATTGATTGCAAATAAACATAAATTCCCATGTAATTTTTTAATGCTAGTCAAATGCATAAATTAATATGAGCACTTGATTATATGTAGAATGGTAGCACTTATGTAGATTCTGGAAGCCAGTGCAAAAATGAAGCATTTCTTCCTATTTACTCGTTGCTATTTTTAATCTGGGTAAAAACAGGCACCGTTCACAAGGAATACAGTGAACTGTGCTCAGACTCATAAGAGAGATACCGTAACGCTTTGCTAAGCAGTGAGTTAGCGAGATACGATCAAGCGCAGAAATTTAGTCGTTGCAATGCTATTAAAAGTAGGGCTTTAAATGAAGAGACCCAGTTCACTGTTTTGAAAGAAGTCGTATTCTACTTTATACTGTCATTCCGTGTTTCTGACTGGCAATTAGGTGGTATTTCTAAAATGACAGTCCCAGACTCTGTTAGGACCATCATTGTAATAAAATGTGACAGCAAAGATATTATATCAATACTTTTCCCATAATTAGCATTAAGGATCTCTCAAGGGTTAAGTACAAAGGTTTCCGCCACTGAATGGTCCGCAAGCCTTGTGCCTTTAAAATCTTATAGTATAGCCAAGACTGGTGACAACCAGGAGACAAATCTATGAGCAAACCCGCTTGGAGAGAATAGTTTTGCGATGTGTGATGTATGTTACGTAAATGAGCTTATTAGGACTCTCATCTATTTTATTATTGGTGCCCAATTTAATAGAGGCATTTAAAAAACAATATTTCTGCCTGACTCCTTGAAATGAAGAAGATACATTGATATAATTGAGAGCAAATGATTGCATGTTGTGCCATTTAATCATGTCATTTTTCAATTGCTGTTTTTTGCACTTCACTGCATACTTATAGAATATTTAGCTTCAGTATAGATTAAGCCCCACAGTGTGCAACTGAGTAGAGTTCCCCATATTAGGTGACATTTTCTTCTAACCTTGAAAGCAGCGAAAGCACGCAGGTTCGGCAGTGTTTTTCTAAAAGATGACAAGTCATCATTCATTTCCTATCTTTGTCATTTAGCAGCTTTCTTTTGAGGAATTACTTTCTTGCTAATATTTTTTGAGGAATTACTGCTTTTCTTTTTCTTCAGAAAGAGAAATTCTTATTTTCCTCTTGCGTCCTGTAACAATGAAATTTGAAATACAGGGATGCATCACCCCGACCAGAGACATTCCTGCAGGCATCGCCATTTCACAGAAGACACTCAAAACTACGTTTTAGCCAACATTTGTGGGCCTATTGTTTCCCTTTCTCCATTTAGGGCTGTGTTAGTGCTGTTAGCCATGACGCTTTGAAGTTTTACATCAGCACTTCTTAAACTTTTCCAAAAACCCATCGTAAAAAGGCAAATTACATTCTTTTTTTAAGAGTTGCAGTTAAATTGTTGTACTCAGAAGGGTAGTAGTTTCCATTCTCAGAATTTGCCTTAATTTCTGCACATGCATGTCTGCTGTACTAAGTAACAACAGCTTCATCTTCATTTTGTCTTCCAATAGGCAACTGATGCAATGGGAAGGGTATCATTCCCTCCCTCACATCCCCACATCCTGTAACAAGAGAGTAAGAATTTAACAGGCTTCCTTAGATCTGCTCATTCCAGATTTATCTGCACTTGAGCTTCCTTTGCTTCCTTAAAAAAACCCGGTATTGCCCAACCAAATGTCAGCCTAGAAATAGCGTTTGTCTTGGTGTACCTTGGCATTTCTTCTGAACCTGAAAGCACTAAGAAAATCCATCCGTGTAAGTTAACATTTGTCATCTTCCAACTATTTTCAAAGCTCCAGGCCTCCCCAGATGGACTTGTGCTGCTCCTAATTGTAGAGTGAAAGCAAGAAGGATGACAATGCTTGAAACAACTTCAGATCCCATAAAAATGAATTCCTCGAACAGTATGTAATAAATGATGCTAGAAAAACCACATCTCAACATTTTATATTACGATTATATGTGGATTGAGTGAATTTAAGTGAACTAAATTAATCTTAAGCTGATGTTTAAAGTTTTTTAAAGCACAAGTAATTCCACTGATTTCACTGAGAACCTTAGGACTTTTAATGTCTAATATTAAACACCCGCTCAAGAACTTTGATTCAGTGGCCAAGTCATCTACCATAGCGTGAGAGAGAGCTGACTCCCCATCCATGTCCTTCACTCCTGCAGAGCAGGCAGTGCCTGATCGTGAAGCCTGAGGGATGGTGGGAAATTGGAGCCTGAGTGGCTTTAATATTCCTCAACTTCCCAACTTTTTGTGCCTCCCATATGCTCTTGCTCCGCCTAAAGCTGCACGAGTGTTTCTGGTCATATGCTGTTCGCTTAGGAGTCACACAGCTATGCAGAGCACCTTCTGTTCAGATCGTGGCTACTCCATCCCCATAGATAGTGCTATTAGCCCATGGCTCGGGAAGAGTGTTTGATGCCATTCTACTCAGCAGGAGTTTTTCCAGATGATTTAAGGCATGGTATTAACAAGCTGTGAAAGTAGTTGCAGCTAGCCCTTTTTAGCTATGCGGGTGATAACTTCAAAGCGCTGAAAATAGGAGCAGGTAGAGGGAAGAAAAATCTTCCAAGATAGTAGCATCACGGACAAGACTCCTCAGTATGGACAAGCGTGGCTCATAATAACGTTATAATGAATAACACCTCAGCGTTATCAGGGTATCTGTTGTGAAGCACAGGATTGAGACACAGAGTCGAGTTCATATACAGAACTGCCGTTACTACTGTGCGTAGTCCTTGCCTGCAGCAACATAAAGTCACATGCAGTAATTTAAGTCTCACTGCAATTGATTTGAGTGGATGTTCCTCCCACATTTGCAAAGGTTTGGGTTGGATTTACAGTTACCACAGCTCAGCAGACATAGGACAGTGCGAGGAACCACAATCAAAAGTGCATTAATATATGCTTCAGTAAATCTTCTGTACCCACAGGAGACTGAGCTCCTCGGTCCACTCTCAGCTCATTCCCTAATTTTCTGAACTGTCAAGTACCCAGTAGCTTACCGCAGCAGCCTCGGTAGAGATACTCATCATTGCTCTTTTCTTTTTGAATTTATTTTGTTAATAATGAATTATAGCTGTTAAGTCACAATGTAGAATGTACCTTGCAACTAATTACAGTACCAGTGGCCCCGTCAGCACACTCTGGGTGTACAGTTCCCCCGTTGGCAGCTTTTAATACAAATACGACATTTTAACAACAGTAGAGCACGGATGGGTGTACGATGCTGTGAGATGTCACCTCATAGAGCACAGGCAATTATTGTGTCCCTTTAGGACACCATATACCCGACCCTAATACTGCTTAAACTCTTTATTGCTAGTGCTATTACATAGAGCTTAAAGATGTCTTTACATGATTAAGTTCTCTGTCTTTTAAAGTATTGTTGCTCGAGCCAACTCTTTCAGCACACTGGTAGATACAAGCACTTTATTCTTCTCCTGTTTAATATTAACCATAATATCATGTAGTAAAATTGAAACAAAAGTGCCATAGGCCTAATTGTACTGTCACAGCCATGTAAATCAGAAATAGCTTCTGTAAAGCTACAGTTATTATGCTGGTGTAAAATTGATGTAAATTAGAAATGACTTGGATGACTTGGATGCTGTAGCTCTGCTTTCAGATAAAACAACGTAAAGGCCTCACTTAGACTCCTACATAATGGCTTATGAGTGAAACAGCCCTTACCTCATCATATTATGTGCTATCAAAAAGGAACAATATTTATAAGGGATGACATAATCAGACAAATCAAGATAATGTTACGGGGCTGGATTCTGAGCTGTATTGACTTCCATGATGTTAATGTAGATCTAGATAGGTTTGACTGCCATCGGTATATAGCTTACCATCACTTCCACAGAACTGAGTTGCTTACCTCTTATAAGATGTAAAATAAGAAACCTGGCATTATCTTCAGGTAGATGCTTTGGTTGGTGTGGTTTTTAATCTGATGTGATATTAGGCTAATGAACAGCTTCAGAAAGGAAATGTGCCAGACATGGTGGTTACATCATGAACTGTGAAGGAAACTAGTAATGAACTTGTGGAAAATAAATAAGGGCAAGTTCAGGAAACGTAAGTGAAAATGCAGCTCGGTATAAATTGAATAATAAAATTCCTGGTCATATTTTGCCGTAAATAGTGGTTTGGGAATTTGTCATTCACCTTATTTAAAATTCAGAAATATTAAAGATACAGGGTTCCCTCATTACAGAAGCAATAGCATTCTAGCTATTACAGAGTTAGGGTAATTTCAGTAGCTATAGAGTGCATTATATCAATAAGTGGAACATCTGTATGAAATGTCCACCTGCTTAATACACTACTCAGTGTACTTTACAAGGAAACGTAGTTAATCATTTAAAGACGTCTTCTAATGAAGCCTTACTGGGATTAACATTTTGAACACAAATACTTCTAGGCATTAAAACTTCTGCTTTAAATGAGATTGCATTGTCTTGTTTACCCTTGTTGATTAATAAGCAATCTGTTAACTGTTAGAGCAGCCCAATTGTGCCAGTGGAAGTAGATTAGTAATTCAGCTATGTTTGTGGGTTTAATCATCATTTCTCTTGAAGGCATTGAATAAAAAACCACCACTTGTACACTATCCGTAGGCAAAGAAAAGATACACTTTTTTTTAGATGTTTACACCAGTGTTTTGCCTCGGAATTTCAGCTTAGCATTATTGACCAAGCACACACTTGCAGCAGTACAACGCTCCTCTGAGGTACAACATTTCAAAGCACGAATTGCAGTTTGGAAAGAAAAAGCAGTTTGAAAATCGGAAACTTGAATTCAGTTTCTATTTTGTGTTATTGTTTTGCTAATAAAATTCAGGAGGGCAGGTCTTGTTTTTTTTTTTATCTGCTAGCACTTGTGAACTGGTTTGAGAGATGAGGTGGCTTCTTTTTTTTTTGCTTATTATGATCAACTGGAAGCTTACAGGCAAATACTCTGTCTTCAAAAAAGATGATAGTTCAGATTTTCTCATGGGGTCATGCACTTTCATCTGTGGCATCCCACAGAGGGAAACAGATGTTGGCAAGTTACAATTTAAATTATCTGGAAAGCTCCCACGTGTGGCGCACAGTGCTGTTAAATTCAGAAGTAGCTCAGGCCTAAGATAATAAGTACTAAGATAATAAGTACTTGAATCATGCAATGTGTAACAGTAGAGTTTCTCTGAAGCTGGGCTGAAGCAGTTTGTGTTTGTGCCTTCTGTACCCCAGATATTATTATTAAAATACATGATGACTTAATAAAGTTATGGTTTGATGTTGAATGAGACTAGAATGTGATTGTGGATAAAACTCAAGCAAACATGAAAGCTCCCCATGCTATTGACTGCTTCTGGGTGGCAGATCTCTCCTCAGGTTTGCTGTGAAGGTTGCATTATTTATACTGCTGTTCAGAGAGAGTCTCAGTGTAGTTACTTGGCTTTCTGATGTAGAACCAACACATCCTGGGTCCTAGCAGTATTCAGTGATACTAGGGCTTAGCGATTGTCTTTCGTCATGCAGTTCACATCAGACTGTGTTCTTGGTAGCAGTGGAATCAGTATGATGAAATAAATGCAGTGAATTGCTTGTTGCAGTTATCACAGCATTCTTACGTTGCCTTGAATATGGAGCTACCCTGGAAACATTTTAAGATAACAAAAAACATCTGTGGAGTATTTCATTCCACATTTTCTCCTTCCTTAAGGTTTTTCCGTAGGACAGACTACCTGTGATTCCATCATTTCTATTCTTTCTCCTAAAAGCTTCTCTCGTTGCATGACTACAGTTTTCCCCCTGTTTATTCCTGAAGGTTTTCTGAAGGTGAGTACTGTCATGGTAACACATTTCAGATGTGTCCCAGTTAAATGAAAGGAAAAAAAGGAGGAAGAACAAATGGGTCAACACCATAAAACTTTGAGTGTTATTGAGACAGTTAGCTATGTATGGCATTTGTTTGAAGAAGAGTGAAAGTACCTTTACTCCTTCTGTTCTATTAACATTAAGTCTGTTTATCTGAAAGTAAAACATTCGGCTTTGGCACTTCAGCATGGGAATGTGTGGAAGAGCTGAAATAAAATCCTGTAAGGCAGAGATTGGGCACCATGAAATATCAGATAGTGGTTAATGTTTTAATTCACAGTGTTCTACACTGACATCTGTTGTTTGTATATCCTGCAGTTTCTGTGCTGTGAGATCAAACAGAGACGTCGTGGGGTGGCCTCTGTGCTGCGACTGTGCCAACATCTCCTAGATGATCAGGAGACCTGCAACTTAAATGCAGATCACCAGTCTATGCAGCTGATAATTGTAAACCTTGAGAGGAGGTGGGAAGCCATTGTCATGCAAGCTGTCCAGTGGCAAACCAGGCTACAGAAGACAGCAGAAGACGACTCGGTGAGTGCCAGTTGCTTTAAAATGATCTTATGTACCTAATTCTTCACAAGAGATGCTTTTTCAATGCAAGACAAACACATTCATCTCACAGGGTTTTCTTCTGACTGAAGATCCCATTCCGCTGCCAACAAGTGCAGCTTTACTTCTTCCCAAAGCATTGTATTTCATAGACAAAAATTATTAATGAGTTAAACTCACAATATCAGTGTTGTATTTTCTGGATGTTTAGTCTCATCACATCTGATCCTGTCAAGTAACAAACACAGTCTTCTCCTGTTGCCGAGTTGCTCAGGACTGGACAGAACTGGTCCCAGAAATGTATTTCACTGATTGTAAGTATATTTCAGGAAAAGTGTTTTCTGTGTCAGTAAGGCTGGTTTAATTAACATCCCAGCAGTAAATGTGTATTAATATACAATTCTGTGTTATTTGAATATAAGTAAAATGCATTAATTTGCTTTTATCTCAGGAAAACGATTCCTAAGAGGCAAAATAGCACTCTGCTTAAACCATCCTCTAAGTGGCATAAATTAGACAGGTTTTCTACAGCATAAAACTATATTACAAAGCAGTATCTACATTTAAACAATAAACCATAGGGGGAGCAGAATAATCCCTACTGCAGCTCCATTGACTGTAATGGATGGATTGGCTCAGTGTGTTTTGTGCTGAAGTCTGTAGCTGCAGCTACACTGACAGCAATGATTACCCTGTGGAGCGCCTGTTCGGGGGTGCCTTGAGGACATTTGAGAACAAGTGGCATGTATTTAGTCTGCATAATTTTTTAGGTGTATATCAAGCAAATAAAAGGGGAAAGTGCTGGAGATGTGCTTCCTAAAACAGTGAAATATTACTGTTGACTTCTTTGTGTTAAAGTTACTTTACAAAACTGAAAGACAGTGTAGTTCTGTTGTTCAGCTCTGGTAGCTTAGTATGAAGATGTACAAGATTGTTCAGAAACACCAGCAGCTTCTGAGTGAAAATGCTGTTAGTCTGAATGAGCCAAGAAATGGTGAGTTACTGAGGAGGATGCTGTGGCTGAGCGAGCAATCAAGGGTAATATTAATCTGTTGCCTGCCTTTAACAGATGTTATAAAGCAGGAGTTCTAGTGAGAGAGACTCTTTAGCAGGAAAACTAGCGAGAACTGTAGATATCACAGCTGATTCAGATTACCAGGGGGAGAACAGTTATACTGACAAAGCATGAAGGAAGGAGAAGGTCTGGGGAAGACAAAGCATGAGTTCCATTTTGTCAGTGCTTGGTTTATGTTAATGGGCACTGCAAAGGATATATTTAAAAGGCAGGCAGAACGGTGAGATTAGATGCAAAGCAGTTTCCTGAGTCCTCAGACTAGAGATGGGAACTGCAGGTGTCAGTCTATAATACCATGTAAAAAGGAGAAAGGAAAGCAGGTAAGGAAAAAGGCTCTTTCAAGTCCGGTGAAAAGCAGAAGATGAAGGAAGATTAGCAAAAAGAAACACAGAGGAGGTAAAGAATCTGGAGAGCAGAATAATACAAGGTGGTAATTTGTTGAGAATCTGATGGAGTCAAAAGTAAACCAGAAGGTTGTAAAACAAAGATGATGAGAAAATGTCAGAGAAAATTCAGTGGAATTAAAGGAAGAAACAGAATTAATGAGGATTCAGAATAAAGTTGAATAGAAAATGAAGAGTTTCAAACAATACATTTATGTTCAAATGAGAGGAAAGTCTAGAAATAAAAGGCAAATACCATCTCAAGTAGCAGAGAGAGAACCTTCTTGAGTTTTGATAGTAATGAGTCTGAGAGAGCAAGAAATGAGAACACAAGCAGAAGTCATCAGCAGTGAAATAGGCTTGGCAAGGGAATAGGTTAAAAGATAAATACGAGATGAGGAATAGAAAAGGGAGGTAAAGAAAGAAAATACAACAGCAAAGTTTTTTATTTCTCTTGAGAAACATTGTTTACTTTTTTGTGATAGTTCCATCTCCAGAATATTTTTAGTCATATTACTAACGTTTTACACCACTAATTCTAGTAAAATGTTGGTTAGTGCTGCACAAAATGTTTAATGAGATGACCAGCAGTAGAAAAAAACTGTTGAGTTTTGTAGCTCCAAAAACAAGCGTGAGCAGTATTCAGCAACAAAGAAAGAAAGAAATAGTTTTCAGAATCCTGGATTTTAGTTGCTAGAGGCTAAGTATCTGTTGGGTTTCTAAATGCCCAAGAGAGATTGGACTGGGTCTCTACTGTGTTTCTCTAAGAGGTAATGTAGCACAAAGATGATGAACAGCCTTTTTCAACTACAAAACTCATCATTCTGTTGTAGTAAATATATATCTTCTATTGAACGTGGAGCAGGAGTTGCACTGGTGAGGAAGCTTAGAGAATGCTGAGCAGAGGTCCAAGTTACTGTGAAACTGTGAAAGTTTGTCATCTCATTTTGCATGCTGGCAGCTGCCGTGTGGAAGCGGTTTGCTGTTTGTACCTGCAAATAAATGCTAAATAAACTCCTGTGAGTTAAATAGAGCTTGGTGCTGCTCTTGCCATGGGAGCAAAGTGAGTCTTGCCTTTCTGTTTGGGATTGCAATAGATGAGGAGCTGAGGTATGGCAAGGGTATGAGTATGGGTCCTTGCTTGATGTCTCAACACTTGGAACTTCACAAGGTGCATGCTGCTGTGTTCCAACTTTGCCTTGGGTAGTGTGGAGTTATTTGCTGGACTAAGCTGACTTTCACACAGCAGGGGGTGTATCATGCTTTCTGCTGAGAAATGGCAGCCATTGAGAGCCATCTTGGTGCAGGCTGTTTTTGTTTGGAACCTCCTGGCTTGTTTATAATAATAAGGTTCCTTGAAGAATGTCCATATCTACAAGTTTTCTCATGTTAATAAAACTCTCTGTATAGTGAACATTTAAAGATCCCCCAACAACTGCAGGATTCAGGTTTCTTTGTCTTCTCTAGCCTGAGTTGGCACGTTCTAACCTTCCCTTTCATTCAGTTCCTGTGTAGTCATTTCTTGGGTAGGTACCAGAACTGTTTCTTCTGCTTCCCTATCTTTCTGTATTTGATGGTGTGCCAGTCTTGGCACACAAACTGTATCCCTTGGTAACAAGTCTTTATTTGTGGTTGCCCACAAAATACTGTAATTTATAAAAACAAATGAGATGTTTTTACACCCTGATGGCATCTGACTCATTCATGGCATCTGACTTACTGACAGTGAACAGGATAGCCCAAATGATTATATTGCTTCATATAAGTAAAAGGGTCACTTGTGTCTTCTACTGTCATCTTAATTTGTGTACTGGAATCTTCCTTTGTCCTGTTTCTGACCCTTTTTAAATTCAGTCCCTTATCTGAGCCCCTTAAAGCAGTACAAAGGTATACTGGGATTAGCCACAAAAGGTTTTTAGGTTTCTTTTGAATTAACTTCTTTTGACTTCATGGATGGTTTTCAGCAGTGCTTCATTTTGCTCGGTTTCTGCAGCAGCAGGCACCATACGTTTTCAAATAGCATTGTTTGGATGTATTGTTGAGGGATACAGTTTAAGAGAGAACTTTGTAGAGTAGGGTTGATGGTTGGACTTGATGATCCCAAGGGTCTTTTCCAACCAGAATGATTCAGTGATTCTCATAACCCAAAAGGTATGTCTGGAACGTGGAATTATCCACACAAATCACTCCAGAAGGAAGAAATGTGGTTAGATTCAGTAGGTTTCTCTATTATAAAGAAAGAAGCATTCATACTATGATAAAACAAAAAAATAGTACCTTTAGAAAACACTAGGGCACTTGTCTGTTACTGGGAGCAGTACTAATCTGTTTTAGCAAGATAGGGTTTTATTTCCTCCATCTGTATTTTTGTGTGCGTGGTAAATTCTTTTCACCCAAATTCATCATTCCATTGTTTGTTGATCCAAACTGATCTATGCTGATATATGTCACCTACATTTTAACGTCAGATTTACACAGTTTGCCTAAGAAGATGCTTCTAGCAATCATTTTAAAAGACAAAGGAGTCTGTCTGGCAATTGCAACACCAATGGCCACAATTTTTAGGCAGCTAAACCCAAAAGTGTTATCTAAAATTCCTGCTCAGCAGCAGGAGCAGCTATAACTCACCATGCACTTTCCTTGGAGAGTCTAGGCTACCTGAAAGACTGAACAGGACAGAGTCAGTGGTGATCATACCCACAAGTTTATAACAGTTAGGTTAAAGTGAGGGTATAGAAATCTTTTGATGCTATTTCTTTTGCAGTTTTGCTCAGCCAGACTTACAACCAGTTTAAGTTATGTATTGAGCCTCAGTGGATTATTTCATCCCTTACAGATGCTCAGAGTTTGGGGATGTTGGGCTCAGGTCAGATATGTCTCTGTTTAGGAAGTTACTGTGGAAATTCAAGATTCTGGAACTGTTTTACTAATATAGGAGGATATAAAACTGTACTGCTGTGGCTGTGAGAGAGACAATACTGTGGTCTCTAATGAATTTTACTTCTTAAGTTGTAGTTCGATACTCCTGCCTTTTTGGTGACTGGATAAACTGGTTTTTCTCCAAACTGTTCATTCATCGAATAAGAAACATATCTGTTTCATGGAGCAGACAGTTTCTTTTCTTATTCAATAGAGAGTGCTAATTATTGAAGGAACAGTATTAATCATGCTTTTAAGATGGAGATTTTGAGCTAAGACGATTTGCATTGAGGTGCTGTAATTCTGCCATTGTCCTGAAAATGTCTGAAGTATTCATTTGTCTGATCATACAGTTCACTTCCACGCTTCATGAAAAAAACTTATCTTGATATCTCTTGTCCTCCTTAGTCATCCCATGTGTGCACTACTCTGTATGTCCAGCAACACCCCCACCTGTGCTGGCTTGAAAGTACGCTGTACTTCCAGCCCTGAAATTGAAAATAATAAGGCCACAATAAATGGGATGGCCTTGGGGTACAACACCCAAGGGGTTCAATTGGTGTCGCTTTGCATCAGTGTCCATGCATCATGGTAATTGAGGTAACATAACCAATTACCACATTTTAATTAGAGTTGTAAGGACTCGGGAAAATCTGCAATGGTGAGACGGCTGACTTAAAAAAAAAAGCACTTCTCTTTCCACAAGGTTCTTTCTTAGGCGGTAAAGAGACTGCTTAAAGCTGTGCTCAGGATTTTGTCCAACTTCCTCTTGGTTTTAGTCTTTATAATGCACTGTGAAGAACAAATTGTCTAAAAATCCTGTGTTGCTTCTGATCGGGTATCTTTATCTTTTTTTTTCCCTCTGTTTATCTGTTTCTGTGATACCTTCTGGAAAAGAGAACAGTTTTTAATAATGCCAGGCATGGTGTCTCCCCTTCACTTCTCTATATTTAATCCACCAGAGCAATATTTTTTCAAGCAATGAAATGACACTTGTTCGATGCTTATAAAAACCCCAAACACAAAAAACCTTCCTGTAGAGGTAAAAAATGAGTCTGTCATTGTTCAGGTATTTGTGAGATAGGTCCACTGAACAGAAATCTTGGTTTGTAAAAGGTTCTTATTTTATCACAAACCATTAGTGCCTAAGGTGGGATCCAACTAAAAATCTTGCATAAAATTTAGTTCATCTGAAGTGCCTAATACAGCAAAGTACTGAGTGATGTTTAACTTGATAGGCTGAGGAGAGCAGCTTCACGTTGTAGAGTGCTCAACATCTATTACATCTAGTCCTCACAAAGTAATAATTTAATAACTTACGTTTGAGCCTTTAGAGACTGGGGTTTTTTAATTATCCGTCACAAATCATTTTTGGTTTAGTATCTGGCCTCTTCATATTAAGTATGACAGTAATGTCCTGATTGCTTGTGTTTGTTTCTGTCAGTCCTCTTGTTTAACTCGTATTACAAGTTAAATAGGGAGTTTTCCTCTCTCCCTGCTCTGCCCTGGTGAGACCACATCTGGAATATTGTGTCCAGTTCTGGACCCCTCAGTTCCAGAAGGGCACAGAACTGCTGGAGAGAGTCCAGCGCAGAGCCACAGAGATGATGAAGGGAGTGCAACATCTCCCTGATGAGGAAAGGCTGAGGGAGCTGGGTCTCTTGAGCTTGGAAAAAAGGAGAGTGAGGAGTGATCCCACTAATGTTTATAAATATGGAAAGGGCAGGTGTCAGGAGGATGGAGTCAGGCTCTGCTCAGTGGCATCTGATGATAGGACAAGGGGCAACAGGTGTCAGCTGCAGCATAGGAGGTTCCACATCAATCTGAGAAGGAACTTCTTCCCATTGAGGGTGACAGAGCACTGGCAGGGGCTGCCCAGGAGTGTTGTGGAGTCTCCTTCTCTGGAGAT
>JAOXOE010000441.1:24064782-24091687 GCA_028565055.1 Phoeniculus purpureus
CTAGGTGATCCTGCTGTGTCGGGGGGATTGGACTGGATGATCTTTCGAGGTCCCTTCCAATCCCTAATGTTCTGTGACACTGTGATTCTGTAATTTAATGACTAGTGGCACTGCGTCTCTGATGACCTCAGTTCTGTAAGGAATGGGATGTGACTGCTATTGAAACTGATTTTCTGATATTTTGTTTGAAAAGTTCTCAAACTAGTTTTTAGAATCAGAGGTAGAAGCTTTATTTTCTGACAGGTTGCACAGCACTTATTTCCATCTTGCAAAGGTCTTCCATATTGTGTGCTAGAGCCCCAATCCTCCAGCCATTACAGAAATGTGTTTGCAGGATCTTCGACGGGTTTATGCACAATGCTACATTTTTCAATTAGATGGGATGTTCTAGGAGCTGCATCAGCGGTCAGCAGACAAGAATAAAAAACTATTTAAAACAAAAAGGAACAATCATTTCATGCAATTTGTAACAAGAATGAAACTTTTTCCTACAAAAATGAAATGTGTTCCTACAGGATGTTGTGGGTAGCAAAAATACAAATGAGTTCAGTAAGTAATTTGACAAATGAGTGGAGGAGACATCAATTAATACCTATTAAATTCCAACTCTGGAAGTCACAGTATCACCCAGAACAGAATCACAGAACACCAGGGATTGGAAGGGACCTCAAAAGGTCATCTAGTCCAATCCCCCTGCCACAGCAGGATCACCTAGACCATGTCCAGATGGGTTTTAAACGTCTCCAGAGAAGGAGACTCCACAACCCCCCTGGGCAGCCTGTTCCAGGGCTCTGTCACCCACAGGGACTTCTAGATTTTAGGATGGCAGTTTCTATACCATTTTATGTGCTTGAGGTTTTCTTAGCGTTTCCATAAGCATTCACCGCTGGCCACGGCAGGAGATGGACACAGCTGAATGGGCTGTTGATCTTACCCCACGTGACGGATGCTTACTGGAAGCGCATGAACTTGCAGATGTGGAGGCCTGCCTATGCTATATCTTGGTGTGCATAGCACAGAGGTTTTCAGGAATGCTTAGAAGGTTCTCATTGTGTTTTGGTGCTATTGCCAAAGACCAGGATGTGGCCGATTAGGTGGGCTGCTTTCCGCGCCAGAAAACTTTGACAAATATACCCACTTCACAGTTTTTCAAGATATTTTGAGCATGATTTTCTGTAAAATACACAGAAAATAAAATACATGCATCTACTTCACATTTCAATATGCACATACATTTATTTGTCTGAGGTCCTATAATGCACATGGACTAATAAAATGCAGATCGTTAGCAATGATGATCTCTGTTGCATTTCCCCTTACATGTAAGACATTTGTGTCATCTCAGTAGCTCTAATCCATATTCAGGGCTCTGTGTTTGGTGTGCAGTAATATGTAAATTACCTAGCCAGCTGCATTAAGCACTGTTTGTTTATTCTGTTTCTTTTGGCATAGCATATCACTGAATTCCTGCCAAAAATGTGGCTGCTTCAGGGAACACTGTTCAAGTAGAAGGAAGTTTTGAAAGGAAACGCGTATCATAAGTCTTTAGTCTGTGAAACAGCAAAATCAAAACAAACTTTCCGTTCATGAAAATATCTGTATTAATGTAAAATAATGGGCTTGTAAAACACAATGAGCAGAGTGAATCCTTTTAGAACGCTCTGTTTACATTGGCTTTGTAAACAAAAACACAAGACTAAGAGGCAGGGATTTTTTTTTCTGATGTGGGAAGGAAGGCTGAAACTGGGTGAAACGTGAAAATGGGAACTTTAAGAGGAATTATTTTAAAATGGCATATTAATCTTGGCTAACACATGGCATTTAAACGCATTTAAATTTAGAAAGCGGTGAAGTTTAAGTGTTAAAAAAAATGGTATTAATGATGCATAGAGCAATCTACTTATGCTTGCAGTCCTTTCAGTCTTCCAGTCTGACACTTCCTTTTTTATCCAGCCAGCTAATTTCCCCTCTTTTGTGAGGAGTAACTGTTTTCACACTAGTGCTTACCCAGCAAGCCTCCTCATTGTTTCATGGTTAATTATCTTCTTGAGCTTCACCTTCTCGAGTGAAGGGAGAAAGACTGGGCCTCCCCACTGCTCTAATGAAAGCTAGGTCTTAGAGATGCACTGTGTGAATTAACGCCGCGTCTGATCTACCAACATAATAAATGAGTCCCTAAACTTTATGGAGTCACAGCTCATCCAGCAATTTTAGTGAACAATGCAGAAAGACCCTACATTTAAAAACTCCTTTTTTATTTTTAAAAGAAGGGGACAAATATTGCTTCCTTCTGAAACCAAATACCCTAAACCATTCCAGAGTGTCTAAGCAAACACAAAAGGTAACACTGCAGATCTGAACTGCTGCATGGAAGACTTTGAGCTCTAAACTTTACAGTGGTGTATTAATAACACTTAAGTTAATCACGTTAATACTCATAGCCCCATGCCCCTCAGTTATTACACCGCTTTGTAAACTCGTAGCGCTCACTGGAGTTTTTGTGCCTCACCAGCACTGAAAATAGCTGCAATGGACAGACTTAAGTCTTGTTTATGTTCCAATCCGAGCCCAAGTTTAAACTGTGTAACATTTAAAATAAACTCTCCTGTAATAGAAGAAATCTGGATGATGGCAGTAATGGTTTTGTAATAATGAGTTGCTCCCCTTTGTAATTTTGTCTTCAGCTGAACTAAGGCAGGCATGTACAATCCTCTCACCGCAGCACGATAGAGTTGTCTGTTACTTTGTCTTCTTCAAAGTGAATTTCTGCAAAGTATGATTATATTAAACCATTACTCAAGTGACCAAACCAAAATGTGCCTGTAACACTGGCACCTGAGACTTTGCACAGGATTCATCTGACGTACCAGATTAGACTAAAATTCCAATCCCTTTTTCCCAGCCAGCACAAGGGCTGTGTGATGGAAACAAGCAAAAAAACCGCAAAGTTCCAGGAGGACATAGTGAAAATGCAAAGATTAGGCTAACTTTTGTGGTTAGGGAAAGTTGTGTGTGTGGTAGCCTCACAACTACTCCATAAGAAGGAGATGCTGACGGTAGAGCCAGGTATTTTATGAGCAGTCCTGTTGTTCATAAATAATAGATAAAGTCTCCCTTTCCAGTATTCAGGAAGATTTTTTTTTAATTTAGAAATTCAAGCCTCTCTCCTCCAGCTCTCACTGAGAAAACTTTATTTCTAGGTTTCTCCTAAGGTCTAGCTCCCAAGGGTTTATGTCCTGTTCTCGTGTACCCTGTATGTACCTGTTTCTATGGTGATTCTCACTCTTTAGTGTTTCTCACAAACACTTATTTCTGCTGAAACAAAGCTCAAAAACTCTGTGATTCCAGGTGTCCTGGTGTGTCTGTAGTAGGTTGGAGGTGGCTATTATGGCTACTGAATCCATTCATAGCGTTGTTCGGGTTTAACTGGGAGTCCATTGTTAAGGCTGTTCTAGTTCCAGTGCAATTGCTACTGAATTGAAATTATTCCAAACCAGTGTGCAGACCTCTTAACCAGTACAAAGGCAAAACAGTAATGATTTTGCTGGGCTCCTGTAGCTTTGCTAGTACAGTTTTGTTCCCAACGAGCTCAATGCAGGATGCGAATGATTTGCCATTAACAAGGGCACACCAGTGCAAAACTGTACTGAGGTTCTGCGGTGTAGGCAAGCAATAGTTAAACGTGTTTTAGCATGGTGGGTTCCACAGATTTTGTGGTTTTAGTGGATTTTCTTTTTCCTAATCGTAAGACTGATCTTTGGTTGTGTCACATTCTGAGACTTGGCATGGATGATCTCCCTCCAACCTGCATGGGCATGTAGCTATGTAGAGTACCAGGATCTGCTCTTTCCTGAACGAGGTGTGTGAGGCAACATTTGGGGCTTGAGTAAAGCTAGGAATGTTTTTCTAAGAGTTTCCTAAAGGGCTGGTGTTGGATTCTTGCACAAAGAAAATCATATATTCCTCTGAAGTAAAGGTGAGACCAAAATGACATTCAAGGGCAAAAAATCCTGTCATGTAACCTCTTGACAGATGAAAAGAAAACTACAAAGCAGCAAAAACAACAGTCAGTAAAATATGCCATGTAGCCAGCTTTTCTCATCACAAAAAGAGAAAGAAACCACTCAAATACATAACTTGGAATATAGGTCTGGGATTGTAAACCTATTTGGATGACAATATGGTTCAATACAAAAAATGTTAGAGATGTTTTCTGCTCTCTAGTAACATTTAAAGGGCTTCTTGAGCAAATGAGAGCCAGAGATGTTAGAAAGCTCTAAGAGGGGATAGTGGTAAAAAAACCCCAGGACATTGCTTCCACAGAGGCTGGAAAATGGACGCAAGGTAGTGTGTTAGCAGCGATAGTCTGTGCAGAGTGCAGGGACCGACCATGTCCAGGCATGAGTCTCTGCTTTTGCCTTGATCTGTGATAGAAGATGGTTCTCACAGTCCTTCTGCTGACTCAGCTCACCACCACCTCTTCCAGTTTGGCTTGTCTGCGCTGACTGGTGTGTGGTGGAAGAGCTGGAGCACTTTGCTCTTTCTTTGGCCATCCGGTACTGCGGGCAGCTTACCGAGAGTCAGAAGACCTTCATAGGATTTGTGTGCAGACCCAGCTGTGTTACCTGAAATCATCAAGTGACATTTCAATAGCAAAACAGTTAGAGAATGGTAAATTTCTCTGACTTTTTGGAACATGTGTACTGGTAGCAGGGACTCACAGATTTGAGCTGGGCATTCTCCTAAAATGTCACTGCAGTAATTTCATCTGTTGTGTAGATGTGCCCACAAAACCACCATGAAGAAAATAACCTGAATGTGGGAGGTCAGTCCTCTAGACGTTTACTCATGAGTATTTTCAGAGAATACTCATCACAAAGAGCAGTACCTGAGCAGTGGTGGCAACTCAGTTGCTCCTTGAAGATCCAGCCTGCACTGAGACCCTTATAGGTGACATTTGTGACAGCAGAGAGCAGAGATAAGTCAGTCCTTCCGTACATACAACCACTCATGTAGGACCCTGGCAGTACCTGCAAGCATCCATAACACTTAACTGAAAAGCACAAGCTCTGCATGGGTAGGATTTAGCATACTGTTGCAATGATGGAGGCAGTAATAGCTGCAAAATGAAGGAAGGGAAAGCATGAGCCACACTTCTGGATCTTATTTGCTCAGGAAATAAGCACAGTGCTTCTTTTAACTGCAACAGTAACAAATAAGTATGCTCACGAGGAGTTTCTGTAGTGATCTGTGATAAAGCATACTGCTTCCATATATCTTGAGCCCATATTGTAATGTGCAGGTCACTTCAGTATTATGCATATGGAATATTATGCATGGAATATGCATGTGGAATTTTATGCATTAATATGCTGATGCATATTAAAACGCTGGTGTTTGGAAATGGGGGCAGTTTTCTTGTAGGCTGTGCTATAGGGAACCCTGTTTAGAAAACGAACTGAAGTGAAGCAGAGGTGAAGTGGGTTCTGTACATGGGACTGTTTCCCTCAGCAGAAGTACTTGGCGTGCTCGTGTTTTTCAAAAGACAAAATCATGTTTGTCTTCCTTGAATGTGCACACATTCCTGCAGATGGGGGATGGTCCTCTTTCTTCCTCTTTCTTTTTCCCCTGGCCCTAAAGTGCAGTTGAGTTTGGATAATCTGCCCAGGGTAACTGAAGAATATGTTGCAGGGGAGGGAGGAACAGAGTTAGTATTTATTATTGTAAAAGGTCTTTTTATTTCATGTGAATTTATTAAAAAAATGTAGTGGTACGTAGGGGTTGCATTACAGGCCTGTTTCCCCAACACAAAGTGTCTGTGCTGGAGTAGCAGATGCAAATGAAGCCAAAACAGAGAGGCATTGTTCAATAAAAATTGCTGCAGAAAAAGCAAAACTAGCCACGTTTGAGTAAAGGGAACAAATGAAAAAAATGCATTCTTGAGTCTTTTCCTGAAAAGCTCTGAGCTTGAGAAAATGTCTGGGTTTGGCTAATAATCTTATTTCTTCCCAGTAACATTTTCAGCAGATTAACTCTTTAACCATCGAACACCATCCCTGCAAGCATTTAGGTCCACACCTAGCTTTGCTCTCAGGAGTTATCCCCTGAAAATGGAAACACCAGCCTCAGTAAATAGTTCAAGATTCAAGTTAGGAATAGCTGAACTCCTTAAAGCAGCACCTTCAGGTATGGCATTAGAATTAATTCAACCTTTCACTCTTCTGAGTCTGGAATTGATTCTTGGCTTAATTGCTTTAGAAACTTTTCATGCAACAGTAAATGTTGCCTAACAGTTGTTTATCTAGTGGCAATATCTTAAAAACAGGATTGTGCATAACGTTGTGCACATTTTTCTTCTTATGAGATGTTATTTTTTTTCCTTCTGTTTTTTATTTCTTGTTGTGTTTTACTTCTGAGTAACACCTGAGCGACAAGTTCTACTCCAGACACAGTGGTATTTAGTGATTTTAAAATGATGAGGTCACTCTGCTCTGCTGTAAAGGTACCCACTTGAAGAAAGACAACACCACATGAGCGGATGTCTGTCTGTCTGTGTGTTTATATGCACACTCACTTGCTCATGTAAACAGCCAACATTCTAAATTCCTGAATTATGACAAATTCAGTGCAATCACTTGCATCAGCTGGTATCCAAAGACTTTTTTTGCCAGACAGTAGGGTACCTTTGCAGTGTGATTTGTCACAGGTTTCAGCCAGGCCAGGACTAAAGTGAGTGCACAGGGCTCACCCCATTGAGATCTGAAGCTCTGTAGGACGTTTAAAGCTTTTCTCTAATTTTAGACCATCTCACTTACAGAGATCAGTAAGTCTGCCTGTGACAGACCCCTTTATTGTTGGGTATTTGTGGTCCAAGGGCTGATATCTTGAACGAGGCTGAGGTGGAACACCCTTTAGAGTGTGAAAGTGCACAGTCTCTACGAAGCCACATTCATCACTGACTGGAATAGGATAAATCATGGTGCAGCTCTCACACACGTACAGTTTTCCCAGATGGAAATGGCAATAGAGGTTTTGTCTGGTTTGTGTAAAACATGCTTTGTGCAAGACCATATCATTGTTTGGAATGAAAAACCAGATAGGCAGGAGGGAAAAGCCAGCATTTTCACCTGGTAAAGTGAGCGATCAATTTAGCTCTGATCACCAACCGACAGTGACAGTGTTGTGCCCCCAGTCCTGTGTATAGCACCAAGGAAAAGGACCTGTACAGGAGATTTTAAATGCTCTCTGGGCAAGACCTAGTGACATCTTACCTTCAGGATAATTCCAATCCTCCAGTACCCTACCTAGGCACTGAGAAGCCTGATAAGGAGACATCTGATGTGATACAAGTATTCCTCAGATATTTCTGGGTTTTAACTCACTGCTGCTGTCAGTGCAAACATAGACTGGAGTGACACTGCCTTCCATTCTTCACTCCAGAGATTTATTCAAGAGTCTAATGCTGCTCTCTCCAACAACTGCCTCACTGTCTACTGTCTCTTTCATGTTGGAACAGCTTGTTAAATTTTGATAAAAAGAAAAGGAAAATGGATATTGCTGCTAAAAGTGCCAAATAGAGAAGCTTTGTCACTTCAGCTGAGTGGCTTGTTTCAAAGTTAAGACTTGGTCAGTTCTTGAGAAGAGCTGCCAGTGTAGCTGGTAACCACCAAAGTTGTGCTTCAAGGGGGACGATGCTTGTAAGTAAAGTTCTAATTCTCTAATATCAATTCAGTTGGTTCCTTGGACCAAAAGTAGCCATTAGTAAAATTCCATTTGGAAGTACAGTTGTGAGTATCAAAAGGAAGGAAAAAATCCCTTCCCATCATAGCTATGCCTGTAAAACCTCTGAGTATACACCAGGCTCAGAAGAGCATGTGCGTTTGAAGAGTAAAACGACGGCTTTGAAGTGAGGAGCACTCCGTGAAGATGAATGGGCCCAGGTCACAGCTCTACGTGTTTGAGTGTTTTGGTCTATCTGACTTGCAGAACAAACAAGGCGGCCAAGTGCTGATTTACGGGAGAAAGGTTATTGTCCTGACCAATAAGGACCAAATGTTTTGGTTTTGAGAAACAAAATCAAATTCTATGAAACATAAAATCCTTGGAATCTGCTGCTGATTTCCTGCCTTCAGGAATTTCTTTCTCTAGCTGGAGAAGCTTAAAACAACAAAGTTGTAACGTTTAGGAAGGTTTTCACAGCAATGTCCTCCTAAAGCAAAGCAGAAGAGAGTCATCAAATGTGCCACAGAGAAGATGAGTTATCATAGATGATTTCTTGTTCAATCTAACAGGTTTTCAAACTAACTTAATGTAATTATTGCACCAGTTTTTACTTGCAGGTTGATTAAGGGTCAGCTACAGGTGGGATATTGGGTCCAACAAGTGCCCATCTTTCTGAAACCACTGCAAAAATAATTATCACTCTGCTTAACTGGTGGTTAGACTGGCAATATGGAGAACAGAATTCTTCCTTATATCAGTTGAGTGGTTTAGCTCTCGATGTACTGGGCATACTGAGGTGTGATGGCATAGCCTTGCCTCTTGTACGAAAACACTGACATCTGTATCCCTAGTCGTATAGACACTGGAGCAAGGATTAGGGCTTGTCTGTGCCTCTAGCTGAACATGGCAGTTCTCCTCATCTGTCTGTGACCCAGTTAATGTTTAATTGGTTTATGCAAAATGAAGCAGGTGAGTGGGTTTCTTTTCAGAACAGCACGTAGATAGCATTTCTCCAGTGAGAATGAGAACCTGGTTCACGTCGTTTATGCCCACCCTGTCCAACAAAGTGTCCCACACCCAAATCAGTTCCCTACTGAGCTGTTGGAGAACATCCCATGATTTCTCACAAAGAGCTGAGCAGCTTTGGTTCCTCCTTCAAAGAGAAGGTTCCCAGCTGAGAATTGCAGTCAGACATAGATGGCTTTTCCTGCACAATTAACCTTGGTCATGCTAAGTCAGTAAGTTGTGTACAACTGCACTTCTCGGGACTGCAGCCTCATTTTGTCTGCATGTATTTGAGTAACTCTGTATGTGTGTTGTGTTTTAGATTGCTGTTTGGCAGCAATCTAATATTTGTGATCAGGGCTGTATTTGAAAAACAAAACTTGCTCCAAGAAAGCTCTTGAGAGCAAGAGATCATAGTTGAAAGGGTTGGGGGTTTTTTTGAAAGTGCTTGTTTTTCTGGATACGGCATTCATTCTTCAGCTGTTAAAATGATTTCAGTTAAACCATTCTAGTTTAGTTATCAGTTGTGTTACGAGAATTCTTGTATAAGCAGTCTTCCCTAAAATGGAGGCCTCTCAATAAATAGAAAAATTAAGTACAATGAATGTGTGCTCAGAGAACCAGCCCCCCAAACAAGAACCATTTCCATCTTATTTTGAGGGGTTGAAGGTAAATGAGTGCTTTTGGCCACTTGACACCTCACATTTCAGTAAGAAATGTTGTCAAGGTGGTCTCCTCACTCGCATGCTTTTCTGGAAGGAGCAATTCTTGATCCTTAATGTTCTGAGTCACCACAGCAAATTGTTACCAGGAAGTTACAAAAGCCTTTAAAAAAGCAAACTAAGTTTAGCTCAATTATTTACCAGCCCTTTCCCAGAGGAAAGCACCAGCACAGGCAATAATTGAAATTGATGTAATATTTTATTAGACTGATTGATTGTTCTTAGAGCTGAAGATACCAACATACATTAGGTGACTTTACTGGTCATTTGTACTGCCTTTATTATCAAGTAAAGAATAAAGAGAAATTCTAATAAAACTACATCAAGTCGTGATTTCCAGCACATTAGATCTGTGGTTTTAGGACCAACAACACGTATGTTTGTTGCAAACATTTTAAAAACCCTTTAATAAATTCTTTATATCTTAATTTTCTTAAACTTAAGTAGGCTAAGAGAGACTCTCAGATATCCAACATAATAGAACACTAATCGTAAGCCACAAAGGTGATCAACAAGGGAATGGAACATCTCCCTGATAAGGAAAGGTTGAAAGAGCTGCGTCTCTTGAGCTTGGAAAAAAGTAGACTGAGGGATGACATCATTAATGTTGATAAATATGTGAACGGTGAATGTCTCGAGGATGGAGCCAGGCTCTTCTCAGTGTCGTCTGATGATAGGACAAGGGGCAGTGGGTGTCAGCTGCAACACAGGACGTTCCACATCAATATGAGAAGAATTTCTTCCCAGTGAGTGTGACAATGCACTGGAAGGGGCTGTCCAGGGGGGTTGTGGAGTCTCCTTCTCTGGAGACATTTAAAACCCACCTGGAAATGTTCCTGTGCAACTTGATCTAGGTGATCCTGCTGTGGCGGGGGGATTGGATTAGATGATCTTTCGAGTTCCCTTCCAATCTCTAATCTTCTGTGATTCTGAGATTCTCCTATGAGACTCTGCAGAGTGGTTAAAACTTATTACATGTACAACAATCATCCTCAATCTCTGTTAAACAAAAATCCAATTTCTGTATTGTATTTGCCAGCAAATAAGAAAAAAACCCCAAACCTAACAAGACTGAGGAATTGTGCAAAATGTAATAGGTTTCACTTTAATTGATCATTTTAATGGTACACAAAACATAACAAAATTAAAAGCCTATTAGTGACTATTGTTCCAAAAATGCACTTTGACTCTCATTAATTTACTGACATGATTTTAGTGGAAGCAATTTAAAGCGCAACGGTAAATACTTTTAATCTTTGACTTTTTTTTTATAGGAGCCTTTGAATGTTATTGATCCCAGTTTGATGGATCTAAACGGTTCGAGTGAAGATGCACTAGAATGGGATGAAACTGATATAAGTAATAAGCTGATCAGTATTCATGAAGACTTAAGTGATCCTGATGAGGAAGTCGGGAAGGGTGATCTAAGCCAGAAACCGGCTTCAGAAGAATGTGGTGGTGATGATGTGAATGAAGCTGAAAGTATCAGTGATCGTGAAAGTCCACTTTACTGCCCCAGCATCACTTCCCCTCCAAATCCTCATGTCTATCAGGTCTATAGTCTTCATAACATTGAATTATCAGAAAAAAAACACATGCCTTTCTTGAAGAAGACCTCCAAACTGCCCAGTGTGACGCAGTGCAACATTTTGAACAAAAGTCTTAGTAAAGACTCATCGTTTTCATCTACCAAATCCCTGCCAGACCTAATAGGGGGGACCACACTGGCAAAGCCAAATATGTATCAGAGTGGAAACATCAGCCGCCATTCTGAGAGCGAGAGTGGGATAGTGAGTGAATGTGATACAGAAACCACAAATAACTCTGAAATATTTTTGCTAAACGACATTGAGAGCACTCAGAGTAATCCTGAACTGGGGCATGCAGAAACTCATGTGGGTGATATAATTGATGTCATAAAACAAAAATTAAAGCAAGATGAAGAAGACCATGCTAGTCTCTCACGTCGTGGAAGTGAAGACGATGAGGATTTGGACAGAATTGCCACGTGTAACCCTGTTGGTCCAGAAGAATCGCAAGGAAAACATGATGTGTTTACCTTCTATGACTACTCGTATCTTCAAGGCTCCAAATTCAAGTTACCAGCGGTAACGCAACAATCACAAATCGAAAAGACACCTACTGAAGGCAGTTTGTTCCATGGCTTTTGCTTTGATAAAATACCCGGCAAATGTGAACACAAGCCTGGAGAGTCACAACCAGATGAGATTATTCGTGACCATACTATGGCAAGTGTCCGTGGAGAATCAGTTCCTAATTCCTGTAAATCTGCAGAAACTGTAAGAAAATTAACTGCTACAGATGGTACAAGACATGTTTCAACTTTATCTCGTAGTTCTTCATTAGAATCTCTGTCTGTAGTAGGCGATTTGTTCAGCTCAGGTATTTTTAAAAGTGGAGATGGTCTTCAGCGAAGCACGTCGTTGGAGAGCTGGCTGACTTCCTACAAAAGCAATGAAGATCTTTTTAGTCACCATGGCTCAGGAGACATAAGTGCAAGCAGTGATTCTGTTGGAGAGCTCAGCAAAAGGACATTAGATCTTTTGAACCGCTTAGAGAATATCCAGAGTCCTTCAGACCAAAAGATAAAGCGCAGCATCTCTGATATCACACTCCAAAGTAGCTCTCAGAAAATGTCTTTTACTGGACAGATTTCTCTAGATATTGCCTCCTCAATCAATGAAGACTCAGCAGCTTCTCTCACGGAACTCAGCAGTAGCGAGGATCTTTCTCTCTGCTCTGAAGACATTGTGCTGCACAGAAATAAAATACCAGATTCAAATGCATCATTTAGAAAACATCTTAATAGATCAGTAGCCGATGAGAGCGATGTCAATGTCAGCATGATTGTTAACGTCTCCTGCACTTCTGCTTGTACTGATGATGAAGATGATAGTGATTTGCTTTCGAGTTCCACCCTTACCTTAACTGAGGAAGAGCTAGGTATCAAAGATGAAGATGATGACTCCAGTATAGCAACTGATGAGGATATTTATGAAGAATGCAATTTAATTTCAGGTCTTGATTATATAAAGAATGAGCTCCAAACGTGGATTAGACCAAAATTTTCTTTGACAAGGGAGAAGAGAAAAAGTAACCTGTGTGATGAAATTCAGCGCAGTAAAGAAGTTAGCAATGAGACGTCAAAAGCCACAGATACACTGAGCATTGAAACGCTGCTGAACGGTTCAGTACAGAAAATGTCAGAAAACAATGGCAACAGTAAGAATGTACTGCGTGACCACGGAAAAGGGACAAAGAGCCATGTGGTGAGGGATCTTTCTCAGGTTGTGAAGGACCAGCTTGTGGATGACATGGAGAATGGTAATGTTGAAAGCACTCTCGGCAGTCAAAAGGAGTGTCTTGTTAGAACATCAGCAGTGCCCCAAACTCTTGCCTCACTTGATGTCAGAGAAGCTGAAAATGAATGTGGTGTCTGTGAAGCACTTACAGACAGTTCAGATGATTCACATATGGATAGTAAGGAGACTGTTCTGTCGTCAGCTGGATCCAGAAGCCCTCCAAAAGAATGTCAAAGTAATGTTCAGTCTGATTGTCACTGTGTTGTTTCCTCTCCTGCTAAAAAGCCTTGTCTTGAACTTTCCTCAGAAATAAATTGTGTAGACATGCAAAATACAGCTTTGCACACATCCTTACCTAGTTGTCCACAGCACAGGATAAGCGTTTCTGAAAAACCTAGTGATTGCTGTACAACCTTGAAATCCAGTGACACCGAATGTGACTCCTCAGCCAATAGTCTTGATTCATGCTGTAACTGTGAATCTGCTGCTTTTGAGAAGAAAACCGTGGAAGATGGCTCAGTACACAATTTTGTGAAGGAGATAATAGACATGGCATCGACAGCTTTGAAAAGTAAGTCACAACCTGAATGTGAGTCATCTGCTCCAGCTTCATTAGCACAGATCAAGGAAAAAGTGTTAGAACACTCTCACAGACCCATTCAGCTAAGAAAAGGGGACTTCTATTCTTACCTTTCCCTTTCTTCCCATGATAGTGACTGTGGAGAGGTAATCAAATACATAGAGGAAAAGAGCAGCACTCCAGTGCCGCCGGACTTCACAGATGAGAGAGAAAATATTGAATGCTTTTTTGCAGCTTGTCCTGAGGAAGACCGCATTGAGCAGCAGCCATCCATTTCTGACGGGACTCCTGCAGCACAAGTGGAGAAGCAGCAACCAGTTTCTAACACTAGTTCTGAAATATCTCCAGAGTCACTAGGCGAAGCAACTCTAGAGTCATTAGAAGAAGCTAAAATTTCATCTGAAGGTAGGGATTTATCTTTCCTATGTGATGCTGACAATGATACAAACATCCCCAATCCTAAGAAACAAAGTGCGTCTAAGTATTTGAAAAAGGTTGATGATGATTTGCTGATTTCAGATGGGCAAACTGAAGGTTTGGAAAAGAATTCTCCAGAACTTAGCACTAAAAAGAACAGTACAGGGAGATCATCTGGAACTGAAGAGCCCAAGGAATGCGCTGCTGCTTCCGAAGAGGCTTCAGCTAAAGAGTTGCAGTTGAAGCCTGGCCATTCAGAGAAAAAGGATGCTTTGCACCAGAACAGTAAAACTCTCACCTGTGAAGAAAATCTACTCAATCTTCATAAGGAAAGACATATAAATATGCACAGATAGAATGTAACCCTCTCCAGGCACGTATGTTGTCCTAAGAACAGGTATGTACTGTACAAGTTGCACATTCTTTTCTTTTTGCTTTTTTTTTTTCCTTTTTACATTGTTTTCCTTTTTTTTTTGTTTTTCTTACATTTTTGTACAATGAAAGGAGATGAACCACCATCCAGGGCTTCTGTTTTACAGCAGTGTTCTTTTATTTGTGTTGATTATACTATAAATTTACACTGGTCAACAAATGCAGTGAATACTAACAGCTTCTTGCCCTTTGGCTTTGCACTGTCTGGAGCCCCTCCCTTCTGGAACACATCTGCTGTCTTGCAGAGCTTGGGACCTCTTCGAAAGTAATAGTTCTATATCAGCCTCTTCTTCCCTCCTCTACTGAGCTTGGAACCAGAGACCACCTCTACTCATTGGTCTCCTCCTCCACTGTCAGCTGGTCTTATGAAGTCGGCAGAAGCGCTCGATGAAGCTGAACTTTTGGGTTTGCAGAACTTTTGCGTAACTTGGAGTTCTACAGTATTTCCAGACAAGCCATGAAGGGTGGCTAAGCAAACTGGAGGATAAGTAGACAGATAAGAAGTCATCTCTTGGTGTCAGTTTACCATGATTTCAGTTCAGTAGGACATTCTTAAGAACACAATTATTACAATACAGTGGTAGGCCAAAAGTTGAGGTTACTGGAATAGAAAATCTTTGCAACATCATTGAAGACTACACCTTGAGGGTAAGGTATAATAAGGACCAGAATACCAAAGCAGATGAAAACTGATAGTCACATAGCAGTACTGGAAGCTTGGGTTCTATTTACTAATAAGCATTTTGAGCCATAAGTAAGTCGTTAGAAATGAAGATGGAAAACTGACTCTGATCTCTTCCAAGTTTGAAAGTTGTTCAGATCTGGAGTGTCTCGTCTGACAGAAGTGCTTAACAATAACTACACATTTAACGACAAAAGACCTCCAAAGCAACTTCTGAATCAGATCCTAGTGTAGCACCGCTGCTTTGAGTCTCGCTAGTTGTTTGGTAGCCCAAGAGCCAGCACAGCTGTGAGGAATGCCATAGTCTTTGGAAACACTCCTCCAGTAGACCAGAGCAACTCCAAAGGCCATTCCAGTTCCAAATGCTGCTGTATGCCAGAAGCAGTAGCAGAGGTAGATACAATAACACAGAAGGCTAAGTATGGCACCAGGTTTCCCCAGGAAGTTCTGGAATCTCTGTCCTTGAGGGTTTTAAAGATTCAAGTTGACGTGGTCCTGAATATCGTGATCGACCTTTCCGTAGTCGTCTTTTGTGCAGCAGGTTGGACCAGATGATGTTCAAGTTTCCTTCTGACCTAAGTTATGCTATGATTCCCTGATGTTGCTAGGAGAAAAGGCTGTTGTTGCTCGTCATTACTCATGAAAACCATCAGTACTCTCCTATTGCAAACTATTTAGCCGTAGCGGAGGATCAGGGCCTATTTATACAGAATTGACTGCTTTGCTGCTATTAGATATCTAACTTCTGCGTTTCCTGATTTTGCTGTATTGTATTACTACGCTTTGGGCTTTTCTTTTGCACATGCCGGCAGCAGTTACCCAGCATTCACACATCCACAAATGTATAAATACATCTAGCAGAGTGTTTAGTTTATGACAGCGATAGTCTACAGCTTGCCACTCTCTCTTTCGACATATACCTGTTTGAATAAGGCATTATCTTGGAACCATCATAGCAAAGAGGGTATTTCCGGAATGGCTTTGAACTAGGCTATCATGAGCTGTTGATTGACAATTAGGTTAATACTTGGACACATCCAAACAACTGGAGAAGCAATGGAAATCACCTGGGAATGACCAAACTCACAGATGGTACTGTCTGTTCTAGAATTCCATCAAAAGGATTATGTGTATGTGGAAGCCTCCATTTGGAATTTGAGATGATGACAAAAGTCTGAGGTTGATAAGTGATAATTATGTAAACACAGGCTTTTCCTGAATTGCTGTTTTATTAGTTTTCCTATGTTTTTCATTCAACTTTATAACATTAATCTGAGGAAGAATGCTTACTGTATTGAGTGTGATTTTATTCTAGTTCTCTTTCGTTCACTGATTAAGGTGATAATGTGTCCTTTCGATTCATTAGTGCTTTTTCTCTGAGGATCTCAAAATACTGTATAAACTTTCCCTCACTCTTCAGAACTTTGCAGTTGCTTACGTGATGGCTGGCTGTGTTTTTCATAAGGCTGGGATGTGACAATATTCAGTTGATATAAGAACTAAGATGGAACGTAGAGGATGAAAGTATTAATAAATGAAGTATTAATAGATGCCCCACAATGCAATAAGATGTAGTGGAGGGTCTGTGTGCAACAATTTGAAAGGGTTATGTTATAGTTCTATTAGGTTTTGTTCAAATATTTTGTTCAAATATTTTTACAATAACAAAGCCCTTCACACTACATCCCAGTTCTTACTGTTCCGAAGGTATCGAGGTTCTTAAGTGACACGTACAGCATTGACTCCATGGAAATGGATACTGTCCTTTTCCTGGCAGTGAAGCCCTAAGCTACATAGAGCTTATCTCTGGCACATCAAAAAATGAAAATACGAGCTGCTAGGTTTGGTTTCACTGAAGTCTGAGCTCCCTTCCCCCATTCACAAGCTTGGTGCTTTAACTTCATGTCTCATGCTATGAGGAATGAATTACAGAAGCAATCTATCCTAATTTGTTAACTTATTCAAATAACAGTTATTATACTTAACTATGCTAAAGATTATCTTTTTGGTGGCAGATTGTTTATTTTTTGATGAGGCTAATTACTGATTTTCCAAAGGTAATTTACATTTATTACTAATACATCTTTTAAAATGTGACAGATAAATGTTGTTCCCATAAGTGTATTATGAAAAAAGTTACTATTTAAAAACACATTATTTAATTTGAAAGATAAATGGCAAACACCATTATTTTTCTTGTAGCACCTGTGCTGTGAGCTCATTTAAATGTGTAATTCCATGTGTAGCTGCAATACTTAGAGAAAAATAACCTATAGTGTACGTGTACCTTAAAAGCATACTGAGAACCCAAAGCTGAAAAAGGCATCATTTCAGGTTGTCATCCTGTGCTGGTTCAGCATTACCTTGGTGGTGTGCAAGAACAAAAGCAAGGGCTAAGAAAATAATTTGACCAAGAGTCAGGAGGACAGAGCCAGGCTCTTCTCAATGTCATCTACTGATAGGACAAGGGGCAATGGGCGTAAGCTGGAACACAGGAGGTTCCACACAAATGTGAGAAGGAACTTCTTCCCAATGAGCATGACAGAGCACTGGAAGGGGCTGCCCAGGGCTGTTGTGGAGTCTCCTTCTCTGGAGACAGTTAGAAACTGCCTGGATATGTTCCTGTGTGACTTGTTCTAGGTGATCCTGCTCTGGCAGGGGGATTGGACTGGATGATCTTTAGATGTTCCTTCCAATCCCTGATGTCCTGTGATTCTGTGAAGTGTTGCCATCCTGTTATTTAGCAGTACTCAGAAACCCCAAAACACCATTATGGGAAAATGACAACAATTCTAGGAGCAGGCTTAAAATTCTCTCTGCACTCTGCCCGGTCTCTGGTATGAGCCAACATGGAGCTCTTCAACAGAGGTGCTCATAAAACTCTGGTCATTATATTTCTCAAGCAGGGAACAGCCTGAAAAAACTTTGTGTATGTGAGGTGATGCAATCTGCTGTCACTGTGACCCATGACTCACCGACAGGGTCAGAAATTTCAGTCACATATTTGATTTGCATTGAGATCAGTACCTTAAGGATGTGATGTGTCCAAAGTCTTCTCTACAGGAGAGGTTAGAATTCTGCATCTAATCTGTTTGTTCTTACAAGTCCAAACACTGTTTCCTTTCGTAATTTAAACTCAAGTTTTAACTTCATTTAGGGAAAACAAGATTTTACTTGGGCTTAAGAAAACCAAATTGGGTTTGTCTGACAGTACTGCAAAGCAAACCTGAGTATTCTGCCACGAGAAACCCAGGACTGGTCCTCGGAAGGCCTGACTGTTATTTCCTGCTTAGCAATAGGCTACTTTTTACAGAAATTATTCCTTACCTCAGTTTCTTTAGCAACAAAACAGTGATATGTGAAGCAGGACTTATTTGCTGAAAAGTGTTTTGAGATCCACAGATAAAAGATTGACATAAATGCAAAGAACCATTACTTAATTGTTCATTTCAGGAGAAAAATAATATACAGGTTTACACAGCATTTAATATGCAGTGATTTACTTTTGAAGACTGAAGTACAACACTAATCTAAACCTTTGCTTACCTTTTTTTCTAGAGGTTTTTATAGGGACGTAGATGTGATAACGTTTCTTTATAGAGTCTGAAAGAGTCTGACTTTTTAGCTCCTTACTGTAGCTGACTTAAAAAACCATGAAACAAACCAATAATCCTGTATTGTCTGGGTATTGCAGAATTTTTTAAAAGCTTGACATCATCCATCAGTGAAAATTTTCTTACTATAGATACGGTTTCACACACAGTTATGTGAAACTGATGCCAGAGTTGCAGAAACCCTTTGATACAACCATCCCCCTTATTCAGAGTGGTTCCTTATCCATTTCTGAACAAACTGTTGAGCTTTTCACTCTCTTCATGTAAGTATATGTCTTCTGTAAATGGGTGGGTGGCACTCAACAGCAAACTAGATCAAAGGAGGGGTGACTGTGTAGATCCAGATACCCCTGCTTAATTTGGAAGGCGCATAATGCATGGCTGGAGTGCCTCCTAGGAAATGCCCAGGAGATGGATTTGCGCTAATCTTTGAGCTCTGTTCTGACAGTTATTTCTTCATAATCCTCATCGTCAGCCTACGCTCTTTGATGAGAAGTCTAGCCCTAAACTCTGAGCTGGATAATTCTATAGTACGAAAGTTTGTCATTGCTGGTACTAGAAGTGTCTAAGCAGCTATTTACAATTTGAAACTAGAGCGATGGCGCCGGCAATTGTGTTCATGGACCAATTCTGTGACAATCCTTTCCTCCTCTCCAACGACGTCTCGTTGTGTATGTTTACATAAATGTTAAACTAAGTGATGGGTAGATCATTTTGTTGCTTGGCTTTTGAAAATCCCTGTGTTTGCATTGATCGGCGCACTCGGCCTCGGGTGCGCTGAAGGTAAGTTCGCAGGTAAGGATAAGGACAGCATCCAGGGAAAAGGTCAGATTTGATGACTTCCCATGTTTCTTTAGGAACAAATTCTTTACAAAAATCAATGAGTTTTCTACATCAATACAATTTTTTTACACTAACTTGTACCTCAGGCTGTTAAAAGTCATTGTTTGCCTCCTGTATGCTTCTGCACTAAAGGCTCTGGCATGTGACCACTTAATGACTATCTCTGGTTGTTCTGGAAAAGCTATGTTTTGCAAATAAAACTTCATTTTCTGTAACCTACTATTACTTTTTCTGTTTCCTTTTAGAAACTTGGCTGCAATTCAGGTGCAGGTTCATCCTGTAAACCCTGGGATGACCTCCAATTCCATTGTATCACTGCCTTTCATTACACTGACTCCCAAGATAAATTCTCTTTCCAAATGTGATTTGTCCGTGTTGGCTCTGTGATCGGGCTCCATATGCTAGTCCTGTTCCAGTGATCATTTGGTGTTGTAGCACGGCCATTTGCTTTCATAAGGACTCCTCTCCCAAGCTACCTCTAATGACCTCCCCTTCCTAAACTGAATGCTCCTGTACTACTTGTCACTGGTTCTGTTCTTTTGAAGTTCCACAGAATTCACGATCAGTCTGGTTCATCGTTTCAGAGCTCTACCTGTCATCACTCTTCTATTTTATGTATTGACTTTAATATTTCTGTGTATAACACACGAGTTCATTGGCAAGACTTTTCTTTTAAGGTGACAGTTTTGCTGGGTTGCAGCAAAAAGAGCTCCTTAGCCCTCCTGATTCAATAAATCTAAAAATTAAGGGATTAAAATGGATGGCGTTTTATTTATTTAATTTTAAATTTTAATCTATGCAACACTTCAAGGAACAACTACGCGGTGTTGTATATTAGGAACTGTTGACATTCTACTGAATTAAGTACAACATTTTGGGGTTTTCTGCTTCTTGAGGTGGTAATGAGAAAAAACCCGTTTTTAAAAAAATGTGTGCCTTGCTGTATTTCTTATGGCGTTTATTGAAAAGCTGCTTTCACAGTAAAATGATGTTGGTTTGAAAGGAGGAAATAGCAAGGTTAAGATGTGTGAATAATTTCTGTATATATGTATAACCAAGTGCAAACATTGATGTATAATGACAGTATAAAATGCTTTCATGTTTGTGATGTCCAGTGATGTGGAAAATATAAGCCTTAAAACCGTTAGATTGCATGGCAATTAGAATTGGCATAATAAACGTAGTTTATTGGGGAAAAAATAAAGCAGAACTGGTGATCTGTTTTACCTGCGCTCCGACACCAGAATGATTCACCAAAGTACAGAAGAAGGTGGGTTTGTTTGCAGCTATTCCCTAGGGAGCCGCGATTCCACAGTTGGTGAAGGTTTGTGTTACCCCGCTCAAAGGTAAGAAAAGATTCTGCAGGTCTTTTGGGACAAACGAGGAGACACAAATACTAAGTAGATTAAACCAGTGCACTGCCAGCTGCGGTGATGGCACAGATCAGACATGTTTTTACAGCAGAGCTTTTGCTTTTCCGTGAGGGTGACAGAGCACTGGAAGGGGCTGCCCAGGGAGACTGTGGATCTCCTTCTCTGGAGAGGTTTAAAACCTGCCTGGACATGTTCCTGTGTGACTTGGTCTAGGTGATCCTGCTGTGGCAGGGGTATAGGGCTGGATGATCTTTTGAGGTCCCTTCCAATCCCTAATGTTCTGCGATTCTGCGTAACAGTTTGTGTCTCATTCTTAAAAGTTTATTCACTTGCATAGTTATAATGTATGAACATCATATATATATTTATATATGCTTAGCCTTGTCTGCTTCAGAGACTTAGACTGGTTTTTTTAGATGTTTTCATCTTGTGCTAAAGCTATCTTGGGTGGCCAAAACAAGCCAGGGAGCTTTACAAAATACCTCTGCATTCATCTCCTAAAAACACTATTGGGAAGGGATGTCGGGAAAGTCAAAAGGCAAGGACTGCTCCCCCACACCACTTTTATATCATTAATTTTCCAAGCATATAACTAATTTTTCAAAAGTCTTATTCCTTTAAAAACTGTGTGTTTTGACAAGCTTAGTAGCTCACAGGAGCTGTGCTGGCCAGTTGATACAATCACACAGCACTGCAGGAACAGGTATTAAAAAAATTCCTTATATTTTCCATTTCATTGACAACTTCCTATTACCGCAGGAGGGAATTTATTTATCTCTCAATTTAAACTTTAACTCTGTAGCCTTGAGTAGGCTGTGATACGGGTAGGGCAGCAGGAACAACTCTTAGCTTAGAGAAAGCTGTAAATAAATTATTAAGAGAAGCTTTTGATTCCAGAATGTTTTCTGCTCTCACGTATCTTCTATCAAGTACTAGATCAATCTATATCATGTATCACGTAATAGATTGATCTATAATTACCTAAAACATGTAACTGTACAGCTAAAGACTACTTTAATATACTTTAAATGTTCTTTTGAAATCTATATAATGTAATCCGAAATGTAACTCCTAATTTTGGTACTTTCATTCATTTATCAGCTATTTCAAATATTGTTTTTTAAAGGGTAATTACATGGGAATTGGGTTTGGAAGGATCCCCTTTTTCCTCCCAGCATGGTTTATCTGTGTGTTTTTAAACTTCCTTCCACTATAGTTGTGCCCTACACCATGACTACAGGAGAACTAGTAAGTCGTGGGCTTTCCAGATCTGTCACCTCACCCAGCAGACTGTTCAGGACTCCATCAATTATTGGTCCCATCCTATTAGACCACTTGCCACAAATTCACTCTTCTCCTCGGGGAAGATAGTAGTGCTTGTCAAATCAATAAACCACATATTCATCACACGATATCTACGGCCACAACTCACATTCCTGTGGTTCCTTTCTGAGAGACTCTGCGAATATGTTAATTTAACCAGTATCCCCAATCTGTATTGTTTGGTCTCATCATTTTTAGGACTGGGACTTAAGACCCATCGTGATCAACTACTCCATTTTTTGCATGCTTGGAAGCTTTACCCTTCTTTGTTTTCTTCTCAGAATATATTGGTCTCTGTTGGCAGTAAAAATTGGTTACTAAAGGAAAAGAAATTTCTGATCTAAACTCTTTGGGATTTGTTCAGGCATTAGTGTAAGCCACATCCTCACTGCCAGACTGTGCCTAGGACTTGCAAGAAGTTCTGGTGCTAACTCGTTAAAGAAAAATATTGGTATAGTGTAAAATTAATGTTGATGCTCCAATATTTCCTCCAAGAGCAGCCCCATACATAGACTCCTGTATAAAACCTGTTCCCTGCTGGTGAAATTCTCTTGTGGTGTAGGAGCAGGCTGCCAGCTTTCTGCAGCTTTTATCCCCACCTAAAGTTCCACAGGCTGCTTCGTATTCCACACACCCCTTGGCTGCTGCTCCAACAACATCTGCAGTGTGTGAGGAGGCCACTTGACAGCAACAGCCCTGAACGCGCGGCTCTCCTGTTCCTGCCTGCTTCACATTCCTTCCACAGAGAGCCAGAACTCTCCAGCTCCAGGCAAAGGGACTCCACGCTAGCGCTGGTGGTAAACACATGCCTGGGACCACGATTTAAAAGGTGGCTTGTAGTCACTGTAGTTTTGTGTACCTATAGCCTTGAAAACGATGTCCCCAGTCCTTCTTACCTAGTGGCTTGTCTTTTTCCCAAGGTAAGTCAAAGTGTTTTGATGGAATAGTGCCCCTTTGTAAGAGCAAGAGAAATTTAGGAGGCATCTCTACGTCCTTATGGTTGGCTGCACTGGTCACTCTATACATGGAGGTGCACAGAAGTGCTCAGACACATGCAAAGGCACTTAAATTCTTCCTGTTTGCTTCACAATAAACTCACATACAGAGTCGCTGTCAGATGACACCTTGACCTTCCTCCGTTGGTGACAGGTTCCAAGGGTGACGTAGCCTCCCACAGCACGTCTTCTAGAATTTTAATTCACTCTCCTGTGTGAGGAAAATGATGAGTTTTGACTAAAATTTATGCAGTAAACGGGCTGCTGCTTGAAGTTTTTTGGCTTGAAGGCATCAGGAGCAATATTCTGTTGTAGAAGTTCCTGTGCTGCAGTGCCCAGAAAAGGGGTTATTAACGTTAGGGCAGACCATCCTCACACTTGGCTCAAGAGGATTAACGGGGATGTCACGTTCTTAGCTAAGACAGTCTCCTTCACTGACAAGTTCCTACGAACTTATTCCTAATAATAGCATCACTTTGAGAGGGATGTTGGCCAACGAATGACACCTGATCTATTGCCTTCAGTGCTGTGCCTCTAATTTTTCAGACTCTTCCTTTTAGGTTTACTATAACTTTTCTACCCACCTGAAGCACTTACATTTTTCATGTGAGTACTCTGCTCAGTAAATAACACACTCACCCTTGATTTTAGAAATGTTCTTAAGGACTAGGACATAAATGAACTTGGTATCCCTTAGGTCTGTGCACTGGGTGAATTCTAAGTGCTTCTGTGCTTTAAAATGGAGTTTCCTATGTGATAAAGGGACTGGGACAACTCCTTTATGAGGAAAGGCTGAGGGAGCTGGGACTTTTAGCTTGGAGAAATGGAGAATGAGGGGTGACCTCATTAATGTCGATATATATGGAAAGTGTGGATGTCAGGAAGATGGAGCCAGCCTCTTCTCAATGTCATCTAGTGATAGGACAAGGGGCAATGGGTGTCAGCTGGAACACAGGAGGTTCCACATAAATATGAGAAAGAACCTCTTCACAGTGAGGGTGACAGAGCACTGGAAGGGGCTTCCCAGGGGGATTGTGGAGTCTCCTTCTCTGGAGATGTTTAAAACCTGCCTGGACGTGTTCCTGTGCGACTTGGTCTAGGTGATCCTGCTGTGGCAGGGGGATTGGACTGGATGATTTTTTTCGAGGTCCCTTCCAGTCCCTAATGTTCTGTGATCCTGTGATTCCCATGCAAGAACAGCCAGTCTTCTTTTATTTTAAAGTATGACTTTATTTCTGGGAAAAGAAATGGGGAAATAAGCGAAGTTAAAAGTGAAGTTCGAGCTGCCTGTCAGTAGTTGCAGTGTGCAAACATTAGCAGCACATTGTGGTTATTGTCAAATTAATTCTTGGAGATCACAAGAAGTACAGAATTTCCTGATGCCTGAAACAAAGTGATGCAGCTTGAGAGAAGTTAGACAAGTAAATGTTTCTACCTCTGATTTATGTTGAGCTCCCGTCTCTGTGACATTCTGGGTTTGCAAATGGAAGTGAAAATAATTTGTAAAACACGTGCAATTTTTAGAAGATTTTTCTCTTTCTTGTAATTACTGCGAGGATGTTTGAAATGCAGCGAGGATCCGGTGTAGCAATTTCCAAAGAACCATCATGCGAGTGACAGGGAAAGGGAAACATATTTGACAAGATTTCAAGCCATGGTGGAAAAACACAAACCATTCTTGGTGCATTTCATTTACAGAACGAAGAAAATCAGGCTCTGGAAGAACTGCTGCTGAGCATCAACCACCTGCCCCAAATCCAGCCCTTTTCTCAGGGGTAGAGAAATGCCACAGGAAATGGCACGGGCTCGGGCAAGGATGTATGGCAGTCTCTCATGCAGCCTACTCTGCCTATGCACCTGGACTTCTGCTCTGCAGCTCTTGAATCTAAAGGCCAAGCCCAGAATGCCTTAGAGGACCTGGGGTTTGCTGTGTCTTCATAAGGAACCAGACCTGATTTGGGCTCAGAAACGTCTGCCTTTAACAAGCTCGGAAATTAGGCTGTAGCAAGCAGACTGAAAGTAATATGCAATGGCAGATGAAAAATTATAAAAGGAAGAGAAAGCAAAAGTAATCTTTCTGTAAGTCCTAGTGGTCCCCTGCCAGTAGTTTCATGGAGAACACTCTTAGTCAGTATGGGATTATGACAGTTCTCTTAACTGATCATTATTTATCATGACATGGTCTTTTCATATAGAATCGTTGAAACTCTGGGTTGGAAAGGACCTCAAGGACCATCCGGTCCAACCTTCTCTAGTCAAAGCCCCCTCCAGACAAGCTGTCCAGCCAAATCTTAGGTGTGTTCAGTCTTGGGGAATCTATTGTTTCCCTGAGGAGATTGCTCCGATTGGGAAAAATTTTTCCTCTTAATGATTTTTACTTGGTGCTTAAGTTTTACTGGTGTTTAAATTAATGACACGCAGGAGTTCTCTTTAAATGCAGCGTTTAGGAATGGAGAACATGTTCACAAACAAGAAGGGGCTGCCCAGGGGGGTTGTGGAGTCTCCTCCTCTGGAGACATTTAAGACCTGCCTGGATATGTTTCTGTGCATCTTGGTCTAGTTGGTCCTGCTGTGGCAGGGGGATTGGACTGGATGATCTTTTGAGGTCCCTCCCAAACCCTAATGAAGTTCTGTGATTCTGTGATGGCAGAATCACATCAGCAGATCTATGCCTCACCACAGGTTTTGCTTTACCTACCTCAAAGTAGGGATTTTCAACGTGCTGAAAAGGTTACAGAAATGTTTTTTCACTGGTTAAAACTGTGGCATGAGTTCAAAAAGCTCTGTTGGGTCACTGTACCAGCCCAGCAGAGCAGCAGTGCTCTTGGACATATTTTATGGAGCCAAAGTGTTTTTGGAGACTTTAAAAAACTTCTCATGCACATAGAGCTCTGTTTTGCACTGTTAACATGGCTGCTAAAGAAAGCTTCCTCTGTAGAGCAGTTTGCCTTAAATGAGAATAGAAATGATTCTCCAACCTGTTGCTGTTCATTTTGCATACTCCTCCATCTCTCATCCTCTGGTCTTCTGAGCTGAACAGTTCTCCACCTGTGCCTGTTTCTTCTTGCACAACTAAAGGAAGAGTTTGCAACTCCTGTTTGTAAGAGGCCATTTACAGGTAAGGTCTGACAGGTGGGCAAGTGGCAGCAGAGCAATAGGGGCTTGGAGCGAAGGTGGTGGCTGGTAAGTCTGCAAAACTGCTGGTGGTTCAGCTAGGCTGGAGAGAGGATTCAGGTGTGCAAACGTCATGCTGGGTGATGACTGAAAAACAGGAGAGAAGCAGAGGAAGAGGCAGAGCCTAAAGGATGGTTGATGGGAATTAGCTCTGGTTAAGGTATTTCTAGAATGATAGAAACTTACAGTGTAGTGAAACAGATTTACCTCTATTGCTACACTTGTTGTTGCGGGCTGTAAAGCAACACCACTCGTGACTACTGGCTTTTCTGGCTGCTGTTCTCTACGGCAGGCACATCAGTCAGATGCACCATTGTCACTTTGTTAACATCTGTTTGCCTTGGAGAGGAAGTTTCCTCTTGGAGCAGGAGGGGTCTCTACCTCTGAGTGTTTTGGAGAGGGGGTGATGTTTTCTTAATATTTATTGTCAACTGTGAGTAGTCAAATTGTAACCTGTGAGTAAAGATTTCTGTGCCGCTCACCACTCTTATGGCCATAGTAAGAGGGAAAGACAAAGGCACTAAGGGTATCAGCGCGTTAGTCACCAGCCATTTTTCCTGAACAGTGAATTTTCAGAAGAGAAGAGAGAATCACAGAACACCAGGGATTGGAAGAGACCTCGAAAGATCATCTAGTCCAATCCCCCCACCACAGCAGGATCACCTAGACCAAGTCGCACAGGTAAATATCCAGGTCGGTT
>JAOXOE010000441.1:24093940-24126260 GCA_028565055.1 Phoeniculus purpureus
TGTGTGACTTGGTCTAGGTGATCCTGCTGTGGTGGGGGGATTGGACTGGATGATCTTTCGAGGTCCGTTCCAATCCCTAATGTTCTGTGATTCGACATGCTGCACGCTCAAACGCCCAGGTTCTAAAGAAATTCCACCAGTTAAGTAGTGGATTCGTTGGTTTTTTAAACTGCACTGCAACTTGTGACTATTGCTGCCAACACAAGAGTTTGCCCAACTTCGATTCTCTTCACAATTCAAGTTGCTAAGTGCACGGTGTCATAGCACACGACAAATTGCCCTTTAAGACTGGCTGGCCATTTGGCTTGTTCATTGCACGTTGTTGTGTCCTGGAATGTTAACACCAAGAAAAGGAAGCCTTGACAGGAAAAGACCTTTAAATGGATCACTCAGATAAGTCCCCCAGATTAGCTGATGGAATGGTGCCTGGATTTGAATTCCTGGCTGCTTTTGTGAGACTTGAGGTTGTCATATTTTTTTGAAGACTGACAAATGGAAAAGCAGTGCCCCACTAATTCGGTTTAGAGTTTATAAATGAAGAGCACTTCCGGAAGGCAACGCTGAAAGGTTTCGGTTTTGTTAGTGTAAAAACGAAAGCTTTAATGTGTTTATATATTTAATACTCTGTGTATTTCCAGGGCTTGTAGATGAACTCTGGGCAGCTGAATAATTCAGTGATTCCAAAACTATGCACTTACGTTTCCCATCCCAACCAGCACTGTCTTCTTCACTCATCGCAGCCAGACAAGCCCATACTTGAGCAGAACAGAGCACTCTTATCCCCCTCCCTTTTCAAAGGCACCAAAAGTTGAGGATAAACACACTGGAGAAAGTGTAAAGCAAAGGGTGTCTCAGAAAAGGGACTAGTAGGAGGGCTCCAGAGCCATGGCAGAAGAATGCCTTCACACGCTCTGGAGCAACCTTGAATCCTGTGAAAATCAAGTCCAATAAGGCCAATATCCAAGTTCTGAGGTTGCCCAGAGGAAAAGGTTTGTCAGACTATAATCTTTGTGGAAAAGTTGTTCCTTGACCTTTTTGCCACTGTATGTCTGCGGCAGCGCAGGGAGGTCAGAAGTGCACTGGTTGTTAGCACCACAGATGAAGCTTAACCAGACACCGGGAGCAATGATTGTCAAACGGCTCCATTTGCAAGACAAGAAGTGTATCCTTAGCAGAGCAAGGGAGATGAAAGAGATTACTTTCTAAGGGTCACATTTGTTCTTCTTCTCTGACCTCTCTCAAGATGGCAAAAGAAGTGCCCAGAGTTTTCTATAGGAAAGAGGTGCTACAAAGAAATCTGTGCTTTCCTCATCGCTTCTCCCCAGTCTTGCAGCCACCATTCAGCTCTTCTCTGCTTTTCTTTCTTTCTTTTTCGTAGGAGCCTAGTGAAAGCTTAATAACTGAATAGAGAAATCGAAAGGACAGCTTCAGATGCCTCTAATTTTACACTCACTAACTCTCCTCAGATTCTGGAAGTGAGCTTGGGCTATAGGTTTCCGTCACTACTATGGCGGCATCTCCCGGGAGCCCTAGCCATGGTTCTGTGAGGTACCGGGAGTAAATAAGCTGTTTCTGGTTTGCATTTCCAGCCTTTCTCTGGTTTTGATCGGCTGTAGCTTGAAATGAGCCCATCTGATTTACTCTCTGGTTCCCACAAACTCGACTCCACTTAAAGTGTTGGAGCTTTTCAGGGAGCAGGGAAGCTGCAAAGCCATCCTCACTCCATCCCTCAGCTGCCACGGTACAAATACAGAGTCTTGCATGAAGAGAAACCCTAAAGAGGGGCTCAGAAGGTGCTGCAGAGATACCACAGCAATTTATAAATGTGTCTGAGCTGATTTTAAACTACTCTGGTTCTCATTAGAAGCAGTAAAAACACATTCAAAGACTCTAGAATGTTGAGGTTTTGAACTTGAAAAATAACGTTTCAGCCTATCACTGGAGCCTTCAGGTCCTTGTGTATTGATATGATGAATTATTTGTCATTCAAAATTATGTGCCTTTTTTTTCCCTAAGCATTGAGTATGAAACTCATCACTTCTCAGCTCTTTGATAAAAGATCAGGATGGGGATAAATGAAAGGGTTATTATAAGGCTCAGTGTGAAGTAGTTACTGATCTTTGTACTTCTCTACTGTGACCTAAAAATCAAGTTTGACCTAATTTTTCAAGATCAAGAGGAGAAAAAGAGAAAGTCTATGCAGAGGTAACTTGGAAATACGTCTCAAAGCAACTGACTGGAAATATAGGCTAAAACCCCCCAAGTTACCACCGGAAAAAAGAAGCTATGGATTACCTACGGTCGTAGTCCCATCTTGACAGAGCCGCTAACCGTCCCGATTTCTCTGGGTCAACTTACCCAGAGTGGGACGCTCCAATTATGGCCAAATTCTTCAAAGCTCTGCACAAAGTTTTTAGAATGCAGAGGGTCGGTGAGGCCAAGAAGGGAGAAGAAATTGTGACGGTAATGGGCTACATTGTTTGGCTTCAGAGGGATTCCAGGTACCTTTGCAAAGCTCTCTATCACAGCACTGGATTCTGTGATTGTTTTTCTTACGACTTGGATTTATGTTTCGCTGTCAGTCATCACTGTTTGTTTAACACGTGGAGAAGTTCTATTTAAACATTCCCCCAAGCTACTTGGCTAAACTTGCTATCCATTGGGTGCCTCGGAGGATAAATTATTGAAATCTAAGCAGATTAATACCTCGTGCTTATTCCCATGGCTAATGCACAATTTTGCAGTTGGAATAAGAGTTACAAGCCAGAATTTTAAGTGATGGAAAATTTTGCCAGCCTTATAAAGTAAACAGGCTCAAGTTGCCTCTTCTGTTTGGGTGGGGCCGGTAAGAATCTGTTAATGGGGGAGGGATGGGCTGCTTGCCCCTGCGAGCCCATTGAGTACCTTTCCAATTAAATCTGGAGCTGGCCAACTGCCTCGTTAAAAGGATGACCTAGGCATGGAGAACCTTAAAGGTGTTTCATCTTGTGCTTGAATACCTTCTTATCAGGTAAGGTCCTTCTGAAGTGAATAAAACATCATCTTTAATGGGACCAACTCACCACTCCTTTATTCCAAACCACAACAGTGTTTTCCTGAGAGCTGGAAACATTCTTCTCATTTACCTTATTTTCCATGGCAAGAATCCTTATCAAAAAGATACCAGTGGCAGTTCTCATGCACAGAATACTCTGGAGCTAAGGCACAGCACCCTTCCCTCTTGGTTAATCAAAGGCGTTGAATGGATCCCAAATGTCTGCAGGTGCCCCATTTCCAAGGGTCTGTTAACCCTTTGCCCTCTCTCACAACCGCACCCCACTTTCCCTGCCAACAGCAGCTATTTGTCTCACTGCTTACAACACGTGTTAAAGCTCTTCAGTTACGGCGTTTGAAATCAAGGCCAACACAAGGACAGTCTTTTTCCCCTTGTCCTGGATGGATCTGTCCCAAGAAGTTTTAGAATGTCACAGCACAGTTCTGATGTCTTAAACCTCCTTTACAAACCCTGTCTCGTTTCACTTGAAGGAAACAAGGGGGGGAAATAACCAAAAAGATCCATTCTCAAAACCCCAAGGGCTGAAGACAGAAGTGCCCCTACACGTCGGCACTGTCTGCTCCATCCCCACCCACTGCTGCCCTACAAGCAAGCAACAGCCCGATGATCCGGTGCGAGATAACGGAACGTGGGTCTCTAATTTGGGGATCTCAATCCTGTCTGAATCTCGAAGCAGAAGGGCTGATTTTCAGGAAGTCTGATTAGCCCCAGATTAAATAACAGCTTTCAAATTAGGCCATGTAGATTGAATTTGGGCTCCTAAACCTGAAATACTTAATTTAGGTGCCCAAAGTCATTAAATCTGACGATCTGAGTGCTTGGTAGAGTTGTCTAGAAAACTTTTAACTATCTTTCTGACAGCAAGAACAGCCTGTGGTCCTCTCACTCATGCTCTCTCTCGCTCTCTTTCTACACTTAACTCAAAAGATTTTAGCAATATTAGGCTCAAGACGACCGTAATGCCAACAGAGTGTTGTGGTATGGACGGTGCTTGCAGCATTAGCTACAACGTGCTGTGCTTGGCACACGATCTTTCTTGTCCCCCTTCTCTTAAATCTCCTGCAAAGCACATTTTAAAGAGCAGGCACCACCCGCCTCACCGTGCTCGGGGATCTCTCATAAACTCAGCAGAGCTGTGGGGAACGAGAACACAAACCATGCTTCTGCCTTGACGTATCAGGAAGAGATTGACCTGAGCACCACGGATCTACGGCAGGGAGCTGAGCCAGGATGTGTGTTAGGTTAATTACCTCAGAAACAGTTGAGTGACAAACAGCAGCGGTTAATTTAATAGGGGGGAAAGAAAGTTATGAAAAATGTATCCAACCTAATGAAGATCCTACTGCAATTATTTCCTTGTGGCTTCTACAGATTTCAAGATCCAGATGCTCTTCCAGTAATTAATTCTACAACTTGCCACACTTCTCTGATTTAACTCCTGATTATTTCCTTTGGAGAAAGGAAGTGCTCAGGTTGGTTTGGGTTTTTAAGTGCAACGGTATCTTCTCAAACACAGAGGTCACAACTTGCACTGCCTTTGAATTACGGATTACTGTCTAGAAAGCAAGCCAGAGAGTCATAGAATGGATTGGGTTGGGAGGGACCTCCAAGGGCCATCTAGTCCAACCCCCCCCACAAGAAGCAAGGACGGCTCTAACTAGAATTCCACAAAATGCAGTAAAACCGGCCATTCTGCACCCTGGGTTGTTACTGGTGGAATGACTGGCACGCAGCAGGGTAGAAGTGAAGCACCTTGCCCAGGAAATAGAAACTTCATACAAAGAATCAGTGATGCGGCTGGGAGCTGCTATGATGATGTGCTCCCAAGAAAGTGCAAACAGAATATGACATCGGTAGTGGAATTAATACGGCCTGTGTGATGTGCTGTGGCCTTGATACAATTCGTACAATCATCAGGTGATGAAGGAAGTGGAGCACCTCCCTTATGAGGAGATGCTGAGGGAGCTGGGTCTCTTTAGCTTGGAGGAGACTGAGGGGTGACCTCATTAATGTCTATAGATATTTGAAAGCTGGGTGTCAGGAGGATGGAGCCAGGCTCTTCTCAATGTCATCTGGTGATAGGATGAGGGGCAATGGGTGTGAGCTGGAACACAGGAGGTTCCACATCAATAAGAGAAGGAACTTCTTCCCAGTGAGGGTGACAGAGCACTGGAAGGGACTGCCCAGGGGGGTTGTGGAGTCTCCTTCACTGGAGACATTTAAAACCCTCCTGGACATGTTCCTGTGTGACTGGATCTAGGTGATCCTGCTGTGACAGGGGGATTGGGGGATCTTTCAAGGTCCCTTCCAATCCCTAATGATTTTATGATGATTCTATAACTAAGGTTGGAAGAGACCTCCAAGATCATCACAGAACCACAGAATCATAGATTGGAAGGGACCTAGTACAATCCCTCTGGCACCGCAGGATCATCTAGATCAAGCCACTCAGGAGCATATCCAGGTGGGTTTTAAGCCTCTCCAGAGAAGGAGACTCCACAACCCCCCCTAGGCAGCCCAACCACACAAGTCCAACCTTCAAAATACAAACTGTCCTGACTGCATACAAACAACCCCATGGACTGTCCCTGTCTACGGCTGGGTTGTACTTACAGGAGAGGCTAAGACAATGGAAAGAGTGTGCAACGTCTCCATGGGGGCAGGTGTCACCCAAATTTCAAGTTATCATTTGACACTGGGTGATATTAAAACATGCTTAGAGCTAATGTGAATGTTCAAGAGGGTTTCATTTGAAATTCAGTGGGGGATGAAAGTTCAGCTTTACAATCCAGGAAAACCTGTCTGCTTTCAGGGCACTCCTAATGCAAGAGGCTGAGGATTTAAGCCCAGGTCTTGCCTACAACATCCCCACACAAGTCAATAAATGCCGTACGTGGCGCAGGGTTATGCTGCAGCCTTCGTCGCTGTGAACATTTAATAATTCAACAGGCAGAACTGACATGGATTTCCCTTCCAAAACCCTCGCAGCCTCATGGCCACAGCACTAGCCAACAGGTTAGAACTCAAAGTGTCCCCAGGCAGAGCAATTTAAACTGCTTTGCCCTGTTTGGGGAGTGCTCTTACCGCAAAGACATTGTAGACAGGATGGTGGTTTCTTTTGAAAGAAGAGCAATCATCACAAAGTTTCTTGAGCTTTGGGGGGGAAAAACCTGCTTCCCCATACGTCATAAACCATCTTCGGTTTAGCAGGATGCTGTATAAGACTCTCTCCCTTGTTTTGGGAAGACTTTCGTTATAAGTGAGTTCTTCCATCGTGCTGCCAAGCTGAAACCCTCGCAGCCTTGTCTTTGGAGCTATGAATGTGTTAGCTGTCGTTGCGGTGGTTCTTCCACCGTACCTTTATCAGAGCTGCTGCCTACACACCCTATCTCTATCAGATAAACTACTTTTGATGGACAAGTCAAACAAAGAACCGTCTGCTTCTCTAGTGCAGTGGTGAGGCGGTTTGCTGTGCTTGTTTTGGTGTGATGTTGTGGGGTTTTTTAATTCCTTACCTGCTCTGACGGTGCTGAGAGAACAGGATTCTCTCTTTCTGGGACATTCAGTAAAGACTACGCAGAAGATTTTTAGATTGCTTTGAAATTCCTATTCAGAGCACAAGCTCCTGTGCAAGGGTACACTACCCCGTGCCCATAAAAGCCACTCGAAGTGGAATGGTCTTGCAGCTTAATGAAACAAACAGAAATTAATAATCTGATTAAGCTGAGCGCCTGCCCAGACAGAAAAGCTCCTCGCTGCATTTATATATCAATTCCATATCTCCAGCACCAGAAGACTAATATTTACTTCAGTGCAGTTAGGTCTCTTTAACAGAAAGGGAAATAAAGCCTGGTGTTGGGGAGCGAGCGCACGAGCAGTCGTGCTGAATCCGTATGAGGTGAGCACCGGCGGAGCAGCTATAAACAATGCTCGGTAGTAAGAGGAGAGCTTTACGTTAATGTCTCTTGGCCTGCTTTTGAGGAAGGCTGTGCCAACCATCTTAATGGCAGATTTAGTCTCTGCTCTTGTAAATCACTCTGACTGTAAATCAGAACCTGTCTATGCGGATGTCTTCACTGGATTGGGACCACTAAGTGTTGTATTTTTGCTGGGAAGATTATGAGACACTTCAAACTGTAAATCTGAATGCATTTGGGTACCAATCAGGCAGTTCTAGCACCAGCCAAAGTCTCACTGACTTGAAGGGAGTTTTGTCTGTGTAGAGAACAGGATTAGCCCCTCATGTAGCCATTTCCTCAGAGATGCATTTCTTCTGGATTTACCTTATTTGCTCAAAGTTTTCTGCTGTTTGGTGCCTCCACATCCACATAGACTGTTTGTGTTATCCCATATATGTGGAGGCCATTGACTCAGGGATCTTCATTTTGCCTTTAAACCTACGCTGGCTTCTGGTCTACCTCGACACTATTGGTCTGTTCCGTCCACTCAGATTTTTTAATCTTGCTACCAGCAGATCATTCCTGAGAACCATCTACATCACAACAGCCGTGGCACAGCTGCTTCGGAGAACCGCGGCTCAGTACTGTCGGCTCGCTTGGCAGAAAGCTTCACGGACTCTGTAGAACTGGGGTGTTTATAAATGACAAATATTAGCTCCCCTTCCTGGCTGACCTCTTACAAAAGGCAGTGAAACAAATGAAAAGAAGCAGCATCTTCCTTAGCAGTCTCAATCGACAGAGCCCTCTGCTAGACTGAGCAAAGCCAAGCCCTGATAGAAATACCTGATAGCACAGGTTAGCAGCTGCTGTATTGAGAGTCTCACACAGACTAATACCACAGGCAAGAAGAGTTTTAAACTCCAGCAATAATCTTCGTTTCACACATACAGGAGGAGTTGAGAGTTAATACCACGGCGATTATTCAAGTCTAGAAAGAACAGAGCAAGCACTGCAGAAGCCTCCAATCTGAATGCCAGCTTTGCTCTGAAAACAGACAATTCAGGCAGTGAATTGGACAAGCAGTAATGGGCAAAACTGGACAATTGCTACTAATTCTGCAGTGTAGATCACAAGAGGATTTCAGCCTCCAAATTACCTTTCAAAAGTACTACTTTCGCGTGAGAACAGAGGACTCGATTCATGTCATGCTTTGAGAAGAGTAGGAAATGGGAAAGCTGTAGAAGTTAGGAAGTGGAAGGTTTTGAATGTTTTGAATGAGCACTGGCTTTCCCACACCATGGCATGTGTTTACGTGCGCCCTTAGAACACGAGCAGCAAACTGAGAGCGCACGGAAAGCTTAAAGGAGGGGCTGCGTGTGCAAACGCCTCTGGTGCCGTCCTGCCTCTCGCACACAGACCACGTTCCCATGCTCGTCTGACTCTGTCAAACATCGATCCCGGAACAAAATGAAACTAAACGAAATGAAAACGTTGCTTTATGGGTGCAGGATGAGGAATAACTTTCGTGTCACTCCTTCCTTCTTTAAGAGGATTTTACCTTTGCCAGAGATGCCTGTAGCAAATCCCTGCCCACTGCCTTGCCAAGCTTCCTGCAAACCTTACGTGGAAGCCTGGCTCCACAGGAGAGCTCCAACTTTGTAGTCTGAGGGGAGGCCCAAGAAAGAACACTTGACACCTCTGCATCATCCCGTGGCAACACACGCAGTTATTGCCTAGCATTGCCCAGTGTGCCCCATCCCTTCATCTCTTCGCTCTGCAGTGCCATTAGTGCTGCAGCGCCTCCTTTTCCTCATGTGGAAAAAGAATCACATCACACAAACATTGTTCTTCTGGTGCCAGGCACTTGGTTTTTCTGCTGGAATCGCAAGAGAAGCAGCGTCAACGTCAGCCACAATTATTGAAAGAATTCCTCTGCATTGACGTTACTTAAAACAGTCGGGATTCAAATGCTGCGAGCAAGAAGTTAGAGTAACTCGTATGAGGTGCCGATCTTTGCACAGCCTAGAAAACGCTGCTTGCTGAAGAGTTTTGCAAGAAAACTGTAGCTAAAAAAGCCAAGATGGACTCTGGTTTAAAATCACTGAATCACAGAACGTTAGGGACTGGAAGGGACCTCGAAAGATCATCTAGTCCTGTCCCCCTGCCACAGCAGGATCACCTAGATCAGGTCACACAGGAACACGTCCAGGTGGGTTTTAAATGTCTCCAGAGAAGGAGACTCCACAACCCCCCTGGGAAGCCCCTTCCAGCGCTCTGTCACCCTCACCATGAAGAAGCTCCTTTTCATATTGATGTGGGACCTCCTGTGTTCCAGCTCACATCCATTGCCCCTTGTCCTATCATCGGATGCCACTGAGCAGAGCCTGGCTCCATCCTCCTGACACCTGCCCTTTCCATATTTATCAACATTAATGATAGCTCTGTTTCTTGATTTCCTTTTGGTTATGGCAAGAATATTGGACTGCCAGGGACTAACAGGATCTGCACAGCTTATTCTTTCCTGCCGTGAATTCTTAGGGAGCGGTAGTAGGGCAGTTTAGTCCCCAAGACTTCCCGGAGCTGTGCCCCGTGTAGACACGCAGGCTCACGCCAGCCTGTCTGGTATTGGCCATCATTCTGAGAGCTGATCCCGATCGCTGGGAGGAGTGTCCTTGTCTGCATGGACTCACATGAAAAAAATCATGTAAATGGAACAGTTTCTTGGCCTGTTTCGCTCAGACCTTGAAGAAAAATCGACACGGAGCAGAGTCTTTCACTTAAGTGAGATGGGAAAGTGAGGGAAGAAAGAGACATGGGGAAAGTGTGGACGGGAGGCGCAAAGGTTACAGCCGGCCAGAATTAATGTCCACGTTAGGACTTTACATTTTATGCATCCGTTGGACTTCATTTCCCTCGGGTCTCAGAATTACTCCCCGAACTCGCATCCACTGGCGTTTTATTACAGTAATCAGTACTGCTTTCTCATGACAACATCAGCAAAACTTTCACCCAATACTCTTGATAGGCAATTTAGAAATTGAGACGTACCACCCCGTGTCCTAAACAGCTTCCTAATTAATGGCAGCGCCAGGCTCGCTGGCGTTTCCTCGTACTGTCGAGTAGAATCTAAATGGAATCTCAGTTATACCAATTTTACACCAAAACTTCCACATTTCAGATAAAAATACACGACAAAGACAAAGAGGGACTCGAGGGAATTCTAACGTAGGGGATGTACAGTGTGAGGCTGCAGTAGCCTAAATAACTTTCTCTAACCACTGCCCTATGACAGACTGTTGCTGGCATCAAAAGACACCAAACCTGCCCTTGGTGGTGTTTATATCGTGTTGAGGAATATCTCAGAGATGTGATTTCATGGTTGCTTCACTTAGCAAAGAGATGGTGGTCTTTATGGAGACTACTATGGGGTTAGGAACCACAGTCGTCTGTGCCCGTAGCTCCCTCAGCTGCTGACCATATTCTTACCAAAGTTCCCCTATAACTTTCATGGCCTCACTTTGTTTCAGAGCACTCATATTTAAGAGGATTTACACCCATATGAGCATTTTCATTGGGATTCGCAGCATGCTTCTGAACAGTAGACCACAACGATTCCCACTTCCCAGGCGGTGGTGGCCGGCACTCTGGGCTGCTCTCAGGTAGAACACTCTTTAAACTATGCCCCAACAGGAACGGGCTCTAATGTGCAGGGGCTCTAACACACAGCTCTTATGTAGAGGACCAGAGCAGAGCTCATTAGAAGGAACCCCTGTCCCTGTCTCCAGGTGGACATACACTGGAGAAGGTATGGCAGGGGTGCTGGGTCGTCAGCACCAGCTGTTCTCCTCCACAGATCTGACTTGGGCTGTGCTTACATGATGAAGCCAGATGAGCAGATTTGTAGAGGGAAACAATTAAAAACAGAGCACAGAAACTTCCGATTTATATGATATTTTGGGGGTTGAATTGACTCCTAGTGAAATAATGTCAGTCTTCCCACTGATTTGAGAGCTGATTCTCTGTGTCTAATGAGCTGTAATTAAAAATAACAAGCACTCTCCTCTCCCTCCCCAAAAACACGCCTGTTGCTCGTTTGAAAGCTTCTCTCCTCAATTTGGTAATTATCCCCACCATATTTCATGATTACTTCTTTCCTCAAAGGAGCAGTGCCAACAGCTCAGAGTCTCTACCAGCCTCGGTGTCGAGGTACCCACAGGCTGCCTGATCTGCTTTGTCCTTTCAAATGGATGGGGGCCTCCACCTGCCTGGCAGCCACACGGGAAACTCATGAGGTGAGTTTAGTGTTTGAGGTCTGCCTGGAGGGATGAGAACTTGAGTCCTGCCATTCCACACAGGGCTTGGGTAAAGGTTAAAAAAGTCAGCTAGGGTTTGTGTCCTGAGCACGAGCATCTCCTGACTGAGGAGGGGGGAGCCAGCCAAAGGGGCTGTCAGAAAACTCAGTTGCTTTTTCTCACAGGTACAAGTTAAATTACTTGTAGAGAGCCCTCTGCTTGCATCCCTTGAGACCACGTTCTACAGTAGTTTGTTGACTAACTTGGCTCTTCTAAACTCTTCTGTTTTGGTGCACCATTTATTTCTTATTAATGTCTCCTGTTTTACAAAGGAAGGAGCCACCCACACTCAGAGGACTCTTACAACTGGGTGCAAGGTGCCCCACCAGCACGGGTAAAGTTCCAGTGCTGGTTTGTGCTCTGTAAGCTCTTGGTCAGTAGCTCCTGAGGCTGCCCATGCAGGTGGGGCTGATGCTGTTAATTTGGCTCTTAATGCTGCAAAGAACCTGGTAGAACCAAACCATCTGCACTTTGAGGTTCTAACTTGGTTTTTGTGGCTTTGTTTGTTTCTGCAATGGGGTCTCTGTCACTTCAGGTGACACCAAGGTTTCTTGGATTTGTTTCAGCTATTCCTTCAGCTGATACACAAAAAAAAGAGTCTACATCTGTGCCTGAAGTGCAGCTGAGTTTTCTAGTGATGCTGGCAGGAGCTCTGTTTGTAAAATAGGAGATTAAGTTATTTTATGTGGATAAAACCCAACCTGAAATCCATCCAATGATAGGACAAGGGGCAACGGGTGTCAGCTGGCACATAGGAGGTTCCTCATCAATATGAGAAGGAACTTCTTCACAGTGAGGGTGACAGAGCACTGGAACAGGCTGCCCAGGGGGTTGTGGAGTCTCCTTCTCTGGAGACATTTAAAACCTGCCTGGACATGTTCCTGTGTGACTTGGTGTAGGTGATCCTGCTGTGGCAGGGGGATTGGACCAGATGATCTTTTGAGGTGCCTTCCAATCCCTAATATTCTGTGAAAACAAACATGTTACAAGAACTTTCCATCTTCTTCATCACTTAGTAAAATTTTGTAACGGAAAATCATCAGAGACCTGAAACTAGAGTCTTAACTCGGAGAAGGTCCTCTCTGAATTCTATGGATATTTTAAATGAGGAACCATTTTAGGATCTAACCAATAAGACACCAAGGAAGACTCAAAGCCCCTTAAAGTGGTTGAGAAGAAGCCTACCATACCAAAATGGCAGTTTACCTGAAACACACTAGCTAAATAACTCCAGGAAAGGAAAGCTGAGCGTGAGGTTCAGGAGGCAGCCTCATGGCTTTACGATGAATGATGGAATAAGACTTTAACAGGACTCAACATATTGCTGTGGAAAATGAAAATGCAAAGAACATCAAAAGGAAAATACCCCAAAGAGCAAAAAGCCACCAAACCAGAACTTGGTCAAGGTGAGGAGGCAGAAGGCATTCCAGCTGAGGGTCGTAATGATAACAAATGGGCTAGGAAATGAAAGTTGCCTTTGTGACACCGAGGATGGAGTCGATTCAACAGGCAAGGTGTGCACCACGTGTGCTCACGGGGAGTGTTGTCAAGCGTGTTACCGCTTCCCTGGGCTGCTCTTGAACAGAAACCAGGCTGGGTGGTTGGTCGTGTTCTGGCACAGAGGTGGGCTACGTAGCTCGTGCACAGCGAGACCTGTACGTTTGGTCCTGAGCATTCCAGATGTACCACTCGGGCTTCTCTTCGCTTCAGAAGAAGCAAAACCACGCTTGGTCAGAAAGGAGGAGAAAGGGAAAAGGGAGAGGGGGAAGGAGAAAGGGAAAAGGAAACTTTTGAACGAGTTCTGAGCTTTGATAGTGACTACTTCTTATCCCAAGGAGAGGAGGAACAGGGCCAATAACGATCCAGAGGACCAAACATTCCTGTGAAGTAAGTACTGTGGATTTAAAACCACTGAAATGGAACTGTTGGACATTATTACTTCTTTTTAAACAGAATGGGTGATGCCCTGATTTAATCAGCTAAGGAAATCCGTAAGAATCAGTGTTGAAGATAAAGTTTATATCAATGTGGGTGATCCTGCTCTGGCAGGGGGATTGGACTCGATGATCTTTCAAGGTCCCTGCCAAGCCCTGATGTTCTGTGATTCTGTGATTTCAGTTAAATATTGGGTTAGATTTGCTTCTAGGTTTTGTAAATGCAGATTGGTTTAATTTGGAAGATGGTTATCGCTTGATATGAGAACCTGGATGACTGTACACAGAGGGCACCGACAAGCAGCAGTGCAGTCAATGTGGAAGAACATCCTAAACGACCCCGTGAATCCGTGGGGTTGTTTAACTTCATTAACGATCCCAGAAAGGTGTTTGACAGAGCTACTGACTTTCAGAAATGATGTTGACTTGGGAGAAGCAGCCTTGACTTGTGAGGAGTGGAGAAGTAATGGGAGATCCAGAACAGTAACCTTTGCTGGTTTTGAGTAGGAAGTAATCATATAAATTACCAAAAAAGAAGGGGAACACAATTAGTACATTGATCCTAAGTGGCCTAAAGCTAAGGAGACCTAAACCAGTTGTTCGAATCGGGGAGTAAGTTATGGGGCGAGTGAGCTGGGCACGAAGATGCTGTTTGATAGAGCCCAAACAAAAGAGGAGCACTGCAAATGTGGCCTCTTTGTGCGTGTCTACCGCATCAGGAAGCCAGGAGGCAACGTCCTTATAAAATAACCGATTCAAAGCTCACTAAAGCAAATGGAAGGGCTCCAGCCCCTGTCAATAGGCTTGGATCAGGCCCTAGGCATGTCTGTGTGAAGTCACTTGGAACATTGCATTCCCTTTTTAGGCACAGCCATTACCACAAAGACACTGAGCAGCTGAAGGAAGGCCAGAAAACTCCACTACCACAAGCACAGGGACTGGAAAGGCTGAATTCAGGGTGGATTGATTTAACTCGGCGCACAGGAAGCCTGGATTTGTACAACTAAATATCGTCTCGTTGCGCATTTGTACTCTGTTTTCCTTAAAGAGAAGTTTACTCTTTCCCATCAAGGAGCAGTAAAACATGTTCACAAACACTTTTTTATATCCCTCGAGTGTAACTGACGACAACTCAGGGCGTTTGTACGAACATGGTTTGCATTTAAACCCGATTTTACTGAAGGCAGAGAGTAGAGCTGATCCTCGCTGGCTGCTCTGTCCAGGGTTTTATAAATAATCCCACTCTTCCCCCCCCAGCTGTTGTTGTTCACAGACTCCAAGAGGGGAAGAAGTTTTCCTGCCTCTTGTAAGTTGCAATCAGTTTTTGCTTTTGAGAGGTGTAGCTAATGAACCGATCCCGTTAGGGAAACGGAAACGAAAGTCTCTCCGGAGCCACGGGCAGGGCTGCCACCAGAAGGTGGTTCAGCTTTCCAGCAAACTCCGGCTGCAGGCACACAGCTAGTGACTTCCAGCAAGTTCCCAAGGACTCTGTCTGTTGTTTGAACTTCCACAGCGGGTATACACTGCACTTCTGCAGCTGTTCATGACCTTAAACTAGAATAGGCTTTGTGATAAAGAAGCTAGAATGGGCTTTTTAAGACATTGTCTTAAAACCAGGATGACTTGAGCTTTATCAAGCTCAGATGAGATACTTAGGATGACTTGAGGCTTTATCAAGCTTAGGTGAGATACCTTTCACACTTGTTTCAATGGATAAATACCCTGTGTACCTCTTGCTTGCTGTCTTTTCCAGCTTTCAAACCCTTGATTGTGTTGCTGTACCTTCCCGTACTGCTGCTGAGCTATTAACATGACTTAGGTGAGAGGGGAGCAAGGGAAGTGCTGTGGTTGCCGATGTGCAGTTAGCTGCAGGACATAATTACTCAGGAGTTAGGGAGGGTGTTGCACAGCTGCAATAGAAGTGGGAGCTGGTGTAGGTGAAGGGGAGGGGGAAGGTGAAATTTCACCATAACCTGTGCTCTTCACAGGGCTGGCCAACATCTAGGCACTAGAACTCCATCATACCTGCACTTGGAGCTGGATGTTCTCTTTTCACAGAATCACAGACCATCAGGGATTGGAAGGGACCTCGAAAGACCATCTGGTCCAATCCCCCTGCCAGAGCAGGACCACCTAGACCAAGTCACACAGGAACACATCCAGGCGGGTTTTAAGCATCTCCAGAGGAGGAGACTCCACAACCCCCCTGAGCAGCCTGCTCCAGTGCTCTGTCACCCTCACTGGGAAGAAGTTCCTTCTGATGTTTATATGGAACCTCCTGTGTTCCAGCTCTCAAGCCCATTTCTTTCAAGGGGACTCTCTTGTGTTCTGATCCATTATCATGTGGCCACTAGCAGGCAGGGCTGTTGCAGAAGCACATGGGAACACCACAGGCATGAAAGCAAATCTTATCTACAGCAATATGGGCTGAGAACGTATATGGCATATCATAGAACCATCATGGCTGGAAAGGACCTCCAGGATCCCCAAGCCCAGCCCTCATCCCAACATCTCCCTAACCCCTAGACCACAGCCTCAAGTGCTCTATCTGCTTGTTTTTTAAACACCTCCAGGGACGGTGACTCCACCACCTCCCTGGGCAGCCTGTTTCAAACATCACGAAGAGAGGGAAGACCTTCCAGAACAACCGTTCTTCAAAGCAGTAGGCACCATAACGCTTCCAACCACAGGTTTATACCAAACGCTCAGAAGAATCTGAACAATTGGGTGCATTTTGGTCAGAGTCTCAAAATCAGTCACCTCCCACATCAGTGGCTGCAAGTTGCAACAGCTAGAAAACTCCAAGCTGGAAATAAGGTGCACACCTTGGACAGTAAGACATTTGGCTTGCACCAGGGAGTGCTACATCTTTATTAAAATTAAGATGGAATCCTTGGACTTTTTCTTATGATCACGAGGTGGGGCAAGTAAAGACTCTCAATTCATTTGGTTCTGTGGTCTACTCCCTGCTTAAGTTCACCTGCAGCACGCAACTAAGACTACGGGAAGTCTGTCTTACGTGTGCTCACTGTCCTTTAGAAGGTGTATTGAAGCCAAAGTCACAAAGAGGTGTCTTCTTAAAGTGTATTTTTCTGTTTCAATTAAAGTTTATGGTCTCTGTTACGCAGGAATTAGCCCAGTTAGCCAGAAGGGCCCCTTCTGATCTTGTAATTTTACAATGAAAGCCCCTGAATGAATAAAAATGTATTTAATTTGTGTCTCTAGATTAAAGGAAAACGAAAATAGGGGAATAGGGAATAGTGTAGACAGTGGGGTGGGGAAGATGGAATTTCTCCCTCAGTACTCACTGTAAATAATGAGTCAGGAAGAGAAAAACCTGTGCTGTCCCTTACCTTGGTGCTGCAAAAAAAGGACATAATCTGGAGGAAAAAACCGAGCAGAAGCCACTTGAGTGTGTGGGCTAAAGTGCTCCACAGCCTTTATGCTTCCCTCCCTCTGTGATGAGGGAGAGGAGCAAAGAGCCCCTGTAATGACAGATGACCTCTTACAGGCGCTGCTGCTCTGCCACCTGCTCCCGCGCAGCCATGCCAGCAGTCTCTTCAAGTGAGCCTCTGCAGCCTTTCAAATGCACTCCCATCCCAGGAAAGCTTTTCTTCGGCAGGGTCTGCATATTCAAGAGCTACTTACGAGCCATAACAGCCTTGCTGGTATTCCATCTGACAATAAAGACCAACTTTTCCTCTAGTCACGGGGCATTTTTGAGACACTGTGCTGGCTCCTCAGGCGCAAGACGCTAAATGTCCCTCTTATCGACATAATTAGCCTCTCAGGAGGATGATGTCAAATTTACTCAAGAGCTGAGGACCTGAGCCAGGTTCTGTGAACCAATTTGTTGTCTGGTGAACTCCAAAAGGGAGATTAAAAGCTTTGGGCTTTAATGGCTACTGCCCTCCTGTCTTTGGTAGTACTGGGTGAAACTATATTGCACTGTCGTGTTCAGCCTTCCCTTGCCAGGAAAGACGTCATGCAAGGTGACAGAGAATGAAGAGGTGGCCGTGTGAGCAACAGGTCATGTCGCTCTCGTCGCAAACACCACACCTAAGCGTCAGCAGTGACACGAACAGCATTTGAGTCACATCAGACTCTGAAGATAGCTGGGTTCTCCTTGGCCTCCAGGAAGTCTTGTCACAGGCGAATGCAGCTGCAAAGGCTGTAGGCTTGTCCAAAACTCCTCAACATTTGGATCTTTGTGTTTGGGAGCATTAACCAGATTACAGGTCATAATCTGTAAAAGCTCCCCTGCCACTGCTCTGCTTGACTCCATTCCAGATGAAATCTCTTCAAATAAATCCTGGATCACAACGATGCTGCTTTGTGTGTCCACGGCCAAGAAGAGGAGAGCAGAAAGGAAGGGGGGCAGGGAATAAAGCTGCATGTACACAGAGAGACGTTCCCTTCAAGGGTAAAGACCTAAATTAATGACGTTCTTCATTTATCATCTCTGGAATTTCCAAGTATCTGCTCTTGTAAGAGAGGCCAATTACAACATTTAGGGGGAAGTAATCCATCTAGTGATCTCTCTTCCATTTGAAACTTCCTAATGTCTTCTGCCCTTTTCTGTGGATTCACCGTGGGAACACACCTAGGCACGCGCCTGGTAGTTACGGCAATCACTTAACTAACTCTGACGTACGGTTTTGTTTCACATCGAGGGTATTAGACCTGTTGTCTTTTAAGAGGAGAAAAGAAAGGGTAGATGCAGACAATACGCATGAGTTTAATTTGCTGCATCGCATTAGGTTACCATTCGAGGCAGCCAGAGATCCAACTACCTGTTTCTAGATCCTTCCTGAAGCGACTTCTTGCTCAACTGCTTCCACTTATGGCAAAGGGACCTCGAAAGACCATAGAGTAGGAAGCATAGAATCATTAGGGATTGGAAGGGACCTCAAAAGATCATCTAGTCCAATCCCCCTGCCAGACCAGGACCACCTAGACCAAGGCGCAGAGCGTGACCACTCCACACAGACTCAACCCCAGGTGAAGGTGAAGTTTAACTGGTCCCATTCCCAAAAGTGCAAAGAACTGCAGGGAAGCGAGTTGTATTAAGCAGCTTCTCCAGGGTTACTCAGGAGTTCTGTAGAACAAAGATGATCTGAGACCTCTTTATCTTAAGCACCAGCCCACTGCATCTAACATCTGGTCATTCCCATTCCCAGGAATGAAAGAAAGAAGGAAGCGGCTGGCAGCTTTATCTGGATTTATATAGGTGGAAGTAAGGCTTTAACACTGAATGCAGCACAACGTTCATAAATAATTGTCAAGGATTAGGTCTGGGCTGGCCACTAGAGGAATGACAGACGCTCTCTATTAACCCCACTTCCTCCCAACGGGGGAAGAGAAAGGGAGTGAGAGGGAGAGATTTATGGATTGGAAAAGGAAAACTCCCTTAATGAAAATAATAGTGATAAAATTAAATATGTACAAACACACACAAACCCGGTACCAAACCCAACCCCCTGCTGGTAGTTACGTCACTGTGGCCACTGCCGCTGCGGGCAGATGCTGGGGAGGTTCCAGAGTGGACTCAGTGGCAGACAGGACCCAAATTCAGGAGCTGGATTCAGGAGCTGGATTCAGGATCACACAGACTGAGGGCAGAACAGCCCCTTGTAGCAGAGGGCTTGACCCTCATAATACGCCGGCTTTATGCGGGTTACGATACATATGGAACGGAACATGCTGGTTAGTGTAGGGTCACCTCATCCACACACATGCAGCCCCTCATTTCCTGCAGCCCAAGAGCGGAACACGAGATCAGCCTGGTTCTTCACAGGAGCAAGCACAAGCAGGAGCCTCTCTGCACACCTGGCAGTAACTGTAAACATCAAGTGTTATCGCTTGTAGGAGCAGAGGCTGCCTGCGCAGAGCTGCTGTTAACCACAGAAAGTGCAGCTAGGAGAGACTGAACTGAGAAGTGGAGCCCTGAACAGAAGCAGTTCTGCTCTATCTCAGTCCAGGCCAGCAGCACAGGAGTTGTATCTGAGAAGCTCAGCCTGCTAAAGAGCTGGTGCCTCCTGATGAACCCTGCAAAATGTAGACCATCAAACACCTGTTGGTGTGAGGGTCTCCTTAGGGAAGAACTGTAGAATGCCTAAGGGAGGGCACCCAAAATGTCACCTGTATTCAAACCTCAGTCTCCCTTGAATGTGTCTAGCCTGGGGAGACAAAAGAGAAAGAAGAAGATATTTGTCCCAGGTGGAAGTCAGAAGGACAGTGCTCATTGTTTCTAACAAACAGTTACTGGAGGAGGCTCAAAAGACAACCTCCACAACACCTAGATAACCTGACAGCCAGAGACCTGTGAAGAAGGTTCCAGCTCTCCAGGCTGGCTGGGGTCAGGGAGGACCACCCAACGGGGTTCAGCTGCTTACCTTGTTAAGCAGTGCCTGGTTCCACCTGACATGCTCTGCAAGGTTGCAGAGTAGTCACACCTCAAGTGCTTTTCACGTGCACTTCCCATCCTTTTCCTTTTGAGATGTTCTTCACCAGCAGGATTTCCCACTTCAAGAAGGAAGAATCTTTTGAAAGATGATGGAACCTCTCAAAACTGCAGCCAAAAATGGATTAGAACCCACTAAAACCCCAACGGTCTACTGCAGCCCTGAAAGGTAGGAAGAGTTTTATTGTTGCCTTTACCGAGCAGTTTTGTGACCTGACTTTGTTTTTCACCTTGGAACTGTTTAAATGCAATTTTTCCCCTGTAGTCTATGCTTACACAACAAATTATACGTCAGGTTAAATGCGTGTGAAAGTGTCCTTGCATCCTTATCATCTGCATGTTGAACTGCCTGTGTGGGTTGTGCCCACACCATAGGGCTTCTTGCCAACGCGTTCGGCTACAACACAAAAGGGTTCTGAGCTCGAAGCTGGTGCTGTTGTTCACCTCGTTCTTATGGTTTACCTTCCCTTCTGTTACACCACTAGAAGATGCTTCCCTGTATCAGTAAGATCCTTAGTAACTTGTTCCCTTTTACATTGTGCAAGCTATACATGGGGGAAAGAGCCCACCCCGAAAAACAAACAAAAAAGACCAACACATAGAGATAAAAGGCGCCAGCTTTGTGCAGCTGCTATATTCAGCTATTTTTAAACAGTCAGTGTTTAGGGATCCAGAAAGTTCAATTAACCCATCCACAGAGATATTACTGCTTTGCTAGCGACTTTGTTTCCCACCCCAGTGCACATCTGTTGCCAGGAGGGTTCTATACAGGCATGGGGCTTCAGGGAAAGGTCCCCAACTGCAAGACCAGAGCCTTTGTGCTGACAGAATAAATATATATATATATATTTAAAAATATAGGTCAAGTTGCCTGAGTATGCTCCACTTGCATAGAGTATCAGTGGTCATCTTTCTTTTGTGTCTTTCCCGGTATTAAATTATTCCCTTTCTTAGCAAACCTTGTTAAAAATAAATAAATATATAAATAAAACATGAGAGAGCTGCTTTTCCCCTCTCAACAGTCAGGTTTTCTCTCTTGAGTGGTAATTGGGGAGGGAGAGTACAAACCTTGCTTTGAATTTTTTGATTGCATCCTCGTGGCTTTTTCTTTCCTCTCTACATGCGCGGCAGCAGCCGAGATTGGGAATAAATCCTGCTTGGAAAATACTTTCTAGATGCCCTGGAAGTGTCTGTAAATAAGGGTTGTGATTGAGTGGAATATAAGAGCAGAAGACAAATATCTCTGTGGGATCTAGAAGTTCTCTGGGATTTCTGGCTCTCCTTATGTATTCAGGAACACGCGCAGGGCTTCGCTGCGCGCCGTAACCCGCGGCGTCTGCGGTGATTTGCAAAGGTTAAAGATTACATCCGCGTACCCGCCGCGCGCTCGTGTTGCACACCTCTTCCCTCTTTTTCATCCTCCTTCTACTCATTATTTTTCAAGGAGCACCTACCTCACAGGCATTTGTACTAACAACAGATTGCTGGGCCCATCTGGTTGAGAAGCTCGCGCTAGGACACCTGTTTCTCACTGAGGATATTGCACCTCCCTGGCACAAATACCAATCGATAAAGCGTGGTACGCAACGCGTCGTGCCGTGCTCTAGGAACGGGCTGCTGGGGTGATGCTAGGCACGCAGGCAGAGGGCGAGTTCTGTCGCTGGGTACGGCGTGGTGTGGTCAGGCTTTGCGCCTCGACCCCGTCCAGGCTCTGTCCTGAACTTTAACAGAGCCAAGCTGTCCTATTAATTGATCCCAAACTGCTTGCATCGCAGAGTCATTAGGGCTTCGATGGGACTTGAAAGATCATCCAGTCCAATCTCCCTGTCAGAGCAGGATCCCCTAGCCCAAGTCGCACAGGAACATGTCTGGGCAGGTCTTAAACATCTCCAGAGAAGGAGACTCCACAACCCCCCCTGGGAAGCCCCTTCCAGTGCTCTGTCACCCTCACTGTAAAGAAGTTCCTTCTCATATTGATGTGGAACCTCCTGTGTTCTAGCTGACACCCATTGCCCCTCATCCTATTACTAGATAACATTGAGCAGAACCTGGCTCCATCCTCTTGACACCCATCCCTCACATATTTATAGACACTAATGAGGTCACCTCTCAGTCTCCTCTTCTCCAAGCTAAAGAGACCCAGCTCCCTCAGCCTGTCCTCATCAGGGAGGTGCTCCCCTTCCTTCATCACCTCATTGCTCTGCGCTGGACTCTCTCCAGCAGCTCCACATCCCTCTTGAGCTGAGGGGGCCCAGAACTGGACACAGTACTCCAGATGTGGTCTCACCAGGGCAGAGTAGAGGGGGAGAGGAACCTCTCTCCATCTGCTAACCAGCCCCCAGAGGTTCTGATCCACCCCAGGATGCTGTTGGCCCTCTTGGCCACAAAAGCACCTTGCTGGCTCATGGTCATCCTGCTGTCCACTAGGATCCCCAGGTCCCTTTCTCGTAGACTGCTCTCCAGCAGAATGTGAGACCTCCTTGTCTTTGCAAAAGAAAGGAAGGAATGTTTCACGTGAGGAAATGGTGAGGAAAAGTCACTTTCCATCGGGTGAAATTCTCCGTTTGGGAAGGAACGCCGTGTTTGTGTTGCGTTGGAAATCTTGCTTGAGTTTAACTCCATGTGAACATCACATGTGTTTATCTAAAAGGACCAGAGGTTCTTCTAGAGCGACTCCAAACACAAGGAGAGAGCACAGAGAACGTGTTGGAGTAACCTTGCCCTTTTCGCTTTGCGATGCTTTGGAAAACGTCCTGTGAAGGACACGGTCGGTGTTTTCGTCTGTGTATTTTTAATGGATGTGTCAAGTTGTGCCAGGGCTCAGGTTATCCTGCTGAACCAGAGCCTAGGAGTATGTTGGAAACAGAAGGTTCCCTGAAACTCTGGAACTAACAGTTTAAATTACACAGGAAAAGGAAAGGAAAACTGCTGACAAATGGGTCAAAGCAACTACAACAGAGGCTCTTCAGTAAGAGCAGGGAAAGGGAAAGTTAATGAGGAAGAGAGTATCCAACAAAGTGTAAAGTGCCTGCAAAAGCCAGCACTTGGCAGAAGAAAAGTGGTTTAGTGGAAGGAAAGAAAGGAGGAATTGCTAGACTAAAGCCCTGTGTATTAGGGGTGGGGGGGAGCTTAAAGCAGCAGCTGTGAAATTGCACAGTGCTTCCTCACTCCTGTTGTTCCCCGTCCTTCCTTCCCTCCCTCTTCCCCATCTAGTCTCTAGAAGAAATCTTGGTCCATCTATGGCACCAACAGACAATAATTTAGGTTGGGAAAGACCTTTAAGATCACAGAGTCCAACCATGAACCCAGCTGTCCCAAGGCCACTGCAAAACCCTGTCCCTGAGCTCCAGATCTCCACGACTGTGAAACACATCCAGGGATGGTGATTCAACTCCCTCCCTGGGCACCCTGTTCCAAGGCCTGAGGACCCTTTCAATAAGGAAGTTTTTCCTCATGTCCAACCTAAACTTCCCCTGCTGTGACTTGAGGCTGTTTATTCTTGTCCCTATCACTTATCACAGTATCACCTGAAGCTTCTCAACCCCAACCTGATACTTGCTTGGCCAGGAGGAACATAAATTGATCATGATGAGACATTTAGGGCATAACTCAGTGTCCACATGTAGGTGGCTAGTGTGGCTTTTGCCACTCAAGGATATCACACCTGGGCTGTATTAGCCACTCCAGGAGCTCTTTAGTTTCCTGCAGGACCTGCCAGCTCTGTCTCTGGCTTAGTTGCCCCACAATGACTCAGAGCCTGCAAGCCCATGATGAGGCATCCAAACTGCACCCTAAGTTCTCTCATCACAGCATCACAGAAAATTAGGGATTGGAAGGGACCTTGAATAATCATCTAGTCCAATCCCCCTGCCACAGCAGGACCACCTAGATCCAGTTGTTCCTGTATTTATTCAGGATATTGGAGCTATTCACAGACCATTAGAGATTGGAAGGGACCTCAAAAGATCATCTAGTCCAATCCCCCTGCCACAGCAGGATCCCCTAGATCCAGTCACACAGGAACATGGCCAGGTGGGTTTTAAAACATCTCCAGAGGAGGAGACTCCACAATCCCCATGGGCAGCCCCTGGCAGGGCTCTGGCACCCTCACTGGCAAGAAGGTCCTTCTCAGATTGACATTGAACCTCCCCTGTTCCAGCTCACACCTGCTGCCCCTTCTCCTGTCGCTGGGTGCCCCTGAGCAGAGCCTGGCTCCATCCTTCTGACACCCACCTTTCACATATTGATCAATATTCATGGGGTCACCACTCAGTCTTCTTTTTTCCCAATTCAAAAAACTCAGCCCCCTCAGCCTTTCCTCAGCAGGGAGATGCTCCCCTCCCTCCATCATCTCTTTGGCTTTGTGCTGGGCTCTCTCCTGCAGCTCTGTGTCCTTCTAGAACTGAGTGGCCCAGAGCTGGACACAAGATTCCAGCTGTGGTCTCACCAGGGCAGAGTGAACTGGATGATCTTCCGAGGTCCCTTCCAACCCCTAATATTCTGTGATTCTCCCCAAACTCCAAGCCTTTCTGCAGTGATGCTGTCGGTTCATGACACGTGTGATTATGGATCTGTGGTGCCAACAGGTCTCTGTCAGGCACAGAGGAAAGCAACCAACCCATCTGAGGCTGGACACTGAACATCTAGGTGACAGCACTTCTCTGTCATTGCCAGGCTTGGCTGAGCATGTTTTATACATACTGATACCCACACAGAGCTAGAAAATCAAGTGACCTAGAACTGAAGGATCCTACAGCACATTGCTGGGCTGGAGAGTTTCTAGTTCTCTTGTATCTTCATCCCATTTCAGTTAAAAAAGCCAATGAGTTTTGGGTTGAACAAAAGAGCGTCTGCGGTATAGGTGGCATCATCTCTGCAGAGCGCGTGGTTCTTCGGGTGCTGTGACAGAGCCTTTGAAATGCAAAGGTAAGACCAAGTGATTAAAGCTCATTCTTGTTTGCTCCCAGTATTTTTAGTCGCTGCTTGCCTTTGATTCCGAGCGCAGAAGCAACAGCCTGGGCACAACAACAGAGGGCAGGGGAAAGGACAGACCAAAAATCAGGTCTTAAACTGTACACAGGCAGATACTCAGGTTCAGGATCCATCAATCCAAAGGAGTGACCTCTAGAGAGCAGCAGGCAGAGATATCTGCATCCTAATTCCTCCACCCCGTTCGCTGCAGGGAGGACGGGTCTTTGTGACAGCAGTTACTTGCATAAATAAAACTCTTTCAGCTCAGCTCTGAGACTGAACTTTTCGCCTGTTAAAGGCACTTTGCAGCATCATGGATTTTAAAAACAGGGGGATGGAAACAGGGCTGACTCCAAAGCAGAATTCCCAGGTCTGAAGCACATCCAGCTGGTGCCTCTGCTCTCATCTTGAGCTCCTCTAATGATGCTTTGGGTAGCCAGCAGCTGCTTTATGCCAAACTTTCAGTCCAAATCCCTTTGGGGATGATGGTCTAATGGAAAAGGAGAGATTATCCTGAAATGGATGCGAGTAGCTGCTCTCCAGGCTGATGGGGAAGGCTGAGCGACGGTCTGCAAAATGCCGCTGACTATTGCAGACCTGCAACGTTGCTGAGAGACATCTCACAGAATCACAAAACATTAGGGATAGGAAGGGACGACCTCGAAAGATCATCCAGTCTAATCCCCCTGCCAGAGCAGTGCCTAGGGAGATGTAGTGGGGCTTTGGAGGAGAATGAGGAAGTGATGAGGTATCTCTACTACCTACGCAGTGGTGGTGGGGCTTTGGAGGAGAATGAACAAGTGATGAGGTATCCTTACAGTGGTGGTGGGACTTTGGAGGAGAATGAGGAAGTGATGAGGTATCTCTACTACCTACGCAGTGGTGGTGGGGCTTTGGAGGAGAATGAGGAAGTGACGAGGTACCTGCACAGCAGTGGTGGGGCTTTGGAAGAGAGTGAGGAAGTGATGAGGTATCTTGTTCCACTACCACAGACTTTCTACACTTGAAGCAAGACTTGGATCTCCAGAGTTCACGCATTTTGCATGTCAACTCTCTAATCTGCGTCTACATCTTTGTTCTGTGACATTTAGCGCCGCTCAGCTCCAGCAAAGGTTGCTGCTTTTTTTCCTCCCGACGCCGTTCTGACCTGTCTTTAAAGTCAGCCCTCCCATCAGTCTCTGCTGACATGCAGAGAATAGGGACATATTGACTTTTACAAGAGGTGACTCAACACCAAGAGATGAAAACTCAGCGCTAGATTTTCCATATGAAAGGAAGTGTCAACAAACCAGACCAAAGGCCCCCCAGCCACCGTCACATCCAGTTAATGAATCGCCTTTGTCGGTGGACATGCATATATGCAGTGCTCGGCGGACTCGCGTCTCTTGAGAGAAATGGATGAACTTTAAAACAAAATTGAAACTTCTGCACTGAAGAGTCAACGTTTCTAAACACGAGAGCTTCAAAATATGAAAGGATTCAGTGGATTGATTGGAATTGTGCGCTGCTCTGGGAGGGGGAAGCTGAGATGAAGCAGCGCAATGACTGATCCATTGAATAGCAGCAGAAGAGAGAGGGAACTGGGGGTCCGCAGGATGGGCGGAAGCCAGTAATGGGTCCTTGTGGCCAACTAAACCAATGGCATCCTGGGGTGGGTCAGAACGGGGGGTGGTTAGCAGATCAAGAGAGGGAGACCACATCTGGATGATTGTGTCCAGTTGTGGGCCCCTCAGTTCCAGAAGGACACAGAGCTGTTGGAGAGAGTCCAGTGAAAAGCCACAGAGGAGATGGAGGGAGGGGAGCATCTCCCTGATGAGGAAAACCTGAGGAAGCTGGGTCTCTTCAGATTGGGAAAAAACAGACTGAGGGAGGACCCTATGAAGGTTGATCAATACGTGAAAGGTGGGTATCGGAAGGATGGAGCCAGGCTCTGCTCAGTCATCCAATGATAGGACATGGGACAATGAGTGTCAGGTGGAACAGAGGAGGTTCATTGTCAATATGAGAAAGAACTCCTTCCCAGTGAGGGTGACAGAGCCCTGGAATGGGCTGCCCAGGGGGGTTGTGGAGTCTCCTTCTCTGGAGATGTTTAAAACCCACTTGGACATGTTTCTACGCAACTGTATCTAGGGGATCCTGCTGTGTTGGGGGATTGGACTGGATGACCTTTTGAGGTCCCTTCCAACCTCTAATGTTCTGTGATTCTGTATAAAGGCTGAAATACAGGGCATCCTCCTACGTGAGAAAACATGGGCTGCAAAGGAAACAGGGATAAATATTTTCTGTGGCTGTGAGACAGGCACAGCTCAGAGACAGGCTTTGGTGTCCTACAAATGTCATATTTGATTTGTAAAGGTTTTAAAAGACAGAATGTGGCATTTTTCTTCACATGAAGGGACTCTCGGCAGCACTCTGGCAAGAGAAGTTCTGTATCATGATGATATGAAATGATTATAGGGAGCTTTACTGTCTTATGTAACCTCAGCACATGAAGGAACACGGGCTGGAGCTGATGCTGATACAATATCTGTGCCAGATGTACAGTATAAGCTGAATATTTTTTAAAAAGAAAGAGAACAGCAACAGGAAGAGACAAAGAAAGAAAATGCAGGTGAAGGATGTTGTAAAGTAAAAACTGTGGGTTTTTCTTCCATGCCGAGTTTGTTAAGCAAGTACATAGACTCCTAGAATCATCATGGCTGGAAAGGATCTCCGGGATCAGCAAGTCCAGCCCTCACCCCAAGAGCTCCCTAATCCCTAGACCATGGCCTCAAGGGCTCTAGCTTCTTGGTTTTTAAACACCTCCAGGGACGGAGACTCCACCACCTCCTTCCGTAGCTTGTTCCAGTGCCCAATCATTCTTTCAGCAAACAACTTCTTCCTAAGATCCAATCTAAACCTCTCCCAATGCAACTTGAGGCCATTTTCCCTAATCTTATCATTAGGAATTTGGTAGAAGAGGCCAGCACCAGCCTTGCTACAACCTCCTGGTAAGTAGCTGTAGAGACCAATAAGGTCTCCTCTCAGCCTCCTCTTCTCTAGACTAAATAACCCCAGTTCCCTCAGCTGCTCTCCACATGGCCTGTTCTCCAGCCCTCTCCCCAGCCTTGTTGCCCTTCTCTGGCCCTGCTCTAGCCCCTCAATGTCCTTCTGATCCTGTAGCACCCAAAACTGATTTATCAAGTTGATTCCAAACAAACAAAAAGATTAAACATAAATTAAAACATGGAAAATATGAAATCTAACAGAAACAATAGGGATTTCTCTATCTGCAGTGATCCGGGTTATAGTATGGGTAGGGGAATGAGAGGCTGCACGTAAAGGTGCCTCAGACTGGGCTCCAACATGAGTTCCTCAAACATAAAAGATTTTCCTCACCATTAAAAGCTTTGTTTTCCTTTACAAAGCTCAAAATAAACTGTATATAGTAAATTATTACTTTTTTAACTCCACTGTTTCTTCACAGTGAAACTAAACAGAGCAATGAAATTCTGTGAGGAAGAGCCGTGGATTGCAATCTATTATTTTCCCAGCTTTCAAAGTGACAAGAAGAACTATGTGATCAGCAGAGTTGTTAATGAAGTTAGAAGAGATTGCTCATGAGCGTTGTAAGCCCTCTGATTCACAAATCTTTGAGGGTTAATGCCTGGGTCTCAAGGTAAGGTACAAACAGCCAAAAAAGCACTAATTTCCATCCTGACTATCATAGAATCATCCTGGCTGGAAAGGACCTCCAGGATCATCAAGTCCAACCCTCATGCTAACAGCTCCCTAACCCCAAGACATATAGAGATTTAAGTTGTGGATTAGTAGGCTGGATTTCGAAGCTCTAATTATCCCAAAGACCTAATGTAATTATCACAAAACCTCAAGGACTGAAGTTCTACAAAAGCAATGATGGCAAGATGGACACAGTAGGACATCCCACTGATCCTACACTGAGTGCTTCAGCGTTGTTGCAGTGACATCAACAAGCTGCTGCAGTTCTTTCCACCACAAAACCACAGTAGGAACCAAAAAGACTCAAGTCATGTCTTTCCTAATCTTTGAATCATCCCGATTGGAAATAACCCTTAAGATCATCAAATACAACCAATAAACCAACTCTATCGAAGTCACCACTAGCCCAGATGTCTAAGCACAAAGACTCTCGAGCTCATCAAGTCCAACCAATAACTCTACCAAGATTACTACTAGCCCAGATGTCTAAGCACCACATCTAAATCACCTCCAGGGATGGTGACACAACCCCATCCCTGGGCAGCTTGATCCTAAACCACAAGACAAGCCCTAAATGCACTTTTCCCCTTCTGAAAACGCCATAGTAACACAACACAACACAAATACAACACAAAATTGATGCGTTCTCACCACATTCCACTACCCTTACCCAGCAGCCAGGATTTGTTGTGATCTGGAAGTCTGCACCATATCAGGACTGGGCTCAGTTGATGGGGATGGAGTAGCTCAGACAGTGAGCTCTGGGCTAGCTTTAGGTTCCCAACACCTTCCACTTCTCTGAGCACCATTTGAAATCAAACAGAAAGGTCACCGCTCCCCAGCAGTAGGACAAAAGCAGTTAAACATCTTCTGAGTGAACTATTGAATGGTTTAAATGCTACTCAATAGCTGTTAAATTGATGCTGCCTCCAGGAGCTGCCATTGAGAATTAGGAAAGGCTGTGTGGGCTGTAACAGGGAGGAAAAGCACAGCTGGAGAAGTTTCTCCTCGTTCTGGTGTTGGGAGTTGCCAAAACAATTTGCAGGAGCTCTTGCACCTGATGTCAAGCTGGGTTCCTATGAAAGCAGCACAGGCTGAGTCTCTACCATGAGATTCCACCCAACAATCCTATCCTGCACCTAGCCAGCCACAGATGCTCAAACGATGATTCAGAATCACTATTACTGTTGGAAGAGACCTCCAAGACCATCCAGTCCAACTGTCTACCCAACTCCATGCCCAGTAAACACTGTTTCCAAGGGTTTTCCTCCTTCACAGAATAACAAAGGTTGGAAGAGACCTCTAAGGTCATCCAGTCCAACCATTAGCCCAACCCCACCTTTCCAACTACATTGTGACCCCTCCCAAGGGCCACATCTACTTGTTCTTTGATCTCAACCAGGGACTGTGACTCCGCCCTCCCTGGGCAGTCTGTTCCAACCACTGACCACTTTGTCAGGGAAGAGATGTCTCCTGATGGCCAGCCTAATCCTTCCGTGGTGCAGCTTGAAGCCATTTCCTCTTGTCCTATTGATGGTGACTTGTGAGAAGAGACTAACCCCCACCTCTCTGCACCCTCCTTCAGGTAATTCTACAAGGCAATAAGGTCTCACCTCAGCCTGCTTTCTTCCAGATGTGCACTCACCTTCATCCTCCCTGCCCTGGAAGACCCCACACCTCAATTAGGAGTCAGAGTCAGCAAAAGTCCCTCCTTCTTCCACTTTGATAACCCTAAAGTCACAGAATCATAGAATTTGGAATGCTCACAGAATCACAGAATATTAGAGATTGGAAGGGACCTGGAAAGATCATCCAGTCCAATCTCCCATCACAGCAGGATCAGCCTTTTAATCAGCCAGTGTTCCAAGCACAGGGAACAAACATCAGGGGCTCACTAATTAAATGAATTGATGACTGCAGCGAGGCAAACACACACCCAAAGATTCTTTTCTAACACTTACAGGTTCTTTTCCAGAGCAGCAGCACAACAGGAGGTTTTATGAACCAGAAATTGGCCAGACTGCGACTGATGGTCTCACAAGAGAAATTATTTACCCTGACAAACCCTGCCTCATCTCTGCTCAGAACACGTATTCTTCACCCAGCCTTTTCAAGATACAGAAATCATAAAGATCATCAATGGTTTTAATGGCTTTTCATGAAAAGGGAAAACAATTTGCAATAAAAGGATGGTTGAAGTACTTTGTGTCCTTCACAACTGTGGCAGAGGAAACACACATGGGAATAACAGCTAGAAGAGGAAACAGCAGGAAGGTGGGGGGCAGTTCAACCCCAGAGTTCGAATAGTTCATATAGTTTATTAGGGTTGGAAGGGGCTTTCAAAGACCATGGGGTCCAACTCCCCTGCTCCAGCAGAATACAAATCACTGAACAGCAGAATCACCTCAAAAGCCTCAATCAGGCACTGGAACAGACTGCCCATGGAGGGGGTTATGTTCCCATCCCTGGAAATACTGAAGACAAGCATAGATGTTGCATTGGGTGAAAGGGTTTGGTGTGATAATAGGGGTAGGAAAAGGTTGGACTCAATGATCTTAAAGATCTCTTTCAGCCGAAACTGTTGTTTTAAATTAAATACATTTTTAAATTAAATGCTCATTAAATTAATGAATCTTGGAATTTATTGAATTTATTGGACATTTAAATACAGCAGGTGCTTTAGTTTTGGCTTGGAGCTTGGGAGAGGCAGCTAGAAGAAAACAAGATGTCATCTGTAATATCCTGCATTTCTGGGCTCCCCTCAAGACATAATGGGGTATTTAACAGGCTCTAGGGTGACTAGTCAAGTGGCTCTAATTTTACACATAAAGCTCATGGAATACTCCAAGCAAATCTGAACAGCCATTAAAAGCAGAGTTACATAAGGAAAGTCTGATGGGGAAAGCCTGAGGGAGTTGGGGGTGTTTAGCCTGGAGGAGACCCAGAGGGGACCTTCTCCCTCTCTCCAGCTCCCTGAAGGGAGACTGCAGTTAAGTGGGAGTCGGGCTCTTCTCCCAGGTACCCAGCGACAGGACAAGAGGGCAGGGCCTGAAGCTGCCAGGGGGGAGTTAAGTTGGATGTTAGAAAGCCTCTCTCATGGAAAGGGTGATCAGAGCCTGGATGGGACTGCCCAGGGTAGTGATGGAGTACCCATCCCTGGAGGCATTGAAGGACAGCCTGGCTGTAGTGCTTAGTGCCCTGGTCTGGCTGCTGGAGTGATGTTAGGTCCTGGACTGGATGAGCTCAGAGGGCTTTTCCAGCCTCAATCATTCTGGGACTCTGTGATAAGGGGGTTGAAAATCACACTGAATTTTAGTCACAATATTGATAAAATATTTTTATATCCTTCTCAATACAGAGAGCTTCAGAAGTGTAGTAGATAAACTGCAGGATGCTCAAAGAATTAGTGAAAAATACAGGCTTGGGCTTCCTTATGGACCATAACCCAGATTTGCTAAAAAAATTAGGGGAAGTGAAATCATGGTGGACTTTGGATCAGACCACACATCCATTTCCTAATCACTAATCATGTTGTTTTGTAAGAGGTCCATGCTTCATACTGCCTGTCAAGATGATCCACGACGATGATAAAGAGACTGGAGCATCTCCTTGACAAGGAAAGGCTAAGGGAGCTGGGTCTCTTGAGCTTAGAAAAAAGGAGACTGAGGGTTGACCTCATTAATGTTTGTGAATGAATGTTGATAAATGAATGTTGATAAATATGGAAAGAGCAGGTGTCAGGAGGATGGAGCCAGGATTTGCTGAGTGGCACCCAATGATAGGACAAGGGGCACTGGGTGTGAGCTGGAACAGAGGAGGTGCCACATCAAAGCGAGAAGGAACCTCTACCTTCCCAGTGAGGGTGACAGAGCCCTGGAAGGGGCTGCCCAGGGGGGTTGTGGAGTCTCCTTCTCTGGAGATGTTTA
>JAOXOE010000441.1:24126360-24139045 GCA_028565055.1 Phoeniculus purpureus
TCCTCATAAGGGAGGTGCTCCACTTCCTTCATCATCCTTGTTGCTCTACGCTGGACTCCCTCCAGCAGCTCCACATCTTTCTTGAGCTGAGGGGCTCAGAACTGGACACAATATTGCTGATGTGGTCTCACTAGGGCAGAGTAGAGGGGGAGAAGAACCTTTCTTGATCTGCTAACCACTCTTTTCTGATCCTCAGCCTCTCCTTGTAAGGGAGGTGCTCCACTTCCTTCACCACTCTTATGGCTCTGTGCTGTTGAGAGCTCTATTTCAATGAAGGCTCAAAGGCTGTAGCTAGCAAATAATTAGGCATTTGTGCAACAAGGTCACCAGCAGGAAAACACACAGCTAAAATGTTAATTTATATATTTTTACCATGTCTACCTGACCAAAATTAGCAGAGCTAGACACACCGGTCCATTCAACACTATTCAAAGTTGCCTCAATGAATACTGCCCGTGCTCCTTACATCCAGTGTCTTCAACTTCGACTCGAAGAAAGGGGAGAGTATCTGTCTTTACTAACCATAAGAAGATGGCCAGAGCTGAGGGCAATCTCAGAGAGGTTCAGGTTAGCACATTGCTTGGGTCAACGTCAAGCGTTGAACCGGGCTGTGCCGACAGCGAGCTGTAACCCGCACACTGGTGCGTTATTAAACTAAACTTCTGGAAAGTAATGAACTGGCACTGGAAGTGCAAAGGAAAAAAAAGCAGTAATGTGGAACGGCCCCTTATTCAGGGAACTTTGAAAATGTTCAGCCATAATAGCTGTGGTGAAGTTCCTTTAAATGAGACCTTGGTATGCTGTGGAATAAAGTCAAAAGAGGAGAGCGTGGCATTCCAAGTCATACAGAATAAACGCGTGCGTTGGGCCGGATTGTGGTCTTATTCACAAGGGAACGTTTTTTTTCCCCCTTTTCAATTAAAAAAAAAAAAAGGGAGCTGAGAACACTTTAAGATACAGGGCACAAATGTGTAATTATTCTTGGCTAACATGGTAGCTGTTGATCATTTAATGAAACCATAATTACCATATAATGGCAGGGTATTTATATGACAGATTACTACATTATTACAGGGTAAGTGCGTGATTATTTCTGTCCTCAAAATCAGAATAAAAAACACATGGAAGGGGGAAAAGAAGTTGAAAAAAAGAAGGGGGGGGGCAGAAATAATCTGAATTTCCCAGTGCTACTCCCATATTGTTACTCTGCTCCACACCTCAATCACGCAGCGATGGCAGTGGCCACCAGCAATCACAATGAAGCCAAATCGCCGCGGGAAGCCCAGTACAACAGATCATAGGGCTCTTTGCCAAATGGCTACAGCTCCGGGCTTCATTGTACTTATAGCTCAACTGATTCAATAGCAATTTGGTCACTGGTGTCTTGTCCTCAGAAGACACGATTCTCCTGCTTGCTTAGAGAGAGACTCTGTGCAATGGGTGTGAGAATTACCACTGAGAGGAACTTAACTCCCATTTCCACGTCTTTAGGGAGAGGACAGTGAGCCAGTTCCATACTGGATGAAAAAGTTTAACTGGGCAGGGCTACCCGGGAGCTGAGGGCTGTTTGGTGCAGTTTGATTTCCCTGAACGCTGCCGGTGTTCACCACCATGTGGAGAGTTGGTGAGGAATTTAGTAAGGAATGATTTAAATGGTGAGAAAGCGCTTCAATGATTCCTTGTATGGGGGGGTGGAAAACCCACATTGGAAAGTGGTGAATTTACCAAGTTACAAAGAGGGTTTTCTGTGCTGAACACAGTCCATCTCCAGCTCTGTGAACAGGATGGCAACTTTCCATGTGGGAGGCAAATTCAAATTGTAAACCCAGCTGACTCACCGATTTCCCAAGTCCTACATGGATGTTTAAAAGAGCTGTGCAATCATCTGCTCCACCTAAAACTTGCCTCTGCATCCTCACAGTGCCATTTCAGCTGTGTGGGAGAAGGCAGCCAGCGCTCCCTGGTTCCAAAAAGCAGTCACTGAGCCAGGATTCTAAGTTACAAGTTATTGTAAGTACAAGAGTTTGGCCTTGAATAATAACTTCTGAATTTGGCAGGACTCTTGACTCTGGTTTTCCTGGATTCTTATCCAGGCAGCAGCATTGTCACAGCTATTTCCAGTCTTTAGTCACTTCTCTCCCTTTCCCTTTCTGAGTTTCTTTGCAGGGAGGGAGAAGGCTCAAGTAAAAGCCACACTCAGGATTTATCCTCTGGGTCTGGAAAGGAAATGCAGGTTGCAAGAGAAAAGGATTTGGAGGCTCTAGGAGATCAGTCAGCGTGTGCTTGCTCAGACGGCAGCTATAATTGCAGTACCTTTGTAAATAGCTCCCTTAATAAACTGGTTATTACTCTGAATGGTCAATGATTGGTCATAACTCACTGCTGCTACCTTATTTCTTTCTGCAGAGAAAAAATACTCTCCAGCTCTTAAAAGGGTAGTAGTGCAGCCACGGTGCTGGTGGGAATTCGGTTACGTCCAAAGCTAACTCTGCAGCCAAACGGAGCCCCAGCACTGACACGGATCATTAGGGGCTGGAAGGGACCTCCAGAGGTCACCAAGTCCAATCCTCCTGTTCAAGCAGGTCTAGGGCAGGTCACATGGGAACCCATGCAGATGGATCTTGAAAGTCTCCAGAGCAGGAGACTCCACAGTCTCTCTGGAGAACCTGTGACCCTTACAGTAAAGTCATTCTTCCTCATGTGGAAGTGGAACTTCCTGTGTTACGGCTGGCATCCAAAGCCCCTTGTTCTATCGCAGGGTGCAAGTGAAAAGAGATTGTCACCTCCTTCTTGACACCCAGCCCTCACATACTTCTATACAGTGATCGAATCCCCTTTTCTCCCCTCCAGACTGAAAAGCCCCAGGTCTTTCAGTCTTTCCTCATAAGGTAGGTGCTCCAGTCCCTTAATCATCCTCGTGACTCTCTCAAGCACATCTTCTGTTCCTCTTGAGCTGGGGAGCCCAGAACTGAATGCAGTACTCTAGGTGTGGTCTCACTGGGGCAGGAGAACCTCCCTTGATCTACTGGGCACACTCTTCTTAATGCACCCCAGGATACCGTTGGCCTTCCACCAGCACCAGCATTCAATCAACAGCAGCAGGTAGGGGGATGACTACTCATTCCTTGACAGACTAATGACTTCTTTAAACGATTTTGCTGACATATTTTATTCAGGGTGATGCCTTTTGTGAACTGTCACGCCTCTATCATACTCCAGATGAAAATTAATGAGTGAAAGAAGTTCTATGAACAGAACCCTCTGCTTCTGGTATCTCTTCATCTGCCTCCACCATCCTTTTAGAACTATCAGTTGTAACTCTCTTGTCCAAATGTTGTTTAAGGCATCTTTAGATAGGATGCAACTAAAGGCAAGACCACAAAGCTCTGCATTTCAGAGAGTGAGATGCTAACGTTTTGCCCATTTGCTGTTCTTCCAGAAGTTTCTTCTTATGAAGTGGAGTCTAGATAGAACCTGAGTTAGTTTAATGTGTCGCAGATTAAGTGTACTTGTGCAATCTTCTCTGAGAAGGTGCTGGTTCCAGTGGTGATCAACACACATCAGGACAATCAGCACCAGGACAGAATCATCTTATTCTTCTTTTGGGGACAGTGATGTTTTGACCGCCAGCATTTCCATTAGGAGAGTAACAAAAAGCCTTTGTCCCTCCATGCATCAGCCCATCTTACCCCAAATACTCATTTTTGAAAAATACCTGAAAACCATTAAGTGCTGTGTTACTCTAGAGATCCTTTACAACCATTATAATGTCACAGAACATTAGGGACTGAAAGGGACCTTGAAAGATCACGTAGTCCAATTCCCCTGCCGGAGCAGGGTTCCCAAGCACAGGAACATGTCCAGGTGGGTTTGAAATGTCTCCAGAGAAAGAGACTCCACAACCTACTTCTCACAGCTTCCCACTGTGTTAGCAGCACCAAAGAGCTTCATTACCAAGGACCCAATCCTTCCGGCACAGTAACATTTCACCGACTTTAACCTGAACCCGGCAGGACTTGAAGCAACCCTCATGAGGAAGAGCTTCAGAATAAAACTTCAAAACCATTTCTAATTAATTCTTTAAAATGTGCTCTGTTTTTCTGCCGTTATCTGCACTTCCCTCTTTCATCCATTTCTAAGCAAAGGTCATGTATTAGCTTTAATTTTTTTTTTTCATATTCTCCTAGAAAAAAAAAAAAATCAAAGACTTGGGAATTTTTGTTCCCAAGCTAAAATAAGTAAATTTCCAGGGTTTCATTTTCAGGCAAACCAGCTTCTCCAAGGTCTCGTAAAAATCCCGGGCTGTTACCTCCATATGCCCGATAGAGTTTTATTTTTGTGTGTGATCATAATTAAAACTGTCTGTCCTTTCTCCGTGACTTCAGGAGAATGGCAATGAGTCACAAGAGCTCTAAAAAAGCTGGAAGGGTGTAAGCTGAGGTTAGCTGCTCAGAATCACTTAATCTGCTGTATTTCATCCGCACAAGTGTAGATCTAAAGCGCTGCCACCTGCCTCTTAATTCAGGTGACTTCAGAACAAGCCACCGTGCCGGGAGGCTCTAGCACCGCAACAGGAGACCGAGGCAGTCCTGGGTTTGGGCTGAGCCATAAAGAGGTCTGAAATAAATGAATTAACTTGGCACAGGACATCGTTGTCCTTGTAGCACTAGTTTTCACTCTTCTTGCGTGATCTGTTGAAACGCTTTCAGCAGTGTCTGGGTGGAACGGATTTTTTCCATCACACAGGAGTCCTACATGAAAGCCGGCGTGATGAATACAGGAAGCACAACAATGACACTGAAACCATTCTTGCAGTGTTGTTATTAAGGGGAGAGGTACTTAACCTTCAAAATATAACTCAGAAAATCAGTTCACTGCGGTGTTGTGATGTCTGTAGTATTTTTGACAGGTCCTTATTTCTCACACCTCGATATCTCTGCTCCAGACTGAACCGATTTCTTGTCTTCTCTGAGGAATCTCGATGCTTTTTTGCCACTTAGAGGAAGCTGCTTCATCAGTTGGGTCACCTCCCCATCTCCTAGAGCCCTGCTCTGTCTCCTCCCCTCTTAGAATGAGAATGAATTTCAGCAACAAATTCATCTGTTGCCAGAACAGGAGATGCTGGACGTTATAATCTTGATGAAAGCCTTAACAATCTAGTGTGTTCCTGAGGTTCCTCTACATCAGTAATCTGATGCTCAGGGAGGCAAAAATGGATGTTGGCAGGGTGTTCAGAAGCTCAGTTCCTCCTTGGTGAGTCAGTTATGTAAAACGAGGCAAACACTCCCATGCTCTGGTGCCATCAGCTCTGAATGCCACCACCAGCTTTGACTCCCAGATTCGGGGAAGAAAGTTGACTGTCATGTGAGAATGACAGCCTGTGTCTGAAGCATCGATGTGCTGGCTGCCTCCTCCGACTTGATGACCTTGGCACTCGCTGGAGTTCGGACAACCAAGTGTCTCTGAAGACCTGGACCTTAGGTAGTAACGTGTCGTATTCTCAGAAAGAGTTGGGTGCTTCAAACCGTTTGAGGACCTGGATCTAAGCTCCGCACAGGGTCAGGGTTTTTAAGTAGACTAAGGTTTGCTGATCAGAGACGGGATCTCCATCAAACTGTGCAGGGCTGCCCTAACAAAGAGGAACACAGATCTGCCAGGAACCAAACCCTCTAAAAGGAACAAACCCGTTCCCAGTATAATTCTCCTCAAATCAGCACAAGAGGTGAAATTAGAAGCCTTCTTAGGGAAAATATTTTATTGTTAATAAATAGTATTTCTGCAGCCAGCAGTAATTTTAAAAGGCTCCCTTTTATCCACCGTATTTTGATTCCATGGAAACATTCACAACTATTATTACAAGCAGGCTTATCAGTTCCATCTCCTCCTGAAGGCTCTTTTTGTCAGTTTTCTTTGGTTTTAGTTCCGTGCTTTATCATTCTGAGGGTTTGCGCTGTACTCCTGTACATGTTTGGTGTGGTGCCCACAAACCTGTTATTTTAACAAGGCTGGTTCATGAGAAGTTGCTGCTTTACAGGGGTCCTACCACAAGTACGTAACTACGTGTCTGCCCCTCTACAACGAAAAGGCACCTCAGAAGTGTTGCTTTTTAGGCTTTATCATCTCTGCCATTCAGTAGTCACGTTGATTTGACTAATCCCAACGTCTGACTTTCTTACTAGAATGGTTTTTCTTAATGGGCATTAAACTGTCAACACCCCGTTTTCCTCCTTTCCTCAATAAGTCCTTCAGAAACTATTGGGACTGTGACTTGTGCTCAGATTGTGCTGCCCAAGGAATTAAAAAGCACAGCTGCTAACACACAGAACTTGTCCCAGCCAGAACCAGGAAGGCAGAACTCAGTGACCTGCACAGGACTAACTGTGATGCTCTCCCAAAACCCCTCTCAATTACAAGTGTCTTTATCAAGTCCACGTTGCTCTGTGAGGAGCTTTTCCAATAATATCTCCAGATACACAATCCAGTTCTTCTTTTTCTCTTTTTTAAGGCTTTGAACAATATTTGAATGACTAATTTTAGACTGCAAGATCTAAGAAAGTTTGTAAGATAAACAAGTAAGGAGAATGACATTTTCCCGCAGCTCCATGTTTCTATGAAGCTGCATCACGAGGCCACATAAGGGCAGAGAAAAGGTCTGCACGACTTCTGCTGAGAGTTGGCAGAGCAGCGTGACAGCATCGCGTAGCTGCTCAGGAGCACCGGTTGCAACCTGACCTGAAAAGCAGATGCTGCTGTAAAGTTACACAAACGTCTTCAGAATCGAGACACCCGATTTGCTTCCTGCAGCTAAGGCAGAATGAACAAACCATCTGTCACACTTGAAGGAGGCAGGACATCACCACCCCCCAGATGTGTTTAAAAGTTGTGTAGGTGCAGCGTTTAGGGACAGGGTTTAGCGGTAGCCTTGGGACAGTTGGGTTAATGGCTGGACTCGGTGATCCTGAAGGTCTTCTCCAGTGTAAACAATTCTGTGATTCAGGATGTGCCTGCTTTGTTCTCATCACTGCCCGCCTGGAATTTCAGGCGAGGGGTTTGAACCTCCTTAAGCTCATCTACATCAGCAGACAAGCTCTATGTTGACTGGATTACACCTACTTTTTATTTATCTTTTGCTACCCTGTATGCACCTCTGGAGTTATGGAGAACTTACATCCTTTGTCCCTGTGTTGATGGGACATAAAACAACATGTTCACCCCAGGGGTTTGATAATGGCAGAATTATTCTGAGCTGCACAGACACACAGAGAATCCAGCATTCAACAAAATTTGGAGTTCCAGTACTTCCAGTTTAAAATTAAAAATGTTCACAGCATCATTTTAATCGATGGGAAACAGACCTAGAGCAGAAAATACAGTTGTGAAGAAAGAAAATACAGTGAAAACCCAAACTGCACATCAATTATACAACAGGCAATCACAGGGAGCTGTTTATGTACCTTCCCACATCTGATTCACGTTTGTGTATCATGTTTGTCCACTGACAAGAGTTTTCTACTGTACTGTGATTTTCACGGTGGTGTTTGGGGAATGGCAGCACCCGTGAAGCAGTACAGCAAAGCCAGGCTCTCACTCTGGGTTTGTGCAAAACACTGCAGGATCTGCTTGTGCATCTGCTGGCTTTACACAAGTTCTTCTAAGCAGTTTTTGTAGGTTAACAGTGATTAAATTTAAGCTTAAAAATGGTAAAGATTCTTTTGCTGGTCTTAAGTAGCTAAATTTATTCTCCATTAGTCAAATAGTGCAGATCCTGTAAGTGTTCACTGACGTGACAGTGCTCTGGCAGCAGAAGACTTGCCGCTCGGAGAAAAAGGCAATGGACCTGTATTTTACTTTGCACGAGACACCAGACCCTTTCATCCTTGGTCTCATGGCTGTCTAGCCAAAGCAAGAGCTCGAGGCTCTGTTCAAAGAGTCCAGGGTATGTGGTATCTCGCCTACTATTTCCCTTTCACACGGTACGTGTGCTGTGCTGCTAAATGGTGTTTTACAACCATCCTAAAAGCCCAGCTGCAACATCTGCTTACAGTCGCCCTGACAGCGGCTGTGATACTACTTCGCTGGGATTTTTTAGTACGCTGTGTGAAAGCGATGATACACGTGTCGCGTGCTTAACAAAGTCCCTCTCTTTCTCTACACGATGAGGCTGTGCTGAGTGTAATTGCACTCCGTGGGGTTAACTTTCTGTAGCCTCTTCCCTTTGACTTCAATGGCTTGGAATCAAGAATTAATCTCCACAACTTCAATGAGACTCACATCTGATAACGCTGCCCCATTGACTTCAGTGAAACACTATTACAAATTATTCTCATCTCACTCTAATACCCATTTTTAATAGCATCAGACCACTGATTCCACATCCTACTTTCAAGACCAAATGTTCAAACACTTCATCATGACAAAGGCAAACCTCAACACGCTTCAGTGAAAACTTGCATCTTGTGGTTGTAGTTTAACTCCTGATACTACCCTGTGCTAAACAAGGCACCCTTCTGTAAACTTCTTTTAGGGGTGACTGGGGGGAAGATGAAAAACCCAGAGTGATGTTTTTGCAACCAAACAGATCAGCACTCCTTCAGGTCCTCCAGCAAAGTCTCATGAGCAGTCTACTCAAAATGCTGATGTATGGGGGGTTTTGGTGGTGTTTTGTGTGTGGGGGGGAGTTGTTTAGAGGGAGTTTTGAGTGGTTTGTTTATTCGGTTGAGTTTTCTGATTTTTATTTTTAGAAAACTACAGAATTCTCCTAAGGACATGCTTGCTTTTATTTCTTAAACAAACTGCGCCTCAATTAGTACTTGGATTTACGATTGCATAAAGTGTGCTGCCATTCCAACCACGGTGCTGCACTAAAAGGCTCTTCCTACTCTTCTTGGTTTCTCAGAGGAAAAGTCTAATCTCAACCCTTTGTGTTTTTTTAAGCCTTAGGTTTGGTATCTGTTCGAGACATAAACATGCCCTCTGATATTTATGCATTACAATTTGGCTTGTTTGAGCTCTTCAGAGTTTGTCATTCATTTAGATGTTTTTGTTTTAGCTGCTGATTTAACTTGAGATCCATCCCTCCGCGAGCAAGACGATGTTGCCACTTTCCTTCAGAAGCCAGACAATTTATAGATGAGCTCAGACCAAATAAATCAGGCGAGATATATTTATAGGTCTAATATACCATATATATTAATATATATTTTTAATCACCATCATACTGTCACTCTGCAGAAATAATTAGCTGTGAGCAGGGCACACACATCTGCTATGGCAGCAGATACTACTGCTGCTATCCAGGATAGGAGACTTGAGAAGAGCCAGTGTTTAGAGTCAGTCTCCGCACACTGCTTGTGCCCATTAGTGATGAGGTGAGCCGCCGTTTTTTCCCCGCACTAATTCACCTCAGTGACTGTCTAACCACAATTATCCTTAGACTGAGCAATTTCTCCATGAGAGAACATTTGCAGGAATTCTGAACGAAGAAGTATAGATTAGCGCTCGCGTTGCCTTCCGTACACAGTGGTAGAAAGAGGCACTGACTCACCTTCTGCTCCACAGCTCCTTTTCCTACAGCAGGAAGCCTTGGGAAATCCTGGGTTTGGCTTCCTAAACCAGGACTGTGACTCAGGCAACGGTCTCTGATTTGGGCCGACCAGACTTCTGAATATTCACATATGAAAATGAGTGGCTTAATGTTCAAATCTACCATTCCCCCCAACCCCACCGCGACTCTAATTGAAAAGGAGAGTCAAACTCTAGCCTCTCTCTATAGTGAGGATCCAACCCTGGACCTCTTTTGAAAGGCTTGTAGTAACTTTATCTTCCTGCAGCACCACAATTGAAACTGAGAATAAATCACTAGGCATCTGCGTGCAAAGCTATGGGTTGGGTTTTTTTTAGATAATGGAATGATGTGGAATATGATAAAATGAATGATATAAAAGTGCAGCCCATACCAGGAGAAAGACAGTTTGGTAATTAAAAGGTGCATTCAAGGTAGAATGTTTTGCATGTCTCTGGTATGTTTGTCTCTTTCTCTTTAATGTTTGTTTTCCCTGAGTAGTACCCTACTCAGGGATACTCTGTCCGTGGTTAAATATCTTCCTGTCTAACAGAGCAGATAGCCAATAGTCTAAACTCTAAAAATTAAATCCTTCTCTCCAGCCATGTACGTTGTAGTAACCAAAGAGCATCACATGAGTGTACGTGCACCATCTATGACAGACAGCAAGGCTTACAAGGGAGACAGAATGATTCCCCATGTCAAGCATCATCTGTTGCAACAATAAATTCAAACAGCTTACAGCCTCTCAAAAGTCAGATTCTTTTGCATTCTTCCCACTCACGGACTCTTCTTCACCTAAAAAGCAAATGTGAGAGAGTAACGTTAGTGGAACGAGCAAGGACCCATAAGAAGAGAATTCTGAAAGCTAAGAATAGCATCGCTATTTAAACGGAATATTTCTTCTGCCTATCTTTAGATATGCAAACTTTGAAGTATTATTAATGTATACCATAAAAAGTGTAAGATGTACAATGAGTTCAAGAAAAATCTTAACCTTGTTTTTTTTCTCTGCTTCGGATGTTTGATATATCAGCTTTAATCATTTTATTAATTCAAGATCTTTTTGCATATAATACCGTCTTTATTATGCAGATCTTCACCCTTTGTACTTCTCCCCAAGCTGACAATAGTTGAGTAAAACTGATTAGAATCAAAAGTTCAGCTTCAGAAAGAGTAGTAGATTATAGCGTATCCTGGGTAAATCCGGTTGCCGTACTCGGTTGGCACAGAGTGACGGCTGGATACACAGAAACGCTGCTAGGGGACTGAGGGCACAGGAAACACCATGGACTGGCAACAGCACTCTTCCAGACTCGATTATGACTTCTTAAAGAATTCAGAGATTGCCTCTGAAAATTGGAAGGATTACTACCTATACGATCTGGATATCCCCCCAAAGATTCAAATCTACTTGTTATGCAGGGAGTAGAACACCTCCCTTATGAGGAGAGGCTGAGGGAGCTGGGCCTCTGGAGCTTGGAAAAAAGCAGACTGAGGGGTGACCTCATTCATGTCTATAAATATGTGAAGGGTGGGTGTCAGGAGGATGGAGCCAGGCTCTTTCTCAGTGTCATCTAGTGATAGGGCAAGAGGCAGTGGGTGCGAGCTAGAGCAGAGGAGGTTCTGTATGAATGTGAGAAGGAGCTTCTTCACAGTGAGGGTGACAGAGCACCAGAATGGGCTGTCCAGGGGGTTGTGGAGTCTCCTTTTCTGAGGACATTTAAAACCTGCCTGGACATGTTCCTGTGTGATTTGGTCTAGGTGATCCTGCTGTGGCAGGGGGATTGGACTGGATGATCTTTAGAGATCCCTTCCAATTCTTAATGTTCTGTGATTCTGTAATTCCTTCTTCTAAAAGGAACAAGATGCAGCACTTGGATCCTATCGCTAACCCAAGTGACAACAGGAAAAATCCATGCACAGGATCTTTAACATAGAATGGTTTGGGTTTAGAGGGGACCTTACAAATCATTCTGTTCCAGACCCCATGCCATGGGCAGGGACACCTCCCACTAGACCAGGTTGCCCAGAGCTCCATCCAACCTCACCCTGAACACTTCTAGGGATGGAGGATCCACAACTTGCTTGGGCAGCATGTTCCAGTGTCTTTCTGTTTGTATGAAACTTTGTTTCAGTGCAAAGCCATTATCCTTCATCCAATCACTATTAACCTCTGTAAAAGGTCCCTCCCCAGCTCTCTTGTAGGTCCCCTTCAGCTACTGGAAGGCCACAGTAAGTTCTCATCCAAGACATGTTTGACCATCTTCCCTAGGTTTATACCTGCTTCTCTCATGTTGGCCATAAGGAGTCTTCATTTCTCCTTTAAGAGCCTCTGTTGTCTTGACCCCCTATGCTACAGAATGCAGCTGACTTTCAAAAGGTGGTCTAACATGGCAGTCTCCAAGCACACTGAGCCATCTATACAGTCTACACAGAAATTGTGGAGAAAAATGTCTCCAGTCACAAATTCTTAAAATAATAATGCCCTTCTTCTTGGCTCAAATGCTCCTCTTCATGGCACAGGAATGGCTTTTGGCAAGGCTTCTCCAAATAAAGTATTTGTTAATTTGGGTTTTCCCATCATCAGGCGCCAGAGCAAGCTGTATCTGTTGCTTTCCATTAAGGAATCAGCATAATTTCAACGTAAAAAGTAGAACAGGCTGCAGAGATATCAAGAGAAAGCTGGAGGTATTAGTGCTCAAAAGGATGCGAGCTCTGCGTAAACTGAAAGCAGGTTAATACAAAACAGCTTTAGATATTACCCTGCTTCCCACTCCCCCAGGCAGCAACTAATCTCCTGAGAGCCCTTACTGCCTAAGCACTACCCAGAGTAAAGACACAACAGCTCTGCTACTGTAGCTTTCCAGTTGCCATACTTTCACCAAGTGTAGGACACAGGACAGGCCTTGAATGCTTCCTTCCTAGCCAGGCAGGTCTGCAAAAGAGTCCCCAACCACCTCCCTGAGCCTGGAATGGTTTGCCCGGGGAGGTGGTTGGGGCCCCATCCCTGGAGGTGTTTAAGGCCAGGCTGGATGAGGCTTTAGCAAGCCTGGTCTAGAGTGGGGTGTCCCTGCCCATGGTGGGGGGGTTGGAACTGGATGATCAGGTGGTCCCTTCCAA
>JAOXOE010000441.1:24147870-24159751 GCA_028565055.1 Phoeniculus purpureus
GGGGAGATGGTTGCTGTCAGTGTGCGCTGCCGGTGACACGGGTAGCGGGTTTGTTCGACATCTAAATTGTTCTAAAGTGAATCTTTCTAGAAGTGACTGGTAGGAGACGGGAGTACAAGTTGCTGTGATGGTACTTCGTGGCTGTTGCAAAAGTCCTCGGAGCTCCTTCGCTGCGCTGTGAGGAGATGGTGCCCAGGAGAGCAGTAGCCAGAGGGGCTGGGGTGGGCTCCCCCCCCACTCCTTTTCAGTGAACTTGAGGGCAAAGGGTGAGGAAGGTTCCTGGTTACTTGTGAAAATGAAAACGAACATTTAGGTGGTGTCTAAAAGTAGCAGGCTCGTGTGTTACTGTGTTTATATCACAGAACGTTAGGGATTGGAAGGGACCTCGAAAGACCATCTAGTCCAATCCCCCTACCATAGGCAGGATCACAAGTCTGAAAAATATTTAAACAAAAATAAAGTCTAGGGAATCAGGCTCACTTTAATCTTAATTTCAAGCTAGTGTTTCATAGCATGATCAGTATTTCTTTTACAACCTGTGAACCTCACAGATTTTGTCTAAAGAGCGATGCCCTTTCTCCCAAGGAAGGAGGCTGCCCGGTATCAGAAAACCAGACGGTTCACACTCGCCCCTGAAGTGCCAGTGCGGCTGTGCTGGACGCGTTGGGATTAGCTGTTGCTCTCAGACAGGGCTGTGTGGATGTGTAACAGCATTTTGGAGAGACGTGGAACGAGCAGAGCAGTGCATCCTCAGAAGTCACTGCCTTAACTTACAGATCTTCAACTACACATTCTATTTTTTAAAAATCTCTGTTCCAGGCATTTCTGCTGTGTTAGTAGCACTTGGAGCAGCAGGCTTTTATCCTGCAGGGTTCTTTGTGGGGAAAACAATTTGTATCTGTAAGTCCTGTTTCCCCCCCCCTTCCCAACACACAATTCAGTCTTCTCTCTGCGAATGGTTCTGTATTAGTGCTGAGTGTATTTGCCAGGATAGCTTCAGTAATCTCTCCGGCAGAAGCATATTTGTGTGCCATTTTGGGAATTTCTCTGAGATAGGAATCTTGAAGATAGAATTAATTTCTAGGGGAAACTTCATAGCCTGTGCATGAGTGCTTTCTTTATCACCTGTCTCCATTTGGCATTCGGAGAAGGTAAATCAAAGTGCGCGATTTGTTATTCTGCTCCACTTGAGACCTGAACTAAATAACACTTGGTCTGAAATTCTGATTGAAGTTGTAGGAGGATATACTGTATTTAATTTAATGCCCTTTAATAGCATCTTCTTGTTCAGCTCTGATGCTGTCATTTTAAAGGTTGGATCAGAGTAGTTTTTCCCTGTAGGGAGTGGGAGGAGTAATCATTTTGGGGGGTGGGGGGGAAGGCAGGCTAAATTCCTAGAACACTAATAGCCACAAACTTGGCCTAGTGTCCAAGCGGTTGTTTCTTGCCCTGAGGGTTCACTTTGTTATCACTCTTTACAATGCTCTGAAGGGTTTAGGTATAAATATTACACACAGAAGTTGATGGTGGGGGTTTTCTGTGGCAATCTGTTTGTCCTGTGAAAAAAATCCCGAAGTTTTGGAGGCGATGCTTCAGCAAACAGGCGCTCACGTCCATTTTATTAAAAGTTACGTAACACTCTGCCCAAGTCTTGCACATAAGTGTTGATTCAAGCTGTTCCCACGCGCATCCTTTCAGCTGTGTGCACCGAGCTGTTTGAAGTACAGGCAACCTACCACTTACTTAAGGGGTTTTGCAGTCTCAGTCACTGCTTCAGTAAACTACTTCTCAAGGCTAAGAGCTCCGTAAGCGAACTTTGTGGACATTCTTTGTTTAGTCTTCACTTCCACAGTATTTGGATAGACTGCCTTATGTTTTTTCCAGCCAGAGCTAACGGTTACCAAACAAATGCAGGGGGTTGTTGTCTATGAGGCCATCAGAAACTTCCTTTCACCCGTGCAGGTTGGCTTGTTGGGTTGGTTGTTTGGGGTTTTTTAAGGGTTTTTGAAAAGTCACACACTTAGATCTGTTTGATTTTTCTTTTAAACTATCAGATTTTACAGTTACAGTAGCCGCTTAGGGCTTTTCAATTGTGTGGATGTATAACCAAGAAAATTAACTAGACAGAAGAGTCATGCGTGTGATACACCAGCATTGATTTGTAAAGCGTATCGTAGTATCAGCGTGCCATTGGCTCAAAGTGAAAGAGAAAAAAACCCCCGCTCTTTTAGCATTTCTTTCTAGAGCAGGAGCTTAAACACAGCAGTGATAAATGATGATATGCATTGTCTAACACTTGCTTTTATATAAATAGCTCCAGAAGATTGCTTAAATGATAATCGAAAATATGAAATAGGGTGGCCTTCATATCACAAGGCCAAGGGTCTACAAATGGAAAAACTGAAATAATGAAATATTTCCAAGGCAACAGACTGTCAACAAGAACAGTAATGCATGGGCATCTCATAGAGCTACCAGAGAGGATATTAGATCTTATAGCTCTAGAGCCGGGAGTTATAATGACCTTTATTAAATAGAGCCCTCCCACATTACAACAATCTTTCCGATTTCTGATTTATGGATTAGCAGTCATGCTACTCTTCATAATTTGAAACATTCTCCCACCATATTTGATTTGCTGCATTTTTCTCCACTGGAATCATACATTATTTAGAGCTTACATGAGAGTATTGATCAACAAAAGTTATATTACATATTTTCAGTAACTAATGGGATTCCGAATAACAAGGTTTTGTCTGCAGCTCCGTTTCTACATTCTCAACAGCACAACTGGGGTTTGTTTCTTACAAGTTCTATGCAGTTAGATTGGTTTGTACCAATTTAATGGCATTATGTCCTAATGCTTTATTATAAATGAGTGATAAATAATTAGGGAGTTTTGCTAACGCGGCACCCAGAGCCATAGGTATTTTTAAGATAATATCAGGATATGTTGTCAGTGTCTCTTTTATTAGTGTCTCAGTTGAATTCCAGAGTCGAATATTCTGGCAGTTTCAAATCACATTTGCTTGAAACTTGGCACACAAGTTGCCAGCCCAGATGGGACTTTTACTGCCAGAGTGATGTAAAACAGTTGTTGAAAATTGGCATTCTAGGTATGGGTTTCATCAGCATCCTTCCTAAAAAGTACAATGTTTAAATAAATGTTTGTTTCACAGAATGATCTTTATAACAGTGCCCTCTTTATTGGAACACATGTTCTAAGATAAGAATTTCTAATAACTAGTACTGACCGCGGAAACTGTTACCAGCTTGTTAATATTTTGGGATTGATTCTGCTCCTCTTGAGGCCAGGAAGTTGAGGATGTTTTATGAACGTGGGAGAGTTTCATTTGATATCAATTAAGTGACTGTTTTTTTACAATTCAGCGTTACGAGGCCATGAATGATCCCTACATCCAGCTAGTCCATCAGATCCATTTTATATTATTGTCGCTGGCAGCTCTTGCACGTGTAGAAGCACCTCATGTGAGATGAGAGTTCAGCATTAGTCGCATTGATTCAAAGTGAATTGAGCAAACTTGTTCTGCAGGATGGCAGCCTGGACATTTGTTTTCATACTCTAAACATAGGATATTTTTAAGGTGTGTAGCCAAGCCTGCATTTTCCACCCCAGTGGTTTGTTTCTTTGGTCAGTTTGTTTGTTTATGCCTAGCGTTTGGCTTTAATTTTTTTGTTGGTTGGTTGTTTTAAAGAAGCTGCCAAAGATTTATAGCCATGAGAGGAAATGTTGTGAAAATTCATTTCCGAATAATTGGGTATTTTTTTTTTCAGAAGGGGCAATTTCTTTCCATGTAATATTTATAAGACTACCGCATGTTATCTTTAACATACAAAGTCCCATTAGTGAGAATGAGGCGCGTGACGTTTTGTTTAATAGGACTTTGCATAATAAGGATAATTTGTAATAATATTGCATTTTGCTGCATAAGGAGATGTGCCATGTTAAGAATATAATGGTTGCTGCCATGTCTTATATGACTGGAGCATTGTTCTGTGTAGAGCTCGAGCAGTAGTTTTGCAGTACACAAAGTCCTAGTCAAATGAATAGGGCCGTTGTGCCACTGATTTGAACAGGACTTTGAGTAGTAAAAATATTTGTTAATTTTGTATGCTATAGTAGTGCATCGCACAGGACCGCGAAGGTACGGCGAGGGAAGGGTAGTGCTTGTGTCTTATCTGGGCAGAACTGCACTCTGCCTGGGGGGTCGATATTGAGTTCAAACTGTGCCTTAATCTTTACAAAAGCCCCCAGAAATGGTATGTATAGCTAAAGTATAGTTAGGATAGTTTAACTACAGTTAAAGTAAGCTACAGAGGATCACCCACAAAGATAAAGGTATTTCTATCATATAACTCCATAGATGTGAGTTTGTTCTCAGTGAGATCGCAGTGACAAACTTTACTGTACTCAGTGAGAGGAGGAGCGAACGTTGCATCTGCGTATTGTTATAAACCGTAAAACTCTTGAGATTCTCAAGTGAAAAAATGGAGCGGTCCTCAAGAAGCTTCTGCTCTCAGCCTGCTGCAGCTCAGTACTGAGAGTTACACCAGCCCTTGCCCGGCACTGCGTGCAGGCGAGTGCCAGGCATGTTAGAGAACAAGCGATGTGTAAGCGTGAGTTTGAAACGGATTCCCGAAAGCAGAGGTTTGAAGACTGGTTGCAGGCTGCTTTCCCAGCCGTTCTTACGTGTTGCCTTTTGGACTTTCACGCTTTGGTCGTGTCTTGTCGTTTGTCTGTTTTAGGGAACTTCTCACTGATGTCATGCAATGTCTGAAGAAGACTTGAATATTAATACCGAATAGATATGTTTCTTTATATGGCTTGGTGTGCTTCAGAAGGTCTGTAAACACTCTTCTACACGTTTTACTGATGAGATAGTTACACGCAAAAGATTTCTGAGAACTAGCACAAGTGGCAGAAGATGTCAATGTTAGCACTGGGAATAAAATTCCAGCCCCCATTTTGCCTGTGTATTCAAAGATTACCCTGCCTTCGTTAGAGGGATTTACATTTCTTTTACAGGTAAAACCTCCACTGAAATAAAGTGCTTTCAGCGAATGGCTTGATTGCAATTTAAAATTAGCTGTTAGCTTGATATATAATAGAAGTTCAACACTTATGTTAAATAATTTAAGTGGAAAAGTACTGTTCCATTACCTGCAGGCATGTTAGGTTTACATATGTATATAGTGAACTTACAGCACAGAGCCTGAATAATATGTATGTATGTAATCTACAATAATGTCCCTGGGGCTTGGATTTTCTGAAGAGCCTGTTGGGTTTAGGCATCCAGCACATACTGCCTTTCAGTGAAATACGGGCACCTAAATCCTCTAAGCCCCTTTTAAGAGACTTGCCTGGGAATTTTGTCTCCAACAGGAATTTAGGAGAGGTTTCGTTATACATTACCTTGCTTTAAACATAATTTTATTGAGTAATGAATAGCCTTTGAACAGTCATTTTGGATTAAATCCTGAAGGGTTATAGTTTTGCTAGAATGTAGGCAGAGGACCTGTACAGTTATATTCTGTGGGGTAGTATTTTTTTCCCTCTTGCTTATGCCTCGTGTTTGAAAGTTGCACGCAAATTCAGAATTTACGGTCAGTTTGCTTCGCAGCCTGGGCTTACATGAGTTAGGTGGCCCAGACTGCCCTGCCAAAGCTGTAATTCACTTAGCAAAAGTAGAATGCACCAAATTATAGTAGAAGTCTTGTTAGAAAGCTGGTTGTTTTTTCCTTAGAGATGATACAAGACAGAATTTGTTGCTTTGTGGGAAAAATAAAAGTAAGTGGGCAGTCTTCAGAGGTCAAGGTTGAGGTCAGCAGAAAGAACCGAGCGATGGAATTTGTACAGTGCTGGCAGCAGGATTAAAAAAGGAAAAGTCTTAAAAAAGAGAATAGCTGCCAGTGGTACTTATCCTTCAACCTTCACAGCTTCAAAAAAAGTAGCTCATTCTATTTGTCTGACTGTCGTTAGATGCAGGATTGGCATGTTTGCGTCACCTCTGCATAAATTACTGACAGTATGGACAGGAGGTTCTCAGAAAAACCCCAGTGTTGTAAAAAAAAACCCAACAACCCCAACAGACCTGTTTATTCTTGGTACGTAACAAACGGAAGATGAGCATAAAAAACAACACAAATGCTTTGGGCTGATTTATTTATTTATTCATTCTTTCTGTGCTGTTTGGTTTTACAGCAAAACTTGCATTTCTTGTGGAAAATCAAAAGTACAGTGAATTTTTTTCCAGCGGCTGAATGAGCCAGATAAATGGTACTCGAGTAGCAGTGTTTGAAGGATCCAAGTAGTTTACTAAAGTATCTTAATTAATTGGATGCTCACTTTAATAGTGAGGTTTGCTGTTTGTAGGCAGTGCTCTGTAACGGCAACGTGTATTTGACGTGTCCCTGAGACATACATGATTTCAGAAGGCCTGTTCTAATTCAAGATCTATTTTTATGAAACAACTGTTTCAGATTAACAAACAAGAAATAAGTGGAGGTGACAGGAAATACAAACTTCAGAGGAGAAGTATGAGAGAAGAGACACAGCAGATTCCAGATCTTTCAAACATAGCTGCTGTCCCTTTTATCACTTACTCTACTTATGCTCAAATTTTGAAGCTGAGAGGAGCTGTCTTTCCTTTTATTCATTTGTTAACAGGGAGAAGGCGGCTTCTCTACAGAACTGCTATTTGGGAACTGTTATTCCAGGCTTTTTTTTGGGGTAGTTTTTCAAATTTTGTTTGTGTATTCTTTCTGGAGACCAGAACAAGGGATTGCAGGATGCAGCGAACACTGCGAATCCCCTCTTCCTCCTCCCTAAAATTACTTGGCGTACGGAATGTGCATCGTGAGCAACATCCGCTGTTTAGATTGTGGATGTAGGATTACTATTAGCATTACTAATTACTATTGATTATTTTTTTATTGTTTCCAAATATTTTCACGATACCACTGCAAAAAACTATTCAGATCCTGTTCATGACTTCTTTTTTTTCCTGTGGCAGTTGCTGTATATTGCAATGTTTGCTCAGTTCAAATAGGAGCAAACCCCAGCAAACTGTTAAAAGGATAGAAAAGTGTATTTCAACTGACTGAAAATGACAGAATATTCCCCTTCTGAAAATCACAGAATCACAGAGAATCGCAGAACGTTAGGGATTGGAAGGGACCTCGGAAGATCATCTAGTCCAATCCCCCTGCCACAGCAGGATCACCTAGACCAAGCAAAGCAGAATTCTTCTGTTTATTCTGCTTGTTGCTAATTGTGAGGAAACTTTAAAAGATTTCCCCCTGGCTTGTATCCATGATACTGCAAAGAGTAGGCAAGTGCTGTGTGATAGGTAGACACAGCCTCTGCATTTGCTTGAAAGGGGGTAATGCTAGGTGATTGTCTTCAGCAAGCTATAGATGTCTTACTTTAGATAAAGTTAAACGTAAATATATCCATTGGAACGGTGGGTGATTTTTTACCCCCCTCTAACGCTGTGAATGCTGTGAGGGAAAAGTAGGCTCATCCTTTTTTTTTCCCCCCCACATTTTTATTGTTCTGTGTAAATGTAATTTGTTAATCCTGTGAAATTTGTCATAGATAAATTTGCTTGGATTATCTTGTCACCACCGTATCTGCATTCTTTTGTTCATTGCTTATTCATAATTTAACAGTCTGGCAGTGAGCCTTTTTGGGATGCTCACAAAAGATATATGACCTCTACCAGCTGCTACTATAACCTGCAGAATGCACAGCAAGACATTAGAAACGTGAGGATTCCTCTACTGATTAAAGTGCTCTTCATTTAAACAGTCTGTTCATAAGAATCTCAGGAATCTTTGTGGATAGCAGGTTTGATTTTTCTTTTCTCTCAAAATTAGTTCTAACATTTTTTTTTTAATTTAATTTTTTTTTTCCCCAAGTGGGACAACTAACAGTGAATCTTAAGATGGTGCTGCTTTGCTTTCAGATGGACTAATGGAAATTAAATCCCTCATTATAGATGCATATGTATACACAAGTGTGCATATGCGTGCACACATTTGCATAGAGCTCTACCTACCTCTACCTATACACGTGCATCTATATGTATTTATTTCCTGCAATTAGTGACCCTGTTTGTTATTTTAAAACTAATTCTTCTATGAGGTTATTTTTCAGCACATATTACTATTATCCAGAACTAATTTACAGAAGGTTTAACCCCGCTTTATCCCCGGCGTCTTGCAGATTGTATTGTGTAAATACTCGACAGTATACAGTACGCGAACGACGTTAAATAGAATGTTACTTGAAGTGTAACAACATTTTAGATTTTCATTATTCTCCTGACTCAGTTTAGCATATAAATTTTTTTTCTCCCCTTTTTACTTTTTTTTCATCTTATCTGCAGATCAGCTTGTGAGTAATGGCTAGTTTTTACCTCCCCTTTGTGCTGGCACATGATTATAGTTCAAAATAATTCATTGCTAATCCATGCAGTATTGGTTCATCTCCATCACTCTGTTTTGTGATTAGAGCCTCAGGCCTGTAAGAACATCCTTCTGCACAGCTTTCTATCCTGATTTTCTTTGACTGCAACGCATATTTTAAATAGTTCTGGCGTGACTGCTCCCTTACCAACCCTTTTGCTTCTTACGAAAACGTATCAATTACAAGAAATTAATATTTGAGAGGGGGTATGTGTCTTTTTCAAGGTTTTTTTTGAAAAATATTTGGTTTATAGGTCTTGGTTCATTTCAGCCGGTGATGAAAATCTGAACTTGAGTTTCTCGTTTTTCCTTAGCACTGAATTTCCTGTGTACTTCTTTACGTGAGGGGCCTCAAGAAGTCCAGGATCTTGAAAAGAAACACCATGTCTTTTAGAAACCGACTGTGGTAGCGTAGTAATTGCAGTCTTTAACACGACATTTCCAACGGGGCTGGTGTAAAATAGAGCTGACGGAGGAACTTATAAACCGTATAGGGCCTGATCCTACTGTGATCACTCTGGTTGAAGTCCCTGTTTATTGGGTTAGATCTGGACTGATAGGATGTTAGAGCTGGGTTTATATGATCTAATGATACCGTACCTTGATCAGATTTAAATTTAATATTTGTAGATTATGAAGCAAATCCATCATTTTATTTCATATCAAATAGTGCTGGTTTTATGAGAAGGTCGTCTAAAAGATTTTTCAAGACTTTGTTTCAGTATTGAGTAGTCCTGTGTTCCTTTTAATAATTACTTTCATCTCATTGTAGCCGTGTGTTTGAAAGTGTAGGTCAATAAGGATGATCGCATTCAGAATTTCATGATCTGTGTAGTGGAACAAATTGAAAGCAAAGCCTGTATCAATCACTGTGAAGGGAGGGTTAATTGTTACTGCTTCTCAAGCCTCTGGACAGATAAACCAGTAATGAAATACTTATTGCTCTGATACGTGAATGGTTAAGGATGAAACAATGGAAACAGAAGCAGTCTTCAAAGATAACTGAAAAAAGCAAAGAAAAAAAGAATAATCTGGACTAAAGTAAGATACTGCCCGTGCTGTGTGTTAACGTTGTTAAAGTTTTGTGGGGTTTTTTCATCTAATACAGCCTCCCGGTAGAGATGTCAGACAGCAGAACGTACTCAGCTTCTAAAGCAAATATAAACCCAGGAATTTTATAGCTTTTATTTTGCAAACAGCGTAAAACACTAGACACCAAGTGTGGACCTTAGGTGACAGTCACGTTTCGAGCGTTATACGTGTTTTCTGTTCTTTGTTTTTCATTTGTGGTACCGTTCCATGTTGGTTTCCCTCCCCCCACCCCTTTCTTTAAAAGCACAGCTGTATTTACTAAATCGAGTATGTTTTGTTTTCTGGTGAAGTCGATTTAAAGCATTTTGTCTGCAGCTAACCAGGACTGTAACGGAGTGTTTAAAGATAGAAGCGGCAAAATAAAAATGAGCGCAAAAACAAATTATGATATTACAGTAAACATTTAACTATTTCTAGAATGTGAACCTAACATTTTAAACATCTGTTAGTTACTTATATGTTGAAATATATGCAAAAATATTTAGCCAAATTGAAGTCTTAGGCCCATGACAATCATCTCAACACAGTGGGTAGTTCTGAAAATTAATGAGAATGATAATACTGTAAAGACTGTTCCAGAGTTTGCCCAAATTCATTATCTAAGACTCTTGTTAAGAACATCTCAAAGAATTTTAACCAGGAAAATATATTAATGGTTCAAAAGCATTTTTCAAAACGGTGATTTATAAAAGTATAATGGAATTATATATGCAAGAGCTATAGTTAGAAACACAAATAACACAGGAGCAGCACATTATGAAGGAGCATTTTCCAGTAGCTGGAGTACTTGGCTTTGGTTTTGTCTATAGGTGTCAAGCTTTCCTCATCGATTTATATTTTGGGATGGAGAAAACGAAAAAGTGAAGGCAACTTAGGGAAAAAAAATAGTATTTTTGACTCCTTGTTAGCTACTTAATGAGGCCTATAGCTGCTTAAAAGCTAAGCAAAGTAATTAATAATTTTAGAACTGGTGTAAACGTCTTTTAGACAATTGAAAAGCACTCTTAGGAGGAAGGGTGATGAGACACATCTTTAGATTTCTCTTCAGAATGTTAAGAATTTCCTGTTGCCTGTTTCCTGATGGGATTGATGCAGCTGTGTATCATATGGAATGAAAAAGGAACCGAGCGCCTCACTTTGTTGTAGTCAAGCCCTTTATTTAAGAAAACGTGTGTTGACTTTGCCTTTCTTTTAACAGATCTCTGGTACAAATGCCATACGTGAAATGGTCCAAGTGGGAGCTAATTATAATTCATTTATCTGTTTTCTGAGGGACAGAAAATTGGAATAAATAAAGTGTGTAAGTTAAGAATGTTTTTTAAAATTTTTATTTCCTGGGTGCAGTGAGAAAGGAAGCCAAATGCTTCGGAGATGACTATGGCATTTCCATTTGGGTTTTCAGAAATCAGAGGGGTTGGACTAGAGGATCTTTCGAGGTCCCTTCCAACCTCTATGATTCTATGATTCTATGATAGAAGTAATTGTGTGTGTGTGTGTGTGTGTCTGTAATCATTGGGAAACACATTGGTTTGTAGTTTCTTACTCATTTTTTTGGCTGTCATGCGGTCTGTAGCACATCTACAGGATAGTGTCACAGGAGATGGGAATGCAAAATAGAGACGAATGAGAATCATAGAATGACCATGGCTGGAAAGGACCGCCAGGATCATCAAGTCCAGCCCTCAGCCCAACATCTCTCTAACCCCTAGACCATGGTGTCAGGCGGTCTATCTACTTGTTTTTTAAACACCTCCATTATACTGGGAAGATCCAATATAATCATGGAATCATAGAATCATTAGGGATTGCAAGGGACCTTGAAAGATCATCTAGTCCAATCTCCTCCTGCCACAGCAGGTTCACCTAGACGAAGTCACACAGGAACACATCCAGGTGGCTTTTAAACGTCTCCAGTGAAGGAGACTCCACAATACCCCTGGGCAGCCTGTTCCAGTGTTCCATTACCCTCACTGTGAAGAAGTTTCTTCTCATATTTATGTGGAACCTCCTATGTTCCCGCTTACACCCATTGCCCCTCGTCCTATCACTAGATGCCACTGAGAAGAGCCTGGCTCCATCCTCCTGACACCCACCCTTCACATATTTATACACATTAAAGAGGTCACCCCCCTCAATATCCTCTTCTCCAAGCTAAAGAGCCTCAGCTCCCTCAGCCTCTCCTCATAAGGGCGGTGCTCCACTTCCTTCATCATCCTTGTCGCTCTACGCTGGACTCCCTCCAGCAGCTCCACATCCCTCTTGAACTGAGGGGCCCAGAACTGGACACAGTACTCCAGAT
>JAOXOE010000441.1:24159851-24195458 GCA_028565055.1 Phoeniculus purpureus
CTTCTAGAAAACAATATGGATGTGTTCCTGTGTGACTTGGTCTAGGTGATCCTGCTGTGGCAGGGGGATTGGACTGGGTGATCTTTCGGGGTCCCTTCCAATCCCTAATGATTCTATGATACTATTATTGCATCTACATTAGCAATAGTTGCAAAACACAAATCCAAGGTAAAGGCTGAAAACCTTCTAAAGACGCTCTGTTTTGAGCTCAGTGGGTATTTTGACAAAGAAATAAAAACAATGACAGTAAAGAAACATAAAATCCTACAGGTCTCTGGAGATAAATAGTCAAAAAACCCTCAAAAACAAACAAGCATGCAAAAAAGCAAACTTGGTGGGCACAGAAGAAGATGCCTCTTGTTCCAAGGGAACGGACAGGAATCTAAGGTGTCTTAGATACTGAGTGAGTGCCTCAGCACCGGAGTCGGAGGAATGACCACATCAACCAGTCGGAAGGATCACACATTCCTTCACATGCATTCAGCAGAGACTCACCAGTGGTGAAGACTACTTCCCTGCTGACCAGCCTCTGCTCGATAATGGTGAACTGGGGCAGTTCTAGCACCTCCATTCCTGTGACAGCAGAATCATTTCCTTGCCAGAAGAAGACAATGTCATCAACCGTGTAACCATCTGCAGAGATAAAGCAGCACAGAGAGAGAACTAAGCTGACAAACTGGAGCAGATCACATCCCCATTTTCACTAAGGTGACCTGTAAGAGAAGTCAAAGGAAAGCCCACACCATCCAACAGCAAGCATAGCTCCTCCCTGATGAGGCACTTTTCTTGTGGCACATGGGCTTGGCAGTCAGAAAAAGGGACTCAGAAGAGGGTAAAAGTGGTCACAACTTCCCCTTCCGGCTATATTCATGAGGAGAAGGTGAGAAGTGATCCATCAGACCTTGACTTGTGCTACATAATACCCGTGGCTGACATGCCAGGGGCTCCTGCATCAGCAGTCTCTGGCTAATGCACCAAACACAGCATTTTGCTTTTTCAGAACTGCCTCCTTTTACCAGAAGGGGGAGACGAGACAATGCGTTGGGATTAGAGAGCAGGTGAGGAGAGCATCCAAGTACCAAAAATTCCCGGGATGAGAAAGGTTTACAACGGCAGCTGAACGGAAATTTGGTCACCAGATCATCTTCCTTTTCTAAGTAACTCTCAGTCAAAATTTTGAGCCAGGAAGTGGACAGAGTCTCTGAAATCAGGGGCTGCTTCTACCAAGTGCTGGCTGAAAGGTGCAGGAATAGGAGAAGAGAAGAAGGGATATCAGGCTGGTAACAGATTGCCGATGTACCAAGGGTACATGCCAGACAGGGCTGCATGCACTGGAAGTGCTGAGGAGCCCAAAGCCACAGTCCCAGGAGAAAGACTGTCCATACGGTCTGGACTCATTGCATATGAGGTCCAGGCGATGAAATAATGCAGCTCCCATCAGTGTGATGTTCACAGCCCTGTCTGTTGCCCTTGTGGGCATCCCCAGTTGAAAATTAATGCCACTTGCGGCAAACTGGATTTTCAAGCACTGTGGCTGTTGCTGCACAGAGGGGTAGCTTCTTACACAAGGGGCAGCAAGTCTTACTGTTGCTGCACAGAGGAGCAGCCCCTGTGTGTGCAAAAAAGCAGTAAGGTATGAACAGGTTTGGGTATGGCACGGTACAAGGCTTCCTTTAAAGCATGAGCTCCACCTGTGCACACAAACAGCTCTTATCCACAGCCTGCACTGCAGCACAGCAGCCTGCCTAATCCACAGGACCTGTTAGTAGAGAGGCATCTGGCTAGCAATACCCACTAAGGCTAACATCCACTAGGGAGATGCCATCAAAACCAACCCCAGTGTATTAGTGAGATCAGGGGAATGAATAGCTGTTGAATGTATGATAGAGGAGAAATTCTTCTACCTAGCCTTAGGGGCCAAGGGTTACCCCAAATCAGAGATTAAGCTTTGAGGATAGTGCCATCCTGAAGCCTCTGTATGGACAGAGCAATGAGCAGCCTGGTCTGACCTCAAAACTCACCCTGTTTGAGCTGCAGGGTGTCTCTACACCCCAAGGTCTCTTCTCAGTCTGAATTATTTGGTGACTGTGTAGTCTCCAGGTCCACAGCCTGTGCTCTCAGTCATTCTTGTGCTTATTTATGGGTACTAAAAAATAATAACTATTTTCCAAATGCCAAGCCAGATCTGCTTCTGATGTAAATTAGCTGAGCCAGGACTCTGCCTCCTTCCCCCATGTTGTGTAAGTGGTAAAGGCAGTAAGTGGCAAAGCAACCACATCCAAGATCCCACAGAGATTTAAGACCCTTAGGTCATCATCTTATCACTTGCAGACAGCAGGCTTGCATTGGCTCAAGTACTACATTTTCATGCATAGTAACTGGTGCTTGCATCTGGTTGCAAGGTCTCTCTCAGAGCCTGGAGACCAAGTGTGGAAAGCAGCAAGAACCAGCCAAGTCCCCCATTCCTCCCTGTGGTTGATTCCAGAGGCTCAGACATTCTTACAGCTGAAAACATTGTGTGATTTTACATTTGAATTAATCTGGCTCAGACTTTCAGACTCTGGTGGTTGGTTGGAATTTTTCTAAGAGGTTACCAAGCCCTTTCCACCCAGCACTCCCCCTCTGCAGAGGTGCACTCAGGCTGTAAACAAGTCACCTCTCCACCTCCTTTGCAGTAAACAAGCCAGATTGAGCTATTGAGGTTTCTCACTGCAAAACGTTTGCTCTAGCCCTTGTACCACTTTTTGGCATCTTCTCTCAGAGTCTTCTGATTTCTTTGGAAACCACATATAGAGAGAGGCCCTTTCCTCATCTCACCAGAAATGTATTAAGAGGTCAATAGACTCCCTACTCTGACTCACGACTCTCCAGGTTTATATAACCAAGGCTCACTCCAGCCCTTTTTGTCGGAGCCCTGATACAAAACCTCCAGCGGTGGTGCTTAGGGCTGCTGCCCCTTCACCATTTCCTCAGATGTGGCAGCACCCAGGCACAGACCTCTGCATTTAGCTGTATTCAGATGCATTCTGGTTGCATGCAAATTGAGATGTATTCAAATGTGCAGCGAGCAAGCCATGAAGATTGCTGTCTTCATCATCCACACATTTAACAGCAGTGACTTCAAATTTACTTCCTGATCGGCAATGAAAATGTCAAATTACAGTAACTAATTTTAGGAGATCTCCCAGTTAACCAGCTCTATTCTGTTTAGTCTATGACCTGCTGGCATTGGGCACCAATTTTTGTGGGGTGTTTTTCTTTCCTTTTTATTATGGCCTTAGGCAGTATGAAATAAAACGTGGTTTTAAAAAAGTGATTCTAATGGAAAAGGTTGTTTGGTCTAAAAATAAATGCTTCACTTTGATTTCCAGCTTGAAAAAGAAAACCATATTTCCATTTTACTTTTAAAAAGTAAAAGAACTTCCACCAAGACAAGTCATTTGAATCTGCAATATCATAAACTATTGATACGATGTCTTAAAACCTCAGATGAACGGCCCGTTTGCTGCCTGCCTCATCAGGTTTCTGTTGAATTCTGGCACACACCTAGGCAGGGGTACACATGGTGAAGGCTGCTGTGGGGATGGAGGGATGGGATCAGCAGGGACTGCAACAGAGCACTGACTTACCTCCTGCAGGTAAGTGCCCCAGGTTGCTGTGGGAAAGGAGATCCCAGCTGCCTGCTGCTGCTTTACAAAGGCACCAACCCTGCACCACAGAAGGGCTATTTGGGTGGTTTGCTTGGTTTGGGTTTTTTTTTGTGTACTTTGTTTCTTAAGCCAGCCATAAACAGACTGTTATTCCAAAGCAGTGAGAACTTGGAAGCAAACAAAATGGAGCCCTGCAGGTTTTGAATGTGCAAGTATGTAACAGATAAAAGCTCAGAGGAAGGAAACGATTGAATCTCTTCATCTCTGCGTGGATCTTAAAAATATTGTAAGGAAACGTAGCTCCAACTAACAAATTGGCTTGACGCATCCCATTAAGAACAAAAACACAACATGGGGAACCAGGGGTAATTCTCTGCCTTCTGTTTTGCTGCTCCTACCGTAAACTATTCTCAAAATGCAAAGGAGTGCCAGAAATGACATGTCATTAGTGCTTCCAGCAGGACCTAATTTACATCCCATTACCCACCACGCCAAGCACTGCCATGGCTGTGCATCCCGAACAACCTGCGTGTTGAGCAGGAAGGGGCTCCCAGGCGCAGGCATGACTGGAAAGGTGACAGGGCACCTTCTCACTGTGGATACTGGGGGACCTCTTTTATGAAAAAAGTAATTATCTGATAGTCATGACTAAAGCCACATCATCATTACTGTGAAATCTGCTGCTCTGGACCGCTCCTGTGGGGATATTGCAATGCATTTTTATGAGAGAGAGCCGGACCAACTCGACCAGCACAGGCAGGAGAGGCTTTCTATGGGAGTCACGGGAAGACCCAGTTGGAGAGCGGCTGAGGAGGACTCAGGTCCCACCTCCCAGGCAGAGAGGGGCCAGCCACAAGCTATGGCAGACCTCCAGGGCTTTCTTAAATTTAAATCCAACTTGCAGCACCCTCCTGAGGGTGAGAGTAATTTTAATGCCCTGCCTGCTGTGAGAGTTCCATTTGCATTTCACCCATGAGGTTCCTTAAGGGTGGAATATGGATGAGGGAGACTAGTCCTGCCCCAGGGGATATCCTTCAGGATGGGTGGTCTGTGACACCCCTGGGAGGCAAGCCATGGCTGTGGCCAGGGTGAGTGGCATCGTCTGGCACCACATGGCAAAGAGTAGGCGTGAGGCATACGCACAGCTCTCAATCTCCAGCGTGCAGTTTTGTTGGTCCAGGGGGTACCTCCGCAGGTCCATCATGCAAGCTGCTGTGGTGGTGATCCTGAAAGACGAAGGGAGAAAAAAAAAAAATATGAGCTATGTGTTTTTTCTTAAAAAAAAAAAAAAAGATAAATGAAATGCAGACGTGAAAGTCAGGCAGCATTTGGGGCCACTGTTTCCCTGGAAACCAGGGAGATCCTGGTGGGAGGTGTGCAGGGCGAGGGGCTGGATACGGTGGATGCGGCTCACCCTCAGCTGCACAGCTCAAACCCTTCGTGACTCACGTCAGCAAAGCAGTATCTCTATTAAACGGGGTGGGAAGAGATGTATGTTCCTCCTCTGTCTCTTCGTTAAGAGAGACAAAGAAAGCGGGAGTAGGCAGAGCTATGGGCAGGGGGAAAGAGGAGAGGCATGTCAGTTTGTAAGAGGGAGACAGCCAACACAAGCAATGAAACAGACGATGTATTGATTAAATTGCCCAGCAATGACCTGTGAGAATAGCTGACCACGTTACCACCCTCCTTTCCTCCTGAGTTGCCCTAATGATCCCACTTGCAGCCCCACCACCCACCCATGCCCCTTCCACTTCATCCACTTTGGCACTGCCAAATCCAAAAGCCAAGACCCCATGGATGGGGCCCTTCTGCTCCTGTGGGCTCATGGCTACGGTAACAGAGTCACTCTCGCACAAACAATTAACTGCATGATCAAAATTCATGAAAGGCACGTGAGTCTGTGTGTGCATCTCCTTACAAGACAAATATGGGAAAAGAAAGAGAGCCAGTGCTGCTTTGAGCATGTCAGAGCACAGGCTGGGGGCAGAACAGCACGGAATCTGCAGTGGGGTGGGGTCACACGAGGGTACGAGGAGGGTTCATGCGTGCTGCCAGATGCACCTGAAGGACTGCTGCTCTCTGCATTGGAGAATTTTGGGGTGGAATAGATGAGGGAATAGGGCATGAAGGAGGGACAGAACAAATCAACAGCTATCTCACCAGGCTGGCAGCACTGCCCTGGAGTTAACAGGCTGCCCCTATTTCTCAAATATATTGCTCCCCTCACTCTTTAATGCAGTTTTCTTCCTGTGCAGTGTATGAGTGCAGAGAGCTAAAGGAGGGGGAGAGATTGGTGCATTCCCCCCCACCCCTCCTCTGTTTTTCAATTAACCATCTGGAAGGCATTAATCAAGCTCCACATTTTTTACTATGTAGGCATAACCAGTGAACTGTTAACGAGAAAGCTTTATCTTCTGAGCCCTGTGGCCAGGGAGAGAGAAACGAGAGGAAAAAAGGAAAGCAAAAAAGCTGAAAGGATGAGATGGCGAACCAGCAAAAAGGGGGAAGAGAGAAGAAACTATCAATGACAGAAAAAGAGAACAGAAACGGGGAGAGAATGGGTGATGATGGATAGAAAATTGGAAACTGAGGGGAGAGGGTGAAGGGCAAACACCCGTGGGAGAGGGGTGCCTCAGCGGGGGTGCTGGGGTGGGGGCTGCAGCAGGGCAGGCTAGAAGCCCTGCAGAGCTGCTGGCTCTTTAAGAAATCTCGTGTGCTAAATTTATCTCTCTGCTGTCTGTGAAGACTGTTTGTAGGAGATGAAGCCTTGAGGAGAGCCTTTGCCACTGCCTGCCGAGCTATAAATAGAACTAAAGAGACGGAGGGAATTTATATATATCCTCACTGGGTCTAGATACAACATTGCAACTGCCCTCTCTCCGAGCAGGGGGCCCAAGTGAGCTCTTAACCCTTTTATCTGTAATGCAGTTAGGGTGGAGGAGAAAGCTCAGAGGGGGAGAAGGATAACAGGACAGGGGCCACTTAAAAAATATCCCCATGGCTTTGGGACTGCATGTATTGCTTTTACAGCTTCCCACTTTGGCATCTCTAGGAGAGCTGCTGCAAACACAACGCCTCTCTCACCCCAGTCCTCCTGCCCCAGGGTAGCTGGGCACAGGAGACCACTGGGACGGAGCAGACCTGAAGAAATACACCTGGGAGAAGCTGCACCTTGCCAGGAAAGCCCAGAGTGGCAGATGCAGAGTCCGTCCTGGCCAGGCACTGAGATCAAAGAGTCACACATGGGTATGAGTCATCCCCCCATGCCGCACACGGCACACACTGTATATATTATACTGCACCCGTGGGAAATAGCAGCTACAAATGTGTTTTCCTCTTTTCCCTAAAGTGTGAGATGTAAAAATGTATTAAATGAGAATCTTCCACCCCATTTGTGAGACCCTGTGGGCTAAAACCTTTCCGCAGTGTCCATCTCAAAATTGCAGCCTGGCTGGCTAACTCGGCCACACAAAAGACATTCAGAGGAAGGCTTTTCTGGTTGGAGAGGGACCCTCTTGCCTCTCCACAGGATCTGCTTATCACCTGCAGTGCTCTTTGGAAATGCAGAGCACGACACAGTGAGCTATGGCTATCACACTCCATGCGCCAAATCCTGCCTGTACTAGCACCCGGCATAAATTCAGAGCCATTCCAATGATTTTTGCAAGATCACACCAATTTGTATCAGCAGAAACTCACATCAGGGCAGAATTTAGCCTTGTTAATTAAAAAAAAAGAGAAACCTCGGGACAGGTAGGACCAGAAGGAAAAAAAACCCAAGACTGAGCAGGCATCTGTCCTGAAAAGCTAGATCATTTCTCTTTCCTTCTGACTAAAGGGCAGGTGTGTCCACACTGTAGCTCAGCATCCTCCAGAGATACCCCAGTAGGCTGCAGGTCCTAGCTCCTGATGATCTGCCCAAGTAATGCTCAGGCAGGTGAGAACTGGGACCACGTAGGGTCAAGGATTTTTCTTCTGTTTTCAGTGTGGGATTAGCAGAGCCACATGCTCCAGCCTGAACCATTTCAGCTGCAGTGCTGGACCCATGGTGACGTGTCCCTTGCAAGCCCAGGGACACCAGCACCACGGGACCACCTGGATGCTGGATGGCTCCTACAGCATGACAAAGATGTGAAGGGCAGCTGGCATGAGGCACAGGTTCAGCTCAGGTCCCAAACCCTGATAAACTGGCCCTACTTGGGATAAAGCCAGTAGTAACCCAGAGAAGAAGGAGGTTATGAGCATTACCTTGATACCCTCTGAGCTGTTGTTGTCAGGCTGTTGCTGAAAAGACAGCATTGGGAAGATTGGACAAAGAGATAGATGGGGGGATTTGACACTGAGGAGCTCCTGGGTGTCTCAACAGAGTTAACAGGCAATAAAGGTGGAAGGAAAGTAAGAGGTTGAGAAATGAGGAGGATCAAAGAGTGATGACAGCATGTGCACTGATGGGGGAGGCAGGAGTGGAGATGAGAGACAAGAGAACAGATAGTGCAGGACAGGAGGCCACCAAGGAAAGGGAACAGAAGAGAGGGACTGGAAGAAGTAGGGGGTAAAGCAGCCCTAGGGAAGGAGAAGGGAAAGATTAAAAGACAGAAAGCAGAGGAGTGGCTACGCATTCAGTGAGAAAGGAGGTGAGGGGAGAGAGAACAAACCATTGCCCTGTAAACAGCTCTAGACAGAGTGCACTGCCTCCAGGAGAGACAACCAAAGAGGGAGGGAGCAGGGAGTGCAGGACCTGGAGGGGACACCAGAGAGGAGCAGAGTGCCACGTTCCCCAAGGCATTCCGAAGAGCTGGCACCCAGCCAGGCTGCGTCTTCTCTCTCCCCCTCCTCCTCTCCCACTTCTCTACCCACCTCCCTCCCCTTCTGAATGAAAAAATTTTTGTGGTGCGAAATTTCATGTGGTTTGATGGCAATTCACAGAGACAGTGCCCATCGGAGGAAGTGGCTTGCCAGTGCTTTGCACAGGGCTCTCAATGAAGCAGTGCTGCTCCTTCTAGCCAGCAAGCTCAGCCAGCACAGCTCAGCCCCCACCATCTCCAGCTCCCTTTTCATCCCTCCCCTCCGTATCTGCCCACTCTGCACACAAAAAGCACATTCATGCCTCTGCCCCAACCATTTCTCCTGAGGTCTGTAAGTAGTAGTGTGCTATCAAGCAGCCAAGTCCTCGCTGCCCTGCTAGTCCACTACAGAGCTGGCGGGTGGACACAGTTCATCTCGGGGGGAGACAGGACTGTGGAGAAACCACCATATATCTCAGGAAAGAAAAAAAGAAAAGAAAAAAGAATATACATGCAAGAGATCCCGTGCAGACACTGTGCAGCTCTGGCAGGCTGTGGGCTAATGGAGATCCCCCTTCTCTGCCATCACCCAGTGGAACCAGGCAGAAGCCAAAGCAGACTTGATACATCACTCTGGAGAGCATCCTTCTACCCCGGAGAGGTAGACACCATCTCTACAAAGGCAGTCACACAGGGTGAAAAGAAAGCTCTGCCCACCTGAAGCTTGTATAGACAAAGCAGATGCTGGCACAAGAAGGGTAATGTAGCCTCACCACTGCCTGCTCTGCAAACTGACCCCAGCAGCAGCAGAGACCTGCCCCAACCACAGATGCAGCTCCCAAAGGAGTGCTTGATTTTCTGCAAACCATCAGTCCTCCACAAATGCTTCAATTTTCTGACATGAATACCACCAGCCATTTCATTCCCTCTCTGATACTCCTCATCACTGTTTACTTATTAATGATTTCTTCTGTCTTATTTAGAATGATTATGTAAGTCCACAGACGTAGACCAGCATAGAGCTCCAACCTGCTATTAAAACCTGTCACTGTTGAATGTTTTGTTTCCATCTCATCCTTATTCTGCTGCTGGCTGCCTCTGTGACAGCTGCTCATTCAGCTCCCACCCCACACAGATCTCCATCTACCAAACTTGAGCTCTGAAGGTCCTGAACCACCCATTCTAGATCACCACCAGTGTGTTCAGAGAGCTGAATTCACCAGCTATAAATGTAAAGGGCAAAACTTTATTTCCCCAGCATAAACCTGATTTCAAAAGGAGCAGGTCCAGATTTTCTAAGAACAGAGTGACAGAGGGGATTGCCTTTGAGGGGTTACTAACGCAAGTGCAGTCCCTTTCGCCTTAAGTTCATCCATACAAATAAATACTGCACTGTCTGCACCATAGCTGTGTATACACGAGCAAACCAGACACGCCTGGCACTGATTTCTTGGGCCAATGTCAATTGATTCAGAGCAGCTTTTGTCTACACGTGAATTCTCACACTCCAGAAAAAGGGATTGCTGTATGCAAAACGCCTGTGAGAGCAGTCACCAGCCTCCGCTGTGCTCTAACTGGGAGTGCCCAAGAGACTCCTTGTGGACACAGACCCAACCCTGGAAACAAACTGACTGTGTGGGACACTGATGTCCAGTGCCCAGAAACGTTACCTTATACCTTTGGCTTCAAAAGAACACTGGGTGTGATTCAGTGTAAATGAGAACAGGAGTCCAGCAGAGATACCTCCACCACTGCCTTCCCAGTTCACAGAATCACAGAATAATCCTGGCTGGGAAGGACTTCTCAGATCGCTGAGTCCCACCAGACCCACAACAACAAAAAGCTAAACACCTGGTTGATCAACAAACACAAACTAACCCCCTCCATGCCTGCCATGACGGCAGGTCGTGAAGCACCATGTCTACATACTTCTTAAATACCTCCAGGGATGGTGACTCAACCACCTCCCTGGGAAGGCCATTCCAGTGCCCAACCACTCTTGCTGTAATGAATTTCTTCCTCATATCCAATGCAAACCTCCCCTGCTTCAACTTCAGACCATTTCCCCCGCATTTGTCATTACCACTAAGGAGAAGAGGCCAGCACTCACCTCTCTACATCCTCCTTTCAGGGCAGTGAGGTCTCTACTCAGCCTCCTCTTCTCCAAACTACACCTGCTCAGCTCCCTCAGCCTCTCCTCATGCAATTTGTTCTCTAAACCCCTCACGAGCTGGGTAGGTCTCCTCTGGACACATTCCAGCATCTCAGTGTCTTTCCTATAATGAGGGGCCCAGAACTGAACACAGTGCTCGAGGGGAGGGGAGACAGGGGCAGCAATTCAGGCACTTACCCTACTCTGCAGCTGTGGGTGGCTGTTACGCAGGGACTAACACAAACACTGTCACGGCAAAAGATAAACATTTTTTTAAGTTGCTGGTTGCAACTTTTTGCATTTCAGATCTCCTGAGAAGCTGAAGATGCTCCTGCCCCCTTGGGATGCAAGCTCCCAAAACTCACGGCAGTTGGCAGCAATGAGGAGAACGGGTAGAAGCAGCTCCTGTTTCACAGGACTTCTGCAGACTTGCCTCATGGGGCAAGTTAGACTTGTGAGGGAATTCTGGTGACTAAGAGGAGAGAGAGAGATGCAAAATTGCTGTTTTGCTGAACACGGAAATAAAACAAAATTGAATTTTTACTCTGTACAGTCTCAAAGTCAGTCATAAAAACACGCTGGCAAATGTCACCTTCTGCCTGGCACCAAGCACAAACTTTGAAGGGCCTGGAGGGATTTATAAACCTGCGGTGAATTTTTGCCATTCTTTAACACAGTCTGATCTTTGCAAACTCATGGAGGTCATGTTAGAACCAAGAGCAAGGCAAGGGTATAGAATATTTTCCCCTTGTGCCTGTTTGCCTCAAACTGGCTCCATAAGCCTTGGCACAGTCCTGCTAAGGTCACTGTTTCCGAAAGCAACTGTGCTTGCATAGGCATCCTTTGATAAATAACAGTGTGCACTGTACCCACATAGGGAAGAGAAAAAACACCTCTTCTAACTAGTACCCAGGGTCAGAGTCATCTAAATCAACTGTTTTTCTACCCCGAGAGACTGCAAAGCAGAGTTGCCGCAAGATTTTGCTTTCTGCCTCTTCGTTCTATTCCAAGTGTGCTGTGCATCTGGCAAGTTGTAGTCTGGGTTGGAGGACAAAAGAAACCCAAGTGGAACACTTTTAAGGAGAAATTAATTTGTTACAGTTCCTTCAGACAACAGTGACCTGCACTGAACAGAGCAGAGCGTCTCTTCCTTCAACAGCATCAGGCTGGGATGAAGCTGAACTAATAAAACAATAACCCACAACCCAAACATGTGGGATCTGGCAAAGAACACACAGAATCACAGAACATTAGGGTTTGGAGGGGACCTCCTAAGATCATCTAGTCTAGTCCCCTTGCCAGAGCAGGATCACCTAGACCAAGTCACACAGGAACATATCCAGGTGGGTTTTAAATGTCTGCAGAGGAGAAGACTCCACAACCTCCCTGAGCAGCCTGTTCCAGTGCTTTGTCACCCTCACTGTGAAGAAGTTCCTTCTGATATTTATATGAAACCTTCTATGTTCCAGCTCATACCCATTGCCCCTTGTCCCATCACTAGATGCCATTGAGAAGAGCCTGGCTCCATCCTCCTGACATCCACCCTTCACATATTTATAGATATTGATGATGTCACCCCTCAATCCCCTCTTCTCCAAGCTAAAAAGACCCAGCTCCCTCAGCCTTTCCTCATAAGGGAGGTGTTCTACTTCCTTCATCATCCTCATTGCTCTACGCTGGACTCTCTCTAGCAGCTCTCTGTCCTTCTTGAGCTGAGGGGCCCAGAACTGGACACAGTACTCCAGATGTGGTCTCACCAGTGCAGAGTAGAGGGGGAGAAGAACCTCTCTCGATCTGCTAACCAACTCCACTTCTGATCCACCCCATGATGCTGTTGGCCCTCCTGGCCACAAGAGCACCTTGCTGGCTCATGGTCATCCTGCTGTCCACTAGGATCCCCCAGGTCCCTTTCTCCTACACTGCTCTCCAACAGGTCTGGCCCCAACCTGGTACCTGGGGTTGTTCTTGCCCACATGCAAGACTCTACATTTACCCTTGTTGTAGTTCATTAAATTTCTCCCTGCCCAGCTCTCCAGCCTGTTCAGGTCTTGCTGAATGGCAGCACAGTCTGCTGGGGTGTCGGCGACACCACCCAGCTTTGTATCATGAGCAAACTTGTTGACAGTGCTCCCTAATCCCTCATCCAAGACATCAGTGAATAGATTGAACAGGGCTGGTCCCAGCACCAACCCCTGGGGCACTCCACTAGAAACAGTCCTCCAACTAGACTCTGTCCCATTGACCACTACTCTCTGGCTTCTATCCTTCAGCCAGTTCACGATCCACCTCACTACCTGATCCAATATAATTTTTGAGCAGTAATTTTGGTCTAGACTGTCCCACTTCACAGACAGATTTTTGAAGATAATTCAGGGTGGGAAACGATATTAGTTTAATCTTTCAGTAATTGCCTTCCATGGTGAGAGAACGCTTAGCAAAAGGCAGCTAACCTGGTTAACTGGTCTGGGAATGGCAAAGAAAAGGAGATGCAGATCCTAAACTGTGGACCCTCCCTTGACCTTATAGCCCAGTTCCTGGTGGAGTGAGGAGCTGTGTCTCATAAAGTAATAGAATACCCGATTCCAGTTGGAATTAATCCTACCTCAGTCAGTACTAACTTCTGCTCAGAAGGCTGCATAAGGCAGATTCAGAGGCTGTACGAAAAACATCACATGAGTAAAGCAGCTTCTTTACCTCAGGGGCGGTTATAATTGGATATTAGGAAAAATTTATTCAAAGAAAAAGTGGTGAGGCTTTGGAACAGGCTGCCTAGGGAGGGGGTGGAGGCACCATCCCTGAAGGTGTTAAACGTGGTGTTTCAGGAGATGTTTTAGTGGTTCAAGGTTGTAGGGCAGATGGTTGGACTTGATGGTCTTGAAGGTCTTTTCCAACCTTGATTCTATGATTCTGTGATCATGCAGTAGCCCTATGGTAGTAAAGCAGAAACAAGCCCAAATGCAGAGCGCGCTGCAGTGATGGGCAGTAATGCCACGGTCCTTGTAAAGGGCAGAGCAGAGGGCTAGGAGGGTTATGATGGTTTTAGCCTGAGCGGGGGTGGTTCCATAGTGAGATTGCTTACAAGGCTACTAACTAGCCCTGTAAGAAGCTTTGTGGAAGCTCCTCCCAGCTCATGGTCAGAGGTGCTTCTGGCTCAGGTTGAGCTAATCTTAAACCCCTATTTAACAAGGGAAACCTGTTGAACGTCTCCCAATTTCTGTTGCTGTTTTGTGGGTTTTGGAGCTCTCCTTTGTGTGGGGAACAAAAGACAATCCCTGAGTTTGGTGATGGGGAAGACATGCCTGAACAACCATTGCCCTTCGGCTTGTGGTGAGACGAGGAAGTGAAGGAGACCTCAGAGATGAGCAGAGAAGTGTGCTTGCAGATCTTGGAGAAACGAGTATGAGTAAGCAGGGAATGGATCTTTAAATAGACTTTGAGGAAGTTATTTAGGCTGGAGCGGTCATGCACTGGGATAACCCCCAGCCAATGGAACAGCCCCACGCTAGCTAGAGGAAGCTCATGGAGGACTTGTCTCCTGTGGAGGAGGAGGACACAGTGTTGTCAGAGGACAAATGGACTGCAAGGCGGGGAGTTCCCCTGTGAAAGGAAGGAAGTAGCAGAGTTTGGCTCGGGAGGATCTATCTGGGTAAGAACTGTGTGCATCTTTCTTCATTTCTCAGTGATGTGGATTTTCTGTAGTTTAAATGAAATGTGTTTTGGTTTTCCCCAAATCTAGCCTGTCCCCCTTTTTTTTTTTTAAGCCAATGGCTCATAACTGGTGAGTGAGCCCTCCCTGTCTTTTGTGTCAGCTCATTAACATGAGGGAGAGTGTGTACTGAGGCTGGCCACTGTGGCCAACTGGTGACAGTGGGGTGATCCCATGGGTTGTCTCTGAGACTGCATCTCCATGCAAGATACAGAAGTGTAAATTACTGCATGAATTTCACTTTAAGCTTTGCTCCCCTCAACCTGCCAGTCAGCTGTGAAAACAGCTGACCATGTCCCTGTTCTTTTTGCCCTGTGACTTCTAGGCAAATGTCCTCTTTCTTGGATACTTGGATCAGTTTAGTGCCTCTTTTGGAAGATACTTCTCATTCACTATCCAGCTCTGCGTGGGAGTTCTGCAACGTGTTGTCTCTCAGCCGCCCCCTTTTTCCCCTTCTTCTGCTCTTCGTCTTTGCATAATCTGATGTAGGAACACAATTTAAGTATCATCTCTCTGCAAATGATTCATAGGCTCAAGGTATTTCTGTCTCAATGAAAATGTAGTCTTTCTTCTCTATCATTTCCTCCTCATTGCCTAGCTTTAGTCAAAACAGATCCCCTAGAGTCCTTTCCAAGCCTTTGGGATTTTTGGGATCACACTGCCGCATTGCCTGCGAGGGCAAGTCTGTAAGTTGGCTCTTTCACTGGTGCAGACCTCTCCCTCGTACTTTGGAAAAAGGCAGGTGGAGTATTTGGTATTAGTAGGAAAGAAAAACAAACATCATTAATTTGATATAGTTGTCCCTATCCATAAATCCACAGCGTGTGCAATCTGCGTCTTGTGTGTACTTCAGTTATCATAACTTCAGAAAGATACCGTGGCGTGAGATAAGGGCCTGAAGGAGGATGAGATACGGGGAAGGAGTTTTGTCAGAAGAAAATTTAAATAAAGTAAAATAATTCAGCTCAGAAAAGAGGTGACTGAGGGCTGTAACATCACGCTAAGGCCTCAAGAAGGCAATCAGGGAACAGCTATTCATTAACTCCAGAACAAGGAAGCATCCTACGTCATGCTCAGGAAAGAGTTTTAAAACATTTAACAGAAGTTGGGCTTTGGCTTATGTTTACAGGGTTTTTTTTCTCTGTGCTGCTGCTTTCCCACCTCCCCAGCACAACCTACAACTGCACAGTAGAATTCCTTGCCAAAGGATGTTTTAGAGGTCAGGCTATGAGCAGATTCATAAATGGATTGGGCGTTACTCTGTTATGTCTGAGGAGATACTGAAGGTAGTGGTGATGATGCAGCTCAGCTTCAGGAAGTTTTCACCCAGATGACTGCTGGATGCTGTCATGGGACATCATGGAAGGAGAACACTGTTTGTGTGATATGGGTTATTCTACTGACCTGGTATAAGTGTTTTGTTTTGTTCTTAGGTTCTTTGCATTCAGATTGCATCTAAGTCCTGCAGGCTTTTTCTAACATCTCCACTGTAAGTGCTTTCCTGTCTATTCTTCAGTGAAATGCTTGTCCTCACCACCAGTGAGGTTTATTCCTTTTCCAGTCATATCTGTCTGGAATCCTCTTACAGAGGTAATTGTCAGAGCGACACACTGTCAGTCTGACCATGATGTTTCTGCATCCCCACTGACCTCTCTTCTCTGGCACCTGAAATATTCGTAACTTAACCTAAATTTCAAGCCCTTCTTTGCCCAGCTGAACCTCACTATTTCTCCTTGCTAGGGTTTTCCTGCCCTGTTGCCTGTGCGCTGTGTTTGTGAACACACTTTCTTTTTGATACCTCCTTGCTAACCTCACCTTTAAAGTTAACCGCTCTTCTCAGGAAGGTCCCTACCTGAAATGTGTACAAAAGCATGACACCACCAAGCTACTTCTAAGAAGATCTTTCTTGTGAGGCCAACTGCTGTGGCCTTATTGCTTCTAGTTTCCTACCTCTTGTCTGATACTTGCACTGTAAGATTCTGGGGACTAGGGATGTGGTTTTTGTCCTTCATCACTTGGTTACCTAGTGGGAGTGTTGGTACTACAGTGACTGTTGCTAATGGGATTTTGTCAGCAAAACCCCACAAACAGTAACGGCTTACTTTTGTGTGTGGTTGGCTGATCTGGGATGCTGAGTGCCTGTAAGAGTAAGTCACATCTTTTAAGGGTGTTGAGGTGTGAAAAGCTTTTATGAAATACAGAGGAGATGGGACAAATTGAAGGCTGAGAAGTCCACTGAATGCTACTGAGTACATAGCTCTCTGAGGAAGTGCCTGCCCTGGAAATGGCTGGAGGCTGTGGGTGCGCGTCCTAAATGCTGTCGCTGCGGTGAGTTGTTCCTTGCAACTGCTTTTGGGGACTTGCTGGAGATGGGTTACAGGAAACACTGATCTGACCCACCACACCTGTTCCTACGTTGCTGTGTGGGATGTTTGTGGAAGCTGTAGCAAGTCTCTTTGGTGAGTCTCTCTATCTCTTAGAAAACTGTTAGTCTCAGCTAAGTAGTTTTGGGTAGCATTATTTTCAGCATATTTCATGAATGGATGAGAGATGTGTCACAGCTTAATTACAGTGCTCCATAACGTATTTTTGTCTCATTGATATGACTAAGACCTTAAAGTGACTGTGTGGACAAGGCATCATACCATATGACGCCTTGAAAAAAGTAGAGTCCTCGTTTTGAAGAGTTCATCATTTTAATTGCTGTTTATTTTTAACTTGTTGGAAAGTTTTCTGTAACACAGTCATTAATGTCATGCTCATAGTTTAGGTTTCAAAGTGTGTTTTAAACAGGTTGGATTCAACGACGTTGAATGTTCAGGTATTATTTTGGTTGATAAAATGAATTGCAGTGATGACTCGAATGAACACATGAACTTCAGCGTGTGTTTCACTTTAAACTGAGGTGCAATCTCTTTTATACGTAACAGTAAACAAAACTAGCAGTGGCAGCGACATTAATTCCAAGGGCATAGTCAAAAGCGTATCGATAGCTTCTGTTAACTGTCAGTCTCCACGTAATTCTGTGTTTATGTCATTCTTGGCTTAAAAAGGGATTCATTTTAACTGTGTTCATAAATACTTTCCTCTGCTAATCCGCAAACTCAGGTTTTCATGGCTTTAAATTTAATTGTTTGAAGTCACATCTTGCCATTGTATCGGTGGTTCTATTAGAAAGGCTTCTGATTCCCTGAAGTAGCAGCAGATGTACCGTTTGCTCTTCAGAAGTTTTGCCAGATCAAAATAATTCCTCTTCTGTTTATTTGTTTAAAGAAGTGAAGAGGGGAAAAAATGTGAATGTGGAAAGCTGTTTGTGAGGAGGCTGGCGTCCATACCTCAATGGAGAGCTGATAATCAGGTCTTGAGTTGAGAGGAGGGGTTTGGAGAGTTCCAAGAGGAGAAACTGAAACTTGGATGGACACATTTTGTGAGACCTTGGGAGGAAAAATAGTGCTGGCATTCTAGGAAAGCATTGTACTGATACCACTGAGTAGACTCCTGAATGAGGTAAATAACAGCTCAGAAGCCTGAAGGAATGTTTTGGAAGGAGAGTGAAAGGATGCTCGATTTGTTTCACAGCATATTTGGAAGAGGAGAAAACAACCTGATTTATCTTCAGGTCTGCGTGGCTATCACAGTTTTGAATAGGGGCTGGTTTTACCATGTCATGAGTGGCTTGGGCCGTGACTTGCTTTGAGTCACGGAATAGCTGAGCTGACAGAGACCTCTGGAGACCATCTAGTTCAACTTTTCCTGCTGAAACAGGGTCAGCTAGAGCAGGTTGTCCAGGGCTGTGTCCAGTTAGGTTTTGAATATTTCTGTGGATGAAGATTTCACAATGTCCCTGAACACCCTGTAGAGTTTGTCCATCTCATGACGGTTTTCCTCAAATTTAAGAGGATTTTCCTGAATTCCATCATGCCTTGCCCTACAACTGTACACCTTTGCAAAGGGTCTGGCTATATCTGCTTTGTAATGTTCTGTTAGATAGCTGTAGAGAGAATTGAGAGCTCTCTTTCACCTGCTGTTCTTATGGCTAACAAGCTCACTTCTATCCATTTTCTGTGTGTCTTGGTGGCTTCCGGCAGTGGCTTGCTCCAATGCGTCCCTGTATTCCTTGTACTAGAGAATCCCAGCCTGGAATTGGCACTCCTGATGCAGTCTCACAGGTGTTGGAAAGAGAGTGGCACCTGCTGCACACAGTGTAGTTCCTACAGCTCTTTATGCATTTGGCCTTTGCTGGAGGGCTGCACACTGATAAGATCCACCACAGTCTGAGAACTGAGGTTTTTTGTGGAGCAGATCAACTCTAAAATCACCTTCTGACAGGAAACACCAATTTCATGGATGTTAGTAGAATATAGTCAGTCTGAATGTGAACTTTACATCAAAAACTTTAAGGGTAGGTCAGCAACAGCCATGATTCAGGGTCATTGAATAAACTCTGTTTGAAGGATACACCTCAGCAGATGGTCATTCTTCAGCCATGATCAAGTTTGTTTTATGTTGCTGGTATTCCTTCCCTTGAAGTGTTCAAGGCCAGGTTGGATGGGGCTCTGAGACAACCGGATCTTGTGAGGTGTCCCTACCCATGGCAGGGGGTTGGGACTGGATGATCTCTGAGGTCCCCTCCAACCCAACCCATTCTATATATATCTAATATGATTATTGCTACAGGAAAATAAATCCTTATTCTGCGGGAACAGCAGCTGCTGAAGAAATGCTTAACCTGGCACCACAAGGTCCCTAATGTTATTTGTAAGGGGAGCATGTTGTTCTTGAAAGATCTTAAAGCATTGCATTGGTTGCAGAAAACGAAAGACCGCTGCTCATGCAGTTAGGTGGTGTTCTGCTCTGCAGTCATATGATTTCACTGTTCAGCTTAAAACATGTTCTAACACTGCCATGTCTTGTGCTTGTTTCCTTCGTTTTGAAGCACCGTGCTTGTGTGTGGGAGGGCAAAGGGCTGGAAGGAAATAAATTACCAGGAAAAGCTGACCTTGATGAAGAAGTCTTCATGGAGAAGAGATAATGTTTACTGCAAGTCTAGACTTCATTTGTGGTGCATTTGTGGAGCAGAGGATTCCAAATGAGATCCCTGAGGTGAAGAGTTACCTTCTTTTAAGATGATGATAATGGAGTTTCACTCATTTAGATGCCTAATATGAGCAGGTATTTTTAATAGATTCCCTTAGTCAGATACTAGTGATAGTGAAGACACTGGCAATATTCCTATTGACCTCAATAGGACCAGTTTTTAATCTTCTTTCACTGATAAGCTTGGAAACATTGGACAGTGGAGGTAGGCTTCATATAATAATAGTAATAATAATACGACAAGTACCGCTAATAATAGAACCTGCTAGGAGTTGTTGATCTTTATTTACTCTTCCTATCAGAAATCATGAGATGGTTCAGCTGCAGGCAGTGGCAAAGGGCTCGTTAAACTGAAGCCTTCTTTAAGAGAAGGAGAGGTGTTTTAAAAAATCCTGGCTTTTGAGAACACCAAACCTGCTTTATAGTGTTTAAAAGATGAGGAAGCCACGAAGCTGCTGGAAACTTTCTACAAGAAACAATAGATTCATCATTCAAATGGCACTGCACAAACCATGTAATAAAGTGTTAATAAGGTATTAAAACATGTGCCTTGCAATAATACCTGAGGTACACCTCTCTTAATGAGATTGTTTTAAGATCAAATATTGACAGATAGGTTTTTAACAGTGTTTGAAATTATGTCAAACTTGAAATTTCTCGCCCCTGGAGAGCTCTTTAAAACTTTTTTTTCCTAGCGATCTCCTTGTTAGTGTAAAGTAATGGAGCCGGAGAGATGAAATTGGAGTCTTTAATCAAGAGAAAATCTCGTTTTTGCACAGGGCTAGCAGCTTTAAAACCACAGAATCTTAGCTCCAGAATGTCATTCAGTACAAAAAATAATGGTCACTGTACATTTCTCCTCATCAGATTTTTTTAAGACAGTGTGATCAGCCGCTTTGCTGACACGGGAAGGTGTTAATTGATTTTATTTATTTGCATTCTTACTGAACTATGGATCATTATTTGTCCATGGAGATAGCAGACAATCAATCAAGAAAATTATAGTGCTGAAATAAGAGTTAACTTTTGGTAAAGTAATAGCACTTCTGTGTAGAACTGAGCTGGAAGAGTCATGACAAAAAGACAGAGCTATCACTTTTGATCAAAGAATCTGCAGAACTAGTTCACTGGCTGCCTCTTCACAAAGTAAAAGATGAAATTTGTGAAGCAGACAAAGTTCTGCATTTAGGAGAGCACAGCTAAAACGTGTGTAAACAAATCTCATCCATTATTATGTGTTTAGTGCAAAGTTCTTAATGTCTATAAAAAGAATGCTGCAACTGCACATATTCAGATTTTCTGTTTTAGATTGGATAAGTTGAGGTGGGTAATAAATAAATATAAATTGTACATGCAACAGATGCATCTACAAACCAAGGCACTGCTTGTATGAGAGATCCAGCTATTAAAGACAGCAAGAGAAAAAAAAGTGGCAGTAATTGCCAGGAAGCAGAAAGCTTCTCTTAGAGGGTGGGAGTGGGGAAGAGCTGTGTGACAGAACGTGCTGTAATGGAGTTGTCTGTATTTACACTTTTCTTATCGTAAGGGTGTTCATTACTGCTGTAGGATGAATTTATTACTGCATGATGTACAGTAATTTGGCAGATGTGTTTTACATAGGTAAATTAATATAAATCAGCCCTATATGTGTTTTGGAGCGCTTAGCTGTGCAGCGGAAATACACTTTTTAAAGCTTGCAGTGGAAAATGCTGGTTTGAAGATCAGAAGGAGGACCTTCAGTGTGTCTGTTGATGGGCAGCATTTTGCTTGTGCATAAATAAATGGATTGCCGCAGTTAAGTCAGTTAATTTGTCTGAACTGACTAAAAGGGTGGAAATAATTAGATCTTAAAAACAAAAGGTTAATATTATAGCAATTATCCTAGAAATTGAAATTAGCTCCTGGAATATTTTAATTTCTTATCTGTGATAGTACCTAAAAAGATCTAATGGCAGCTCTAATGTAAATGAGGTCAAATACCCAGTGTCAGAGAAGGAATTCATATATATTCACAAAAATAATTGGAGTAGGACGGCCAGCTTGTCAGACATACTGAGAATTCTTACAAACCAAGGGGTTTGAGGGGAAAAAATCTGTGCGACTCTCAACTAATCTTGCACGTAGATCAAAATCCGAGCCTATCCAGAGTGATTTGATTTGATCCGCTGATATTAAAATGTTGAAGAGAGCAGCAGTATCTAGTGTTCTTCCATTTAAAGTGGATTCAACAGTAACAACAATGTCAAAATGATTGAAATTTGCATTTTCCAGGCTTTAGAATCGTACTGGGAATATCAGTGTGGATTAGTCATGAGCTCTCTTTTCTCTGATAGAAAGTACTCAGAGAAAAAGGTGTAAACTGTGAGTCATTTTTTTGCCATTAGTTCTATCCAAACAATTCCACTGGTGTTAATGAAGTTGCAGAGCATAATTGAAAACAGCGATCGGCCGTCTGCTGCTGCACCTTAATATATATTCTGAAAATGTTTTGTAGGAAAAATAAATTAGTTCTACCAATAATTCAGGAAAAAGATGGGATTTGCTTAGCTTTAGGTTAGGGTGAATGCTTTTTTTTTTTCTTTGCCTCAAAGTTAAGTGATTATTTGATTAATACATGGGTGTTGATTTTCAGTTTATCAGGGAGATGCCCCCAAGAAGAAGTGAAATTGAAAAAAATTGATTAATTGCTGCTTATAATTAAGCATACAGAAATTAAAAAAGAATAGTATTGATATTTTATTTTATTTTAATGCTGGACTCCTTGGAGACAAGATTAATTGAAAGGAGAAAGAGAAGCAAGCCCTTAAGGATGGATAATGTATTGCTTTCCATTTCTCTTGCTAGTATAAACCAAGCAAATGCTAAAGTTGCCCAAAACCCTGAAACCTGGGTTTGCAGAGTTGAGGAAGTGAAAATCTTCAGTAGGTCCTGGTAAATGATATTAACATCACAAAGTTAAGAGAAATGCTACTTCAAAGCAAAGAAACAATGTTCTCTACTGAGCAGTTATTTGAAGTTGCAGGGCAGCTTTCTGAGGAAAGCCAAAGTGGTTCAGGACCTGAAGCTTCATTTCCAGACATGATTCACCTACGTGAAGTTCAATCTGTATAAAAGCGTGAAGATATACAGGTTCTTAGGGCCCTATCTTTAAAAAATGAGACTCTGGTTAGTTGTCATTGACTAGCAGTAAAATGTCTTTGGGGTTGTGTTTTTTGTAGAAGAAAATGTCAGTAACACAGAACCTCACCCAGTTTTTGATAGAAGTTGAATTGGGTCCTTTGCTTTTGCCAAAAAACTGTCCTCTGAGCCGATGGAGACGCTCTGTTCTGCCAGCTCCTAGGGTTGGGAATCACTGTGCTGGCAGAGGCACCTGGCATTTGTCACGGAGGACATTCCCCTGTTGTGTTGAGGCCATGCCATAATACCTTTTTCAGATTAATGGGCACCAAAATAGGGGAGAAAGAACCCCTGTCAAGCAGAGTAGTATTATCAGAGTTTCGTGGCGCTACACTAAAGATCAGTGAAGAGGTGGGTTTTCTTCTGTTGTGATAGGAGTACAATAATTCCATACCCGTATGGAGTTCTACTTTGTGAGCTGTCATGGAGCATCATTCCTGACCATCTCAGGCATGCTCTGAAGCTCACAGAAATCAATCACTGGATAGACTCTCAGTGATTTCAGATCATATCTTAGTCTCACTTTCTGAAAAGCTCTCCATTAGTGGCATCTTTAATGTTTCTAATATTAACTAGGTTCGAATAATAATAAAATCAATACATTTTACTTAGATTTTTGTCTGCTCTCTGCATAGTCACTGTGGTTATTAGGTAGACCATGTGAAGTAAGTCATTGTGTCCTAGAAATTGAGAGGAATTGCTGAAGGTTACGACAGCAAGATACCTTTCACATCACAGGCATAAGGAAAACTGTAGACTGTCAGGTAGGATGGCAAGTAGTTTTGTAGGGATGTCCAGAAAATGATCTGTCTAGGTTGCAAGCTGTGCATTGTCTTCACATGTCATGTGGCTTTGGATAGATGTTGAAGATTTATTAACTCGCGCTGACTGAAGGGTTTTGGTTTTAAACATTTTTAAAATTTTCCATCAAGGAAGATAATTGAATTCTAATCCTTAAGTATCCAGCTGTTCACTAGTTATGTGTTTGGCCCACCCCTTAATACCACCATTAAATGATGTGATTTTCTCAAAGGGGCATCCAGCGTCCTTCACGGGTTTAAGGACCTCTTTCAGTGCCGTATCTTGGGCTCACAGCCCCACGTGCGTAAGTTTTTCCTTGTTTCTGTGGAACAGGAGCACGTTGCCACAGGCACTATGCACACAGCTAGGGAAGATTTTTCATTATGAATCTCTTAACAGTGAGGTCACACAAGGCATTATTGCTCTGCCATTACCCTCTCTGTCCCTTCATCATTTCTTTTGATTTGCGCAAAAGATAAAGGGATTCCCCAAACACCATCGGATTCATTAGGGTCACTTTTATATTTAATCTCTTTGGTGGGAAAGCTTGTGCTTATTTTTGTCTTGACACCAGTAGGTAGAGCCAGATTATTAGTTAGTATTAAGCACTGTGGCTCTGTTGGCTCTGGTGCTGGGTTGTTGGTTTACACAAGCTGAGTATGTGCAGTGTAGCGAGGAAATCCCATCAAAAGCCATTCCAACTTTCCTCTTCTGCTTTTTCTATTATTTTCTCTCAATTTCCCTTAGATGCAGAAAACCTTTCACTCAGTGTAGATATTAGAGCCAAAATATTATATAATGCCTTGATGTTAATTGCCAAAATAAGTCAATGCCAATAAGATGCTTGAGCCCTCCTAGAAGTTGGCCAGTTATATTTAGGACATAGACTTTTTTTGGCCACTTGGGACTATCACAGGCAAAATATTTCAAAGACTGCCCTTTGGTTTCAGTGAAAACAACGTAACGCTGCCACTCCTGTAATTCCAAATTATAGGCCTGTTAGATGCATTCAGACAGAAGTATATGAGCCTTATAGAATCATAGAGTCATTAAGGCTCGAAAGGACCTCCAGGATCATCAAGGCCAGCCCTCACCCCAACATTTCCCTAACCCCTACACCATGGCCTCAAGTGCTGTATTTAGTAATTTTTTAAACACCTCCAGGGACGAGGACTCCACCACCTCCCTGGGCAGCCTGTTCCAATGCCCAACCACTCTCTCGGGAAAGAACTTCTTCCTAAGATCCAGTCTAAACTTCCCCTGGTACATCTTGAAGCCATTTTCTCTCCTCCTATCTCCAGCCTCGCTACAGCCTCCTTAAAAAGATGGGATCTGTGTTCTTGACTTCTGATATATGTTTAGTGTGTACCAAGATAACACAAGAATCGGATCAAGGCACAACGTGCCTTGAGCTTTTAGCCATTGCTTTCCTATGTCATTTTATAAGCAGCTATGGTGGTGCTCTGTGAAAAGCCTATTTTCTACCTGTATAGCCTTTAGCTAAGAGCAGAGGTTTCACAAAGTTCTCTTTGCTTTAGCGCTGTTGGCCAAATAGCTACAAATCTGAGTGCAGCAGATTTCAATGTTAGCATTAGCTGTAAAAGATGTTATTGCTTGGTACTGGTGTAGAATGTGGTAGTTCCAAAGGACTCCGGGATATTGGAGGTTTTCATTAAGCTCTTGGGATTGTGATTTACCAAAACCATCGTGGAGAAAATCCATTTAATCCCTCCTTTCTCTTGGCGTGTAAGCAACATGTTATGTGCACAACACACGTATTTGAACCCTAAAGGAAAAAATACTTTCATCCAAGGGTTTTCATAAGAGAGTTTCACTCGTATTAGCTGGAATGTATTCATCGTTATTTCTGATCTCTTAACGGCTCTGTTAAGACTTTCGGAATGACTCTGGTCCTGTCTAAGTTGGTCTAAAGAGGATCCTCTTTTCCTCAGAAATTTCCTAAGAATACCTCCTATGGAATACCCTAAGAGGAGCAAGAAGGGCCAACCAGAACACCATGGGAGCACTCTCATTCCTGCAGAGCCTCAGTGATGTCACCATATGATGCTCTGGTGTTTCTTTCTTTACACACCCTTGCAAGGCAGTTGGCCAAGGGTAGTTAGAGGCAGGTAGAAAAAGATGCAGTGGAGAAGCTGATTGGTTCCTTTTTTTATGGAGAAGTTAAAAAAAACCCCAAAACAGTTCTAAAAGAAGATCACTCGGGAAATAGCAAGGCTTCAGTTAGTGGAAAATAACAAAGGTTAAATTTAGATAAGTGAAAATCCTGTTAGTCATAGGACTAACAAGGTTGTCCTCATCATTGTTGGCTATTGGGGAGGAGAAGGGATGTTATTTTAGTTTGTTTTGGTTCCGTTGGCTTCACACATTGTAAGCCCCTGACCAGGACTGACAATTCTATGCCTTTTTATTGCCAGCACACTGAAGCCTAGAACTTGATTAACCTTTGGGTACTGCTGGATTATAAATGATTGGTAAAATAATAAAAAAAGTGGGAAAACAGGAGGGATGGACCCTAAGTTCAGGTCTAGATTCAGCTAGAATGAGTTTTTCATTTTTAAAGTTACAGGGAGTTGACCGGTTTGGCAGAACTTTCGCTAGGAAGTGGGTTTGGATTTTGGTTTAGTGCGATGGCAGTCGCTAGGAACTGGAACTGGGCGTTCCCTGAAATGCAAATTATTTGCCAGGGATTTTTGAGCATGGCCATGGAAACCCAGGAGGCTTAGGTACTCGTTGGCATTTCCCACCCTTTTTTGTGGAACTCTGTAATTAAGAGCCCATCAGTCTGGAGTGGTTGATCGGAGAAACAGAGGGTTATTAAGTGGAAATATGCTTTCTCTGACTCAGATCTACCCTCTGGATCTCATTCCAAGTTGTCTGGAGTGTCAAGTTTAGTTAATTGTATATTCCTGGTGAGTAGGAAAACTGGAAAAAACCTCTTGCTTTTGGGACGTTGTTTCGTGTTTTCTGAGGCTTAGATGGTTTTGTCTTGGACTCCAAGAAGGCTGTTGCAACAGTTGAATCGGTAGCTTGAGAAACGTGAGTTATTATTGACTGGCAGGACTGGGTTCAGCATAAGCAATTGGTCTGAAGGGAAGATGTGACTCATAGAAGCCAAATTTACAGGTTAAAAAAAGAGACAACAAACATTGTGCGGATTTGATTGAGCTTTACCTCGGTTAGAAAAATAATGAAAAGCTGCATGTTAAATTTTCTACGATGTCATGAATTATAATACTGAATCCAGTGTCATTAAATTGTAGTTTTTTGTTTCTTGTCAGCTACAACAATTTCAGCGGAGCACAATCCGTGTGAAAGTATGAATAAAATCCAGGGAGTAGCATCAAGGACTTCTGAGCTCAGGAAACTGAGTTTGGCAGTGCTAATTTGTATTAAAGTTGTTGTTGCATGACAGCAGGAAAAAGATTTAATGCTTGCCACCTGAATCAAGCCATGGAACATTGGTTTCTATAACTGCCATGAATTTGAATCAAGGCCAATATCTCTAAATTTGAAATAAACTGATACTCTGTCTTGAAAGAAGATACAGGCCGCTTATGTTGCAGAAGGTATTTAGAAAATGTATTTCAATTTAATTTTTTCTGCAGCGTGTATATATATCTTTCAAATTTTTAGGCACTTTAGCACTGGCCTTTTCGGGTTTTTCTATATTCCAGCCAGTCTGCAGCCTTGCAGTCATTTATTTATCAACATCCACTCTTGAGCTAATACTGAGTTGCCCAAGACCACAGATGCTGGTTTCACTCCCACTCCCACTGTGGAAGGCACTTAGCTTAATCTGAAAGTCATTTTTCTTTTGTACATAACTGCATTAATGGAGAAAATCAGATTTCAAGCCAAGTGGTCACACTACGAAGGTTTAAAGTCATTGGACACAAGGCTTGTGCCATGAGCCTACTGTAACAAGCCCGCTTTACCGAAGTGTATGGCGTGGTGGCACCTTTATTGCTAAGGGGTCCTCAAACGCTTTACAACAAGCAGGTCTAATTTAGGATTTCTTTGCTCCTTTTCAGAAAACAGATGAGAACTATGTGAAATTCTTTCTTGTGTCTGGACAGCCTTTGAATTTCCATATAAATACCAAACATTTACCCACGGAAATTATTTATCATTATAAGAGGAATAATTTGAATATTTTTATAGTGTCAGAGAATAGTGAAACAGAACTCATCTTTGCTAAATATAAATTAAATTCTTAACATCCTTCCGTGGCTCAGTGTGCAGAATCACATGAAGTTTCAGGACTGGAGGTGTGAGGACTACGTAACAATACTTGAACCCAGCTGCTTGCTTCCTGCACCTGCCCTCTTATGAGTAGTTTCTGTTTTTCACTGGGTACAGAAGGTCCCAATAATCCATTATGTGGGAATAACTTAATTCACCATCTAGATTGAAATGTAGCAGCTGTTACATAGCATGTAGGAGCAAGACACAAAAATCTTGTGATGGAAGGGGAAACAGGTACAGTTTGTGCATGTGGAAGTGCCCAGGAAACCTGTGGAGGTAAAAGGCAGCTATTCCACGAAAATTATTTGATGTCTTTGTTGTCATGTAACATACTTTCTTGGGTTGTCTTTCATGTCCCTTATGGAGCCCTGAGGATATACTCCATTTCAGCCCTGTTTTTAACCTCTCTCTCTGCTCAAAGACACAGCCTCCTTGGAAAGGAGGATGGGATTCTCTTCAGAGTCTATCAGTGCTGCTCCTTAATCGGCTGAAGTGGTGTCTGCACGATAACAAGAGGTACTCGTCTCACCTCAGGTTGTGCCAGCTTGGGAAGCTAGAGAGAGGCTGGAAATTTCTCCCAGATCTGTGGCATGGTAATACAGAGCATTACCTTCAGGCTAGCAGCCCTCGCTACAGCCCATAGTTGAAATTTAAAGTGATTTTAAAAAATGCATTCAATTTGAAATGCCCCAAGGTTCCTATCAGTGGAGAAGCTGCATCTCTTTCAAAATATTACGAGCGACATTGAATTTTTGCTTTTGCTGGTTATGTTATAAATATGAAGACTGATAAACTGTAGAGGTGACTGTTTGTGGAAGACTATAAAGGAAAACTTGCGCTGGCGAGTGTTGCTGCTGCCGCCGTTGAAGTGGCTACATAGCATTAACTCTGGGGACGACGTGTGTTAGTGAGCTGATGCCAAGAGACTCCATGAAACAAAAATACGTCGTTCCTCATTTACACATTCTTAATTTTTCTTTCAAAACACACTTTTCCTTTTGAACATTGTCTTTTCACCGGGTATAAAAGCTGTTCTGCAGTTTTTTCCATAGTTACGCGTGTGTGAGTCTATCAGTCTATCGCTCTTCCTTTCCTTTACACACCTGCTGTCTTTACTGTGTAGTGCTAGTGCATGCGGGTGAGTTGTAACACTCAGAACCGTAGAGAGCATTTCTTACCACAGCATTTACGAGCACAAACTTAACTGCTTAACTTTCACGGTACTGCGTACTCCCCGCTAGTATCAAATGTCCATGTCACGCAAATATTTAAATTTTGAGGGAGAACAGTAATTTTAAGAAGGCTGAATAGCCAGAAGGCAGAACAGTCTGGTTTTCCTAAATTTTGGGGTTTTTTCCTTCAAAGCAACGTTCAAGAAACATGCAGAAACACTGCCCTGCTTAGCCTTTATCTGCTCAGCAATCTGACATTCTTTTCACATTTAAAATCCCGGGGTTTGAACTGCTTCTCTGGAGAATTTAAACTTCATTTCCTTCAAAAGCAGTCCCATTTTTTGCCCCGTTCCTACTTTAGCACTCTTTAGTGCATGTGGCACAGTCCTTGTGGTGGACAACACGCTGACACTGTTCAGTGTGTGCTGTTGTGGCCTCCTTAAAGCAAGACTTCAAAAATCTATCGTCATAATGAACTGATTGACTTCCCTGGGATAATTTAATTTGTTTTGTAGAGTCAAAGGGAGTAAGTGAAAAGGTGCTTCTCTTGACTGCCAGTGCCACCTGGCTATGTTCCTTCTGGCTCATGGATCGCCCACAACGAGAGATCCACAGCTGGAACTTGGCTACCAGTTCTGCTGATGCACAAGCCAGAACTGAATCCAATGTGCTGTCCCATAGCTGTGCTGACCCTGAACGAAAGCAAAGTAGAAAAAACATGTTTTCCTATGAAAACAATCATGATTCTTCTCGGAGACTGTAGTGAGATGGCAGCACGTTCAAAGATATCTGTTAGTATTTTTCCCTTTAAGTGGTGGTGACAGTTGCATCTCTTCCTGTCATTAGCACATTTGGAGACAGAGGTGGATTAAAGTAATATACACACACCTCAGGATAATGTTACAGATCTGTTGGGAGCTGGTTGCCCTTCTTTCACAGCACAGGACTTGGATGCCTGTCCCATATTACACAAAAGCCAAAGGTGCCCCGTGTCCTACCTTGTGGCACAGCATGCTCCAGAGGTATTTCTAGAGAAAAGATACTGGCAAACAAGCCTCTCCTCAGTTCATTTCTGTGGGAAGGATAAAGATTCACATTGCCTGTTCGACCTCCCAGTTCTCATCACTGTTTCTGTCCGTTGTTGTTGCTGTGGTTTCTTCAGAGGGAACGTTTCTGTTTTACCTGCAGGGTTTTTCATGTTGACTCCAGTGTGTGGAATCTAGGTACCCAAAATAATCAAAAAGCAAAACCAAGGGAAAACAAAACCAAAACAACAGCAGAACCTGAACCTCCTCTCAAGCAGACATGGCAGTTTCTGCTTGAAGCATGGGATGGTTTTGTCAGAGTGTGTTTCAGCCAGTGTAGCAAATAGTAGGACTGCAGGAATAAGATGTGCCAGTGTGTGTGGCACCTGGTGACGTGACAGCCTCATGGTCTGTGTATTATTTATCATACATATTTATACACAAGTCTCCATCCGATAATGACCTACAGTAACATGTCCGCCTTGGAAGTCTCTGTGTCTGTATTTACAGACACAGTTTACGTACGTGATGTGTTGTTACTTGCAATTGCGGCAGCCGCTGGAACTACTTCCCAGTTCAAAAAGGTTCTTTACGTGTATCTGTGCATAGGCATTGTGTGTGTTTCTATCCTGATAGCATTTGACACGTTCTCTGATCCGGTGATCTCTTCTTAAGGCTGGGTGCATAGCCATCTTTACAACAAACAGCATTTGTAAAACCACTTGCAAAGTACTTTCTTTTCCTCCTCCAGATATAGCAACCCTCATTTTAGTCTCTCCCAGAGTTAAAATTTTCTGACACCCAAAATGGCAAGAACAAGCCTTTGGCTAATTATAGCTCTTCTGTACAGAAGGATGGCACAGTTCTAAAGTTCAGTGTCTTGAAGCTCTTCAGGGCTCAACTGGAAATATTTAATACTGTCAGAACAAAAAAAGTTCAATTTAGAGATGTTTATTCTATTTTTTAATGGGCGGAATGATGTAAAATGTATTTCCAGTACTGAAAGAAAAAGTCCAACATTTTCAGCATTATTTCTGTGTAACGATGTAATTTCTTTTAGAAGAACACAGGAGCTTGGTGGAATGCTCTGGTGGCACGGCATATTGTGATAGAAAAGTTATAATTATAGCTTCAACAACTATCTTGGGATAACTCTCCAGCTTTGCTTCTCACGAGAAGTGTTCTTGTTCCTGAACTGTGCTGATGGTACTTTTAAGCCATTTTCCCTTTATTTTGCTTTCTCTTTATAGCCACACCTGTGGGATAGCCTAGAGAGTAAAGATAGACTCGCGCTCGCCGTAGTTTCACACAGTGAGAGGTCAGCGGATTTGCAGAAAGGGAAGTCATTGCCAGTACCTGTATTTTTTCTGCTGAGAACTTTTCATGTTTCCTTTCTTCTGTAGTTGATTTTTCCCTTTCCTGTGTTTAATTGGGAGTGATGATACACAGCAACCACAGTAAAGCACACGCCATTCGCTAACAGAGCAGCATTCTAGCCCAGACCAGGTCGCTCAGGTCTTTGGGTAGATCAGATTTCCTTCTCGCAAGGTGCAGCAGTGGGTGCATTCGTGTTCTGCACCTTGGCCCAAAAGTGGACTTGACTGTGATGTAACCTATTAAGCTGGAGAAGCGTTTCTGTGCGGCTGCCCCGCGGTGCTGGAGTAAGTTATGAATGCTGCACTGTTTAAGAGCAGAAAGGTTTGCCTGGAAGAGAGCGGTGTGCCTGGGCCCCCTGCTATTGAGAAGATGCCAGTCAGAAATGAAAACGTCTTTCATGAAACTATAGCGAACTTCCCCGTGGTACAGTACAATGACGCGAGGAATTTTTCATCAAAACCTGTTAAAAAAAAAAAAAGCCCAGAAGTGGAATCCCTTGGAAATGGCAAAAAAGAACTGGCTTACAAGGGAGCATTTTAAGAGATCACCCCCAAAAGTACGTGTGGTTTTGACACAGTTTGAGAAGTGACAGAATTGAGGAGTTTAAGCCACTTCTCCCCCCCACCCCCGCTTTGAGATCTCCAGTTTCTTTTGCCTTTTGGTTACAACTACAAAAGATGTCTTCTGAGAAAAATGCTTTCTGCATGACATCAGAATAGAGGAATGTTCCACACTATTCAGCGTGCTTACAAGTATTGCTTGACTGAAATAACATTACATTTGAAATGAGTGCTGAACAGAAGGCCAGTTACGGGAGAAATGGGAGCAGATCATGGTTTTGCAAACTTTTATCTTTCAGAAACCCTGATTTATTGGACTTTGGAGAAGTGTTTTCGCTCAAATGATAAAACTGCGCTGTGTGTGACAGCACGGCGAAGTAAAGAGAGCTGCTGGTTCGCCGTGTAGCCACAGCAGGTGAAGAGTGAATGTAAAATCACATGGACGTGCCAGAGTTGAGACATCGCCATAGATAGGAAAAAGCTGCAGGGAATGTATTTGTAGAATTTCTCAGAGGGTTTTTTCATTGTCAATTGTTACTCTTTATTTTGTCTGCCTTCATTTTTCATATAGCATTAAGAACAAAAGCTAATTATTTTCGCAGCTCGTGCGCTTAGAAGTGTTTATTTTTCTTGAGCACTAACAGATACATTATTGCTTGGACACTGGCCCTTGCATTGTTCTCTGCCATACTTCACTTTTCAATGGCACTTGGGATAGTCGCAGAAAAAATTCTAGGAGTGTTAAAAATAGCGAGAGAAAAAGGTCAAGTTTAAGCAAATAAAGAAAGGGCTTGTAATAAACAGCGCTGATAGGAGTAATTGTTTGGAATTAAGAATTGTATCAGTTATAAATATGGGAGCCTCGTTGTCCAGAATGATGAAAATGTTGATTTAATTACTGCTTATGGTGTTCGTGAATAATTATTCATCACAGATCAATGAATCTCTTTCCTCGTCGCAGAGAAAAGGAGGCTCTCCAGTTCACAGGGGTGAGGGAAACTTCAGTTTACCTGATCAGATACTAAATTCTTTCATATCAGACCATTGGTTCATCGCTGTGAAAAATCTACATGAATTTGTAGGGCAGAACAGAGGTCCAAACTCCAGCCTGGGGAGTGTTTGGTGGCAGGAATTTCACAAATACAGTTGTCAGCCATATCCTTCACTGGAGGTGGGGAAGCCTGGACGCTGGGAGAGCTGCCAGTGCCCATCATCAGCACTGCGCTGCATGGGTACTGGCCATATGCTGCAGGTGTCATCTAGGTTTTAGTGGTGCTTATATGAGTCCCCTTAAATTTAGATTTCTGTTCATTAAAATGAAACCACTCGAGTCCGTAAACTAAGCAGGAAATCATGAACTCATCCCCAAAGCAGCAGCATTAGCTCAGAGGAGAGTAAGCAAGGCTGTCAGAGCAGCAGTGGCTGCAGGGAGGTGCCTGCATCCCTTCCTGGGAGCAGGATGCTGCTCTGGACCTTGCTCACCCTCAGACCCAGGAGCCCAGGTGAGCTGGAGAGCTGCAGCACTGAAGGGAATCACGAACTGACAAGACTCATTTGAAAAATACAAGCTTCTGTGTAGGTTTGCCCGTTCTATAGATGGCATGTGTGGGAAAAGCATGCGTGTTTTCATAAAGTTTGTGGAAGAAGAAAGGAGGAATAGGAGAGAAAGAGCTACGTGGTATAAGGGTTACGACAATATTGCCAACTCTCATCTAATTGTGAGTTAATGAGACAATGTTTTACTTGAAATCCCCTGGCATCCTGTGCTTGTGTGCTTCCTTTAGCCCTTCTTTAATGAGACTCTCTGAAAACCTTATAGGCTCAGTACCAAGAGTTATGCCTTGAAATTTATGATTATGACTTTTTTTTTTAAATTATGCATCTCATGAGCTTTTGATTGCTGTGGTTGTCAGCCCTTCAGTGCTGAGCTCCTATTCAATGAATCCATGCAGTGTCTCACACCAAAGGCGACACCACCCATCACGAGAGGCATCACAATGCACAAGTAGCAGACCAGAGGATGGGGATGTTCTGTCCTCTGCATAGACTCTGCAGCAAATCCCATCTGTGCAACACAGAATTATTTTGGATAGGGGAGGTTTTTGCTGTTTTTTTACCTTAATCTGTATGAAGTTGGGTCCAATACGGTCACAGAGTTAGTTGGGGAGATACCTACAATGTACTGGAGGTGACAAAAGAAGGAAAAAAAATTATATTGTTTAACGTCGAGTTTTGGAAATAAATACGAAAGTAGTGAGGATAGCACCATCAGGCAGACAGCAGGTGGGCCAAGCAGCAGGAGGGAAATGATACTTGCTGCACCTGCTCTGCACACTTTAAAAAAAAAAAAAGGAAAGACTAGTTTTATTCTGGTATTTCATGTCTATTTTCTTAGTTCACCTTCAAATATGTGGGAGGAAGGTCTGAAGATTTCAGAGCACTTTCTGCTGTGTAGATTTATGTGTATAGATATATTCTTGTATGTGTTGCTGTGCTACCTGAACTGTGGTGTGATGTTAATAATGGTCATAAATTAAACCCCTTTTTTTATTTTCCTGTTGGAGATAGTCCACTACTATTATTCCCACTTTACAGGTGGACAAAAACTTAAGTACAGGAGGAGGTCAGCATCAATTCATGGCTTAACTGTAAACATAATTTATGGGTTATAGCTCAATCACACAGAGAGGATGGAGCCAGTGCATAAAAATGGCTGTAGTTTCCTTTTGCTCTCTTGCTTCTCTGCTGGTTCAGTAACCCTGTACTTCACCGAAGAATTTGCTGTCTGGTCTAATTTTGGTCAGACTGGAAACAGCTGCAGGGGTCAGAAAGTACATCAGATATCACCAGGGAAATGGCTGTGCCTGGCCCTATTTTTCTTGTGCAACAAGCAGTAGAGAAGACAAGAGCCTACAAGCTCTAGGTTGGATGTGTGGTGCAACTAGGATCAGCTGTTAACTTGTTAAGGCAAGATTACCTAATTAAGCCTTGACTATATACAGCATGTGTTACAAAGCAACTGGCTTCTAGTAGTAGTTCTGTCTCCAGGTTGCTGGCTTCCACACCTCACTGTGAGCTATGAGGGGATTTTTCTAGGGAGAAGGTTGGTCTAAAAAATGCATTCAGGATTAAGGTGTGTGGTGTTCTGGCTTCTGCTCTTCAGTCTGCTACGACTTGTTCAAATGACCTTAGGTAAGTCACTTTGCTTTGTCAGTTGCTTCTTTGGTGGAATTTTGCTCTCTTGCTACAAATGTCATTTGAGTAATGCTTTGACCATATGAATTGCCATAAGATGTTTACCTTATTGCACTGCAATTTATTCTTCAGAAGTCGTCTGCTACAGCACAAACAGGAATTTTTACTGTGATGGTAGATCTTTGGTGTAAAGAGCAGTGAATGAAATAGGAGGGGGTGAGAATTTGCTGTCTGTCTTGTCTCCTGGTGCTTGCAGTTATCGAGAAAAGCGTATTTCTGCCTTTAGAAGTTGAGTAATACTGAAAATGCTAATAATACCTGTTTGAAAGAGAAGCAGTTTGTGCTACTCAATAAAAGTTATGTTTCTTATCAGAAGGAATTTTGCTGTGTAAGATCCCAGTTGCACAGAATCACAGAACATTAGGGATTGGGAGGGACCTCGAAAGGTCATCTAATCCAATCCCCCTGCCAGAGCAGGACCACCTAGACAAGAACGTATCCAGGCGGGTTTTAAATGTCTTCTCTCTGAGAGGTGGAGGATATAGGGGCCCCTTGATTCTGGATGTTATTTGGCCACTGTCCAGACTGTAGAACCTGGCTTCACTGATCTATCTCCAATTCAGCCTCCCTAATGCTCCTGAGTCT
>JAOXOE010000441.1:24195558-24216832 GCA_028565055.1 Phoeniculus purpureus
TAGGTGATCCTGCTGTGGCAGGGGGATTGGACTGGATGATCTTTTGAGATCCCTTCCAATCCCTAATGATTCTATGATTCTAAGATCAGGCTTCATGAGTCTCTGAGCAGCCTGATCTAGGTCGAGTTGTACTTGTGTGGGGAGGTTGGCCCAGATGACCTCTGGAGGTCCCTTACAGCCTAGAACATTCTGTGATTCTATGATCATAGAATCACAGAATTTAACAGTTTGTAAAAGAACTTCAAGATCATCAAGTACAATTGTCAGCCCTAAAATCGCCAACCATGATGCAGAGCAGAGTATCCTAGGTATCGGACTAGATGATCTTCAGAGGTCCCATCCAATACCTAATGTTGTGATTCTTTGACGCAGATGTTTTCCCCTGTGGTGAACAATGCAGGATTTTCTAACTGCATCCTAATTTCTGATTTATCTGCGATGGGCACCACATCCACGCAGTGATAGGACCTGGGGCATTGCATCCCTGCAGCAACAGGATTTATGACTTTTGCTGGCTTTCTGCACCAGTTCTCAGACCACTCACAATTGCCATCCCTTCTATTTGGAAGGATCTTGGCAAAGAAATGGGGAATAATGAGCAGCGGGAAGGGAGCGGGTACTTTGGTGAGCTGAACCAACTTTGTTTTAGTGCTGCCCTTACTCCTTTCAGGATTGGAAGGGAGCTTGAGAGATCATCCAGTCCAATCCCACCCCCATAGCAGGATCCCCTACATCTAGTCGCACAGGAAAGTGGCCAGGCGGGTTTGAAATGTCTCCAGAGGAGGAGACTCCACAACCCCCCTGGGCAGACCCTTCCAGGGCTCTGTCATCCTCACTGGGAAGAAGTTCCTTCTCACATTGATGTACAACCTCCTCTGTTCCAGCCCACACCCGCTGCCCCTTGTCCTATCACTGGGTGCCCCTGAGCAGAGCCTGGCTCCATCCTCCTGGCACCCACCCTTTCCATATTGATCAACATTCATGGAGTCATTCTTCAGTCTCCTTTTTTCCAAGCTCAAGAGACTCAGCTACCTCAGCCTTTCCTCATCAGGGAGATGCTCCACTCCCTTTCCAGCAATACCTCACCCAGTTTCAGGTGCTGTATGCACTCTTTTGTTAAACACTTTTAAAAGATCAAATTTAAAATCAAACATTCTCCAGAGATGTATTTCTGGCTCTCAGACAAATGGTGCTGTGACCCAGAAGACCTTCTCCAATAGCTGTCAAAGCACTGGTCCTCCAGTCCCTTCCTCAGCTCTGTTTCCTTCTCTGGACTACCTCCAGCCCCTCCATGTCCTCCTGGCAGTGAGTGAGGGACTCAGAACTACCCCAGGATTTGCACACTGATGGGGAGTGTCATGTCTTCTACACAAAATCCCTTCCCAGAGTTTCCCTAGTCACAGCTATATTCACAAGGGGCTTTACCAGTGCTCCGTGGAAACCGCAAACATCACATCCCCAGATGAAAAAGGTTACCTTCAGCTTTGAGTAAAAATGCAAATAAACAAAAAACAACGAGCGGAGTCACTGAAAATCAAGATGCTGCTCAACAAGAAGGGAAAACCCATCCATCCACCTATCATCCCTGCAGCACTCCTCGTTTTCACTGAGGCTCAGAATGAGCTGGATGCTCTGACAGGTAGAGCACAGCCATCCGTTAGAGCTGACATGGGGTTCGTTTCCTGAGCGCTAACATGAACAGGTCTGGCACTGGCAAACAGCGGTGTCAGCCCTAATTGTTCCGATGCGCTGAGCAGCTCTTCTAAACATAGCAACCAGCTACATCTTAGAACCAAATTAGAGGCACAGATAGGAGGAAGGACTCTGTTGTGCCACCAGAGCCGAGCCAGGACGAGCGTGTGCTCAGTAAAACACCAGTTTGGGAGTTAAAGGAAACAAGAACAGCATGAAATTTGCAGAGTCCAGGAAAAAAAAGGCAGCCTGTGCTGCAGGCTCTCTGCCAAAACAGCGAAAAGAGAGGATTTTACAGCTTAACAAGTGCCCTGTGCAAATAAACCACCACATGAAACCCTCGCAGACAGGCCTGGGAGATACAGGCTGGCGCAAACCCACTGCAATAGGCTTAAGCTATCAATAACAGCAGCTAGTCAGGGCAAACACGAGGATTAGGGGGTGAAGTCCACACGAGCTGATGCTCAAGATGGAACTGTTTGTTACGTTTATCAGTCCGATGATGAAGCGGGCAGTGAGTTGTATTAAATGCGGAGATGACACTAAGCTGGGAGGGATTACAAGAGTTTTGGAGGCCACAACTGTAATTCAAAAGGACTCAAGGAAATGGAGAGACTGTTCAAAAGCTGCAGCTCTCTCACAAAAACATCTGTAGCACACGCGGCACTTACATGGATGTCCAGAAATCACAGAACATTAGGGATTGGAAGGGACCTTGAAAGATCATCTAATCCAATCCCTCTGCCAGAGCAGGACCACCTAGACCAAGTAGCACAGGAATGTATCCAGGCGGGTTTTAAATGTCTTCTCTCTGAGAGGTGGAGGATACAGGGGCCCCTTGATTCTGGATGTTATTTGGCCACTGTCCAGACTGTAGAACCTGGCTTCACTGGTCTATCTCCAATTCACCCTCCCTAATGCTCCTGAGTCTTTCTACTTCTGCTTGTAGCCTTTCAACCTCATCTTGCAGCTGTGCTGCTCAGTTAAGCAGATAATCTACCTGCTCACACTGCACAGCCTGAGATGAGTGAGAGGCTGTGGCATTCACTGCAGCCTGTCACCTGCACAGTCTCATCTTGCTGCGGGACCTCTGTTTGGGTTCCCGTATCCATATGCAGTGGTGACTGTAGCCCTGGTCTTCCTCTGCTGCCGGGTTGATACAGTTATATTTATTTATTTATTCCCTTCTGCTTGGGGACGGCTAGAGAAGGTTAAAGGCTGGCGTTCTCGCTCTGTGTGGTCTGAGTATGACTTCCAGTTTCACAGCATTTAAACCTCCCATGGTTCCTGCTCAGCCATGTCTGTTCTCGGTTCCACCTGCGAGAGATTTCAGCTTTTATCAGATCCCTCTCTGCTCCCCCCAAGGTTCCCTTGTTTAAGAACCCCCGTGACTGTGTCAAAACCCTCAAGAAAATAGCATTTGGGGACCGGCACTGGCTCTCTCGCTTTGCAGATAAACACTCTAAGGTGCAGTCTGAGAAGCCCTGTGCAGCCTGGGAAGTACAATTACTAAAAATAAAGGCTTCTTAAAATTAAGTGTTATGACTAGTGATAAGATTTGCAGAGATAAGTGTTGTGGAAGGACTGACCATAACTAAAGAAAGTGGACAGACTGTTGTCTCAGACCCAGAGATCGACTGCTGCTTATTAGGGCACTACAGTAAACTAGAGCTGGCTTGAAATGAGGAACAGAGCACTTGAATGAGCTGCCCAGGGAGGTTGTGGAGTCTCCTTCTCTGGAGAAATTTAAAACCTGCCTGGACATATTCCTGTGCAACTTGGTCTAGGTGATCCTGCTGTGGTGGGGGGATTGGATCAGATGATCTTTCGAGGTCCCTTTCAATACCTAACATTCTGTGATTCCAGATACTTTGATTGAGTAGGTTAACTAGGTGTTGGGTTGTTCTTGAGATGAAGCTCCTGCAGTTTATCTTCTAAGTGGAGAACTATGTTTACCATAGTAGTTCTATTGTCATGTGAATATTGGTGGAAGAGTGCTTTCTGCCTGCAGAAAGGTGGCTCATATCCAACTTAGGAGAAGCTCTTGGTGAAATGGATTCTGTAAATAAATCACAGCTGCAGTTTCTGAGGAAGAGTCCCTTTATCTCCTAAGTGTGCTATATGTTTAACTAAACTGTTGCTGTCAGATTCCTTGATATGTCAATCCAAATATTTGAAAGAGAAGCTGAATATTATGTCCATATAAAGGAAATGTTAAATAAAAAACTCCTTGCAAATAGCACTTGATTCATATTTTCAAGAAAAGTTTCATATTAGGTGTCAAAGCTATTATCAATACATTGCTGCTTTCAGGCAGAAGAAAAGAAATCCTTCCCTAATGTGGAGCTAGGATAAGTAAGCAGTTACATCAAGATGTTTACAAGTTTGTTCCTTTTATCAATCATTTATAGTGGTAAAACAACCTTGCATCTAGAAATGCAGGAAGGTGATGTGGTTATGCTCTTAGTATTTTCCCCTCAATGCAAGATAAACATGTAATAGACTGGGTGTAAAACCTTTGGTGTGGCACATGCAGTGGTGTGGTTACTGCAGATGGGCTGCTGTTTGGTTCCTCTGCACTTTCCTTTTAGTGTAGATTCTGTCACAAGCTGACAATCATGATGTTCAAGTGTGAAGAAAGTGTAGCTGCCCTAACTTTAGCTGTTCACTGCCTGTGAAGTGTAATCACTGAGTCAGCTGAAGAGCGAGTTCTGTTTCCTCACAGGTCAGGTGCAGTGCTGGGATTCAGAATGAAAGCTGGATTACCAGGGCACCTTCCTCACAACTTGGAAAAGCAGAGAACTGGCTTGAAATGGGCTGTTTGGGAGTTGGGATTTTCCTGTGTTTGTGGGTATCTCGTGTTCTGTTCTGGTTGTGGTTTTTTGAGATGGGTACTTGGTTTATTTGCACAGATATTATATCTCATCTGACAATAAGGTTAAGTCATATGCTGTTGCAGATAAATATCAGTTTTGATGTCCCACTCCTTAAGTAATCTCTCCTTCAGAACTTGCCATCAAACTATTTGGAGCTACTTTGTAGATAGATTTTTTTAAGCTCTTGACCTTTTGTAAGGGTTTTTCCTAACTACCTCTAATACATATGTCTATCTCTTTCTTTAGGTAGACTGAGTCTTTTTGACTTTGATCTTTATCCTTGTTTTGAGACTATTTCTGTTGCCATTATTTTAGCTGTTCAAGAGATTGTTCTCACACTGCAAAATGAACTTTATATTTAAAACCTATTAAAAAACCACCTATGGTGTCATTCTGAGTTTCTTTAGAGAAGACCATGATTCCCAGTTCTGAAACTGTAAATCTTCAGCCTTCTCACAGGCCACAAGCTCATGCACATAGTGCTTGTATGCCAACAAATGTCAGAGCATCACAGACACTGCAGATCACCGATGACTGCAGAGCTGTGGAGCTCACATATGCTGGTTTACGTGGTTCTGTCCTTGGTGTAGCAATGCAGAGCCTTTGTAAATTCATCACTGGAAACCCTTGTGTGGTTTAGGTGCAGGGATTGATAATAAAGCTTTTTGTATTTGATAACAAAGGCATCTGAGGAAAGATGGAGAAAGTAATTGCTTCTTTTTGGGTTGTCATCAAAATACATGACTCTATAGCTGCAAGAGGAGTCTGGTGTGCTAAAGTGCTATCTGTGCTACACACTGAGGACTAACTGCTTTCTGTCTCACACAATAGTAATGACAAGTAATTGAGGAGCTCTGCAGGATACAGAGAAAGTTTTAATTTGCGTGTGCTAAAGACTGATGAAAAGGCTCATCATATCTTGCTTCTCTTTGATGCTGTGACTGTGCCTGGTTTTCTTTGCCAGCACCAGAGGATTTCTGCTTGCTGTAGGTCCATAACGTTACCCTTGGGGAAAGGAGGCTGCTCTGGCTTCTTCAGCCTCCCCTTCCTGCTGCCTGTCTGCTCTGCTTGTTGTGTTCCAACCCTGACAACAGCTGTTGCAGATACTGGGCTGAAGTCACTTGCTTTGTACCACACAGTGATTCTTACACCCATAAGCATCAGTTGTGTGTGAGGAGGAGTGGCTTTTACTCTGTAGTAATGTGTCATTCTGACAATTAGGAAACTAACCTAATAGTTACATGTGGGTCATATCAGCCTCTGAGCAACTTTACGCTTCAATGTAGTGAATAATTCCACGGACTCCAGAGCGCTGCTCACCTACTACAAAATGAGAATGTTTAAAGCTTTTCCAAACTGAAGTCTGTATTAGTAACCTACGTGTTCTATGCGTATTGTTCAGAAACACAGGATATGAATGTGGTGAATTATTCCTTTATGTTTGATAGAACTGAATAGCATTTCTGTATCTGTCTGCTCTATTCATTTTTCACATGTTAATGACATTCATCTTGTCTATCTGTGGCGTTTTTAATGTGCCCATCACCAGAGTATCTGCCTGTCTCTTCTGCAAAATAAATGCCTCTCAAGGAGAGATAGCAACGGTAATGCATGCGTAATTATTTTTTTTAAAAAGGGTTATTATGGAAACATAGTGGTCTTCCTTCCCCCACTCCAACACTTATTTTTCCTGGTGACAAAATCTGCAGCAGAAAGCACTGAGCAACAAGTTTATCAATTTGAACAGGCCAACTGCACAACTAAATGTATGTGAAACTTAACAAATCCCTTGGGGAAGCTGACTGTAAGAATTTCCGAGTCTGTGTCGAGTTACTGAGGTGCGACATGGTGGATTGAACTTAATGCCTTAGGCAAGCACAGTCAAATAGAGTTTAAGATTTTGCTGTGTCCATGAAGGGATCTGCTAGTAGTTGTCTAAATTAAGCTTTCAGAAAAGAATATAACACTATCATGAGCTCTCTCCCTTGAATATTTTGGCAGGTTATTCTGGTTTAAAAGAAATCCAAGTAGGATTTCCTCTGTGTAAGCCTCAGAGCAGTTGCAGAAGGATTGAAGTGTTATTCCCCTTACCAGGAACAGCAAAATGCTGGAACAGAAATTCTCCATTACACTCTGCTGTCTGTTTCAAAGGCATCAATAGCATCTTAGCCAAAATCAAGGATCCCTGTCTGCATGGGGGTTGACTGCTGTGACCCCGTAGATGTTACTGATGCCAAGGCTGTGGGGATCGCACACCTGCCCTGGGTTTCTTACCACATGCTTGCTTCTTGCTTGCTTCTCTGTGAAGGGAAAATTGATCCTGGTGGCCGGTCTGGCCTTAGTGACCTTCATGACCCTGTAGCCGCCAGCCTGAAGAGGCAGCAGCAGCTTATGGCAGGGTCTGTGCTCATGCTACAGAGTTTAAATGAGGTCTGCTTGTGACAGCAGCAGTCAGGGCCTTCAGCTTACAGAGAGGAAGAAGCCACAAGCAGGGAGCTCATGAGCCAGCAGGAGGAAAGGTAAAGCATGGGTGATGTGGACAAATGAACTTGAGTGTTTTTGTAGTAGTTTTAGTTTCAGCTGGCATCCTGGAAAGAGCTTCAGCTGTGGACGGTACACCTGCAGGTCTGTGCTTGGCATGTAGTGCAGGCTCTTGGAGCAAAGCTGGTGCTGGTGCTAGAGCTGGACCCTGCGTAGCGTGACAGAATTTGAGCTGCCTCAGTGAGCTCACAGTGGTGGTGAGGCCAAGGGAGCTTCAGAGTAAAAAATCGCCTGATCTCTCCTTGAAGGGAGGCTGAAGCCTAGATTTCAGTGAGTGCTGCTCACCCTCGGTTCTCAGTGCAATCTCTAGCACCATTCCTTCTTTAGTGTGTACGCACACAGCTGTAGGCAAAGTTGGAACTTCTTGGAATGCTCCTCTTCCACTAAAGACCCAAAATCTGCACTACAAATAACACCTTTTATAAGGTGGCCTGAATGTAAGGCACAGAAAACGCCACATGTACTGTTCTCATAACATGAGATTTGGACTTGAGCAACCGTTTCACTGTTCTGATTCTTCAGGGTTTGTTGGGGGTCTTTTTAAACTGTACTCAGATTTTTATTTTCTTAAATTGCCCAGGTGGTTTCCCCTTACTGTCTGGTGAAAACTGGGCAGGGAAAATTAAGCAACTACGTAACACATTGGTTCTTTAAAGATGCTGTGGGGCTGGGATTCCACTGCATGAGATAATGGGCATGGTAGATCCTTGGAACAGATTGTCTAGAGAAATGGTTGAGACCCTGACTCTGGAGGCATTCAGGGTCAGGCTGACTGGGGCTCTGGGCAATCTGGTTTAGTGAGAGATGCTCTGGCCTCTTGCAAGGGGGTTGGACTAGATGACCTTTGAAGGTCCCTACACTCCTGTGATTCTGTGGCTTAGATAATATTCCTTAAGCTTTCTGCATTGGTAGTATTGATCATGGTCTCGAGTGTAGGATGAGCCTTTTCTCATCTAGTAACACAAGAACTCCAGCAATTAGCTAGAGTCCAGTAATTATCATGGGAGATGTAAGATTGATGCTGACCTCTCCATCTGAGTGAGATGTTTACATGGAATCATGATTTTTAGTTAGGTGGCAGGAGCTGATGAGTGCATTTTTCATGCTGTCCTGGACAGACTGTTGGCCGACCATTGAACTTGAGAGCTGGGGTCTTTCTAGCCAGTGATGCTGCCTCAGTTTCTGGTTCCAGGGAAATGAGATGCTGTTCCAAAATGTGTAGGAACAGGGAGTCAGGCATGTGAACAAGTGTGTTTAATTTGTCTCCTGTTGCTCAGAGCAAGCAGTAGTCTGCCAGCACAGTGACCAATCCCTAGAGTTAATTACCATAATTCATTAGCAAAGCCTCACTTCCTGGATGATTTGAGTTGATTAGTAGGCACTTTGTTCTATCACCTTTTTTTTTGGCTCGGCATTCAGTTAGGGGCTTTAGACTTCAAAGACTTAATGGGTTTACGTGTAGCACTTGCCCAGCAGGGAGGACCAACTGAAATCTAATGCAACCTGTTGCTTTTTGTGTAGCCTTTGGGACTCGGTGCAAGGGTTAATGGGAGGGATATTTTTTTAACTCAAAATAGCAATTTTTTTTCTTCAGTGCTTTTGAGTCCTCTAACCTTGTTCTATCAGCTGATTACAGCTGGCCACTTCCAGAGAACTTAGAGTAATTTGTTTCTCAGATGGTAAAACACTGCGGGAAGTTGTAGATCTTCTTGAAGAAGAGCATGAGCTGTGCATGTCTTCTGTAGGACTAGAACACATGAATATGGACACTTTTCAGGTAAAGAAAACCAGCTACTTGCCTATAAAAAATGTGTTGCCAAGGAGACCGGTGCCTTTAATTTTCTTATATGTGGTAGATGACAGTGGGAGCATCGAAGTCTTGAGGCTGTGGGAAGGTCACTGTTAGACTGGAGAATGTACCAGTTGTAGTGAGCAGGTTGCTCACAGATTTTGGTAGGATTTAGTGTCTGTTGCTGCTATCTGTGGATTTTAAGCTTGTTCCTTTTTGTATATTTGGACTGAAGAAATGCTCAGCCCATCTGTTTATGGGCAGATAAACCCCATGATAGATAATAAACTTTTTTTAGGGTCTTTTTCAAGCTAATATGAATCACAAGCAAGATCAGCTCTTCCCGGTATTGTTGCCTGAAGATACAAAGCTTCCATTTTGTGATCATTTTCTTTTGTTCTACTTTTTATTCAGTTATGAAACTAATAAAAAATTTAGAAGAGGTGTGCTTTTGAAGAAAAGCTAAAAACGTTCCCTCTTCTTCCAGTGATCATCTTGGTAGGGCATGGGGGCAGTTGCATTGGTGGGTTTGATTTTCAGTATCGAGCTGAGAAAGGAACCACTTGATGTTGAAGCCTTTTCTTTTTATTTTAATTCAGATTACAAAGAATCTATAACTCTTGCAGTACAGGACATAAAATTGACCTCATATTGCATGATATCCCCAAAGTAATTCTGTGAAGCTGGCTCAAGTTACACAGATACATTAGGTCAGATACCAGTAAGTAGCAAAGTTTTCTTCAGCAATGTATGTTAGTGCATCTGTACACGTGCAGGTGGTTCCAATGCAGGGCAGACCTGTACTTTATTCATAAGTTGAATCAAGTAGCAAGTTCCGATGTTAGAGTTAGCTGAATAGCCTTGCAGAGATACTAGGGTTTCAATACTCTGCCTGTCTGGTGAGACTTGGTTGAGAGTGGTTAAATACTCTTGATTTTTCTGGTTGTGATTTGTCTGAGCCTTATTTCATAGTTTTTGGAGGGGTTAGTGCAGTAAGATGGTGGGGAAGGAAGAGTTACTGCAAAAGAGAATTTTATTGCCATATACAGGTATCTTCCATCATTAGTACCTCAGAACAGAAGAGTTTGGTCTCATCGGCATTAATGGACTTAGGAGTTTGAAATCAGGGCTGGGTTGTTTCTTTGGGGTCCAGTGTATGTGGTTTTTTTGCCTTGGGCTCTCATTATTTACTACTGCAAGGACTATTGGCTGTCAGATAATTCTGTATTGTGAGTTACTGTATTTCAATAAAGCTGCAGCCTTGGCCTTTAATCTGGTTACCAGAGATCTATGTTTTCTGTCTGTGTAGTCCAGAGTGGCATTTGCAATGTAACAAACATTTTAAAGATTTCCTTTCTCCTGGCACATAACAGTGTTTGTTTCTTTCCTAAGAGAAGTAGGGATCTTCCGATGCTTACATGAACAAGCACCCTGACTGGCCTTACACCTTAACAGGGTTCTGGCTTTAAACAAAGGACTTTCCATCTTGCTGCAAAGTCTTGACAGAGTTTGTTCTTTCCGTAGTGGGATTTGCATAGACGAAAGCAGCCACAGTTACTGGAAAAGCTAATAGTTCCATAAATTTGAACATATTAATTCTTTGAAGCCTTGAAGTTTATTTCTAGTAAAAAAAAAAATCACAATTTATAAGTTCAAATTGACATCCTATGAAAATGTAAGCAAAATATATATTTAACTTAAATCTTCTGAAAATTATTTTTATCTAAATATAGTACAAGCAGCAATAGCCTGTGGGGATATAAACTGACTTTAGACCTTTCCTACTTGTGTGTGTTCTGCTGGAGCCCTCTGGCACAAGGAAGGGTTTTGCTGGGTGCAGAGCTTGTGTTTTCATTTACCTTCAGCTTACAGCAGAGAGGGAGGGAGGGGTCTGGAACCTGGCTGGGCATGGCTCTGGGCTCTGCCTTCCAGCCACTGAGAAGCAGATCTGGTCAGCTTCCTGCTGATAAAGATGATGCAAAAATTTGTAGCATCCTGGACTACTGTACAGCCACAGCTGTGGGAGGCCTTTAACTTCGGTTATTATTTGCAGTGCATCCTACCAGGCTTTGCTGCCTGGCTCATCATCGATACTCTTCTGTTAGAATTGACTGGCCTTACAATTTGTTAACATTTAGAGCAGAAACAAATGGAAACATTGGCCGAACTTTTATTTTAGGCTTTTCAAGAGTGTGCACAGCAATGTGCTTTGAGTCTCGTGTGCGACTGGTGCACAACACAGTGTGGTTTTTAGAAACAAGCTAATTTATTTGCAGCAAATAAGCAATAAATAACAAGTACTAGTTCATAAGAGATTTTTCTTGTCATTAATTATCTGCAAAATTAGCAATTCAAAAGTTTCAATGAAAATGTGAGTAAATTTATTTCCTGCGGATTTGGGATGTGAAATCTGCACTCCTTCGTTTTGGGTTCATGATTGCTTTAGTTCTGTGGCTGAAATGATACAACTTCTAAAATTGGGTATCCCAAATGCTAGGGGTTAAAAGTGCTGCAGTAAGAAAAGCAATTCCCTGTGTCCTTACATGATTGTGTTGGAAAATCAGTTTGCCAGAGCGCTGCTAGACGGCAAACACAGATCTGTGTGAATGTCATAGAAGTGAAGTTGGTAAACCACTAAAGTAAATATTTTTCAGTTTCTGCAGTTTGGGAACAGAAATACATGAAAAACAAATGGGTGCATAAGAGCAAGTACCCTATGGATAAGAATAATCTATTCCAAGCAATTTCCCAAACCTGTTATTTCTCAAGAACTTGTCCCTTGTCTGTCCTCCTTCCATCAAGTGAATGTTTATAAACAACATAATCCCCTCTCAACCTGTGCCTATAGCTTCCCCTGACACTAATGGTAATCACTTATGCTTAGTGCCAAGGAAATAAGACCTCTCTTAGGATCAAATTAACTTGTGTAAAGCCGTGTAACTGATGTGTCCCAAAGTCTACTATGGCAATCAAGGACCAAAGTGTTGGGGCTCTATGCAGGTCACTCTGCCCACTTGCTTGGCCTTATTTGCCCATCTCTAGCATTTCCATGGCCGCTGCTTGGCTGGTCTTAAGGCTTATTTCAAGTAATTTTCCTATTGCTTTTCTGGCTGTCAGATAGAAGTTTGTGCTGCTTTCAGAAGGTGTGATGTGTCCCGTGATTAAAGACTGTAAGCTTCAATAAAATGCAGCTTCATTACACTCAGCGAATTGGTAGGTAGCTTTCCACAAGAGCATGACAAAGTGGTATGAAAGCAGTTGGCAGTTCTTCAAAGGGAAGTCCATAAGGGCTGAAACACTAACTTTATGAGTACAAAGGAAGAAAGTTTCACACAAGCCCAGCTTAACTGAACGAGAGCTCTTCAGTGACCTAAAACTTGAAGGATGTGGTCAATATCTGAAACTGGGTCAAATTATTGTGGATAGAAAAATCCACAATAACTTGTGGATTATAATTGGAGATAAAATTTGAAATACCTTGGCACAAAGTAGAATGAGAAACACAATGATTCATGAGAGACAAAGGATTGAGAAGGGAAGGATGAGAAGAAGCCTTGCCCATTGAGCCAGAAAACTTTAACTTGTTGTAGTTTGCACTAGAAGTGTTAATGAACATCTGATGTCTTACTACTAACATCCATGTCAAAGTGCAAGTAACCTAGGTGTTTCATGTCAAAAAATAAAGGAATGAAGCACCTAGGTAAGCAGGGTTGTAGTGTAGAGGTTTTGTTTCTTTTCCCCAATTGTCTGGTTTTGTAACTAATAATATTTTTCTGAGAGCCAATGAGAATTGGCCAGGTCACTCCCATGGCTGACAGGATCTCCTATGAAAATTCTTGGAGAGCTGGTGAGATTCCGAGCATACAAGCAGGTAAATACTTGATGAGAAGATGATCTAGCAGTAAAAGATTCTGGTGACAACAGGAGCTTGAGGGTGACACTAGTGTCACATGTTAATACCGAAGCAGAGATTGACTTGGTGTTTTGAGGTGTGAACAGGAGTCTTGAGTAAGTGTGGCATCTAGAAACCTTGGTCTGAAAGGAAAAATCTAGAAATGTTTTGATGAAGGAAAGTCTTAAAATGTGACAGATAATGGTCTTTGAGTTGCCTTGAGCTAGGATGAGGGAAGGGAGGAAAGCCACAACATCCTTTTTCTCAGTCATGTGTGACCACATTTAGATCCTGAGGAAGGTCAAACCAAGTCTTGTTTGGGCACAAGTAATGGGAGCAGTTTCTTGAATTGATTTAGATGTGCTTCTTCATCCATGTAACGAGCCACAAGGGTATTATTGATTAAAAATATTCCTTTCATAAAAATAGACTGGTGTCCGTATCTGCAATCTGTGCAACAGCTAATAAAGTTAGCATTAAGTTACATGCCGATGTGTAACCCAGTTGTGAACACTAACCCTGCTCATAATACCTCACATATGTGATTTTCATTTTGGCTATGTAATGCAAACATACTAATCCCTATGTGACTTGATCTAGGTGATCCTGCTGTGGCAGAGGGATTGGACTGGATGATCTTTTGAGGTCCCTTCTGATCCCTAATGTTCTGTGATTCTCTTCAGGTACACACTGTGGCATCAGTGTAGCATGTAAGGGTAAATTACAAGTGGGTTTTGGCAAGGATTTGGGCTAGATTTTGCTCAAAGCAAAAGTCTGTAAGACTTCTCCTCAAACTGTAGTACAGCATTACTTGAGAGATGGTCTTAGAGGGTTCTTCTATTTCCCTTGTTTTCTGTGATGGTGATGGATGAAGTCCTAAAGGCTGCTGTTGCATCTGAGCAGCTGCTGTTCCTTTCTATATGTCCATAAGGTATTTGCCTTCTATGTGGATGTATTTGTCTTATGGAATGTGCTCAGTCTGGTTTCCTGAAGTGTGCAATAAGATTCACTGAGAGGGCTGATTAGGGCATAGCTGCTGGTGCAGAGAGCAAAGTCTGTTTTATATGTAAGAAGGGTGTGGGTTTTGGCAAGTAGACTGCTCAGTAATCAATATGGCAGTGATCAATTTGCCAAGGCCTCTGAGTATTCTAGGTAGCAAAAGCCAGCTCTTTGATTGCTGGGTTATAGTGATGAAAAGAATGTGGAAGCAGTGCAGGCTCAAAAGATGGGTTATGACATCCAACCTGTATTTGTCCACTGGTTATGAAACTGATACCTCTGGAAGTTAGTTAGATGTGGTAAGTGGAAGGGCTAAAAGAATTGTAAGAGGAGGGATTGTAGAATAAAACAATCTAAAGTTTTGTAATTCTGTTGAATGTTCGTGAAGTAAAACTTAGACTTGAGCCTCTGGATTCTAGCCCTGCACTTGGATACCCTCTGCAACAGAGCAGTGTTAGGTCAGCCACTGACTTGAGTACCTAACAGGCTTCACTCACTGTGGGCTGGATCCTGGCTGTTAAATCAGCTGTTTTCCTAGAGTAGTGTAACAGAAGAGTTGCATTAGTAGTTTGGAGACAAAAGGATGAAGCAAAATGCCATCGGTGTTAGTTGCAATTGGTAATCATCATCATAGGATGAGAGAGTCTGACACGTTCCCTCAGCTATGAATAGTGCTGGCAGTCTGCAAGATGTAGCATGTTCTCTGGCCCCTCTGTACAGCGGCACCACGGAAGGAGAGCTCCTGTAACCTGTGCCTGTTGTATGAGGCTCCCAATACTGAATGGAACATAGACTTTTCCTCTTTTTTGAGATGAATTATTATATAAATAATAGTGGTATATAAACAAAACTACTTTGGTCACAGCTGCGTTTCAGTAGAAAGGAAGAAAAATCCCAAACATGTCCCTAGTTGAAGCAGAAACATAAAGAATTCCAGTTCTGTCTTCAGATAAATTTTAGAAAAGCAATGGACATGTTAAAAGATGTGAGAGATACTGTTTTTACTTGTAGACTACTGAAATGAATGCTCTTACAGGTGAGGTGGGAGAAGTAAGGCAGCAAGTGAAGAACTGTGGAGTGGTCAGCTTTGGGGGTGTTTTGGTTTTTGTTTAAACACTGTAATTACTGTGAGGAAGTGGGTTAGAGCCAATGTGTATGGGTATAGAAAAAGCAACTGGCAGAAAAGAGATGGAATGAGATGTGGAAGACAACATTTGCAGCTACAGAAATCCCTCTTATGTGGCATTGTGCACATGTACAAGTAACTTTAAAAGCCATTAATTTGAGGTTTCTGTAATTGTAACTAGAAGTTATGAGTTAATAGGTGAGTTTACACCTATTACTATAACAATAATATCTCTAGATAATTCCTTACACTGTGTATTAGCGGAAAACCAAACAACTAAAACGCCAAACTTCATGCAATTATTTGGAATGTGATAAAGGTTAGTCCATTAAACAGCACATTATTATTTGTTCTGTTAAGAGAATAAACCTGTTGAACTGGAAGAAAGCAAATTTGTTCTTACATGTTTATGTGATGGAGCTGTCTTAATTTAGAAACCAACAATACTTGGCCTTTTAAAGGAATGAATTTACTGATGAAAAATGATGTGTGCTTGTTTCCTCTATGCTGTGTTAACTTTATGGGTTAAATTGATTTCTCAGAATGGCAGCAAACTATAGTTAGAAAATTTTCCCCCCTCTATTTTGGAAAGTGTCAAATGCTGCAGCGCTAATGTGGAAACTGATGGAACTAAACGTGTATCACTCGAATCAGTTGTTAGGTTAGCTTGGTTTTAATTAGAAATCATTTCCCCTCTTAAAAGAATAATTCTACCCTTTTTGTACAAGACAGGTACTATGTTGCTGGTTTTCTCATGTCCTACCCCTTGTATGTGCTTTCTCAGGGTGTTTTTTTTCTTGTTTCTGTGTGAAGCCTGGAGCAGGAGCTCATGTGTCAGTGGCCAGTGAGAACAGGGACGTTTAGCATTTTTTGAGAGTATCAGTTCACGTGACTGCACAGGACTGTATGAAAATGAGTTATATTTTACTTCATTTGGCAGTGAATGAAGGATGTAAGGGGAGATACGGGTGTGCGGGTGCTCTGACTGTCTGTGAAACCCTGCTGATGGCACTGGGTTGCTGTTGGTGGGATTGCAGAGGTGTAATTTGAGTATACTTAAGAAGTTGAATAGATGAAGCCAGTAATGTCCCAGTGGTCCTTTGAATTTGGCCCCATGAAATTAATTTCCACCTCAGCTTGTACACAGAATAAATTAATTCATACCGACCCAGTACTGCTCTTCTATAATCTGTGTAATTGCTTGTTTATTCCAGCACCTGGTAGGTCTCTTTATCTCTGAACTTTTGTGCTCTGCAATATTAGCTTGTCTAAAGCTGTAAAATTAAAAGTTACTTAAGGATTTTATTGAGCTGAAGCGATTGTGTTTTCCAGCCATGGAGGGTTTGTTTGCTTAGCAGTGATTCAACCCCACCCAGTTGTAAGGCCAGCCCAAGCTGTTATCACACAATAGGACTTGGTGTTTGACCATAACTGCACGTCTCACTCAACAGGCAATCAGCATTTTAATTAGTGATTAAAGCAAAGTCATTGTACTCTAGCTGCTTTATCACAATAGCCTAATAATTTTGTGTTGAATAAATAGATAATGCAAAAGGAAAACCTCCCCTCATAATGTTGTTGTCATTAAGGGCTCTTTTACTCATTTGTGTATGTATTAAAACACACATGACATGAATAGAGGCAATTATAATTACTACAGGTTTTTTGGCAGATTAGCTGCCTTTCTTTTTTCCCCCGTTGTGAACCTTTTTCCTTTATAATGCCACTCCAAAACGAATGCCGCATTTAAAAGTTCAGATAAAGGTAAGTAGCGGTGGCTCTGGTTCACCAAGGTGTGTGGATGCGAATGATTGATTTGCTGGGTGCGTCGCTGGAATTGGGTACTTGCATCACGACTGTGATGTTCTGTGTAATTGATGCGAGCCCTTTCATAGCATTCAGAGATTGAAATCAATATTTATTCGGAGTGCAACAAATGTAATAAGCTGCATTTCTTGTGTAAGCACTGCTCTGGCTCCACTTTTAATTCAGTTTGGTAGGAGATCGTTCAGAGGCAACTGATACATGCTTTGGTGTAGTTGAAGAATTAGTTAGGAGGATACAAAGGAGACACAGACAATCCATTTTGAAGCTGAGTGTGGAGTTAATGAATTCCTTCTGCTATGAAAGAACTGGCACTTTATTCATAATTTTGTTTGTTTACTGCTACAAATGCCCCTCATCTGCGTAGGTGGGAACTGTGTGCCACCAAGCTTGGCCGGGCTTTTAGCTGTACTAACAGGGAATGTCAGTCACTTAAACATGTAATAGTTTGGAGACAACTAAGGAAGTCTCTCTCTTGGGTACACAGAAGGTGAGATTTGTCTTGAAGTAAACAGGTTGTTGAAGAACTATATTTAGTTTTATTAAGAGCAAGGATGCACCTTTGCTTGGAAAGACTTGGTGTGAGGGTTTTATCTGTGTTTTTTCTCTTGAATAAAACCACTTTTAACTCGCAAGGAACTCAACCATTTCTAACTCAGAAATTATAGGGCATGGTAGCTGAAGGGACACCATCAAATGGATTATTTTGGGTGCTTTGCTAAAGATTTATACACCCAGTTTTGACAACTTCCAACATGGAGTTCTGAGTGCAGTGCCAATTGTCATCGATGCTTGCTTTGCTAGTCAGGTACTCAGGTTCAGAGAGCTGCGAGGGCAGGGATTATTTGCCATCCCATTGCTTCACGATGCGCTTTTGCTGCATTACAGCTCTTTTATTTAAGAGTCAACACCCACTCCATGCTCTCTTGATACACTTAGTAATCCTCTCTGCTGGCAACTTTGGCGTGTTGAAACAACAAGCTCACCCACACCTGACTCAACTGAAAATAAAAGCGCTCTGAAATAGATGCAGCGGTAATTTGCCACTAGAGTTTTTGAAGTGATGTTAAACCATTTTACGTGCTATGTGCTTAAAGGTATCAGAAGCATTGTATGAACCACATAAGGGAATGCTTTTGTCCATAGGTGTTTTGTGTGGGGTGTTCTTCCCTGCCTCCCCTAACTGGTGAAGTCCATAGAGATGTTTACACCTCTTTTGGTGCTCATGCAATAGGTAACTGCCACTCGATTTTTAGTATTTCTTTTTCAAAGGTGATTGTTAGTGGGATTTATAGGGTATTCAAGTACCTCTGCAAATACCTTAAATGCTCAGAGTAGTGGGGAAACTAAATACGTCAAAGTGTACACATCCAAGCCCAAACTGATTCTGCCTCTTCCATGTACAGGTGAGTTACTGTAGTTGCTACTCTTATGGTAAAAGCATAATTCTAAGAAAAGGTACCAAACAGTACTAGAACTATGTGATACTACTGTGATACCTGTAGTATTGGTGCTATCTGTTGGGTGTTTTGTGCCTGGTTCCATCAGCTGTGCTGTGTCTGTCTTCCCAGTGGTGCCTGTAGCTGAGGCAGTGCCGTGTGCATTGGGTTGGGGGGACTGGAGAATGGGTCAGAGTGCGTCAGGAGGCACTGGAGCCAAGGGAAGACCACTGTTAAGGGTGATGGACCTTTATTCCGGACTAGTTGGACAGAGTTGTCCTGGAAGTCTGCAACACTGAGGAGATAGATCCCTTACGCATATGAGTGAGAGACAGGGAGGTAGGGTAGGAAATGGGGGCTGCATCTTTGCTGTGCACCATCATAACCCCCCAGACAACAAACCTTGTATAGGTGACGTAGTCACTGGTCTAGAACAACTAGAATGCGCGTTAGAAAGTTGAAAGGGGAGAGATCCCCGCTAGGATGTGCGGTCCCCTGATCTCCTCTGACTTTTCTCCCAGCCCAGTAAATTAACACATGACAACTAGTCTTTTTGGTTGGTAGTTCATTTTCATATTGCTTAAAGGCTAAGAAATATCTCTGTGCTGCAGAAAGCAGCTGCACATCTGGGAGAGGTTTTCATGTTGGTGGATTTACTTGCAGTCCAAAGCTTTATTATCTCCCTCATGAACAGTGTGACAAGCTTTTTCTCAAAGAAAAAATAGAACTGGTGTGAAGCTTGGCATGATATTTGCAATGACCATTAGCCAAACTGTTGCAGAACTGCATGTGTTTCTGCTCCTTTCTTTAGACTTGAGATTTTGATGTAATGAATAAGTTCTCCTGTATCATTATGCAAATAACGCAAAGTCCTCTCTACTGTTGTCATTAATAGCACCCTAGCTGTATTACACAGTATGCTGTGTGTGCATGCAAGGCGGGCGTTACAGCATGAAGGTTTCCTAACAATGGAATTGCTCAACCAGTCATTTAGATTCCAATAACTGTTTTGTACCTTTAATGCTGTAATCACTTCTGGCAGATGGTAGTAAATATGACTCTTATGCTCTTTATAGTACCTCTAGAATTAGTTTAATAATAACTTGGTACTTGTATCAAGTAGTATCATGATAGGGTTTCAGCATTATGAGTCAAATGCCATCCTCCGTTGCTGTCTGCTGGATGACATGTTGCAGGGGTGGGGGGAGGTTTGTTGGGTGTTTTAAAATCATTCACGTGTGACTCAGGTGTCTCTTAATTGGTGACCTGTTTCCTCTGCAAATATCACAGAAGAGCAGAATTAGAGACTTCTGTTGTCCCTCCTTCCTGTTCTGGTCTTCTGTGATGCCTTCTTCCCGTTGTGTGTTCCCGCTGAGATTAAACGCAGTGGCAATGCGCCAATCCATTTTGGAGAACCCGCCAATTTGGGAATGCGATGCTCATTGTGATGTAGTCCTTCCTAAATGGTAAATAACTCCTAACTAGCTAGTTCCCACTGAGTTCCAGGTCCTATTTCTATCCCATAGTTGAGCCGTCCTGGTTGGTAGTGGGCTGGCTTGCTGTGAGGCAAGGGGTTTGGTTTTCTTCAGTCTTACTCATTTTCTTAAGATTTCTTCTTCTAATCACATGGACAGAAAGAAGATGCTATTTTTGGCACCGTACCAAAGTAGTTGTAGAAACTTCTGCACTTAACAGAATTAGATCTTGAGAACGCTTAAAATATGGAAATACTACGTGTGTTTTCAGTAGGCAGCGTTGTAGATGGCAAGTTACACGGCTACATGTTATTTCTGTACACAATATTTTGTAGAGGTCTGTACTTCCGAGCTGTTCAGTGTACTCCTGCAAAGGTAGTCCTTTCCCATTGCAGTTATTAATGAGGCCACTACTTATCACTGGTGCAATTAGCTGGAATGATCAAAAATTAATAAACATGTCATCTTCCAAAGCTAAACTTTAACACTATGCATTTTATTAATAAAAATGGGCCTATAAATGGTATTAAATATATAAGATAGTTATGGATCTGTTAATAATACATAATACATCATCAATTTTTTTAACATGAACAGAAATGTTCCTAGCCCCTTGTCATAGAGAAACGTTACACTCCAGCTTTTGGTTATTACTGCCCTCATAAAGCTAGAGGACCTACTTGGAAATGAGGATCCTCTCTACCAAATGTATGAACCACAGCAGGGAAAAGTAGCTGTATATTATGATGGAGCTGATGTGGTGCTGGTTAGTACATAGTATCAAAGCACAGCCTTCTAGACCCAAGGTATAGGCACAAATTTGTTTCACACATAAATGTTTACAATATACAACATAAAGCTGTTTGGGTTTGAAGTGTAAATTTGAATTGGTGGTGTTTAGACATTTTTATTGCAATGAAATTGAATTCCTATGTTCTGTCCACTTGGCTTGGGTTGAATCAAAGCCTGAGCTGGGATGGGGGTGAAATTCCTTTTATCAAATTATAAAGTAGTCATTCCTCTGGCTTCTCTGAAAATGCATTTTGTTGTCCCCTAATCCAGCACACAGTGTTAAAAGTCCCTTGTAGTATTGGACATGCTGCAAGTCCAGTAAGGTCTCATGACATGGTTTATACTTGGACTTCTTCAGCGTTGATTTTCAGATCTGAATTGCCACTCTTTGATAAAATATATTGTACCTGCACTTGCAAAATGCTCTCTAATCCTCTTTCTCATTTTACTTAGAGAGGTTTTGTGTTGTGGACACCGGGCAAGTTGTTGATACCCCCTTCCTGGAAATGTTCAAGGCTATGTTAGATGGGGCTCTGGGCAACCTGGTCTTGTGAGAGATGTCAGTCCCTGCTTGTGGTGGGGGTTTGGACTAGATGGTATGAAATCTCTTTCAACCTAAACCATTCTGTGATAACACTTAAATGATTCTTCATTATTATTGTATGGTAAGCAGCAAAATGACAGTATTTTTGGTAGAGAGATGGTTCTATTGCTGCCTAATCCAGTTTTGTAGCCTCATAAGCATTGAGTTCTGTGGCTGGAGGCCTTTGCAGTGAAGACTGAGGTAAAGAAGTCATTGAGAACCTCAGCCTTTTCCATGTCACCTGTA
>JAOXOE010000441.1:24218032-24268368 GCA_028565055.1 Phoeniculus purpureus
ACCCAGAGTGATTCTGATTGTATAACTTCTCCAGTGAAGTGATCCTGCTGTGGCAGGGGGATTGGACTAGATGATCTCTCGGGGTCCCTTCCAATCCCTAGTGATTCTATATGGGAACTAGAATTGGAAGAGTGATCTTTGATACTCAGTTATTTTGATTCAAGCCTGTATGTTGACATCTTTGCCTATGTAAGAAGGTAGGTAGGTGGTTGTTTCTTGGATTGGTGCTTAGTTCTGAGCTTTGCAGGGGGGGCTGTTATGAGTCGGGTTGGTCTGTTTGTTTTGCAGTGGGATGTTTTTGTTGTGGCTGGTTTGGGATTTTTACACTTGTTTGATATTGCTTTAGCTCCAGGTTGCAGATAAAGGAGAAACTCTTCAAAGAACTCTTAATTCAAGGGGCATTTCCAGTGATAAGTGGACAATGTCACTTTTGGAGCCAAATTATGTCTGTCTGTGGACCTACCATCTGTTCCGCAGGCGACTTTGATCTGGTTTCACAAACTGTATCTTGGTGTAACGGTATTTCATTCAGGTGGCTGGAGTTCTCAGTTTCACTGATCAAAACTGAGTGACCACACAGCATAGCAGTGAGATACATGGTGCTGGTGAGAAACCAGTGCCGTCAGGAGGCGTGAGAACATCGGTTATGTGTTGCCCGGTCACTGTACGTGCATGTGGGCACTGGCATGGCTGACTAGCTAGACCACTTCTGTACAGAGCATGCCATTCCTTACAAGGCGTCTTTTGGTGCTTGTAAAGTGCTCTGCTCCAAATAGAGCATTGCTGTAGGCTCTCTGAAAGCTGTGCCAACTGGGTACCAACTGTGGCCTCTCTGCCAGTGGTTTTAGCTGTCTCTGAGCTATACAGCCTTTCAAGTGCACTTGATAAATGGAGGTCTGAAACGGTGCTTGTACAGCAGCTTCCAAAATGTGCACCTTGTAAAGCTATTTCAGCAGTAAGGAGTTGAACCTGCATGTTGGGTTTCAGCCATTCAACCAAAGATGGAAAGAACAGTGAATTCAGACTTAAATTTTATAGAACTAAATCTGGTGGTGAGCACAGTTGCACTCTCTGGTGATTGTTTTCAGTGCTGCTTTATTAAGTTATGTAATGGCAAGAGTTCCAAGCCCAGAGATTGTTGAAATGGTATCTTTAGAGACCACGTTAGTGTGCTTGTCACTAACAACTGTATGGGGTTCCAAAGTGCAGAGATTTTTCACTTGGATACCGCTGCAGCTTGTGATTTTTATTTAAATAGTTTGGAGGTTTTAGGCTTAATACCCTGCTTCTTAAAAATGTTTTAAAATCTTGTTTTATTCCCCAAAGATTTGTTTTCTGCTGTTGCGATTAGATGATGACAGCTAGCTGGCTTTTAGAATTGATCAGGAAGTATTCTGGCAGTCATTCAGTGTTGTAATAGCACTTTAATGGATATGAGCTATTCACCCAGATCAGACTCAATGTCAAAACAGGCGAAAATACAGCTGTCACTCTGGACAAGAAGTTACACATATGCAAGCAGCTGCTAATAATGCTGGAAAGGAAGACTTTTAATAATGCTTTAAAGGTGCCTGCATGTATGTGCATACATACTGCTGCTGCGTGTGGAGGCACTGCCTCGCAAACTTTGAGACGTGAATTTTAGCCATAGGCGTGCTTCAGGAAAAGAGAGAAGTGAAACACACGCTCTGACCTGTGTGGAAGTTGCAACCAGTTTATTACCTGCTGTGAGACTCCAAGGTTTTCTGCACTAAGAAGCTCCAAATGGTGTAGTTCTGTGACTTTATCAAATCAAACCAAATGATGACTTTGTGCCATCATATGTGTGGTGTGCTGTTGGTTTCAGAGGGACTTTGAAACCAACCATGCATGTATGGCTACAGAAGTACAGTAGGTTTGTAAAAGTTCATTTTCTGACCAAAAAAAGTAATAGCATTACCTTAATGCTTTACATATAGAATTATATATAAATATATATTATCCTAATTTTTGGTCAGGATACTTTGGCTCCCCTTTGCCTATCTCCTAGGGTTTAAACAGGTTGTACATGTGGTTTATTTTACAACCTTTTGAAGTCAGAGATGGAATAGAATCATCTTCACATGGGCAAAAGCACTTGAGTTTTCCTATCAAGGGAAGCATATATACCTACATGGAGAGAGAGCTGATGTTTAGTGTAAATGAAGTGTGATTTCTAGGGATGGTATGCTTTTTATTTGGAATTTCAGGAATGAAATGAGTAAATGTAGAGTACAGAAATGCTTTGCTGTTCAGAATACCTTGTTGGTCAGTGTAGCAGACAGGACAGGTGACCCTCTTCCTAACAGGTGCAGCCACTTGCTTCATGGCACCCCAAATGTGACATACAAGGTTAGCAGTGACTGGTTCTCACAAGGGAAAGGATAGCAGAAGCCTTTCTGTAAACCAACCCTTGGTAGTAACTTTAAACTTAGGGTGTTGTAGGAATGGACACTGCCTGCACAAATGTACCAGTAACAGAAAGTGAGGTTAAAAGAGGCTGAGATGTGAAATCACTGAACACAGTTCTGTGCTAACTCAGACCAGAGCATATATGCACACAAGACTATATTCCTGAGCTTTGCTTTCTCAGACACCCACTCTAGCTGCACAAACCAAACTGTGTTCAGCAAGCGTGGGGATAAAATTGGCCACAAACTTGAGGATTATAGTTTGTTCTGTGCGGCTGGGGAGCACAGGAAGGACTTTGAACGGACTGGAGAAGCGGTCTGTGCTGAATGAGGGAGCTGGGTCTTGAGCTTGTAGAAGAAGAGACTGAGGAGTGACCTCATTAATGTCTATAAATATGTGAGGGGTGGGTGTCAGGAGGATGGAACCAGGCTCTTCTCAATGTCGTCTAGTGATAGGATGAGGGGCAATGAGTGTCAGTTGGAACAGAGGAGGTTCTGTATAAATATCAGAAGAAACTACTTCACAGTGAGGGTGACAGAGCACTGGAACAGGCTGCCTAGGGGGGTTGTGGAGTCATTCTTTTCTGGAGCCATTTAAAACCTGCCTGGATATGTTCCTGTGCGACTTGGTCTAGCTGATCCTGCCTATGGTAGGGGGATTGGACTAGATGATCTTTCGATGTCCCTTCCAGTTCCTGATGTTCTGTGATTCTGTGAAATGAGAAGTCGAGTGCCTGGGCTGAGACAGCTGAGACAGGGCTGTCCTTGGGGACAGCAAGTAGAGGATTGCGTGTCACCTTAGATCATTGAAGCACTGAGAGAAGAAGTGGAACTAGCCTGTCTGCAGTTCTTGTTAGCTAAAGCACTTCTGGTTTTGATGTCATTTCAAATCTACAGTGAAAATAAAAGTAAGCAGTAGATAGTACTGCATGTAAGACATGGACTTAACAGACTCATTTCTGTTTCTCTTTAGATGTGCAGGTTTGTATTAGACCTGAAATTATGCCCATATAGATGGAATAAGGTAGTGTTCTGTGTATGCAGATCCATATAGTGCATTGCTTGCTCTATAGCTGCTGCACCCTTCTGTAGCATTCTCCTGGAAAAGTTATTTGCAAGCTCATGTATTCCTCCTGGATGGCTGGAGTTTCAGAAAACGCTGAGTTGGAAGTTTTTGCAAAGTACAGTTCAAGACTTGGTTTGGCTATTTAAAATGTGAATCTCTTTGCTCTAGCAAAATTTTTCGAGAGAAAATGAGCAGTGTTGTATTTGTTCACAGATGCTGTGGGATTATGGATTGTTTGGGTTTTGTTTTGAGGTCAAACTGAATCAGGAGAAAAATTATCTTTAAAACACTAATGAAAAAGACTGTTTTCCAACCTGCAAATTTTTTTTTCCTCCCTCCACAATCATGTCTTCCCTTTCAAAACAGAAAATTGACTTCTTTAAACAATCATGCGTGATGTTCATCTGCCTAATGCTCCTTTTGTGCCCTCTTGCAATTCTATGGAAGACTTGCAGCATCTATAACCACTTGGCACATTGAAGAGGAAAACACACACCCCTCTCTCTGTGCTCTTTGGACTTAGCGGCTTTTAGAACCAGTTCCCACCACGGTGAGCACATATGGCTGTGGAGTCGGGATCATGGCAGGCTTGCAGCACAGGCATCTAATGACTTGCTGTGCCTGGTATAAATTGCTCAAACAGCATCCTTCCAGGTTTTCCTCCCAAGGGAGCAAATGCTTTAAAGAATGACCTTCCTCTGCCCCAGCACGTCAGCCTGGAAAGTTTCTATTTGCTATTGAATTCTTGACAAGTAATAGGCAGTACTTAAGCCCACTTAGGACATAAAATGTGGAAGATATGCTGCTTTTTCCTCTAAACCAGTGTTGTTTTCTTTTAATATCACAAAACGCATAGCTTGCATTTTAGATTTTTCTTCGTTTTTTTTCTTGTGCCAAGGCATCCAAAAAGGCACTTTGTTTTTTAAATGCCTCTCCTTAAACTAGAAGACCTAAAATACCTTTTCAAACCCGTTGTTCTCAACCTTGGAATTACACAAAACTAAAGTGTTCATTCTCTCTGAATTGGAACAACTACAAGTACCCTCTGTGCTTTCAATAAATGACACCACTAAAAATATTCATTATCTATCTGACAGTCCTTTTTCTGAAACCTCAAATCTGTGAGTGTTTTGCTCTAACAGAAAACCAGTTTATTTTAAATCGTCACCAAGCAAGCAGACAGCAGTGGCACCAGTCTCTGTTCAGCTGTTCCCAATATTGGTTCTGAACTCAATCTTTTATGCTGCACTCAGTGTAAATCCCTGAAGTTTTTTTAATAAGAGTTTTTCTTAGTGCAAAATTAGAAATTATTGTTAAGATTCGGGGGACAAAGATGTTATTAGGAACCAGAAAGAATCTGTATCGGTTGTTCTTTTTGAAATTGAGAGAAATAATGTGCAATTATGGCTAATTACACATAATCCCTCAGTAATCCTCCACAGAAAGTACAAACTGTCGGGCCGCACAGTTCTTTTCAGGACTTGAGTTGCTTATGTGTGACTGAGGGGGTTATCTTGGTGGGCTTTGCTGTGTTTAACGTGTTCAGTGCTGACTCTTCAACAGACTTCTTATGATTTAATATCAAATCCTGGTTAGGAAGGCAGTAGGGGGGAGAGGGAGGGACCTGAATAAAGCTGAATAAACCCAAGTGATTTTTGCTCTGCTGTAGAAGCAGTGTCATTTGTGAGATTTAAAGTCTTTGGAGACTTTCTCACTTGTGCAAGTGGTTCATGTGGAAGGAACATCTGGGGACACTTCTTAAATGTATTTGTTGTTTGCTCTTTTAGGGAGGTGTATTGGCTCCTTTTTTATCAGCTGTGGCAGAGGGGGAAATCTTTGATTCTCAGAAGAACCATGTGGGTGTTAAAGTTTTCTGTTACTGAGATCTGTTGGGTTTCAATATCCTTATTTTAAAAAACAACGCCAACAACCCCACCACACAAAACCCAAGCAGCTCAAGTGCTATGGATTAAGAGGCAGTGGCAAGTTTACTTCTCCTCTGGGGATTAAGTCAACTGTGCAGAAGCTCACGGCGTTTTAGGTCAATCTGTGCAAATGTCTAGTGCAGAGCTGAAAGTTGCTGTTCACACCATTTACTCCAAATACTGTAGTCTGGATGAGATTGTTGCTGAAGTGCCTCAGTGTTTTTTGGTAAAAGCATCTTACAAGTAGAAGATGCAATTTAATGCTTTGCACTTGATTGAGTTTCATTTTTTTCAGATGGTTGTTTCTGTATAGAAAGTAAACGGCAGTGCAGTTTACTTGGAACACACCCACCTGCCAGGCTTGCTTAGCTTAAAAGCTTGTGTATTGTGGCCATACAGGCTTCAGTTTTCCTTGTTTGGTTTTTAGTGGTTTTTTCTTTGCCTTTTTTTAAGTGGTTTGTTGTTGGTTGTTGGGGTGGTTTTTTTATATCCAGAGAGGGGTTAGTATTAATTAACACACCAGCTATATGACCATTTATCATTTTCATTGCAGGGGTCTAAGGCTGATCCTTTTACACTCAGTAAATATTAAAAAAAAAATTATATATATGAGAGGTTAGAAAGCCTCTTGAAGTTTAATTTGTCTATTTACCACTGTTATTCCCCGAGGCCTGTATTTTATGTGCACACCTTTCCAGAGCATGCTTTCGTGCTAATTGAACTTAACCCAAGCCCCTTTGCCTATTTTTTTTCTCATTCTCATCCCTCAAGAGTCTTGAAGAGAAATCTATACTTGGATTTCAAATGTCCTTACGTCTTTAAATCTTTAATCAACTTTCTTTTTGACAGCACAGGTCAGTTAATGGGGTGATGGAGCACTTAGAAGGAATGATAAGACTTTGTCCCAGTGCTGAGAAATCTAGGATTTAGAAATTTTGGGGAATACAACAGCTTCCTGCCTTAGTAGCATCTAGCCATAGGCAAACATTGTGGAATATACTGGAGTAGAGTGTTTCAGTTCAGACTGTTCTGGGTGGCTTGCAGACTTGCTTTTCAAAACTACATGTTAAAATAGCTTAGTTGATTTAGTCTCTTGCTAAGGTCCTTGTCCGTTATATACATCGTTTATAGATAATCTATATAACTATTAATGGGTAAAATGACCTGATTTTTGACTTCCAGGTCTACCCAGGAATGTAGTAACATAAAAATGACTTCATGCTTATAGTCACTTCTTAAGTGGGAAGAGGTAGAGTCTAGGGCTCTGGCCAAAAGACATGTCTGTCCTCTTGGCCTTTGCTCATGGAGCTGACTCTGCAGTGACTTTACAGTTCATGGTCTTTAGGAAACAATCCCAAGCACCACCGTACTCTTGGATGCTCCTGAGAGGAGCCATCACAGGCGGTTTAATCGTTGGGCACGTATCAGAGAAGATAAGACTCATGTGATGTGTGGTGTCAGCAGGAGCCTGTAGATCAAACAGCAGCAGTGGGGTTGACTTTGTCCGTAGCCAGCAGGTGCTAGTCTGTTGAAGCATCACTCAAGGCTTTGTAAGATTTTTATCCTTTTACAGTAGAGCTTCATGGAAGTTGAGGAATTCTTGAGAAGGGCAAGCTGGTGGAGTTTCACAGTGCAAGTTCATGATGTCTACTTGTGGATCATTCTGCATGGAGCAGCTGATCTATCACTTCAGTTTGTTAACTGTAGCCACTGAATTTTTTTCTCCTCATGCACAACAGCCTCAGCTGTTCTGTGGCAGGCTGGTGGCACACACACACTGCTCGGCCACCTTTTGGCCTCCTCTGTCTTAGTGAGGGGCCCGTCTGCCCAGCTCCAGCATGTAGCAGAGAGGAGCATCTGGCCCTTTGTGATTGGAAACTTGCTGGGTAACTGATTCCTTATGCAGAATTAAGGATGCTGAAATAGACCCTGATGACAGCAAGGCTTTCATGAGAGGGTTCAAGAAGTTGACACTGATGCCTTAGAACAGTTGAAAAGAAATAATGACGTGGAAGTGAACTAATATAAATAATTTAATAGGAAATCTCTGTGCAGTCTCAAATACAGTCCTCTTTTGTTCTGAGATGTGTCAGTGTCTGGCTATTTTGCTGGTGTTATGGAGCCTGTATAAAAAGCTAGAAAAGTTGTAAAATATTGTCACCAACAGAATAGCAGAGTCAGAGCATTTCAAAAGAACAGCAGTTTTTCAGAGAGCAAATTATGCAAAGTGACATTGGGGAGAGGGAAGGAGCACTTATCCTTACAGGTCTTAGCAGTTTACCATTACCCTCTGTGTGATCTTAACAGTTGGAGAGTTGACACTTTTACTACATATTGGGCAAAAGTACTGGAAATTTAGCTTCCTGGAGTTGGGGCCGGTGTGGGGAGTAGAATTAAACCAGGTTAGTCTGATACTTGGCTAACATAAGAAATAACCTTCTAGTTACTTCTTTACCCATCAGAACTGATCTAGTTTTCTGGCCACTGCTACTGTTTGACAAAACACAAATAATCATCAGTGCTGCCCTACAAAACTCTTAGGATACTGCTAATATCCCTTGCTGGAGTAATCAGGGTAATTTGGACTGTCAGACTGAAAACAGAATGAAACGGAATACACTTGTGTGCTGCCTTTTCATATGTGTTCGTCTGCATTTAAAGCATTTGTGTCAGGAGTCGCGTTTTCTTTGCGCAGCACGTGCCTCTCTGTGTGTAGCTGGGAGGTTTGTGTGAACACTTGCAGCCCTTTTAGTGTAGAAGACTTTTGGCTTAGGTTTATGTGGCTTAATGATGTTTTAATAAAAGATTAGAATGCTGTATACAGTTGTCTCCAGCAGCGTGACTATTGGAACAGTTGTTAGTGGACTTCTATAACAGTGCGCACTGAGCTGGGAGGCAACAGAACTCCTCTTACACAGGTTTGGGGGCTTTTTGTTGTTGTTTTTAGTTTCTTGGAGTCCTCTTCAGACTCTCTGGTTGCAATCTAATTTCCATTGTATTCACTCTGCTATAGAAATACTTAATGTCAGGAAGGAGATATTTACTGGAATACACAAGTCCAGAATTCATCATGATTCAGTGTGAAATCCGCTCGCCCTTTGCTCCCCACCCCCTCTTGAATTGGAATGAAATGTGCCTTAAACTGAAGTGAAATACATCACATGCAGCAACAGTGGGCCCTTGCTTCGCCTCTATTCCTGGTGTGAAATCGATACACTATCTTTCCTCCTGACCTGTTCTGTGACCTCCATTGCAGCTTTCATGCTGAACAGCAATTGCTTTGAACAGTCTGGGTCTGCCACAGCTCACAAGTGATTCTCAGCTTCTGTCTAAAACTGGTGCTGATAACAAAGGCTTCATTTTAAATAATGCGGTTGTAGTCATCTCCTAATTATGAATTACATGAAAGTGCATGGTCTTCTATTACTAAATGCTTTCAATAGCATGTACAGTACCTATGCAGCGGGAATAATGCCTCGCTGAGAAGATGCAGGAGTTCTGTTCCCAGATGTCTGATAAAGTTTATGTTGTTATGGGAGAGGCGAGATGCAGCAAATACTTCTGAAGACAATTCATGTTATTTTTAAGTGGAAACACACTTATCTTTGACTCTATCACTGGCTAACATAGTACAATGATTGTTATTTTGCTAATATTTGAATTTTCAAAGAAAAAACATCTTGGGCGATGCATTCCTTCAAAGGAAGGGGACAGTTTCTTGAGCTAAGATGTTTTAAAGCTGTTGCAAAACCTAATCTTCTGCTTAAAAAGAAAACATCAAAACAGAGGGAAGTACATTCTGCGTTCCTGATTACTAACTAATAGCGGTTCAGGAAATATCAGCATTTTGAAGAATTTATTTATTTAGGAGCATGATTTACCAAAGGATTACTGAAAGCAAAGACGCATTGAAGATATAATGGGCATTTATGCTTGCTCCAAGAACTCTATTGTGCTGCTAGCTAGATTACTTTAATAGCCTTTACTGGCTTTGAAATCAAGAAGCTGCATGAACTGCTGGGTAAGCATTCAGTTTTTTCCAAAATTTTGTGGTAGGAAATAGGATATCCACGGACTTGTGTTATGAAGTGAATGTCTCCTAATGGAGTAGTCCTCTGCCGTTCTTCTGTCCAAAACAAAAATGTGACCGTAGCAATTTTGGCATCGTGAGCGAAGTAAAAATCGGCTTTCAGCATAACGTAGTTCACTAAACAGTGCTAAACCCTGTTGTGACAAATGTGCTGTCTGGATTGCGCTTACTTATGTTTACAGTGAAATTAGTCAGAGAATATTGCGGTCTATATGTGCCTTTTGTCCAATACTGGACTATTTAAATAACCCACTTCTTCTGTTGCTCCTTCATGCCTCTGTTCTGGCTCTTGCCAGCTCAGATTTTTTGTATCACCAGGATCTGGCAAGGCAGAGATACACAGTAATGGTGCCTGTATGTTCCTGTGTGTCTTGGTCTAGGTGATCCTGCTCTGACAGGGGGATTGGACTAGATGATCTTTTGAGGTCCCTTCCAATCGCTAATGTTCTGTGATTCTGTGATATAAACCCATAAGAAAAGTAGTGACTCACTGGAGTCGCACTAAGTACTACATGACTGAAGTAATACCTATGTGCTGACACCTGTTAAGATTTATTTTGGGATTTTATGGTATTTTCTTATTCATGTCACCTTTCTTTTGAGACCGTAAAATCTATAAACTCCATTTCCAAAACTTAATAACAATGTCATATTAATGTAGGGCACTTAAGAGATCTGTATTGGTATCAGTCTGATAGCAGTGTTTAAATAAAGGGGCAAATCCCAAACTAACCAACAACAGCAAAAATCAGCCTGTTGTAGTTCTTTTATAAGCCCCCATTTAGGCAAGTTTTAAGAATCTGGTAACTGTAAATCAAAAATAGAACAAACAGGTGGTGCTGCTGGGTCCCTCTTTTATTTTCCATTGCTAAGCAAGTTCAAATGCTAAAAAACAAAACATTCTACTGCACTGTTCTCTGAGGGTTTCAGTGCTAGCAGCTTTGTCTCCATTAATGTATATTTAGGTTGCCGTATATTCACACTGGCTCACAAAGAGGTGTACGTTAAAAATCTACCTGTCACAACAGGTCTGAGTCAACAGTAAGGGATGAGGAGTTTGTATATTTGAGCACTATTTGTCAAGACAATTCCTTAACATCAGGATCAGCTGCTCTTGACTGTTCAATGACATCTGTGGCTTCCTGTACAACTCCACGCTCCTTCTCATTAATTTTAGACTGATCTGTTAGTTTTAAAAAGTTATGTAAAACAAACAACTATGTTGTAATCTAATTGTGGATGAAGTAACATCCTGCAGTATCTTCACCTGAACCCAATGTTAGGTTCAGCAGTGTAGTTCCAAGGGATATAATACTCCCATTTGGTTATCTGCAAACAAACACAAGTCAATCTTGCTTATGGCTACTTACGGTGTTGCATAAAAATTGTATTTACATACCCATAATGGAAATTGTAGATCAGGAGGGAGAAATCTAGTTTCTTAGGAGTCAATTCCTATTCAGGGGTGTGTGTCAGTGGTGTGTGATGCAGTTCTGCACAGCATCTGCAAGAACTCAGGCTCCAAGTAGGCAAAGGGAAAATAAGTAGCTCGTATTTCTGTGCTGCTGCTGCTTCGTTTTAAACACAGACTTAAAAATTGAGTATAATCTTTTCATCAGGATATCTTGTGAGGAATTGCCACACAGTGGTTCAAGAATGGTTCTTGTCACTCAGAAGTTAAAGATCAATAGTAGAGGTGTCCCATTCATAGGAATAATCACCTTTAATGGTGCAAGATTTAGAAGCCTACATAATGCTCAATCTCTTTAAAGCAGCACAAGAGTACACTGGCATAAAATAAAGTGGAGACTATTTCTCACTCTTCCTTTCATGGAATATTCTCAAACAGCATTTTCCAAACACTTTATTAAAACTATATTCCCTTAGCCAGAGGATTTTTTCTTATTGTGAATATGAACAAGTAATACATGGTATGTTCCCTCCAATGAATTGCTGTGCAACAAGACTTGATGCTAATTCTACCTTTTCCCAAAATCTGATATCCAGCAATTTATCTTCTAAATAATGCTCCTGAGTACTAAACCTGAAATGTTTTGGCTGTAGCCCAAGTCAAACTTGAGGAAGCTTATTCTCAGAAGCATATTCCCTACCTCTGTAAATGCAATTGTCATAATGACTAGGATACATGTGTCAAGATACTACTTATGAATTTTTACCTATTTACTTTTTGTTCTTCAAATGGGAACATCAGAATGACAGCATGAAGCTCACATAAAGCTTTTGGAGGCAATTTAATTCTTTTCAAGGAAAAATACTGTGAGTGAAAGCTGTGGAACTAGACAGACTGTCCCCTCAGATGAGGGGCTAGAAGAAACTTTTCTTACTGTATTCGGTGCTAAAAGTTTTCCCCTGTGTACCAGAGAGCTCCGAGAGCTTCCTGTGTCATGCAGGAGATCCTGTCAGTGGAAATTAGTGACTGTTTGAATCTATCAGCAAAAAACTGTATAGACTGGGACACTGAGGGCATGAACTTCCAGCCAGTGGGGGAAGCTCTTTACAGCATCAGTAGCTGAGTATTTTTCCCTTTGTTCTGAATACAGGGAATGAAACCTGTAACCCTGTACAGACCTCTTAGATAATGAACTGAATGCTGCATGTAGCCCTATGGGTCTGGATCTGCTACTGGTTCTGTTGCTTGCCAAAACAATGGCAAAATGAGTGTCCAAGCATTAAAGTCCTCTTATCCCAGTAACAATATGAGTAGAGCTAACTTTGTTCTTTCACAGTAAAAATGCCCATTCCATTTGGAAAATAAAAAACCATAATAGCTTAGAATCTAAATACATAGAAGAAACAAGAGCAATTCCTATGCCCATCTAATCTGCTAGAAATGTCTTTTCTAATAATAATAAATGGGATGGGGGAGAAAATGGTGTGATACTTCTGACTGTCAAAAGTTTCTGGAAATGTCGCCCATTAGAATTTTTTTCAAGGAAAATTGCATACACTTAAGAGCTTTGTAAAAAGGGAATGAGATATGGAAGGAGCTCACTTGTGCTTAGTGTTGTAGAGATTAGAAGGAACTGTGAGGGACTTCAGAGGCACCTCACTGAGCTAACAGGCAGCATAATGGCAAATGATTCATTGCTGACAGATGAAACGTAGTGTGCATTGGAAAAAACAATTTGAACTACTCACACACATTGCTGGGTTCTAAATTAACTATAACCTAGAGGAAATATGCCTGGATGTCACTGTGGGCAGCTCAGCGAAAATCTTCGCTTTAGTGTGCAACACTAAACATAAAAGCAAACAAAATGTTAAGCTGTAGCTGAGGGATGGGGGAGGAAATAGCATTGAAAATGCACCTAATGATACTGTAGTCTGGGCATTGCAACGAACACATTGTGGTATATAGATCGGTGGTACGACATCGCTTGAATAATGTGCTCAGTTCTGATCACTGAGAGAAAGATACAGCAAAAATAGAGCCAGTCTGAAGCGACAAGAATTATTTGTGTTTAAGATGAAGAGGCTGAAGAGATTGGGTAAGTATCAAGAGAAATAGGATGAGAAATGAGCGGCGTACAAAATACTGACAGATATGTACTCGGCGTGCTCCTGTTTAGTATGCTTGGAACGGGAGAGGCGAGTGGATATAAAATAAAATTAAAAGTTGATGATTCAAGAATACGAAAAAGTACTCAGCTGCCTCCCTGCGCTGTATGATTAATTATTGAATTTCATTGCTCTCTACATCCTTGCTACCAGAGACATAGAAAGATTCAGAAATGATTTGACATTCGTTGAAGTACTGAGGACTCTGACCATTTCGGCAGGGGATGGCCCAAGGGTTGGGAATTCAAGACCTCACTTCACTTCTGTTGGATGCTGACCCAGTCTGTGACCTTGGCCTTCCCCTCAGTCTTTCTCAGCTGCAGATGTTTTTAGCTGTAATAGACTCAGGATGAGACCTACACAGCCAGTCAGCCACTTAGCTTGTAAGCAGGTGCTAACCTGAAATTAGGTTTGTGTGTAAGAATTGACCATCCAAGCATTTTGTCTATCTTGTCTCCTAGGCAGAAGCCCCTGATGTAAATCACGCTAAATTTCACAAGGGCTTTGTTTGGCTTCTTAAAGATGAAACTATATGTGTTAAGGTAGATATTGGCCAACTACTAGTTGGTTGGATCCCTGTATTAATGTTAACCCCTGGACAGGTATTTTCTCCAAAGCTGTCCATTCTTTGTGTTCATGAAACACAGCCAAGCAGCAGAGCCAAGTACTGTAGTCACTATGAGAACCACTGCAGTCTGTGCTGCTTTATAGTATCAATGCAGGGGGGGACCCCCCCCCCCCCCCAACAAACCCCCAAGCAAAACAGAATGGATCTGCAGGTCAGTGTAATAGTACAATGCTCTGGAAATGGCTTTAAGTCCTTCTAGCTGCTTGAAGCTTCCATCTGTCTTGTTTGAAGGAGTTTCCCCAGCAGAAGCCAATGCTAAATGTTACGAAAAGAGGGGACTCAAACATGAAGGTCAGCCAGAGCTTCATGACTTTTCTATTCAGGCATCCTCTTGTGCTCTGTGGTAAAGACTGAGGAATATGCATGTAGGGTTCTGGTCTAGGCAGCAGGGAACCACACACATGGGCTGGAAGGGACAAGTTTCTAGAAACAAAGATTCATGCTCATGGCAATCAACCTTTCAGTGGTGCCTCTGAGCTGTTGCCTGTTCTTTTCTGCCTGTGATGTTCCTCAAATCACTGACCTGAGCCTGTTTTGGAGGCTAGTGTAACACTCCTGCGTTTAATTTGGAATTTAATCTGGTGTATTGGAATTTTAAAATTGGAAATTTCAAGTACACTCTCTGCAAGTACAATTTCTTAAGTAAAATTCCTGAAATCTTTCTTTTCTTGGCTGTTGTTTGTTTTGACTATAGTGAGGAAATTTGGGGCTCTTACAAAGGTAAGTATTTTAACATATAACGTAGAAAGGGCTAATGAAGTTGTTTGAAGTTGATTTAAAAAAATCAACTTGAACTAGATTTAGAAACCTTGAACTAGATTTGTATAGCTTGATGGACACCCAAGTCTTATGTTTCCCAGTGACCTGGGAAAACTGAAGCCTGGGGCTGTCTGAATGTGGGCCCTTGTAACTCTCTACCCCAAAGCTTATAGCAAAAAACATCTTGTCCGCTGGAAGCAGAGTTACCACACTGCTGTTTGCAGTGTGGGAACAGATGGGATAAGCTGATCAGAACAAATTTCTCAATTCCGAGGAAGTAGACTCTAATTCATAGCGCTTGTATGGATAAACAGGTGAACCTCAGAATGCAAGAACTTTCCTAGGCAGGGAAAATACTTGTAACACCAAACCTATGGTACCGCTACAAGCTTGAAAAATTATGTTGATGTGTATGCTGGCCTGAAAAAGAAACAAATTGGTGGTGTGTCAGAATCAAAGGGTTAAACTTAGCACCTTGATCTCTGCCTAAACTTATCTGGGAAGTCTTAGAAGACAGGAACAAAGCTACAGAAAAGAAACATAGAACTTTTGCACAATTTCTGGCTCGCTGTCAAATATTTCATGGGAGAAATACTTCAATCTGTGGACATTAAGTGACCAGGTTAATGCAAGTTCCAGGCTGGAACCTTACCACAGTTACACAGTTTAAAAAGTTAAAGTTACTTGCTGCAACCTACTGAGCTTCACCCAAAATGTTCAGGAACCCAGCAGAAATGTCCCATTGCCATCTTGAGTAGAAGGGTCAGCTAACTCCTGCCTGTGAAATCTGCAGTTACAACGCTTGGTGGTTTTCCCTGTTTGTCCATGCCTGTCCTATGCCCGTGAGTCTCAGCCAGGTCCTTGACCAACAGTGTACAAATAATAGCGAGTGCCTCTTGCTCCAGGGCTGCTCTTCTGGCCCATCAGATATGATATGTGGCAAAATGTTGTTCTTTATCTAATCTCTTCACAAGAGAGAGAACTCAAAATGGATTAATAACCTCCCAAATTATCTCCATGCTCTTTTAAGAGGAAGGATAAAGCAGCTCCTCTGGTTTGCCTTGCCTAGAGTCTGCTGACAGCAATCCATTGAGCTGGTGGCAGGGGAAGGGCAATGAACACCAATTCAGAAACAACAGAAAAATCAGCCTGGATGATCTGTCTGTCTTGTGAGAGAGAGAGGAGTAATGCAGCTTCAAAAACAATATGGACAAGTTGTTTATGCTTAGCTAGTTGTTTAATGCCACAATGATACCTAATGTACTTTCCAAAAGAGTAAGAGGAGTAGTCTGGTTCCTAACATCTGTATTCCATGCTGTCAAGTACACACATTATCAGATCTCAGCATTTTCAGTAGCCATGGTAAATCAGTCCAATGGACTGGGCTGCTACCTTTGAACTTGCATCTGTGGTACAGGATGGGGTTATGGGTCTCAAAAGTTAATGTCTCTCAAAACTTGTGTTTCTGTACTGAAATCCTGTTTCCAGTGAGCCTGTGGCCTTCAGCTGAGAGTTAAATGGCTGATACCAATGAGGAGAATTTGTCTGTGGTTCTCAGATGTCCTTGATACCCTGTTTTGCTTATGTACCCAATTCACCCGAGACCTTTACTGTCATTCTTTGGATACCTATAAATAGGCAAAACCTTATTTTATTGTTTTTCTATGGCTTTCTGTAAACTTTGTTGTGAAATCCCTTTCTTAAATTGCTTAATGAAGTAACAGATTGTGCCTGAATATTTGAAAGCCAGTGATAAAACAATACAAAAGCACAGTAATGCTCAACAGTTCTATTTCACTGCCCAGATAGGAGCTGAAACCTCCAGCTGTAGGGAACTATGACTTCTTCAAAACAGCGGCATTTGTAAATGTTCAATGTGGATGCTGAAATGTTAGGTGTGTTTATAAACAGCGTTAAAGTCTCCTTGAAATTGGTGTAAAATATTGTATCTTGTCTGGGGGGCTGGAAATCCTGCTCGACAGAAGACATTACTGCTTAGTATTCTCCCTCCTGGCAGGATGCACATAGGGTAGCGATCTTAAGTCTTCATATCTCTATTTAGAAAAGAACTGTATTCTAAGAGCTGTCCTAATACTGTGCAAGCTGTGCCAATCAAGGTGCTATCTGGTGTACCCCATGAAAAAGGATGTTTTTCTGTGAGCATTATTGTACCAATTCACCCGGGACAGACTGGGATTATGAAGTCTCTACCTATATGTCAGCCTCAACTCTGAATTTTCCTGCTTTCCAAGATCGTTGCTATGTGTATTGCTTCACTTTAAGGGTTTCTGTTCTTTTTCTTCGTAGCTTAATATCTTACTTATCAGAGAGAAGCAGGGTCCAGTTAGTTAAGGTTTCGTTGTACGTGGAACGCGACTTCCTAAGCTTGTCATGCATCAAACTGTTATGGCTGGCAATTGTTTAAAAAAATTCATTTTGTTATGAACTAGCCTGTTTTCAACTGGGCTGTTCAGAGATGGATTGCTTTCTGGAGTTTTTGACAGGTGTAATTGTTAAGGCGTCATCTGTTCTTGTTTGCACAAAATACATTTTAGCCAACTGTAGGACTTGCCCGCTAATCTTTCTCACATCATTCCATTCTTTGCTTGCCACTAGACAAATCCCCTGTTATTTGACCAGATGGTGGAAAATCCATTCTCATGATAAGTTGCTTCTAGTTTGCATTTAGATTACCTGCAAAAATGGAACAATTTACTACTCTGCCTCTAACCATCTCTTTCCTTCTTTTTTCCCTTAGTTTGACTTCTTGTAACTAATTATTTAAATTCTGCCCTGTGAGTTAAAATTAGTCATAGCTTACACGTTCCACATGTATGTAAATGCACTTAAGTTCCACCTCAAGTTGTGTGATGAATCCGTCCTGAGTTTAGTGACACATGAAGGTAGGGAGATGAGCTGTCTGATGTGCAAACCCTGCAGCTCATAATCCTTTCCCATCTGAGGCGATGCTTTTGAACTTTTTAGGGCAAGTGTGCAGACCTCTACAGGCCAAGGTCAGCTGGGAGAGTGCACCCAGCATCACCTTCTTACAGCACCCTCCCTTCCTTCCCAAGGAACAAAGGATACAAACACGAAGAGAAATACAATTTTTCATACAGAATTTGTAGGCATTCTGTCTGCCATGTTTTTAGCTTCTTGGAAAAATAGCCTTCTGTACTTGAGAGTTAGACAGAACCAAAAACTCATTTTTTCCCTTTATTGTCATGAAGTGGCAACTTTACAAGCTTTTAGAGTATGAGAATAAGTGCGGTTTTTTTTTTCTTAACCCAGTCAAAACTCAACTGAAATTGGGGTGAGCTAACCACTGCAAATTGATCAGAGTCAAATATTCCTCAGTGGTCTAATTTTTAATACAAAGAAAAATACATGAAATCAATTTCAAAGCATAAAATAGAACAAGAATATACAGTGCCCAGAGTAAATATCCAATATACAGTTTTATCTTGAGCTAAATCAATTTTGTAGGTGGAACCTGAGAGAAATACTGTCTGCTGACATAATGTGCTAAAACACAAGTTCGCAGAATTAATTTGGTGAGGATTGTCTAAAACTATTTTTCTGGAGGGGGCGAAAAACCGACAACCAAGACTGATGGGTAAACTTTTTTAATACTAGTCAGTAATTCTTGCCACTTGCTTTCATGTTTTGTGGGCTTGACATTAGGCGTCTTTGGGAGTTTTGTGTTGCTGTAAGCACTGCTGAATAAGCTGTTCTGTGAAGCAGTCTTAATTTCTGAACCATTTCTGACCCATAGCCTCATAGTTATTAAATGACAATTAATTGTAAATGTTAATCTATTAAATGACAGCTAAAGTACATGGGGCATAGGACACAGGGCAAATGGGTGTGATGGTGTTAAGCAGCTTCTGAATACGTAAACCACAAACATAGTCTTTATTCAGCATCAAAGCCTATTAATGGGAAATACACTTACTGCTAAAGTGAACCTCAACAACAGGAGACAAACATCCTACAAGGAAACACAGGATTAGTATTTTTTCCCTCCAAAGCATTTCTCTAGGTGGTAGCTGCGTATTTAAAAACCTGGTGTCCCCTTTGGAATGTCTTCTGTGGGATCTTAGGACTGTCTTATTCCAGTTAAGAACAATAGGCTCTGCTCTGTGCTAATTTGGATGCCCTGCAGTCTCAGTGAAGTCAGTGGGATTTTAAGAGATTTACATTGATGTCTCATTTGATTCTGTGTTTTGTGATATGATTTATTGTTTTGGCCGGAGCAGAGGGATAATGGAGGCGAGTAAAAAATATTCTTGAGGCAAAATCATTAGTGAGTACTGGGTGAGGGCTGGGTCCAAGCAAAGATCATGGCATCTTGGCTTCTGAAATGTGGAATCCAGCACTATAGGATGCAAAGGAAGACTTACTTCCCTTCAAATAGGAACCACAACAGCTCCTATGTTGTGTTCCTACTGGTTAGTTTAAAACCAAACACAATAAACCCCATGTGGCTAATTCTCCCCACCTCCAAAACAAAATTCTCTAATCTCTTCCCCATCTTTGCCCGTGGCACCTAATTCTGGCTACATCTGAAGTACAAGTGTGATTCGCAGACTGGAACTGTCTTCTTAGCTTGAATCACAGAATGGTTGAGGTTAGCAGGGTTAACTCTCCTCTGGGTTGGAGAAAAGCAGGGTTACTGGGGAGGGTTACCATGTCCAGGTGTGTTTTTGCTGTCTCTGGGTGGTGACTGCAACTTGTTTGGGCAACCTGTCTGATTGCAGTGAAACAATTGTTTCTTGGTGTTGAGATGACACCTCATGTTTTAGTTTAGGGTGGAAAAAGAAGAGCAAGGACTGGCTTTACAAAAGCTAAACTGAGGGAGCCAAAGGTAGCTGGCAGGTATTGTGTACTAGCTTGGTGCAGTGAAGACTTAAAGACCTAGTTCATAACAAGGGTGTTCAAACCTGCCTCTTCCATATTTGTAACAGCAATAATCAGGGTTCATTTGGCCAGGGAACTGGTGGAAGAAACAACGTAATTCTGAAGCCCTGTGATGAGGACACTCATCTGGGAAGGATGCTGATGGGTTTTGCAAGGACTGTTTAGGCATTTTTGAATGACTCTTAATACGAGGTCCTTTCGCTGGCTCCTGTTCTTTCATCCAGTGAACCCTGATTTTGTTAATTTTAAAAGTTAGAGATGCTTTTGAGGCTTGAATTCACTTTGTAGGCACTTCTGGGTTGATCTAAAAGGAAGTGTTTGTCTCAAGCATGAACAATGTAGAATCTCATTTTCTACATTCTTTTTCTCTAGCTCGCATGGTTCCCAGCAGATAGCACTTGTGTTGGAAATCCCATGTTAAGAAACTTAGCTTTGCCTATGGTCTGTGTGGTGCTTAGGCATCTAATATAAAAGCTCTGGGTATTACAACTTAAGAAGTCTCTGTCAAAGCCTGAATAGCCCCAGGACTTGGAGGTGATTTGCCCTCCATCATCATGTAGCTGTGCCTTCCCAGGGGCCAAAAACAATGCTGAGGCATGCTCAGACCAGGTTTCCAGTGTAAATGGTGAAGGACCAGGGCTGTTAAGGTGTGGACTGGGATGTTTTTGTTTACTCCATGTAGGTGCAGCATTAATGAGGAAGGCCCTCATTTTCCACCGTAGATAACTTTCCATTTTCCTGTATAGCTTGTTGCTGGATAGATAATAATACTAATTTTTCTTCTCAAATCTCCAGTCTCAAGTTACTGTTGAAAAAAACCAACCCCAAACCTTAAAAGACCCCAAGACTAGCTTAGAGCTAGAGAGGTGTAATACTGCAAAAAAAATTAAAATAATTCTTTATTGACAAGAATATTTATTATAATAAAATTCACAGCCTAAAATTCTACACTTGAAAAATGTTTAAAATTTCTCCAATACTTTATGCTTCCCTAGTGAGCCACCATTATATTAAAAAGGAAGAAGGCATTAATTTATGGAAGATACAAAAGCATCTAAAATGTGTTTTTTTTATTCCAGAGATGAGGGAGGGGAAAAAAAAGAGGAAAATTGGTGGGTACTGTTTTGTGTGCAATTCCCAAGTATATTTTAAAAACAACATTGAATTTTTATAGCCAAATTATATTTTCTGCTAACAGGGAGTTGGGGAGGGATGAATAATAGAATGATTGACAAATCTTTTAGGGCCTGATTTTACAAGATGCTGCGCACCTCCTGATTGCTGCCAATCACTTCCATTTTCTTTCAGTCGATCCCGAGAACATATGGCATGATTCAGATGGTGCTGAGCACCTTCAATCACAGTCCTCATAATGCCACAACATCCTCGTTCTGTGCAAATGTGCGAATTGCTGTTGACATTCTAAATTGGAGGGTTATTTGGTCTTTGTCTGGACAAACTCCCAGCTGATCTAAATGGATGTTCTGCCTGGGGAAGGATTACAACAGTAAACAATAAATAATCGATTTTATAAGCGCTATTGTATACAGAGATACTGTGGGAAGTATCAATTGGGGTCATAAAATTCTTTACCTCTTCTGTTTTTGCTTGATGGGGGAGAAAAAACAATGCCATTCTTGTGGAGAACTGAAGTTTAGTTTACTCTCAGTGCAAATCTTGAAAAGTGGAAACTCTGGATGTTATGTGCACAAGGCAGTTGATTTAAAGAGATCAGAAAGGTGTTAAATTTAAAAATAAAAGCAACCATTTCAACATACTGATTTGTCCTGCATTACAGTTACCTGTAGAGAACTTTTAGTCATGTCTATCTGTTTTTGATGCCTCTACAGAATAACTGTCCAGCATCCTCTGCCCAACCAATCTGAATGTAGGAAAATCTACCGATATGACGGAATCTACTGTGAATCTACCTACCAGAAGTATGTTGAAATCTGTGTGAGTCTTGCCTCTAGCTCGTGCATTTAGTGCTCGTGCTTTCCCGCTATTCAGAATTGCCACGTGTGTTGAGACCGTACACTTGTGTGTGTGCAAATCCTCTGCAGCAGGGGCTTGGAGATGTCGTTTGATTCTTTGGGGTCGTGCTCGAGAAGCTAAAAAGCAACTGGGAAAAAAAACAACTCAAACCCCAAAGACTTTAGTAAAATCTCTCAGGCATGCTGCTGTACAGAGCCACAAACAAGAATGTATACACTAGGAAATCCAGGCAAAAATGTATTGCACAGGTGCTTCACATCGTAGGGATTTGAAAGGTGTGTTATGTATAAATTAGCTGTCACTTTTTTCAGTTGTGTAATGGAATGATGAGCTGTAATTTGCATAATCCTTTAAGAAGTCAAATTATACTGTCATGTAGCAGACTTAACATGCTAGCTAGGATTTCATAGCTTTGCAGCTAATTAGTATGTACCTTACAGGACAGTTAAATTGAAGTTGAGTCCTCTTGCTTTGCAGTCGTTTGCCTTTGTCCGCTGCCCTTACCAAGCCCGTTTTTGTGTGTAACCCAAGGTCTTTACCGGCTCTTCTCTCAGAAGTGCCATTGCTGTGGGCAGGCAAATGCAGCAAGCTCGACTTCTGGTACTTTTGAATCAGTGAAGTTTGTTTTAATTGTAGTAAGGATTTAATAATCCACTCCTACGTAGAATTGGAAAGTGTGTGTTTGGCAGGTATGCTGTAGATGACTCTGTTAATATATTGCAAATGCTTGACGAATTCTGGGTTATCTTGCTGGTGTTTGAAACTGCTTTCTGTCAGAGTTCCCTTTACACGCTCCAACTATCATCTTCTTTTAGATCCCAATTTTATCATTATCATCTTGTATAACAGATTTCATAGTCCAAAAAAAAAAAACCCTTTAATAGTCAAAAATCAGCTGTGCTCTGCTTTACACCAAGACATTTGGGTGGTTTTTTTGGCAAGGCAGTCATGCTCATTATAATTACTTTAGTTCATATTCTCTCATCCCATCTTTTTATTCCATAACCTGCTGTTTGTTTCCTGAATCTTTTTCCTTTAGCATTAGGTACACCACATCACTAAGAGCTGTTACTTTGGTGTAAATGAAGAGTGTGATTTTTAACTTAACAGAAACAAGAGGAAAAGGAAGATCTAGATTTATCAATATAATTTAGAGCATCAATATGAGTTGGTGAGCCAAAATGAAAATGTGACCTCTCACTTGGCTTTTTGTGAATGGCTACTTGTGGTCTGAGATGCAATTTATTCATGGTTTTACATTGGCTTAAGTTGAATTTTTGATTGTTCTCTCTCCAAATATAATGGCAGAATCCAGGTTAACTGACGCAGTCTACATCTCTAGCCTGGTTTTAAATGTTGCCTTAGAACTGAACTTGAGTAGTTTCACTCTTCTTGTAACTTCTGTTCAGCGAGCGTAAAAATGTATTCGTATTTTTAAATGTACGAAGCAGATTTGTTGTGCACTATTTATATCAGTTTTTAGAACAACTTCAAGATTTTGAAACTTTGTGGAAATAAGAGAATTTGGCACGGTTTGTCATGAGTGTTAAAGTGATGGCTTTGCTCCGAAGGCTGCCGTGTAGTTGGCTACCTTATTTTTCTTCAATTAGATAGGATTTATGGTCTCTGTAGTTCAAAACAACTGTCTGTGCTGACCACATAAACGAGTACTAATGCTCGCTCACAGGGAGGGGTACAACTGCAAGTAAACGTTGGTTAAATAGCTGCTTGGTTTTTATTTTTTAAGAGAGGCAAAATTCAGGAATCAAACTGGTGATAAAACTCTGCTAGTTTTGACATCTCTTCTGTTACTCCAGAAATGTGTTGCTTGATTATTTTTTAGCCATGTTCAGCTCACTTGTGAAAACACACAGGATTATTTTGGATAGAGTGCTTTGTAAGTAGTGTAATTTTCTCCCATTACTCTCCCTATGCTATTTTATGTTCTCCGAGGAGTTGTCTTCTTCCCAATGGATGTTTTTGGTACCTTTTCCCAATAGTGATTTAATTGCAATGATACAACAACAAATGACTGAAAACATCTCACTAATGAAGATTAAAAAAAAAAACCCCAAGCTACTTTAAATACACTTGGGAGGTTATGATTTAGTGCTAGAAGATGTGAACGCTTGGTACTGGATGCTCTTTGTGCACCTCTGTGTGACTTGGTGTAGGTGATCCTTCTTTGGCAGGGGGATTGGACTAGATGATCTTTCGAGGTCCCTTCCAATCCCTAATGATTCTATGATTCTGTGATCTCTTATGTAAGCTCAATCTCTCCTCTGATTAGATTAGGGATGTGGTGGCCAGTGGAAAGGGCTGTGAAACCTCTTTTCTCTTGTAGGATAATTTCTGGGCTGGACACAAACCAGCCAACTACCTGGTCTGAGTGTTGAAGGAATCTTAAGGACTGGCCATGTAGACTAGAACAGATCAGCAAACTGTAGAATTAGAAGATTGACTTTTTTCCTCCAACTCCTTTTAAAATTAAAAGTAGTACTATGCAGAGAGCCTCTTGGATTTTTGCTTAACCATGTACCTGCTAAAGGTGTTTTGTATAAAGCAGCTTAGCAGTTGAAATACAGATACTCTGATCCCTTCTGTAAACAAGTGAAAGGATCAGCCCATGACCATCTACTCCATATTTAGGGAAAACCTTTTTAGTCAAATCTTAGTGCTAACATATAGTAGAAATAACAGTTTCTAAGTGTTGTACTTCCTAAACTACACCTTTAACATCTTAGCTTTTTGCTTGTTTTTTTTTATCAGACACTTTGCAACAGCAGTTCCTGAAGAGCCTGACTAATGATTGCGGTAATAGACTAAAATTAGGCAAAATAGTGAATATTTTAACATGAATCCCTCTAGGCGATTTATTGATCCTCTTGCAGTTGAGTCTCATAGCTGCTGGATGTCCCACTCAGAGCACAATGGAAAATGCAGTTTCAGAAGCTGTTGGCAGAACAGTCTAGGTGGTGGTGGTGGTGGTTTTTTATCCTCTATTTCCCACCACCTTGGTTGCCATGGGTCTGTGTTTTGGGTGACTGAGCATGTAAATAAGCCTTTGCAAAAGCTCTGAAGTAAGCTTGAAAATGATGACAAATTGTTAGTGGTAGAAACAACGTACCAAGAGCTCTTAAAAGAGTTTACCATTGTGGTTCTTGAATTAGGTGATGTTTCTTGACCTATGGAGATAAGACCAGAGGTGTCCCAGTTATGGGGCTGCAATACAATTCTCCATGAACAGTAAAAAGTATTTCTTGTTCTGCTTCACTATAGCCAAACTGCCAAGGTTTTTCCCTCTTGCCCACATTGAAAATCTTGTCTTCTCTTTGCTCGGACACCTATAGTTTGCAGTCTTGTTCACCTGTGTGAGTGTCAAGCAGGGAGCAAAGCCCCTGGGTGATGACCTCTAGAGACAGCTGAAGAAGAGCACAGCTTGATGCTCATGCTTCTGTTTTATTTGCTGCTAAATAACAAGGAGTAATGATGTGTCAAGAATAAAGGGTTGAGTGTTTTTGCTTGTCTGCAAGGACCCTTTGTTTTCAGCTGGAAGCTTTTCTATTAATAAGGTCTGTTTCCATTCAGGGTATCACTTGGGTCATGACAGAAAATTCTCAGTTGTGTGCTATGTCCAAAGCAAGGGTGAGAGTTACCTCTTCCCTATGTCTTCCTGTCCAGGCTAAGAATAATCAAAATCAGGTCTTTCTTCAAGAGCATAGAGAGTAGGGCAGGCTTCCACAGCAAGGTATTTAATCTGAAATCAGGAGCATGAAATAAGTATGTAAGGAAAACACCATGTTAATTTAAATCCCAGGCATACATCTATAGCTTTATTAGGTCTTTTTCTTTCATTTCACTGCAAGTTAGTGAAATGAGCACAGAGCAGAAGGTTCATTGATTTCCATCTAAGAAGCAGAACAATTTGTCCTGGAAAGTGTAGCTCGGTCATACACACATTATCATCCTGAGCCTGTAAATGCTCAAAACATCCAATCCTGACAGAGCAGAATAAGCTCCCCTTAGACTATATGTTGACTCAAACCCATAAATATTTGTACAACTGGGAAAAGGAGGCACAAGGCTAAACCACTCCAGCCTCTAAGGTTTAAATTAAGATTTGTTTATTTATCAAATGGATGAAACAAAACCAGAACTGCTCTGTATGCCCACGAAATCTCATAGCCCTGGTAGAGAACTCAAATGAGAATATAAACCTTTTAGTGAGAATAGAAACCTTTTAATGGGCCAAATAGCTCTCACAGGATTTCTTATGAGGGAATTCAACCAGATACAGTACATGAGTACAAGAAGGATTTCTTAGGATTCTTGAAGTGGGCTGCAGTGCTTGTTGCCACCTTCGTGTGAACCAAGCAGTGAAAGGTCAGAAGAGGAAGAGCTAATGGTTCTGAGTGAGATAGACTACTTTATCAATGTGGGTTAGACCCCCGCTGCTCCTCTGCAACAGGGTGAGCTGCTTCAGGCCGGTATGGACATTTAAGCTGCACAGAGAAGTTGCTAATGGCTGAGGTGTCATTTTTCCATCTCTTTCTTTCTCGATGCTGGTGGTGCACATAAACTGTCTTAGAAAGGTGTAATACTTGCTGTTCGTCTAGTCTATTTGCTGAGCTGTTGACAGTTAGACTTGATCTTGGAAGTCTCCTCCAACTTGAGTGATCCTAGATGTCTTTTGCAGGAAGTAAAATGTCTTTAACCAAGTTTTAAGCACATCCAAAAGTGAGCCAGTATCTCCTTATGTGTGGGATATGAGAGTGGACTTCCTCTGGGTAAGAAGTGAGATTAGCTGTGCCACTTTAAAATGATTAATGATCGCTGGCTAGTATTAAGTTGAACATCTAATCCTTGGCTGATTGGAGCATTTGAGAACAGCACTCAAAGCCTACAATTTTTCAACAACAAAAGTTTTGTCATACTTGCATTTCTACTATGACACAGTTAGATGTTGCAGTGGCTTTAAAACTTTCCTTTGAGATTAATGGAATGTAATGTGAACAGAGAATGGCTACGATGCAGACAGGTTGCTTGAACATTTTTTCCATTGAGTAAGAAAGGGCTGTGTTTAGGTTTACAAAGTGCTATTCAGTTTATAGTTCAATACCAGTTCTGAAGATTCACTTATGCTTTGCAGTACCTAATTGTAATATCTCTTCCCAGTTAAATCCTGAAGTGAATTTGGTATTGGTCAATTGACCAATTAGGCAATTACCTTTTGCTGTCTTGCACACAATCCATGTTAAACTGGCTGGGTCTTCAGGTCCCTTAACCACACCCTTTCAATAGGATATTAGTCACAGTCTGCTTCCCTCTTAAGACAGGTTTTTTTGATGTTCTACAGAAACTGTTTTTTGCATTTACTTTTAATTTTCAGATATTAACAGTCATTTGGTGGTGATTCTTCAGTGGTTTTGTTGCAGGGAGGCTTGAGGGAGAGTTTTCCAGTGTGGGGATATTTGTTGGTTTTGTTTTTCCCCCCCCATCCCCCTGCCCCAAGTCATGTTACTGGTTTCAGAAATGGAGAGATCAATTCAAATTATCTGTGACTGAACTATTCTGTGTATTCAGCAAGGTTTCCCTTTTCCCATGCTCTTTCAGAACTCGCTGCTCTGCACAAATACAGAAGCATTAATACCGGGTATATCCAAAATATTACTTGGGGAAGCAGCAGGCAAGATAACAAATGCGTTTGGTTTACTAACACTTTATAGGATCATTCCACAGCTTTGGGGGAATGCAAAGGGGGAATAATTATCCCTCAGATATAAGGAGCTAAGCAAATACCTGCCCTACAGCCACACAGTTCTGGGAGTTGCAGTAACAAAGCTATCCTGGAGCATTTCAGGAGTTGAAAGATGGAGTTCTAACTCTTAACATTATTCTTTAAAAAAGATGGCAAAGATACTGCGTGTTTAAAATTCTAGTCCTTTTTATATGAAAAGTGCTGATTGTAAGAACTTTGGGCGAAAGAAAATCCTGCTTTTCTTTAGTACTTCAGCTACAGTTCATCTGTTGCCTTATTCTTTACTCTGGAGTTTCCTAACTTGTGTGTAGCAAAAACATACAGAATTCAGTATTAAGAAGCTGGAACATGCTCTTTTAATATTAATGGTATTCTGTTCTCCCCCCCACCCCCTGGGCCTGTTTATGTATTTGCAGACAGTAACCCAGTGATCAAATATCCTCCTCTGTGGCACAGGTTTCTCATTCCTAACCAGGGAAGTTTTCCAGAATTTGAATACTCCTTGTAGCTGTTTGATTAAGCTGCTGTTGAATACGAGTACAGTCCATCAGTTGTTCTTGCTCGGGGATCACACGTGTAGAGTGGAACCACGTTGTTAAACGCTGTTTGAAATGGAAAGATTCCCTGTTTCGACATGGGGAATGATGCATAGAACCCTTTCCTATTGCTACTTTGTTTACCCTCTTTTGCACATCAGTGGATCTCTTCTGCTGCGCTAGCCAGAGCGTTGGACTCCAGGCTAATGTTAATTTGGTTATCCACTGTGTGCTGCCTCTTAGGTGACTGTATTGTCTTTGTTTGGAATCTGTGCTCTTAGCTGAGAGACAGACAGCTCTGTGCTCAGCTGTGTTAAAGCACATCTTATTCAGGTGAGCCCAGGCTGCCATGCAATCTGGGCAGCTGACAGCTCCCCGCTATTTACCATTTTATTATCTTTTGTGTCATCTGCAAATTTTACTGGGAAGGATTTTATGTTTTCTTTCACATCACTGATTTATTCTCCTGCACAGGTGCTCCATAGGGAATAAAGGGCTCAAGGAGTTCTTTCCCTGCACAAAGTACTAGGGGTGTAGACCTAATCCATATTTCAGAGCTGCTGGTCATAATGGCTGGGAGCAGATTAGGGCTGCCGGCACTGATGAGTTGCAGCCAAGGCAGGGCAGTGAGTCATGAGCACATTCTCTTCTCTTGCAGCAGTATGAGATGGCTGTAGCCTTTCTTTAAAGTAACATGAGGCTTGGTTTGCATAGGGATGCTGTTGAAACACACAAGACAACTTCACCTTGAAAATTTGTGTGTCGCTAACGATTGCTGCAAGTGAATTCATGTTTAGTGAGTTTTAAAAACTGCTGTTTCTGGAAGCAAAGCTAGATTATCTGCACACAGTTATCTGGTGTAATGAATGTAGTATCCAAAAAGAAGGGCAAAGAGGTGGTTTTTGGAGGCCTTAAAATGTTTCATATTGGTTTCCTTTTTAAATCTCACTTTAATTTCTTTTAGAAATGATGATTTTTATACAGAAGGAGTTCTGCTGTCCAGATCAGTACAAAATAAAGCAATGACATCATCAGTCAGAATATTTTCTTGAAAAAGAAGTTCTCAGGTTATCAGAAATGAAGCTTTTGGATTACATTGTCCCCCATTCTTTCCCTTGCCCCCTGAAAGGATTCTCTTCAGCAAAATTAAAAACTATGTTCAGAAGTTCTGGAGGTTTTTTCCTTAAGTTGGCTACTCAGCACAGTGCTGTGCAGGTCTGCTTTGCTTAAGGATTAAGTAGTTTCAGCAAACTTTTTGCTCTAACCATAAGGTTTCAAGATACAACAAACTTCACATCTAGACACAGCAATAGTGCCAAACTTGTGACTTGTCTGTGATGCAAGACAAGACACTGGACTTCTTGCTGCAGTTCCTTTATGATGGGGGTATCTGTATTGCTTTGTTTTCTCTTTAAAACAAATACTGATCATGTTACAGCATGCACAGACTTAGCCAAGTCTGTGTCGCCTCCAACTGATACCTGGAAACCAAGACTTGTGTTACATTTGTAAAATAATACATTATGGCTTCATGTTTATAGTCTTGAAGTTCTGTATTTGTATATGCACAGAAGTATACATACACGAACACACTTCTGAAAAGAAAATTTAATCGTTTTTAGAGATAAAGACTGTGGACATGTAAAGCAGACTCCTGCCTGAGCACAGTAGGAAGGTGACAGGTTTTAATTCGTCACTTTTAGGTATAAAGAAAATCTGATTTGTTGTTGTTCTGTAATAAAACCCCAAATAAATCATCAACAAAACGCTCATATAATTAGGATTTGCCCTTAATTTCTGGTAAACGGGGAGTCAGTTTCTCATACATACAAAACTAAAAAAAAATATCTCAACAAGAATGGAAGACACAATCTGTCACACTTCCATTTGCTCAATTTGAGCAGCAGCAGATGCATGAAAGCAGATACCTTTGCCCGTTGCAGTTGCACTGAACTTTGTCTTACAGTTGCATAAGTGGTGTTGGGACTGTGCCATCTCCGAGACTGCAGACTGTGATGCAGAGGAGTTTAAGATGCTGTATCATGTACCATTTAATCAGGCTGCACTATTTAGAGTATGTGTTGTGTACTGGGAATAATTTGTGTGTAAAGTCTTTCCAGCTGCATCTGTATAAAAGGTGAAATTCCCCTACCTCCGCACAAAAGTCAGCTAAATGGGCTGTGGGGAGCGAAGCAGCAGTTGAATGAATTAATTTCATGTAGCTGTCCGTAGCTGGCTGTGACACCGCACTGTGCTGACACACAGCCAGCGCCCTACACAGCTCCATGGAGTTCTTGGGCTACTGAATTTCTAGGAGTTGATCGTTTGTTTCCTTTCCTAGAGGTGTTCTAGGAAAGTTATACAATTATTTAGACTGGAAGAGACCTTTGAGACCCAACTATCCCAAGCCCACCACTAAATCCTGTCCCTAAACTCCAGAGCTACATGACTTCTAAATATGTCCAGCAATGGTGATTCAGCCACTTCTCTGGGCAGTTTTCCACCCTCTTGCTAAATTCCTAGGATAGTAGCTCTGTAATCCTGGTGACTGCAGGTTCTTTCTGAAGGCAGGCCATGCAGAGAGGTCTTGATAGGCTTGAACTGGGCCAGTGCAAACTGCATGAGGTTCACAAAGTCCAAGTGTGAGGTGCTCCATCTGGGTTGGAGCAGTCACAAGCAGAAATATGTGTTGGGTGATGAATGGATTGAGAGCAGTGGATGCCGCCTCCCTGTAAGTGTCCAAAGCCAGGCTGGATGAAGCTCTTGGCAACCTGGTCTGATGAGAGGTGTCCCTGCCCACAGCAGGGAGGTAGGAACTAGATGATCTGTGAGGTCTTTTCCAGCCCAAACCATTCTGTGATTCAGCCATGCTCGATGATTTGAGCTGGATGCAGTACTAAAGAGGACATTCATATTTTGTGAACTTGGCAAGTCAAACTGAGCAGTTTTTGTTCTTCACTGAGGATGAACAGTGATCAAAATACAGAGTGAACTACTGAGCTAAGATTAAGAGCATAATGGAAGCCAAGCCTATAGTACATTTCGGTATAGGCTGGTGAATTGCAGATATTTAAGTGGTGTAGTATCCTGCTCGGACAAAGCAGTGTCAGCAGAAATGCTACAGCCGATAGCATTTTACTTGCAAAGCTTTTCTTTCACTGATATTGCTTGTTTTGATAAAAAATGATGCTTTTCCTGTGTGATTCTAAAGCAGACCTTAGCTGATAGAGCTGATTACATGCTTAGTGCTTTGATACAGAGCTGCACCAGGATTGTTCTGTTGGTAAAATGATCTGATTTTAGTCACTCACTCTTCCGGATTTCAAAGCTTAACAAAATAAGTCTCCTGTTGTAGAACTGTAAGGGAGGATATTCATAGAATCATTTAGGTTGGGAAAAACCCTTGAGATCATCAAGTCCAACCAATAACCCAGTTCTACCCAGTTTACCACTAGACCAGATCTCTAAGATTTTTTTATTTCATCTAAGATTTTTTTTCCTTTATGTCCAGCCTAAAACAACATTACTTGTTCCATGACTCTATCCCAACGGTCCTTCACTACAAAGACGCTCAAGCTGTACTGCATTTAAAAATCAATCCTAGTTTTCATAATGTAATTAGGTTTTTTTAGTTCAAGATATTTTTATAGACTTAAGGATGAGAAACGTAATCTTCTGAGTTACTTCACGTATTGCACTTCTGGTCTTTGTAGAATTCTGCTAATGGTGTGATTTGCCTGATTAATTGTGACAGTGCTAAAATGGTTCAGCCACTTTACCTTGAAATCGATTGATGTGAACAAAAACTTTCCAAAACTATTCCAAAAGTTTTTCACCCCCCTCAAAAATCTCTCAGCCAAAATCGCAGTGAAAGGCTTGGTGATGATAACCTCCTAGTCAGGCAGAGTGCTTTGCTTTGGCCAGGCTACACCTAGATCTTATGCCTAAGAGAGCATTTCATGGTTTTCATAGCAGGAGACCTTCTTGCTTCCAGGAGTAGCTGCATGCTTTTAGAGTCCCTGCATTGCTGCTTGATTACTGGTGATGGTTGTGTTACATGCTGGACCCAGCATGACAGAGAGGCAGCTCTGATTCCCATTGCTCTGGGGAGCATCAGGCATGTATCCAGCCCATGCAGCAGCACTGATGGTAGCTGTGCCACTGAAATTGCTGGAAAAGGCATGGAATCAGATAATCATCCATAAAAGAGCACTGCTGAATGGCTGTGCTATTCACAGCTGGCAGGTTCGTATCTTACGGGAGGGAGCACAGCACTGTGCAACAGGCAAAATCTGGAGTTTATTGAAACAGGTCAAGGCAACTTTATCAGGCAGGGCTTCTCTGTTGTTGATGTTGGCATATTTTTTACCTTACCTCCTCCCTAAGTGCACTGGGAATTTATAAACAGATTGTTTTGCGTGATGTCAAAAGAAGAGCAAATCTTGGCCTGGGTTGTCTTGTGGAGGTTAAACTGAAATCCAGTTGTTGACTTGGAGCTAAATGTGATGAAGTCTGTTGTGGAGCGTCAAAAATTGCGTTAAGCTTTCTGACTTTCGTACCTTCTGAATTTTTCTCTTCCTTAGATACTTTGATGCATTCCTGCAGCAATGACTACAAGAGTCAAAATAATCCAAGCAATGTTCCTTCCCTCTAGTTCACACCAGATGCCATCTATTTTAGATTAAAACTAGGAATAGATCTTCTGCCCTAATTTGAGAGGGACTCCGCTCTTAGAATCTTTTAAGAATTCATAAGAGAAGTGAATAAATGTCATGTTTTACAGATGTTCAGATCATTTTTATGTGGGAATTGACTGACCCCTCAACGCACTGGCTTTTATTAGGATAAGTGCCCTTTTCCTCCGCAACATTTTACAGAGGTGGAGCCCTTCTCTGAGCTTCCAGGCTTGTAGAGAGCCTCCTCACCCAGGTGCTTTACAAAGGTTAGTTAGCGCTGGCCGTACAGCTCTTGCAAGCACGAGGACCTGGTGACATGGCAGCAACATGCTCGTGGTTGCAACTGGTAGTTTTCTGGTTTTATTGTACTTGCTGCTGGAGTGTTTTTACTTGCTCTGTGTCTCTGAAGTGTGTGTTCCAGAGTAAAGGCTAGTCTGTTTGCAGATATAGATTTGGTAAGAGAAATAGATTAACAATGGCTTTTTGGTATGTAGCTTCTTCTAGATTAATACGTATATTGTTTTGACTTTTTGTATGTATCAAAGACTAGTAAACCACAAAGTACATAAGTGCTTACTGATGGTCATCTTACTCCTCCCGTCTGCACCCACAGGGCCATATTTGTGGCTTTGCAGGCTGCTTTGCTTTGATGATGCTTATGTGCAGGTATTCTTGATTGACAGATAACTGAATTCAGTGTGGATGACCAAATCAAATCTATGCAAATATCAGCCCTTTATTGTTGTGTTTAAGCAGAGTTTTACATCTGCACTGGAATGAAAAACACTGACTCGATGCATATTGCATAAAGGTAGAGAGATGACACCACAAGCAGAAAATGATTATGGTTTAGGCCAAATGTGGTAGTAACTATGAACAGGAAATTACTGTTGCCCCCCCCAATTTGTGTTTGTTTTCATACTGAAATTCTCCTCACTACTCACCCATGTTCCTATTTATTTGCTGCTGTGCCCATAGCTTCGTCTGTCCCTGCATGTGCACACTGTTCCTTGACCTCCAGCCATGGGAAGACAGATCTGTTGTTTGTCATGGCAGGGACGCCAGCACTTTGTAGAGCTGTTGGGAGCACTTGGATAGGTAGATTAGTGCCTGATACTGGCTTTAATGTTCCCATTGCTCCCAACAATGTTTCCCCTGGCTTGTGGCTTGTGTTTGGGAGAGAACAGTGTGCATTCCAGATGGCACAGCACGCAGTGTCTGCCAGGGAAAACCAGGTAGATATAATGAAGCAGAGAGGTAATTGGGGAACTCTACTGAGTAATTTGATTATGGGCTCAGATGTAAGGGATTCAAAAAATACTAGTGAAAACATAAATACTGGCATTACGACATTTATTATATGGTAGTAAACAATCCACTCAACAAACACATGAAAATTTAGGTCAGAGCTGTAATTTACCACAGTGGTGAAAAAATGTGGTAGATTGAACTATTATGCTATTGCTTACAGATTATTTTGGGGGGCGTGTGGCTTTTTCAAATGATGTATTTGAAAGCAGATTTAGAGTATGAAAATCATGCTGGTTTTCATCCTCATTATAGTCAGATGAGAAAACCCACTTGATTTGTATATGTACAAGACAAATCTCTAAAAATGTGTCATATGATATCAATTTTTGTAAGTTCCCAGTGTGTGTGTTTTCTCCTCAGCCTTTTTCTAATCCCCTTGTCCATGTCCCCACCTCCTTTCAAGAACCGTTAAGAAAAACGTGTGTTTTGTTTGGTTATTTTACATTTGAAATCACCTTAAAACACAACAAACTGCTTTCTGGCTTACTAGTGTTTTTTGAAAACAGAAACTGGTTTGACCAAACTTCTGGTTTTTTACTAAAGTGCTGGTCACACTTGTGGTTTTCAGATTCTACTGGGGTAACTGAGTGCCTTTTTCCATAAATTGTTTTTCCAAATTGCTGGAGGAAGATTTGATTTAATATCAATTCAATAAGATGTCTTGTGATGCTTGGACCTTTATTAGGCAGCAGGTAGTATTACCTTTATTTCAGTTGCTGTAAGACTGATCTCTCCTTGTGCCATGCATAGTCATGAATTCCTGGGTGCCTCACATCCCATCTAACTGGAACAGAAGCATTTTACATCTATTGCAGACTCTTTTCTTAGCTGTATGTCATAATACAGTATAAAATAAGTCTCTAAAAATATCTGTACTGTATAGATATAAAAATATTTGTGATGGAAGGAAGTTCACTCGGTAGCTTAGCAATTCAGTGTAAATACTTAGTTATTTAGGAATATTACCCTCTGGATCACCCTATGAGCCTGTCTCTTGCCCTAAGTGGCTAATTACATCAGCAGATAGGCATGAGGTTGATTGTCACGCTGGTGTAAATGGCTGTACAGATTCAGGGAAACACAGACGCGTACAATGGGAAGGTTAAATCTCTCCCATTTGATTCAGAGCATGCCTGTAGGGAGAGTGCCCAGAGCTGTACAGAGAACTTGTTAACTGTAGAGTAAGACACTTGATCACTGGATGTAGATTTGTGAGGGGTGAATGGATAATGTACTTACTGGGATAACTGGAACTTGTACAAGGTGCAGGAGTGGGGTCCATAGTTATCTAAAAGTCTGCGGAGGCAGAAGAAAAGTGGCCAAATAGAACAGCAGAGGCAGAGCTTGGAGGGGAAAGAGACAGAAATGAAGGGTGAGAGCCCTGTTCAGAGCCCTCAGAGGGTACTGCTGAAAGCCCAAGCAGTTCTCACGGATGATCAGGAGACTGGAGAGCAGTGTTGTCTGAACTAGCAAAAGCTAAAAGGTACTTGGTTTTGGAACCCATGGAAAATGTGTAATTTTTACTGGAAGGGGTGAATTCAAAACCATAGGGATTAGTGCTCTTTGCTTCTGCTCTCAATGGCTGGAGAACAAGGCCAGTGTTGGCTTGCAGGAGCAAAGTAGGCTGTCTTGCAGGAGACATTGTGGAAAAACAGTGATAGATTCCTCAAGTTAAAGGCATCTTACAAGCTAGTGGACATAGTGAAACCCATGTTGTGAACAACAGCTGCACGAGCAGGAAACACTCTTCCAGGGTGTTATGAGTTAGAGGGAAGATCTGGCGTGAGCCAAATTACCATTTAAGAGGAGGCTGAGAGGAGACCTCGTCACTCTCTACAGCTATCTGAAGGGATGTTGTGGAGAGGTTGGTGCTGGTCTCTTCTCACAAGCAATTACTGATAGGACAAGAGAGAATGCATTCAAGTTACAACAGGCTAGGTTTAGGCTTGATATTAGGAAGAATTTTTTCACAGAAAGGGTGGTCAGGCACCGGAATGGGCTTCCCAGGGAGGTGGTTGAGTTGCCATCCCTGGATGTGTTTAAGGATGGTTAGGATGAGGTGTTGAGGGATGTGGTTTAGGGGTGAACTTGTAAGGTAGGGTAGATGGTTGGACTTGATGATCCCGGGGGTCTTTTCCAATCTTTTCTTAAAAGTCTCCAGGGATGCTGACTCCACCACTTTTCTGGGCAGTCCATTCCAGTGTCTAACCACTTGTTCCATGAGGAAGGGCTTCCTAACATCCAACCTAAGCCTTTACTGGCACAGCTTCAGGCCCTGCCCTCTCATCCTGTCGCTAGTGGCCTGACCCCCATGTGACTACAACCTCCCTTCATGTAGTTCTAGAGAGTGATAAGGTCCCCTTTGGTCTTCTCCAGGCTAAAAAAATCTAGCAAACATGCAGGTAGAGAGTGCTCTGTGCAAGTAGCTAACTGTATTATCAGTCATAGAATCAAGCAGAACAGAGCAGAGCTAAAAACCACCTGATTGCCCATTCCACAGTCACACATGAAATACTGTTCTGTTGAAGAACAGAACTCAGAGTTTTGGAGTGTTTTTGCTGTAGAGTCTTCCTGGGGTTCTTTTGTATGAAGAAAGGCTTCCTTACTATGTAGTGCAGTCTTACTCCTCCCATTGAAACATTTTAGGAAACCAGAATGGAATCATAAGCTTTTGCCCCCCTATTGTTATCGATGTGCTCCTAGACTTCTTCCACGTTCCTGTCAAGCCTATTAGTGTATCACTGGTGGTGTTCTTAGTCTTTTGTCTCAGAAACGTGTCCTGAACATGCTTTTATCTTTTCTTATTGCATGTAAACCTCGTACTACCTCACCAGCATGGCACAGCTAATGCTCTTTTCCCTTACTTAAAGCCTACCGCAGTCTCTGTGGCCCGGCCGTCAATCACCAGCTGGATGCCGAGACAAATTTTTTATAGCAGCTTCTGTCAGTAAAGAGAAAATATTTTGAAAAATACAGTCTAAAAGCTGAATGTCAGCCTGCTGAGTGGCCTGGTTAAATAGGAGAGTTGTCTCTGCCAAGTTTTTGTTGCTTAGCTTTTTTCTTAATTTACAAAAAAACAGTGGTTTGAGGTCTAGCCCAAATAATAAACAAAATAAGACTTTCTTGGCAAGGACTCGTAATTGACTAGCTTGCTAAAATTCTTCAGTGTCTCCATGACCATTTCTGACTCCACCTTTCTAGACTCTGCAACAGGGAACTTTTCAGTCATGGGGTCATACCAGGGGGCAGCAAAGAGCCTATAAACTCTAGTGGCTCTGTCAGACCCACTGCAGTCCCCTGTTCTGTTTTATTTTTCTGCAAAAATCTACGTGACGCTGTAGGACAGACAGTTGGACATGATGATCTCGAATGTCTTTTCCAACCCTGATGATTCTGTGGCTGCAAAACTCTGTTTCTGAGGTACAAAATCCTGCAATGACCAGTACTCTGTGGGCAGCATTCCGAGAGAGATTCTGGATGTCCCAATCACTTGTACTTGGTCTTTATGACTAGGCTGGAACATACTTGGAAGATTTAGATGGGCAAGAAGCCACAGACTTGTTTTAAAACCACTTTGAGAAAGGATAGTGGAAGCACGTGGCATAACTCATAGTAAATCTTGTGTTAGAAAGCTACAAACCCTTTGTTGAGGAGTTGCATTGGTCTCCTGAGCCAGAGAATATTGCTGTCCTACAGATACACTGTTGGAAGCTGTGTTGAGAAGTGCAGCCTACTTGTTAGTTGATAAATAGAGATTAGAATCATCTACTAGGCTATTTTATGGTCCTTGTTAACAATATTTACCTTCCTAAATTGATTCAGTATAATCCTTGCTACGGCTTTACCTCATTTCTGGGAGACATATAGATAATGTGGTACTTATATGAAGTCTTGCATGTCACTGAAATCCTGCTGTATTTCCTTAGCCGAATTGTGCGGCAGGATTATATTAACATAGATTTTGGAATATTTGAGCTCCCATAGGGTATGGTGTGTGGTTGATATGACATGACTTGCCTTCAACAGTTGTTTTAACAAGATATCCTTCATATAAAATATACCAGGCTGAAAGGCATAACTGAGTGAGTTTAAGAAACACTGTTGGCAAAATTCTTCACTTTCATCTTTATCTGATTAATTCAAGGCTGGATGTTACAGCGGAAGTATTTTTAACCTAGCATAGGATTTGCTATGTTTAGTTTGGAAAAAACAACAAGCAAAAAATGGAAACAAAACCCTTTACCTCTCAAAAAGCCTCTGTTTATATTATTTAGTACAAGACCATTTTTATTAAATTGTTAAACTTGATGCAAATGAATGTGCATTTACTCTGGTTGAAACCCGTACTGCTTAAAATATCTTCTTGCTCCTCCTAAAAACTGCTTTAATAATACATTAATTAACACTTCTGTAGTACTTGGCATATTTAACACACAAGATAATTTACAGTTCCTAATATTTTAAACTGTGTATTAAAAAGACTAGCACTAGCGAGCAGAAGATACCCTGTATGTGAATACAGCATTAAATGCTAAACATATAATTTACATGTAGCCTGGTCTTTAATTTATTAAAAATAGATATAGTTTAATGTCTTGATAATACTGCTAATGTTGTTTGAATTACTATTAACATCTTGTTTTCAAGTTCCTGTTGATGGCTTATTCTTTTTATTGGTACTGTGCAGAGACTTAATATCCAACAACACCCATAATTAACGTATGACTTGCACAAGCAATTAATTTTAGAGTTTATGGCAAAATGCTGTATTTTCATGTATTTTTCTCCTTGCTTGGGGCTTTTTGTATTGATTTAAATATTCAACCAAATTAATATCTGATAATTCCGGTCTATGTAATTGCATCAGAAGGCTTTGACCACATTCTTGAGAAAAGATTTCAGATATAGTCAGACTTTACTGTCTCTTGGCTTTTATGCTGCAGGGGAAAGCTTGCTACAGGAGGATACTAAATGGCTTGAGGATTTGGTAATGGGATGCAGAGACCTTCACCCTAGGTCACTAGTCTGAATGTAGCCCAGGTGGGTGGAAACTAAAACCCATTATCATCTGCTGGCTCCTGGATGGCCTGTGTGAAATGAGTTGGTGGTCTCAGTCAGCTTCCTAGTAGAACAACATCAATACTGCAGACTCAGTATCAGAGTTCTCAAAGGCTGGAACCATTGTTGGAACTCTTAGCAGAAAAGTGAGTGGCTGGAGTGGGTTTAGCACTGAATCACCCTCTGCTCTTCAACTAGTTTGAATAGGGCAGGTAGAACTCAACCAGCGAACCTCTCTGCCCCTACCCTTGATGTTTTTACATTAGTTAACATAAAGTCTGGAGACAGGTTGAATTCTCCTAGTTAACTCTCAGACTAGCTGGTTGAATCTCTTGACAGTTTAACCTGTAGCTTTCCTGCTGATATCCAGTTGTTCTCATGATCCTGGTACTAAAGTAACGTATGTTGTGTTATTGTTGGAGGCAGTGAAAGACTCTTAGTTTTAACGGCTGCATGAAATCCATGCTCAAAATCTAGTTGTTGTGGGGAATGGCAAAGCAAAACAAATACATGTCTTCCAGCCCACAAGGAGCTGATCTTTGCTTAACAGTTTCAGTGGCTTGCATGTCTGTCTTGAATGTGGTTCTGAGTAGTCAAAGTTATCTGGCTGGCTAAGTGCAGCCTCATTGTGCACTCTGCTATTTTACTTAGGAAGCTGAAGAGTCCTTTGTCCTTAGTCTTCTAGAGAGTCAGCCTGTGGGAATCCTGGTCCCCCCAACAAAAACCTAATTCTTCTGTTTTATCTTTTTTTTTTCTTCCTTTAAAAAAAAAAAGATATGGGCCAAGGGGGCACACTGCTGGTGAGAGTACATTCCATCGGGTTGTGGATACCTCCAGTCACGCATCTACTGGGCAGGACATCATCAGTCAGAGATGATACTTCATCTTACAAAAGTCATAGGAGCAGAGCTGGGGGTATTTGGAATATTTCACCAGTTACATTGGAATGCACTTCACTTCCTATGAATTTTGTGGCCTTGGGATTATGATACAATGATGCTGGGTTTTGTGCCTCAGACAAACTGGGGGCTAGTGCACAATGGTGCTCCATGGAATGACCTTAGAACAAAGACAGAAGCATTTGTCGTGTTTCTTATAAACTTGGAGCAGGTATTTATTTGTTCTTAAAAATGCAGTAGCTCCGGATCCGATAAGCTGAACAGTGACTTAACTAACATTAAGATGCTGTGCATCTTTCCTCTGGGTGTATGAAACTTTGTTTCTAAACGTACAAATATAAAGGGTTTATAGTTGGCATCCCAAGAGCCTGTATAACTTAGCATATTCTGTGTGCAGCCTCCCTAACAAACAAAACAGATGCCTAACGTTAGGCTGCCTGAATACCCTTCACTTCCTCAGATATTCAGTGAGAATTTACAGATATTCAGCTGTTTGGCTTTATTTGTTAAGATATTAATGCATGCTGTTTTCTAGTGAATGTTGTTTAAAAAAAATTGCTGGAGGATTATTTTTTGAGACTAGTTAACCTAAGTTCTAAACAAAATACAAGTGACTGCTCCGAAAGAGCATTTTCCTGCAGTAGGCAAATAAGTAGTATTGGTTATACCTGCATCTGTGTTGAGACCAGTAAGTACCTACATTTAAATTTAGCATCCACAAAGCCTGTGTGGTGTGCAGTGTAAGTGCTAACCGGTTTGGATGTTCTGTTAAAATATGATGTGAACACAATTGCAGGAGGCTTGAAAGGAATGTTTTCAACACTAACCCACATTTTTTTTTCTCATTGATTTCTGATATCACAGTTTTTAGTAGCCAGATTTCTAAATAATGCCCTACTTAATCAAATCGAGCCTGATAGACATGTTACTGTTATTCCTTTTGAGGTAAAGCCAGTTGCATGTGGCAAAAGGAACTGATAGTTTCCAATATTAATCCTGAATTAAACACTTGTCCTTGTCTTCTGCTGTAGTGCTGCTGTTGTTTTAGTTCAGATTTGTAGTTAATGGAACTTTCTTTTCAACTTGTCTTTTCCTCCCACTTTTTTCCAAAACACTTAAACTTAGTGCTGTAACTGGATAATGATCTAGGGACTGCAGGAGTTAGGCGAGTCACAGTAGAGGTGTGTAACTTCTTTTAATTTGCTAATCCATGCATGGAACAACATTTCCAGCATTACCCAGAGATTAAGCCCCAGGGCCAAGGGCAGGGCCTCAATTTTAGTTTGCTAGTGATAGGCACACTGTGGTTAGAACTAGGTCTCCACTCTGGACAATACCAAGCCTTTTCAATTTAAATTTCAATAACGGTAGCAAAATATTAAGCACAGAGAACACGAATTAAAAAAACCCCAGAACCCACACCCTGTCTTTTTCACTCAGTCATTTCCATGAATAAAGTAAACCCAAACATTTCTTTTAAATAGAAAGAAATTAATACAGTATGTTAATTTTATGCAAAATATTTATTTCTGAGAGTGAGATTATTACTGAGCAAAGAACAAAAAAAGATAATGATTTTTGTGTAAACGGTTGCGTCAGTGTTTAGCAATGTAATAAGCACTGCACTTCTGTACAATTTTTTAATAGATTTTTGTTTACTCTGATGATTAACTGGTAATTCGTTCACGTTAAGTTGGCTGTTCTTAATGCAGGTCACTGGGATGGCAATCACTTTGTTGATAGCAACTTTGTGAGAGGAGAGTTGGGTGTTTTGTTGGTTTTCTTGGTTTTGAGCTGTGTGTTCAAAGTGTGATAATACTGTGTGTAGTAAATTAGATGTCGTACAACCTCTTAAACCAGAGAAAACCTACCTGGTGTCATTCAGGTTTTTTAAATTGCCTTCCTTAAAAAAAAGTAAAAAGTTTTAAATATTTTTTTTTAAGAAATGGATATGCACACGTGTGGTTGTTTTTGTGTAGGAAAAACTCTTTGCTTGCATTGGTTTTCATGAGCTGGAAGCAGTCCATAGCTCCAAGTAGAAGAGCTGTATGTAATCCCTGCCTTTAGTATTTGTTGGAATGACATCCGTTACGTGGTTGTCACTACTCCACGTATTATGAACGTAATTTTGCAGTTAGTTTTCCTCCTGATAAACACCCTCCAATGCCAGTTAGTGAGAAGATTGCGTAAATACTACAGCACGTTTAATCAAAAGGAAGCTGTAGTAGTGCCTGTGTCCAGACTAGGAGATACAGGGGTGGTGAGTCTTGTTTGAACTCCAGAAGCTCCTGGCAGATCCAAGACAGGGTTAAGGAGTCTGAGGAGGCTTGAATACTCATTAATCTGTAGAAATCTGCACCCCAGGACAACAGAATCTGCTGGCGTGTAGACTTTGTCTACACACACATAGTTAACTCCTCTAGCTAGCTAGAATTAGGTATGGGATTTGCTATTGCTCTTTCCTTTGTGGAGTTTTCCCTGTTTGTGTAGGCTTTTCTGCTGTGTTTCGTAGGATGTGAACAAATACACGGTATTAAGCTCGTGTGTTTAGTTTGTTTACTGCCCTTTGAGTTTGGCAACAGATTTCCATGTGGATGTGTTGAACTGCTTTGGAATTGTTATCCTTTTTAGGTACTAGAAATAGTAGATGTTCATGGCAGATGGTACCCTGGCTCTAAGCTACGTAGTATTGCTGCTTAGCCATGAGTATGCTGAGGAATGGCAGTTCAGAAGGGGGTCCTGGAAGCTGTACGTCTCAAACCGTTGTCCACTCAGCGTCTTTCTTAAAGATGATAGCTTGCTATGATGTTATAAATGAAAATCACAGTGCATTTTTGTTAAGCACTGTGGAAAAAGATGTTTTAACGATCTTCAACAATTAGGTCATATTTTTTATTGCAAATATAATCCAATATTTTAACAGGCCTCTGATTTTTGTGGTAAGAGTTATCTTGGGTCATAGAAACTATAAGCTAACGCATTTATGTAGTCCTTGGCATCAATATACAAGCTATTCCATGCTGCAGTTATCTCTATCTATTTTTAACGAACCTACAGTAAATATTTCAAGTTCAAAAAGCCCTTGGTGTTTAGACATTAGCTCTTCCCTATGACTGTCTCAATCTTTTGGGAATAGAGTAGTATTGAGCAGTGAACCAACTCTCAAGTGTTCAAAGGAAGATTTATTTAAATAGCTTCTCCACAGGCGAACTGAAGAGTTCCACGCTAGTTTGCTGCATTAGTTGGGTGTTAAAACTCCTCCAACCACCTCGTAATGATTATGAAGTCACACCTATAACAAATAAGTTTTAGGTCGGCCTCAGTCGCGACCACATTAAAACTTGTTTCGTTGTCTTTTAATGTTTGAAAGGTAGTAGTGCAGTGTGTGTGTGTGGTCTGAGGTTTTTTTGTAGACGTGATCTGCATTTAATCGGGGAAAATTAATTCCCTAAGCTGCTGGCAGGCAGCATGTACTTGTTAATTATTCAGGTGGATGACAAATGCAGAGCAGAGGTTCTCGCAAAGACAAAGTTTGTATGATGCATGTTTAGTAACTGATAGGCTTGACATTCTGTGGTGTCTTATTCAGTGCTAATCCTAATAAGCTGCCTGATGAGATGAACGCCTATCCTCCTGTCCTTTAGAGAGAGAAAATAGAGATTTGAAAGAACTTCATTATAGCAATAAATCCCATACTTTCTGTTATTCCTGGTGAAAAGAGATCTTGTCCAGATGAATAACACACACACACAGAAAGAAGTCAGAATAGGACCGTAATACAGAGCACTGAAATGAAGAGACTACTGTATTGTAACTGCCTCTGCTGTAGAAGTAGCTGCAGTTCAATGTTACGGGTAGGCAAAGGGTGTGCGATTTACTGCCCTTCAAGTTCTTTGGCTTTGATCTACAAGTGATGTAATCCTATGGATGTATGATTTTGCCGAGCTTTGCAAGTTGCTAAGGCAGTAACTTGTAAAAAAATTTTGTATTTATCGTAGTAGTTGCTTCCATTTTTTTTTTTTTTGTGCCGTGAGTTTTGTTAGTCGATGACCCTCATCATTGTCCAGTGCAAAAGTTGTCCGTGAACACTGGGAGCATTAATAACACAGCCAGCGCGAGTGGGTCCTGGATCTTACCAAATGCTTTTATTTGCCGTTGATTAGCGATGCTGGTGATGACTTCTTTCACTCTTTCCTTACTTTTATTACAGTAGGAAGAATAATAAGAGGTTTAGCTCCCCCAGTGCAGTGCAGAGCACATAACACCAATCCTGAGTGACATTTCTTAAGTTATTCTAAGGCATAATAACCGAAGGGGCATCTTTTGTCTGTTTGCTGCTCTCTGCCATAAGACAGGCTTTTCTTGTGGCTAACTGAAAGAATAAAAGATGGGGGGGGGGAGGGGGGTCGAACAGGAATTCTTCAGTAAACTGTTGGTGCAAGAAGTTCTGTTTCAAAGAGCTACTTTCGGACACAGAGGAAACTTCCTACTTGTACTTTCTAAATCGGAGGTAGATGGCGGAGTCATGTATTTTATACTTCTGCAAAACTCACTTCTGTTTTTCAGCTGCATTTAAACATCTCCTCTAGCTCAAATGAGCATGAGGCTGGGAGAGAAGTCACCAGATCTTTATCAAGGTGACACTGCTTTAGCTCCTCACTCTGTGTGGGTGGTGGTGGAGACCACGGACAGCACGATAAGGATATTTTAAGTCCAGGTTCTGCTACATTGACCAAGGTCTATGATCAAAACAGTCATTCTTCCTTTCCGGACTTTCTGAAGGATGGTGGGTACCGAATAGCAATCAAAGAACAACATAGAAATATTTTGAGAGGAGTACTTGGTGGCTCATGAAGGTTAAAGAATTGCAGTACGGTAATGCACTTGTTTATCTTTACGAAACACGTGGTGCATTGAATGCTAGCTCTGAGCAATCCTCCTGTCTTGAGGTGAAGGGAAATGTTAACTTAATTTACACGCTAGCAGAGTCCTGGGCCTCTCCAGATTAGGGGCTTTTAATCAAATGAAATTGTAACTAATAATTGGAAACTAGTTTTCTGATGCTGTGAAATTCAGCTGAAACCACCAAACTAATTTTCACAACATTCTAAGAGCCGGTCAAAATGAGAGCACAGCAGGAAAGGGCTTTGGTTTGTTCTACCGGTGTGCTCTTTGCCTCTTGCTTGTGTTGCTGGGCATGGCGATTTGAGTTCTGAGACCACCAGACTCACTTCTGCTGAGATTTAAGCTTTGACTGAAATCGCAGCATAATAGGGGTGAGGCTTCAGTTTGTTCCACTGATTTACGTATCCTCTTTCCCTTTGTCTTGTGCAAATTGTTAGGCATGGTGATTTCATTGCCTGGTCTTAAGTTTACGTAGCAAAATGCATTGTGCACTGTGTAAGCAATATTCCATGAGGTACTTGATGCATAATCACAGAGACTGGAAAAGACCTTTAAGTTCATGACCTAACATCAGCACAGTCACATAGACCAGGGCACTGAGGGCCACATCCAGTCTGTCCTTAAACACCTCCAGGGATGGAGACTCCACCACCTCCCTGGGCAGTCCATTCCAGGCTCTGATCACCCTTACCATGAGGAAGGGCTTCTTAACATCCAACCTAACCCTCCTCTGGCGCAGCTTCAGGCCCTGCCCTCTCAACCTGGAGTTAGTTGCCTGGGAGAAGAGCCTGAGCCCCACCTGACTACAACCTCCCTTCGGGTTGTTCTAGAGAGGGAGAAGGTCCCCCCTGAGTCTCCTCCAGGCTAAACACCCCCCGCTCCCTCAGCACCTCCTGATGAGACTTTCCCTCCAGCCTTGTTCCTCTGGACCCGCTCCAGCCCCTTAATCTTGAAGTGAGTGGCCCAGAACTGCCCCCGTACTTGAGGGGAGGCCTCCCCAGTGCCCAGGGACAATGGGGAGAATGATGTCCCTAGTCCTGCTGGCCACACTATTGCTGATCCAAGCCAGGATGCCACTGGCCTTTTGTGCTACCTGGGCACCCTGCTGGTGCCTGTTCAGCTGATTGTCACCCAGTCCTGCCAGGTCCCTCTCTGCCAGGCTGTTCTCCAGCCCCTCATCCCACACTCTATAGCTGCAGGGGGTTCCTGTGGCCAAAATGTAGGACCTGTTAAACCTTATCCCGCTGGCCTCTGCCCATTGACACAGCCTGTCCAGATCTCTCTGCAGCATCTTCCTCCCCTCCAGCAGGTCAACAGTCCTCCCCAGCCTGGTGTCATTTGCAAATTCACTAAGGGTAGATTTGATCCCGTCACCCAGATCATCAAGAAAGATGTTGAACAGAACTGGGCCCAGTACTGATCCCTGGGGGACACCACTGTTCTGAGCTATTGGTAACACAAGTTATTCTAGACACTTAAGTCCCAGTGGTTGAGCTCATATTCCAAAGGAGAGCCCTTCCTCTGTGTCATTATCTCCTTCCTTCATATTTTCAAATGAAAGCAACATTGAATGTATTAGGAATAAATAGAAATCATAAGTAAAACAATAAATCAGTGTGTGCTTGAGTATGTGCAGAGACTGTGACTTGTTCTTTGAACAAAAAAGCAAAACTCTGGTCACAATTCATTAATATAAAGAATCCCTACTAAAGCAAACCCTGAAAACATTACATGTTAGCAAAACCTCATTAAACTGTCATATACACACTTCGATAAACTTTACAAAATACAATATTTTAAGGATGCCCCATTAAACTGTTGTGTACTTTTTCTCCATTTCCTTTGCTATTATTGCTTGATTACCAGGATATTTGTATGCTAATTGAAGGGTGTTTTCCTTCTTCTGATCAGCCTTTTTCCCTCAGACATTTAGGGTAGAATCTAAGATGTGCAAGAGAAGTAAGAATTACCATGGTTTCTCTGAGAAAACTGTTCTTACCTCTGAGCTATTGAGAATTTGCACTGCCTCCAAACAACGTGTGCATCAGACCGACTACTTCCAGAGATGCGTTAATTTTATCCATAGGATATTTTCCCCCTAATAGATGCAGATTCACAGAGTTGGGTTGGAAGGGGCTTGAAAGATCTAATTCCAACCCTTCTGCCATGGGCAGGGACACCTCCCACCAGACCAGGTTGCTCAAATCTTTTGTCATATTCACATGCATACTCCCAAACCCTCCCCGTTTATCCAGTTCTGATTGCTTTTTTTCACTGAATAGGGGTGGACTTGTAAGGTAGGGCAGATGTTTGGACTCGATGATCCCAGGGGTCTCTTCCAACCGGAGTGATTCTGTGTCCCTTGCATTAAAACTCACTATCTCTTGCCTTACTTCTTGGATTAGTGCTTTTATTTCTGACCTTCGTGTAGATGAAGTCAGTCGCTTTCTAATGTGGTTGTACAGGTTCTTAAAGTGCAGCCCAGGATACCATCCACCTTCTTTGCTGTAAAGGCACATTGCTGGCTCATGTTCAGCTCAGTGCCTAGCAGGACTCTGACATCCTTTCTCTGCCAAGCCTCTTTCCAGCTGGGTGATTCCCAGTATAATATTGGTGCAGAACTTTGTGCTTCTCCTCATTGAACTTAATGAAGTTCCTCTCAGCCCATTTCTCCATCAGCATGACCCTCCAGCATATCAGCTACTCCTCCTAGGTGTGAGGTGTCATCAGTCTGTGTCACTGGCACACTGCTGAGTGTGTGCTCCACTCCATCATCCACGCCCTTAATGAAAATGTTCAGCATCTTATGCTTCTCGCCTCTTGCACTGGCCACATATCCTTTCCCTTTCTCTGTAGTTTTCCATTGAAACAAGTTCAAGCTTTTAATCTCTAAGGATTGTCTTAGTTATTTGTCCCTGTACCTACCTGCTGTCATCACAGTACTGCCTTCCCTCCTGCCGCCAGCGCAAGCTGAGAACGCTTTCTTGTCTCCTCACACAAACACCTCTTGCATGAAGAATGCAGTTCAATGAGTAAGTGCCAAAAAGAGCTGGCACACAGCTGGGATGCAGTGATTTACTGACATCTCAGAAAATTGTTGCTGTCGTGGGTAATAGACTGGTGGTGTTTATAACAGTCAAACATGCCTGATAGGGTTTCCATAATAACTGGAAAGAGCGTGATTAACCTTACCAGAGAAATTACACCGTAGTGAGCAGAGCCTGCTGTCTCTGTACTGGCTCGTGCTGGAGGCAACCACCACAGACAGCGGTCTTGAAGCAATCTCAAAAACTCACCTCACAAAACATACCCTCAGGGTTCTTTTCTGGTACCAACAGGCGATTAGTGTGTTTATCCATAAGATGCTGTGGCTGTTTGGGCCTGAGCTAACTTGTGTGGCTGTCTGATATCAGTACTTTTGCCATATTTATCTTCTGCTAGGACCAGTGGTCAGTTGTACTTGTGACGTAGGTGTTCGTGCTTCTGCAGCAGTATCCCAGAGCTATGTGTGATGGAAGTGATAACACCTGCAGCAAGAGTCTTGGTGTAATAGAGCTCCCTCCTTGGGGGCAGAAGAGGGTGTCACAAGTGAGAGGGGTTCTGTAGAGGCAGTATTCATACCATTTAGTTGAACGTAAGTACTAGAGCTTTCTGTAGGGTGAAGTCTTGTTGTTAGGGTGTTTTGAGAGTTCAAGCCACCCGTAGCGTTAGTTCTCTTGAGGAGAATTGCCCAACTGCCCAGAGTGAAGGCAGGCATGAAACTAAACCTATCAGTGCTGCTCAATTCTGAGGGCTCCCGTTGTAATGAATTTAGCAGGGAACTGAGCCTCCTCTTGGCTCATATCATTGTGATTTGGGATTCTGCTTTCTAAAGGATGCACTTCACACGTGCTGTTTATTTCTGCATGTCAGATAAATTATGATTAAAATTCTGAATGCTCACAAATTCAAGAAATGTCACTACAGAAACGTAAAGGTTTAGCTGTATTGGAGTGGAGTGAGCATACAGGATGCTGTTTGTTTGGTGGGCATTTTATACAGGAGTGCTTGGCCTTGAGAAAAAAGCTTCAAAGGCAGCCAGGAACAAAATGAGACTGGCACAGGGAAGGCTTTTTGCCACAGCAGTGCTATAAAAGCAGGGAGAAAGTGGGGATGAGAGAGATTTGGGATTTCATTTTTGTAAATGAAGGGTATTCATGGCTTTTCTGTAGCAGTGTGGTGGCAGCAGGAGCTGCGCAGCCCTAGGTGGTAGGTAGGGCAAAGCCACAGGCAGTGCAGAGGGATGTAGGACTTGCCAGAGTGCTGACACTGGAATGTTTGTGTTGTGGCAGTAGGAGCTTAGCGCACAAAACAACACTGGTGTCATAAAAGCAGGCTAGGAGAGAACAGACTTTCTTTTTTTTCTGATATATGAAAGGTGTCTTCAAGTGAAAAGGGGAGAGGCATGAGGGTTTGTAGCAGCAAGGAGTGGAGATGCTGAAGGAGGAACTGGTAGCAAAGTAAAGGGATATTGAAAACCTGAGAGAGAAATCGTATTTTATCAGTGCTCAATGTTGAATCTGAGATCCAGTCTGAACTGTTCTGAGTTGATGGAATTTTTCAAGCATAGGAAATGTTTCCTGGAGACACCCTTCTCCTAGTAAACAGTGTGTGTTTACAGTGAGAGGAGTTGTTGTCAGCTCTTGTAACACCATTTGGGATAGGGACTTTGTCAGATCTACCTAGTTTTGGTTTCAAAGTCTGCCTAGGCTGAACAGAAAAAGGGTAGAGAAATGCCTCTGTCCCACGGACTTCTGTGTAGAGAGTGCTGTGCTTATATAGTGCTGAATGTCGAAGTTTAAACACTGAACTTAGATCAGGAGTCTGTGAGGAGCCTGCACTGACAAGTTCCCTGTCTGAGCTGGTCAGAGCAGTGGATAGGGTGGGACCTGCAGGTCTGAATCATATCAACTGACACCATCTCCATGTTTTTGGGCCAGGCAGCTGCCTGGAAGGCTATCAGATGTGAGACATCCCAATTCTTAGATTCTTTGCGAAACAGACTATCTGTGGTCTTCCTACAGCAACTCTTGTGCCATCCTGCAGGCAGTTCTTCTGAAGGATGTATTTGATTTTGTCTGTCGTTTGAAAAGTGTCTTCATTTTGCTTCTAGATTGTAGTCGAAGTGAAGTGCAGCCAAGTGATCTGGGTGCTCTCGTGACACTTGGATATTTCTCATCTGCCCAGCCATGTTTTGGTGTGCAAACTTCCAACTTCACCACAAAGGCAGAATTTCCAGCTGGTATACAAAACTATTTTGCTTCACCTTTTATAGACAATATTTGCCCTGTCAAACAAATGTGTTCTTATTTTTCTGTTGGTCCCTTCTGTTGGGGTATGTGTTCAGGAAATGGAGAAAAGAATTTCCCTAACCCTGATTTCTGCAGAATATGGCAGAAATCTTTTGTGCATTGGCTTTGTTTCTGGTCTTTGTCTTAAGAGATCTCTAGCAGCAAAAATGTTTTCTGTGATCTAAGGAAGCAATGCATTGCTGAATCACAGAATCATTCAGGTTGGAAAAGACCCTTGAGATGATTGAGTCTAACCATCAACCCTTCTCTACGAGTTCACCCCTAAACCATATTGCCCAACACTACATCTAAGTGTCTTTTAAACTCATCTAGGATGGTGACTTAACCACCACCACCCTGGGCAGCCCATTCCAGGACGTGACCGCTCTCTCCCTGAAGAATTTCTTCCTGATGTCCAATCTAAACCTCCCCTGTTGGAGCTTGAAGCCCTTCCCTCTGCTTCTGTCACTAA
>JAOXOE010000441.1:24284158-24362311 GCA_028565055.1 Phoeniculus purpureus
CAACAGGATGTTTTCTTTCCTTCATAAAAGCACAAACCTGTAAGTCTGAAAATTCTACTAATTTTCAAACCACGATACACATTCAAGGAGCTTGTCTTAAAAGTTCATTTGGCTTTGAGGGGAGCTCAAGGATGGGTAGCTTCTATGTTGTTTGAAGACTGTGCACTTTGAGGAACGTGTAAAATGCTGCAGTTGGCGTGTAGGGACACCAAGGAGGCTGAAGTGCACAGTTCCTCCTGGTGAAATCCCTGGACTAAGTCCACAATCACATGTGGGACTGACATACCTACAATTTTTCCTGGTTCCATATGATACTAATAAGTTTGGCACATACTTCATAAATATATATACACTGTGTAATTACATAAAACTTGGCTCTGGAATGTTTAGAGATAGCAAACACTGGTAGCTTTCTTGTCTTCCTGCTGCCAGATATGATGCTAAGTAGCAAGGATACACCAGAAAGAGAAAGAATTTCTTCTATAGGATTTTTTTTATCTCTCTGGTTTCTTCACTTTCGTGGTTGTACATAAGATGTCTTGGGGCTGTGGACTTGTATTATTGATGTCTAGAGAAACTTACTGAATCATTTTGTTCAGGAATTATTTATTGTGTGTTCTGAAAGAACAAAGTGTTATCAGCCTTTTTTAGAGGAAAACTTGTTGGATTTCTACTTTTGTTTCTGTGTAGAACTTAAGCTTGTTGGAGAAGGGCCGAGTCTCCTTCTGTCCTATGTAACTCCTCTGCTGATCTCACGTTACGATGTGAAGAGCATGTTTTTAATTGACCGTGAAGGAATTTGGGTGACCTTAAAATTACCCCTTAAAATATCATCCTGATATTCCGTACGAAGCATTTCATCACAGAATCAGAATCGTTTAAGTTGGAAAAGACCTTTAAGTTCACATAGTCCAATCATCAACCTAACTCTGCCAATCCTGTTGCTAAATCATGTCCTTTAGACTGGGTGTCAGAAAGAATTTCTTCTCTGAAAGGGCTGTTGGGCTTTGGCACAGGTTGCCCAGAGCAGTGTTGAAGTAACCATCCCTGGAGGTATTTATGCAACATCTGGACATGGTTCTTAGGGACATAATTTAGTGGTGGCTGGGCTGCATCAAAGGTTGGACTTGATGATTGTAAAGGTCTCTTCCAACCAAAGAGATTCTGTGAGTCTATAGCACTTTGTTGGTACCTTATTGTTGGTTGTATGGTTGATAGTATGTGGTAGGATAGAGTATGGCATAATGTCACCTCATTACCTCTTCCATAGGTCTCTGTAGAGTTTGAAGTTCTCAGGACTGGGCCCTGTCTGCACTGCCTGCTCACTGGTACAGCTGGGGCTGGCTGCTTCCTTTTCAGTTGGAAAAAAGACAGAGATTTAGAGATTTACATAATCTGATCTCCAGTCTGTACAAACAGAATTTCAGATGCTAATTTTTGCTTGTTTGTTAATCAAAGGTTTTGAAAAGGCAATGTTAGTGTATTATTAATAACTTTAAAGTACATCCTGTTTATGAGGTAATAACCTTCTGTCGTGGGCTGAATTGACTTTGAGTTTAATTAGCTCAGAATTTGTTTAGTACAGACTTAATCAACCTCACCGTGGCTGTGTAGGAGTTTTTGTGGTTTAGGTTTATTTTTGTTGTTGAGGCAACCTTCAAAAGATACAAAATAATAAATGGGAAATAAAATTAATAGGTGTAATGTGTGTTTAAAAAAACCCTGTAAACTTATAAAATCAAAAGTCCTTAGATAAATCAACTTCTGTAAATGGTTTGTTTACCTTTTTTAAAAAAATCCTTATTTCTGTAGTTTCACAGAATTTTATTACTCCATATGACAACTGAGAGAGGAAAATAAGGATGTATAAGTTATATACGTATATAAATACATCTGTGTAATGTGTGTCCACAAACTGCATTATAGAGTGTATTATGCAGATGAAGTGACTACATTTCTAATAGTGATGTGGATCAGAAATACTTCTGTCTCTGTTGAAACTGGAATGGTTCTTATAAAATGCCGGAAGAGTATATCCCCATCTCTCGTGCTTCAATATTGATTCTTGAAACACTTTCTGCTATTGGGAGAGTTTTCTACAGTAGTTCTAAAAAAAGAAAATCAGTTTTGATGTGTGTTTTTTAAAGCAAGTGCAATAGTTCAAACAAGAATATGTTTGAGAATCTCATTATCTGTTACACAGGATTCTCCTGGTTTTGGAATCTAGACATCTATAGAGCTGATTTCTGAATTAGCCTGTGTTATACTTGAATGCAGTGGGAAACTTCAGTGCTCTGTGGTTTTGTTTGCAACAGATAATGGATCACAGTATCATAGGACAGCTGAGGCTGAAAGGGACTTTAGGAGGTCTCTAGTCCAACCTCTTGCTCAAGCAGGGTCAGCTGCCAGGCTGCTCAGGGATTTTCCAGTTAGGTCTTGAAAATCTCTAAGGTTGGAGAGGCTACAATTAGCCTGAACAACCTTTGTCGCTACTTGACTGCCTTTGCAGAGAAAAACATTCTTTTTTATATCCAGTCTGAAACTTTCATTTCTACTAATGCCTGCTGTCTTTCACCACCCACTGTAGTACTGCTGTAAATTGCTTGGTTCCATCTTCTCTGGGTCCTCCCCATAGGTATTGTCAGGCTGCTTTTCTCAGTCTGATTCTACCTCTTTTCCAGGCTGAACTAGCCCCAGTCCAGTAGCCTCTGCTCACAGGGCGAGTGCACTGGCCTCTGATTGCCTTGGGTAGTCCATTGCTGAGCTTCTTGAGCTGTTGAATATCTTTCTCTCCCTTCATCTTCTGCCTATGCCCATGATGTTGCTCAGGATGCTGTTGTGTAGGGGCACACTGCGAGCTCATGTTCAACTTGCTGCCCAGCAAACCCCATAGCTCCAGACTTTGTCCACATATACTTTTTGCAAGATTCCTGTTGGCCCAGTCCTGTAACTCATCTGGGTCCAGCGGGGTGGCAGCCCTGCCCACAAGTTTATCAAGTGGTCAGTGTACTGTCACCTCCACTGGTGACAAGAGACCACTCTGATGCTTCCCCCAGGTCACTGACAGAGCTACCCCTGCGGTGCTTCAGTTGTTGTCAACCCCCAGGATACATTAAAACTCGTGAACCACAACAATCTGAGGCCAACCATCCAGCCAGTTTCTGTACCAGTTGAGTTATATTTAATTTTTAATAGAATTTTTTGAAGAGAATAAGTTTGGATAACTGGATCTCCCATGACTGCTGTCAAATGAATGTTGCCAAAGTATAGACATAAAATGACTTTTATGTGTGCTTTTTAACGACTCTTTATATTATTCAGAATTGCCTGTTCTAATTTCAGTAGACAATTCTCGAGTTTGTAAGCTTATCATCTGGTTACTCCTGATGAAGTGCCTTATGAAATCACATACAGTATCCTAGAGCGGCTTGTAAATACAGCGAAGTGCACAGGAACCTTTGGCAAGTTTCATAAACTACACAAACAGGACACTTGAGGACTGCAAAAGTCTTTTTTTCTTCTGTTGAACATTAACTGTGCTCAGAATATTTTGGTGTGGACCAAATACGATGCTTCAGAAGTTAAAGCCCAAGCCAAGGAGGTGGGGAAGCTCCTTTTACCAAGATATAAATCTGAGAACAGATAGATCATCTAACAGAGGAAAATAAGTAGGTAGCTTTGGACATGTATGTGATTAAACTGTGTCAAAGCATCTTTTTACCTAACTAAGCCCCTCAGTGTTGTTGGTGTTTCAAGAGTTGATACCACTCTGAAACCCAAGTAGAAGTTTAGGATATGGTGTACAAACTGCTTGGCCCATCTGAAAACTCATATGCTCTGGATGTCGGAACAGATGGTTATAATTGTCCTGGTTTAAAATGGATAAATAAATCTTCAACTGTGTTCCCTTTCCACCGTTTTACAATCAGAAAATGAAAATACAAAATGGAAATTTCAGTAGTAATCAGGGTAAATCCTTTTGGTTTCCTCATTACTTCTTCTTGGCTTCCTCTGGAGTCGTACGTTCTACCTCTGCTAACGCCAGTGTAATGAAACTTCTTGAAACCAGTCCTTAGGAAGACAGAAGGTGGTAAATCTTTAGCAATCATCCAAGAGAAACAAAACACGAGAAACCACCAAATATTTGCAAATGTAATTTCCAGCATCTTGATTCGCGTGTTAGAATAAGATGTAAATCAGAGATGGAATCCGTTTCGTACGGATGGAATTTCTTGTAGTGTGTGAAAGCAATGAAGAGCTGTTCTTGCTCTGAGAGAGAAGTAATGGAAATATTTGCAAATTCTATGACTCTGTCTTGTAAAGAATCAAATCATCATAATATGTTTTTACATCTTCTGTGTTGTATCTGTTAAAACATAATCCTGTCAGCCAAATGTAGGCTTCAGCTAAGGATTGTGGCTAAAGCAGCTTTTCTTGGACCCTGATGTCCTGGTAATCGTTGTTCTTGTCAGTATTTTCCTTGCCAAGTTGTAAGCCCTGACCTACTGGTACCCAGACAAAAACTCGAGACACGTATGTGTGTAGTCTCAGTGATTCAGACAGACCTATATCCACTGTTGTACTGGATACTCCAATAATGAGCTGAATTTATGCCTTCAGGGGAGTATTGTCGTACAGGCAAACTAAAATCTGGACTGGGTACGGAAGGAGGAGGAGTGTTGAAATTCATCTCCTGTTCATCTCTCACCACAACTGTGGTGTCCTGAGGTCTTCATCTCGTAAACAGCAAACATCTTTCTTGTAAATATAAATAAAACTTACAGATCTGTAGACAAATGTTTTGGATAAATGCTCATTTTATACACTGAGACATTCCATGTAGCTGAAATGTTTCTCGGTGGAATTGTATTTCCTGTAGTTTATTAGGAATGTGAGAAATACAGCGGGATTTCTGGAGTGGACCATCTCAAACTGGTCTGAAGCTGACAGGTTCATCACTGTTATACATGTGACGTGCTACTTCAGATCTTTCTGTATGATAGTGCAGAGCGTGCCTGCAGCCAGATGTACCCTGGGCTGCATCAAAACCAGTGGGCAGGTCAAGAACACTGTGTGACAGACCAAAGGGTAGTGGTTTTAAGCTGAAAGAATGGAGATTTGGTCTAGAGATAAGGAGAGAATATTTTGTGCAGGTGTTTCACCCCCTCAGCACAGGTTACCTAGAGAGGTGGTAGAAGCCTCATCCCCAGCAACGTTCAAGGTTGGGTTGGACTGGACTCTGAGCAGCCAGATGTACTTAAAGATATCCCTGTTGATTGTAGGGGTGTTTGGACTTGATGGTCTTTAAAAGTTTCTTGTAACTGAAAGTATTCTGTGATCCTATGCTCGCTGGGGCTGATGTTTCACAGTTCTATTTCTGGCTTGTTACAGCTAGTACTCTGCTGCCTCTGGGCCAGCTCAATCATTGGGCTGATCTTGGGTTTCATTCCCGAGCCGAGGACATGCTAATTCATTTGTCAGTTAAAGCAGCTAATCCAAACTGTGCTTTTATTGTCTGGATCAGTTCCCTGGAAAACATTAAAATGTAAGTTATGTTGATTTTCTTTAAATTCAAGTAAAATGAAGGGTTCTCATTTTGTGGCTCTAGCTATAAGCTTAACGCGACCTCAATTTTTGCTGTAGCTTTTGTGTGTGTGTGTATATATATATATTATTTGAGTACAGGATTACCACTTCAACATCCATATTCCTGTTGGAGTCTGAAGTGTCCTTTAAGCATCACATTGGGCAGATTATTGAGACTTCCTACTGTCATCTGAAAGATGAAACCATACTTTGTCCGTATTTATCCTTGTCTGTTTATGAGAAGCTGGCTCAGGGTTTTATCTCCTCCAAGCTAGACAACTGTAATGCTTTGCTCACTGGCCTGCCAGTGTCTCATTACCAAGCCTGAGCAAAACTCTTTTGCCAGAGAAGTGTATCTCGCAGAAAAAGGCAGCCTATCTCCCTAATCCTAGCGTCACTGCACTGGCTGCTCAGAAACAAAGGATTGATTGCGAAGTTGACCTGTCAGCCCCTTCATGGTCAAGGTCCTGAATATATCTCCTGATATGATTTTGAGATATATCACTTGCAGGCCTCTGTGCTCTTCAGTGCCCTCTTAGTGCAAGTTCCAATTGCAAAACTACAAATGGAGTGCGATGGAGGATTTTACCATTATGCCCAAGAGCTAAGGAATAAGCTGCCTTTCGCAGTTTAGGAAGCTCATGCTCTTTGCTTAAATCTCGTCTTCTGAAGAGTCACTTGTCTGTCATCTTCTGTTTTTCCTGAGTAACGTTTTACACACTGTAACTCGCTCATCTGGAGACTTTAATATATTCTAAGCTGCTATGAAGAATGAAGTGGTAATTGTAGTTTTAAGTAGAGGTAGTTGAGATTTACGTACATTTTTAGTTGTTTTGGAAAAAAAAAGAAAATATTTAGAAGAACAGAGCAAAGAGAGCCTCAAAAATATTGCAACTTCTATCTAATAACTAGTCGGTTGTTTTGGATTTGGAAAGCTCAGAGCCAAACTTAGCTCTCTTGCCTATACTGAAGTATTTTCAGTATCAAGCTGTTGGCTACTCCAGAGTGAGGTTTGCTAAGTCGCTTCTGTGATAAATGTGTTGTTCATGTAACTAGGGTTAATTGATGCTTGGACCTGAAATTAGACCTGATACATCTTGCTGTAGACCATATGCTGTCCTGCAGTAAATACCTGTACGATACCTCCACCTTCTGATGTGTTGTTAGAGAGAGGAAAAAAATCAAGTTTTAAGAAAAACATAAAACAATTTAATTGCTTGTTGAAAGTTACAGAAACTTCTTTTTTCATACAGAGACAGATTTATTAGCCAGTGGTCCTTTGCAGAAAACGTCTATTGCTTTAATACTTAAAGACTAGAAATTCAACAATTACTGTTAAAATAGTTTTAACTTCTCCAAGGTGGAGGAGTGTCTTGGTCAGAGGAAAAAGTGACCTTTGTAGGAACCTCCCTACATGGATGGTAGTAGGATGCCATTTCTTGGAGGCAGAGAAAAGGGGAGTGGAGTAATAGACACACAAAACGATGACAACCTGAGATCTCATAGAGGTCTCATAGAAAGAATGGGCAAGATTTAGGTATAAGCCAAATGTGACAGCTGATAAAATTGCTGAAGCAGCTGTTAGTGAAGTGGGAGAAGAGTAATGGATGTAGTAATGGAAAAAGAGAGAGGGGTAAAAGGAAGAGAAAGTTTTGGGAAGAGGTTATGGTTGATGTTGACAAGAAAGCAAGGTGTGGAGATTAAACTGGTAGTGGAGGGCTTAGAGAAAAAAGAGGTTCTGTTGTGTCAGGAAAGAAGAAAAAGGGTGTAGGATTATGGAGAGGGAAAAGGGAGGCATTTACAGTGACCTGTCTGCTTCTGTTAAACTTGGATGTTGATATTTATGTGGAGCTTTCACGGTCATTTTGGTTTATATGCTAATGCAAAATCAGACTCCACGCTGTGTGCTAGTGATTGGCTGGGATTTTTTTCTACAAATTAGTAATTATTTGTAACATAAATGGCAGTTGTTTGTTCTTTAGCTAGAGAAGACGAGAGTGGTGGAGGAAATGAGATATTGTTAAATGGAAATGTATGTGGCTCTCTGGAATACCTGAAAATATTAACGTCAAAGAATTTTTCTGAATGCTTCCCGCACTGTAGTGTTTACAGAAGCATCAGTAGTGCATTAAAATATGGATTATTATAAGAAGTTTTATCAAAGTAGTATTTTCCTCTCAGCTGAGCTACTAACAGGTTAATTTCCTTACGTTTTCCTTTGTGGGTTACGAGAAAAAAAATACTGTAACACAGGAGACATTAGCAGTCTTTTGTCAGCCAACTGAACGAGGAGTCTCTGCCAATTAAAACAACATGTAAAGTCCATACAAACTCATCCACTTGAGGTTAAGGATATTTAAGGTGGATTTCAAACGTTGAAAGTATTTTTGTGTTGCTTATACAGAAATTAATTTAACATAATACTTCTATATAATTCAGTCATTCTCAGTTTATTTTTGCAATAAGTGACCACCTGGGGAAGAGAAGTGATCCTCTAACTTTTCCTAAAGCAAAAATAGAAAGAGAAAGTGGCACTGATTCATTTGTTGTTGACTTTCAAAGTGCAGCTCTAATGAAAACAAGCATTCTGGTATTTTAAAGGAATGGCTGTAGAGAGAGAGGGACTGACCTCATTGTCAGTCCTGGTGTGTGTGACATGTTGGAGAAATGACCTTTTGCAGCTCGTTCACAAGGCTTCGTCCTCACTTCTGGAACGATGATGTTTTCCAGTAGATGTCTTGAGCTTTTCTACCCTTGTTTGTACAATGCCAGGAATTCCCCTTCATGCTCTTCTTCCCCCCTGTGATTTTCTAAGCTTTGTGACACATTTTCAGGGATACATTTGCAAAGCAGTTTAAAAACCAAACAAACCCTTAAAGATAAACACAGAACATTGGGAGCTTTGGAAGGCACCTCAAAAGATACTGTAGTCCAATTCTCCTGTCAGAGCAGATCACATAGATCAAGTCACACAGGAACGTGTGCGGGTGGGTTTTAAATGCCTCCAGAGAAGACCATCGATGTGAACACATCTCATATAATGGAGAAAGCATCTTCACCACTCTTCACATCTTTATTTTTCTTGGACCACATGTTCATGGTTTTTACTTGTTACGGTGTCATTGGACAGTGATGAAATAGACGAGGCCGATCACAACACAAGTGCTTACTTAAAGCAGCGAAGAACTTCTAGATGCTAATACTTTGTTCAGATGTTAGTAAATGACTTGCACACATGTAGGCAGTGAGAAGGAAGAAGGGTACATGCTTTTGGTAAGACGTGATCCGGGCAGCACAAGAAAGAAAGGAGCCTTGGAAAGAGTAGTGTTGTGTTTCTGGCAATATTTTGCTCCACACAGGGCTGCCAGAGCAAGAACAGTAGCGGACATTGTCTGAAGCGGCTCTGACCATCCTCTGAACTCTTGGACCACCCTATGGATGGATGGTTGCCGGGACATTTCTTTCAGGGGAAGAGTCTCTTCCTCTGCTTTCACATTTTGGCTGCCTTGTTCCGCACTCCGAGTGTGTTTCTTTTCGAGGTGTTAATCTCTCCGCTGCTCCCACAAATGGTGTCATTCGCACTGCGAGCACTCACTGAATTCCTCTGTCCTTCAGGGTGCAACTTCCACGGCAGGTCTCGGTCATATTTTCACTTGGCTTACAAAGTAAGTCGGAATGTATTTCATAAATCCAGGAAACCTTCTGAACAGTTTTACAGGCACCAAGCACCCAGCAGGAATTAAAACCTTGCTCTGTCCTGATAGCGTTGCTTTCTTAATTTCCTGGTTTGCAAGAGCGGAGAAAGGAGGAGGAGAAGGGGGTCCAGGAAAGCTGAACAGGGCATGGGACTTAAGAGACCAAGACACCTTAAGAGCTGTTAGGAGCAGCTGCATTTTGAGGTTGATGAAGGAAATAGAAAAAGCTATTGACTAAGGCCAAATGCAGCCTGAAATTCCAGGAGTGACCTGCTGTAAACCCGCTCAGCAAGCGATCTCCGGGTGTTCACGCTGACATGCTCTGGGGTATATGGAGAACAGCCAAGCAGCACGATGGCTGGATGCTAAGAAAATAAGCGAATTTTTCTGGCTGTTCTGCATGTCGCTGGAGTATAGTCAGAGCAGTGGCTCTACAGCGCTGCTGGAACTGTAGTTAGATAACCGCTGGCACTGAGAGCAGCTTGTTATTTTTAGGAGTAAGGGTGGGAATCATAGAATCATTACAGATCAGAAGGGACATCAAAAGATCATCTAGTCCAGTCTCCCTGCCCCAGAGCAGGATTACCTAGACCAAGTGACACAGGTAGTTAAAGCAATTCAGAGGTTTGTATGTCTTAAAATGGATCATAAGATGCTTCATGTCCTGCTAAAACCTGCTTGCATTACTTGATGCCATGTACTCCTGAAGCCTTTGCCTTCATATCATCAGTTTGGTGTGTGGACGGCAGCCTGTTGGTGGTTGACCCGAACAACATTTGCCTGGTTTCTATAAATAAATGGTCTTACAGGAAGCAACAGAGACGTGGTGGCTTTCTCACACCTCTAATTTTCACAGCTGCATCTGTCTAAGCCCAGTGCATTGGTGCTTTACCTGACAAGTACCCATGCACAGTCCACTTTAAATATATAAATATAATATCCAGAGTATTACTTCAATATTCTCTTTTATTTCAATGAATACCAAATAGAACTAAAATATTTGCTTTTTTATTTTAAAGTAATCGGACAAAGTTTTGCTTTGTAGGTTCTCAGTAAAATAGAGTCATGGTTGTTCTGTAGCTCTCAAGGTTTACCTGGTTATAGCATCCCATATATTTCCAGCTAAGGTAGAGAGAGTTCTTTTGCAGACGTTGTCTTAGCAGAAGACTAAGAGTTTCATTCTTTCCTTTATATCCTGAGTGAATTAAACTTGGGAGAAAGAAGAGGGCACATAATAAGGCTCTCTTGGGCAGAGCTTGGCAGGAAGGTACAGTGGCCTTAGAAACTTTAGGAAGTGTTCTTTGATTCCTTCAAAACTGCAGTTGTGTGGTGGCTTGAAGAAAAAAGTTATGTAATGGGGTTCCTGTGATATAAATACCCCTGTTTGCTTTTAGCCTCTGAATAAACAATACATTCACAGTCCTATGGTTCCTGTAACAAAGTGAAATGTGAACAGCAATGTAAAGTCCTAAACATTTTCATCCTCTTGTATTTTTCCTTGCCTTTCTTAGTGCTTACACTTGATGCTTAAAGACTAATACCAAGTGGAATTGAACACCTGCAGCTCTCGCTTCAAGTTATGCTGTGTATTGAAGATTAAGGGAATTGCAGGTGTTTTAGGTTTCCCAGAACTCGTCCCGTGTGCTGTTGGCTATCTGGAAGGACTTACTGTTCCTACAATCTCAGGAGCGTTTTGCTGCTGGATACACCAAAGGCTTTGAATGTGTGATGGTTTGTGCCTGTTCTAGGTTTATCTCCATCCACAATGACACTGGAACGGGCTGCCCAGGGGGATTGTGGAGTCTCCGTCTCTGGAGATGTTTAAAACCTGCCTGGACATGTTCCCGTGCGACTTGATCTGGATGATCCTACTATGGCAGGGGGGATTGGACTAGATGATCTTTCAAGGTCCTTTATGATCCCTAATGTTCTGTGATTAATTTCTCTCATTTTTTAAGTTTCTTGAGATCGTTTAAGAAGACTTATGTAAGAAGATTTTTATATTGGGATGTTCTGTAGCTTCCCTGAATGGGATTGACTGTTTGCTAGCGACCTCCCTATCTCCCAACACCTGACTACTGCTTCTTGCCTGTGATTCTAAATTTCTGCACAGATAACTGTCATCTTTTCAGTGTGAGGAAATGGTGTTGTTAGTCCTTGCACATCCATGAAAGCAATTGATTTTGCATCTGATTTTAGTTCTTGGAGAATAGTGATACCAACTGTTCTAGTATTATAAATTTGCTATTAATAGCAAACAGCAGAGAGTAAAAAGCCTTTTGGTCAATGTTCTGTGCATCTGAGTTGCCTCTTTGATCTGGGTGCTCCCTTCTCATTTTCCCAGAACTATTTTTCCTGATAGATTCAGTTGAAGCCAGACTTTCTTTCTAACCTTTTCAACTTCAAGGGGAAAATCTGCTAGTTTTGCTATTTAAGAATTCTGGCCTTTCACTGGAACCTTTGCCTGTCTGTGGGCACAAAGTCTATTACTTACCACTGTGTGGTGTAGATGCAGGGCTACCAGATACTAATATATGAGCAGAAACAGGGCTTGTGGGTTTTAGTGCGTAACGTAGGATACTTGTATTAACATGAAAAAATAATGGCGGCGCAATGGCACGTCTTGCTTAAGGAATGAGTTCAGTCATTTGAACTGATTCAAAAAGCATCACATAAAAAAAGATGTGGTAGGGAAAAGTGGGGAATGGAACAAACATTCATGTTCAAATTAATGCCATAAAATTAATCATAATGAACAAAGAAAAGGTTTTCTTTGCAGATCAATGGAGAATGTAGCCTTATGAGACAATCATGCATCAGACAATATATTCTGCGTGTTTTTTGAGCCAGGCTAGTAGATGGTGATAGAGGAGGAGAAGATGAGACAATCCTCTTGGTCTTTCATTGCTTGCACCAGTGAAACCCCCTCTATCACTATTTCAGCAAAACAAACCAACCCAGAGCACTTTGCATCTAAAACTCTTTGCAAACAATCAGTTTACACAGTTACTTGTGTTTGAGGACTTAATTCTCCAAAATGGCTATAAAATTAGGTGAAAATTCAGAAGCACAGGACTTAGCTTTAGAATCAGACCCCAGTTGTTTGGCCACAAGTCAGAGGAGTTACCCAGCTGTACAACTGGTAAATAGGCTGAGAATCACAGGCTGCACACTAGACTCGTTACAGACTCTTTAGGAAGGTTTAACTGAGGGTATGCTGGAATGATATTTCGTAGTTAAGCTTGGTTTTGATACCACTAGAAAGTCATCTATCGAGTTTGCCTCATAGGGTCATTTCCATGTGTTTTATAACCTAAGAGACCAGCATGTAGATGTAGTTGAGTTTCACTGAGGATGTTTAAGTCTGTTGGAACTCTTTTTTAGAGTCTTTTTTTCCTTAAATTTCTCCTTGTACCACCACATTGTTATGAAAAGCAGACAGGAGACCCTAGTCCACACATAATCTGCACCATTTCAGATAAATACAGATTGATAATACACAAGAGTCACACGCTGCGTTTTCTTGCTTGCCTTTTAAAAATCCCCTTAATTATTTACAACAAGATAAATCATTTAACATTTTAAATTTTAATTATCTGCAGAAATCAGCACTTAGTATTCTATGCCAAACTTTTAAACTCTGCATAGATTCTGAATTCCCTCTAAATAGATTTCAATTAGGCTTCTTGCTCTTTTTTTTTTCTGAGGAATAATTGAAAGTATAAAAGGCCCATTTAAATCTCCATCCCCTTCTCCAAAAAGGGGCAAGATGACATACCCAGGAGCCTTTGAATTCTTGATATGCCTTCAGAAGTTTTCAGATATTTGTTTTAATAACTGTTAAGAATTTATTATGATGCATTAATTGTGTGCTCTGTACGTTATTAAATAATGAGTTCAACGTATTAATCTTTCATATTATTGTTGTTAATGCTGTATTCAGGAGTGAAGCATTAATTAAAGTATTCCTTTAAAGAGTTTTTCCTGAAAGCAAGCGGTATGTGTACTTATCAAGACACATATTTGATCTGTGGGGAAATGGTTGCAAGCAAAGTTCTGATACAGCATATGCTGAACTCGAATTAAAAAGATTTTGGTTATGTAGAGTTCAAATTACCTTTGACATATTTTTGCAGGTTAGTTACAGATTCTCAACTAAATGTAGAGCTCTTCTTTATCGTGGAGCCTAACATCAGATTTTAATCATATTTTGTACCCGCAGGGTTTTAGGTTTCCAACAGGCCACCTGTCTCAGACATTAAAAAATTCACAGGACAGATGGGAAGGTGAAAGCAGTTGTCCTTGGATAAAGAAATTCTTACGCTGCAGGAACAGTCACAGTCAAGGCTGGCCAATATATCACACATCTACCCCTTTCTTCTAGCATTGCTGTATCATGGTTGCAAATTTCCCTTTAGTAGTATAAATACAGAATTCATCACTTACCCTTTTTCAATAGCAGATTTGCAGAACCTGTCTCTCTTCCACGTGATCTATGAATCACTGGGGGATAACACGAGGTGCATAGCGCTTCAGCAAATATAGTGCCTCGTACACCTACCCGAGCTCCTAGAATTCCCGTGGTGTTTATTAATGGCACGAGCGTGTGACTGTTCATTTGTACAGACCTCTGGCTCTGGTTTGATAGGTGTGATGCATTTGAATATGAGTAATGTGCTGACACACAAAGAGAAATGGTTATTCGGAAGAGGTATAAAATGATGAGGATTCTTTCTGCACATCGTCACTGTTTCCCATGGAGATAAGCTTTTTGAACATCACTGGCCGGTATAATGGTGTGAACCAAATCTTGATCTCCTGCAGCCAACACTTGTTTTGAAGTGTGGGGGACAAATTCTGACCTCAGGCATACGTATCCAGTTTAATTGACCTGAGTGTTTCAGATCCAGTGGATTGATTTGCTGCCTTCTTGATGAACAACAGAGTGGACTTGGGAGGAAATTTCTCACTCTGGATTTGTCCAGACAGGTTGTGGAGGCCCTTTTCCTGAAATGTTGAAGGCCAGGAGCTTTGAGCAACCTGGTGTAGCGGGAGATGTCCCTGCCCACGGTGGGGGGCTTGAAATTAAATAGTTCCTGAGGTTGCTTCCAACCTAAGCCATTCTGTGTTGATCAGAATACTGAAGGAAGGATTAGGAGTGTCTACCTGCTCTTGAAGGGGTGATGCTGATAATTAGCGCAGGGCCTTAGGGTTTGATCCCTCAGGCAGGGGAGGAAGTTGAACGCTCTGTTTTTCTGTGAGCATTCTAACCAATAAGATGCTGGGTGAAGAGAGGCGTATGTTGTTCTGGTGTTGAATAAAGTCGTAACTGCAGGGGTATCCTGTGCCAAACGTAGGCACAGAGATGTGTCTTAGGCAGCATCTGAGGAAACATCAGATCCAGGGCATTTTTCAGCTCACTGATTGTGCCCTTACTGTGCTTGGGCATGAACAGAAGCAGAAATGTAGAAGTCTGGGGAGCCTGTGGGAACTGAACAGTATTACTGTTTAGAAACTATCAGGAGCTGAAGTAATTCTGATCCCAAATGCCTTCCAAATTTTCTTCTTTTTTTTAAATCATTCTTATGGCACATATTTGTTAATGCTTGCAAATATTTTTAGGTGGGAAACCTGTGGTGAATTTGTTTGAGCAGGTACATGTTGTGCTAGGAGAGGTTTAGCTTGGGCAGTAGGAAGAGCTCCTTCATGAGAAGGGTCATTAAGCATGGGCATAGGCTGGCCAGGGAAGCTGTTGACTTGAGATCCCTGGACATGTTTAAACGTAGTGTAGTTATGGAGCTTAAGGATAGGATTTAGCGGTAGAGTTTAATGTGGTACAGTTTGGTTAGTGGTTGGACTCTGTGATCTTAAAGGTCTCTTCCAACCTAAGTGATTCTATAATTCTGTAGGTAATTCCACTCCAGTCAGTAGTTCTGTTTCTTGGTCCTCTACGTAGAGATACGGATCTTGCTCGAAGTGCTTTGGTCTCTGTATCTAAGCAATGGGATTGGAAAGGACTTTTTTTGAGGGGAAAAGATTAGTTCTGAGCACAGGTCTTTGTGTCAGATGCAGTCAAACTTTAACTAGCTTGGCTACCTCCTCAGACTAGGGAGAATACTTGACTTTGTCTCTACTGGTGTCTGGCCCAAATTGTTGCTCTCATAGCAGGTAAGAGGCCAGTGTGTGAACAGATCCAACACAGGAAGATGGATTGCAAAGCCCTGGTCCCCTTAACAAATCTTAACAAATGTGAGAGTTTCCTTTGTAGTCCCTGGGGTGTCACTTAGTGTGTCTGTGGGATGCGTCAGGATCACTAACAAGCTTGACTTGTTCGTTCTTTGTCTACCGATTTCCCTGAGAGTTTGTTCGCAGGAGCTCAGATGCATTAAATCATCTATGAGCAAGGCTCACTGAGTGTTATCCTGTGCTTGGAAATCTTTAAGAAAGTCTATTCTGACAAATAATTTCAGCTTTATGTGCTGTAATAAATGTTTGTGCTTGTGCTGTGGTGTATATTTGCATAGAATGTGATCTTTTATTTGTCTCTTCCTCTTTTTTATTCTTTCCCCCCCCTCCCCACCGCTTTGTCCTTAATAAATACGTTTGTTTAGAAATAAGGATGTGGAAAGACAGGCATGCCTAATATTGAAGGACAGTATGCTTGTGCCTAATACATTAGAGCAATTGTTCAGGAATAATTCATCTTACGTGAAGATTACCCCTGTAAGGCTGCCAAGGTCACAGAGACTTGAGATTATCGGCTGCATAAATGCAGCCTGTGTATTTTAAAGAGGTAGCCTTCACATTTCACTACAACTCTTTCAAACGGTTAGGTTTGTTGCTTTATTAGCTTCTCTTTTCTCTATTTAAATATAAACATTTGATGCATTTCTTTTCTCCTTCCTTTTTTCTCCCTGCTTTTGGGTGGGTGTTTAGTGGTGGAATTACCTTTGCACTCTAGAGCAGCAGCTCCCAGATGCAGGGTGCTGAACTCGGAGGTGGTTTGTTAATAAACCCCTTGGAACTACAGCTTTAAACTGTATAGATTTCCATGAGATATATGTCCATCAACCTTGTACAGAAAACATGAGGAGTGAGGGAGGATTTGAGCCTACCGGCGCCGCAGGATTGCTTCTCTATTTCAGTGTTCTCAAATAAGGCTGCTTTCATGCATCTAAAATAGAGAGAGCCGTAAATAAGTCCTAAGATTCAGGCGTTTCAGAGATACGGCAAAAGTTTAAAGCAGAAATATGAGATGTTTTGAGAACTTGTGCCCTGCACCTCTTCTAAGTGAAGGTAGCATCCCTAAAGATAAAGGCCAAGACCTTTGTTTTCCATAAATCTAGGGAAGTCTGTTTGGGTTACCAGAGCTAAGGTGCTTTACATCAGCTGAGAACTGGCCTCTGAACCCTTCAAATATATTCCCACGGTCTTCCTTTCAAGCTGCTTCTCCTCCCTGGAATGCCTCATCTTCAGGTTTTGTAATGAGCTTTGCATCCAGCAACAAAATGAAATTAATTTCCTTTATTTTAGAAACCAAAGTCCTGCTGTGGACTGACTGTGACCCACTGGATCACTGAGCGCTCTCACTAGTTTTAGGCCACTTGGTCGTATTTAAAGAGGCTTTGCAAACTAATTTAAATGTTTGACACTGGTACTTCTATGGATAATAAAGCTGTGGTTTTAGCAGGGATTTATGTGGCAGTGAACTGGGAGTGAGATGGCCTGCAGTATCATAGCTGAGAGGGAGAATTTCTGCATGAAGCTGTCAGCTAGAACATTAGTTAGCAGTGGTTTGGAAACCTTTGCCAGCATTAAAAGGAATAGTTTTGAGCGTGAATCTGTACATTATAACTGGTATGGGTAAATCCTAGGAACTGCTATCAATATAATCCCATCAGTGAAGGGTTTGCACACTGCATTTGTGAATCAATTAAGGAATTGGTGTGTATTTTTTAGACTTCACGACCTATGTGGCTAGAATCTTGCTGCGTTCATTCTTACAAAACTGAAACAGAGCCTCCTGACATGGTGATGCTGCTGTGCGGGCTGCTGGTGTTACCTCGCTCAGGGAAAGAGCACTGAGTCCCTCACATCATCACCAAAAGGAGCACAGACCTCTGAGATAGTTACTGTTCACAAAGAAGAACCTGGCCCCTTGACACCAGCATGGAATCATGAAAGCATCACGACTCATGAACAGCTATCACTTAGAAAAGCCGCGTAGAATGAGTTTGGTTGGAAAACCTCTGTACCATTCATTTATTATTTAATCTTATTTTACTTTGTACAGACAAGCTATCTGGCCTAGTGTGAGGCTTCACACAGCCAATTACTTCAAGGTGTTTAGTTCATTTATTATTTAAAGCATAAATCTTGTACAGGTTGTCCATTGACGACCCTGTGAGGAGTCTATAGTAGATGCCTTTCATCACTGCTGACTGACTCATGCACATGGACCTACCTGCTGAGCTAAATAGGCCAGGAGAGCTGATGGATTTGTAACATCCTGGATTTAATAGCTTTTTTTTATATGCCTTAGTGATAGGAGTTAGTACATGTAGTTGAAGCCCAGCGTTAGGATTTAAGACAATGAAATTTAAAGCGGTGTCATGAATTGTACCTGGTTCTTCTAATTGAAAACAGTACAGTTCTTTTTGTACCTTCGTGCCTTAAAATGTGTTTTGAAAGCAGTCACTTGTGCAGCTGAAGAAGTAAAATGCTGCCGTAGGAAGCCGCCCAATTATTTAATAGTCACAGAAATTTCCCTTGTAAGTTCCGTTTGTTCCTCCCCACCTCCCTTCCTCAAATCATTCTCCTCAGGCTGGTTTTTAAGTTCAGTGAGTGATAGCAGCAAGGTGCTCTCTGAACCAATTGGAAGGAGACTTGCTCCAGGAAGGCACCGCTGGCATTTGCTGGGTTTATGTGCCGCTAACAGTGTCTGTCCCACACTGAATGTGCCAGGTATTTAACTGGGGACTGGTACTAATTTCAGAGCTAATACTAAGCTGTTCCACATCAATGCTTACAGCAGGTGGTTTGAATTGACAGTGTAAAGGGAGGAAAAAAAAGTGAGAGAAAATTACCATTGTAGTATGGAATTTCTCTGATTGAATTGACTGATTATACTGTCAAAAGAGCATTGGGAAACTGGCAATGCTTATGAGGAGGAAAGAAACGACAGGATTCTTTTCGAAAGGGGATCTCTCTGACTTTGTGCCGTCAAATAGTTCAAAACGATGAGAAGATTTGATGGTAAAGATTGTTGTCTAGCACTTCAGAAGCCTCTGTTCTCCAATTTATGACTTTTAAAGCCTAGTATTCTGTGTAAAGTGATCCTGCAGCTTTCTTACTCTTTCCTGTCCCCTTTCCAGTACTCATTAGTGATTCAGCATGAGTCAACATAGGTGATTCAACAGTGAATCCCACCTTTCCCTACTACCTCTGGAGTTTTTAACGAACCAAAATCCCAGCCTCCCACCTTCCACAGCCAAAAGCACTGTTGTCTTAACTTGTTTTTCAGATACACCTGGAGAATATATATAAAGGTGTGTTCAGTGGCTTACAGTGTCACAAAGTGAGCAATATATAATTAAGCAATGTCTTAAATGAATCTTAACTGCATTAATACCCAGTTCTACTCACAATCGAGTTATTCTTTTAACACTTGATTTCAATGGAACACGACCAGACACAAATCAGGGAAATAGTCTGAATGGGTTTTTTTAGCAATGTAAATTAAATTGTTCAGTAATGATCCATTATCCTGTTCATTTGAAGTTATTAACTGTGCCCTGTGATAGATAGCACTGGGTTGTGTTTTCTTCTTGAAGTTCGTGTCTGATGGGGTGATATTTTTCTTGACAGTGTAGTCCTGATGGAATTTGGGTCTTATCTGCTCCAGTACAGAGTCATCTCTGTCTTTCCTGGTAACAGTGGTGACCACGAGAATTTTCGCATGGATGGCATAGTAATTTAAATCAATGTTGCCCAGTTCTTTCTTGACATTATGGAAGAGGCGCATGGATTTTTATTCTGGTTTAAACAGAAAAGCCCCTGAAGTTGACTCATGAAGAGTAAGAACTAAATAGAGACAGTCTATCAGATAGAACTTACAAGTCAAATCCAGAGATGTATTAACCTTTTGGTTTTGGAAATCACAGAACATTAGGGATTGGAAGAGACCTCAAAAGATCATCCAGTCCAATCCCCCTTCCGGAGTAGGATCACCTAGACCAAGTCGCACAGGGACATGTCCAGGCAGGTTTTAAACATCTCCAGAGAAGGAGACTCCACAACCCCCCTGGGCAGCCCCTTCCAGTGCATTGTCACCCTCACTGTGAAGAAGTTCCTTCTTGTATTTGTGTGGAGCCCCCTATGTTCCAGCTGACACCCATTGCCCCTTGTTCTATCACTAGATGCCACTGAGAAGAGCCTGGCTCCATCCTCCTGACACCCACCCTTCACATACTTATAAACACTAATGAGGTCACCCCTCAGTGTCCTCCAAACTAAAGAGACCCAGCTCCCTCAGCCTTTCCTGATAAGGGGGTGTTCTACTCCCTTCACCATCTTTGTCATGACAGTTAATAGTGAATTTGTGTTCAACCTGAGAAGACCGGGCAGTATATGCTGCCAGAACAGATCCCTGTATGTCTTATGCAAACACAACTGTGTTTTCCTTAAGGAGCTCTGTCATTGAAAGATGGACAACGGATATTGGGGGAGTAGTTTGCTAATGTCTCTTCAGAATGTTGTATATGGTGTAAGAGAGAGGTTATGATAGTGAACTGAAATATAAGGACGTACATATGTATGTTTGTAAATATAGTGCTAGTAGGAAGCTTGATTCTGCCAGGGATGAGAAAATTCTCTATTTGAAAGTGTACTAGAACATGCTCGTGTTGGATGCACCATTTGTAACGTTGAAGGAGATGGCGACGTTATAGTTACTCCAAAACACCACTGGAAACCAGCAGGAAACTACATTCTGTAAGATTTCTATGGTGACTACAGAGAATTTGTTCTATTGCTTCCAGAGCAATCAGTTGCAGCTTACAGTAGCTGTAGAGCTAATACATGGAGCTGTGCAGTTCTACTTGCCTTTGAACTGCAGCACTGAAAGGCAGTGCAACATAAATACAACAGGCAATATGTTTTATAATCTGCAGACGTTATCAGAGCGTTCATAGTTCGGCAACCGTGGTAGTGGAATCTGGGAAAAAAAATACAATATCTTTAAATTGTGTTTTCTTACGTCAATCAAGTTGTACAATCGTTTCTTCTCTTTGCATTTGAAAGAAACCAGTCCTTGCTGCTTTGGGCGTTTATTAGCTGTAAATGTTGATGTTACAAGGGGAAAAGTATTTTGTTTAGGTCACGTTTTTATCTAGGAGGCATGTTTGTCTTTAGCTGGTGTTAGGCTCTTTACTAGTTTGTAAGGGGAAAATAGGATGAAAGACTGACTGGACTTACTGCTGGAATCGTAAATTTAATTTCCCTTTGTGTTTGGAATGAAGAGATATATCTTGCTGTTTCATAGCTGACAGCATGAATGGGGTAGATTGTCATATTTATAATGTGAGGGGGGAAAAGCTTAATACCGTGGAGCATGTAAAACAAAAGCAAAATATCCAGGGTATTGTACGCAAGGAAGAGAGGTTAAAGTGACTGCTGTTCGTTGCTCTGAACATATTGCTAGGTGGAGATTAAGGATCAATTCTTCTTGTACTAACTGTCACTCTCCTTGCCTAGGATTAGGTTTTGGCATAACTTAAACTGAAGATCTCAATAAGTTTTATTTGGCTGTCAATTTAATTTGATGGGAGCTGATGAAAGTTAACTCCAGTTGTACAAAAGGAGAAGCGGTGGTGTGTGCATTAACCTGTGTTGAAAAACTAACTCGAGACCTCATTCTTCATTCTTGAGAACTACTTCTGTCATTATTTATCTAAGACACGCATTTGTTTCCTATTCCTGCTCTCCTCTAGATTTAAAGTTCATTTCTGCATGTGTTATGGATTCTTAGTGCAGCTTGTGGTGTCACAAGTAGAAGCACTCAGTGGCAGGGAAGGTTGAATCAAGTGTATCCAGCAGTACTAGGGCCTTGAATTTGTGGAGAGGAAAGTAAAAAACTTAATACAGGAGAAAAAACCAACTGCAAATAAAAGGAAACATTTAAACCTGGAAACGTGCAAAGTAAGTGAAAATAAAAAGCAGGAGGGGATTTCCTGTTTTTTCTGAAGACAGAAATGGAAGCGTGACCCATGGACAGCACTTCAGGCATGGTGAAATCGTTCTGTGAATCCGCTCGATCTCAAATGTCACTCCAAAGCGTGTTTGCCCAGTGCAAAATGATAGAGAGCTCTGCTGAGTTTTTGGGACTCATCTCTGAAAAGCAGTTGAAAACTCAGCTCAAAGCAAGTAGGAGAGGACATACAGAGCATACTGTGCTCTGGAAAGGGTGGAAACTTGGCTTTTCAGAGTTTTGGGAGTTCTGTAGCCCTCTGGTGGAATGTAAGGAGAATCTACAAGTGAAATATTTGATAATCGGTTATTGTTCAGTCATGTTTTACTAGATATTTTACTAGATAGCCGAGTCATGTTCTTCCCCTAGTTGTTTTTACAGGAATGGTTCAACGAGCCATGAAGGCAGTTTCCAAGCATTGCTTGAGAAGTCTAAATTGTCGTTTTTGTGCAAGTCTTTTGTATCTTGTAACAGCAAAGGGGACAAGGGTAGAAAGTCTTAAATCAGTTGATTTAAGTAACTGTGCCCTAGTTGGGGAAAGGCTGCTTGATGAGCAGGATAACAAGAGGTTTCCATGTCCTGACGAGAAATGTTCAGCCTTCAGATCAGAGATGCTCAGTCTGTGTCCCTGAGGCGGCTCTATTAGGAACAACATTTGTATTTGGCCAGGGATTGGTACTTAGCTCTCACGAAGAATGTAAAATATTTTTCTTCTTGCTGCCAAAGTGAGCAAAAAGCAAAACAAAGCATCTTCCGTGGTGCTGCTGTGGTAGCAGGAGAGGAATGGTGACATTGTAGTGTGGAGACATGCAGGCTTACTAAGAGAAGGTGGTGCCAGTTCTCTTACAGCTGATACAGCAGAGGTAAAAGACAAGCACAGCAAGAGCAAATTCTTGGGGTGAAGTTATGGGGACAGCAATAGCAGAGGTCCTCTGAGAAGAGAGAGAGCGTTAACAACTTACTTTTCAGGTGGCACAGCCTCCTTGCAATTGATTTGTAGAGAAGACACCGGAGCATGACTCCTATTGGCGTTCATGGAACGGGTCGTGACAGAGTGAATAGAAAGGCAAAGGAAAATAATCGTAGCACAGAAGAATGAAAATTAGAAGTTCTGGGAGCAGGGACATCTGCTGAATACCTGTGTGAGGGTGAAAGGAAGACAAAGTAGTTGATTCTGATGGGAAGAAGCAAGTGGTTCCTCTGGGGCTGGGCGCCGAACTCTGGTTTTACTGTTGTTGGAGGTTGTGGTTGGAGGGAAGGGAAATGGGGGTGCTTTTGAGGGAGCACAACTGAAGAAGTACTCTGTTCTTGCTGCATGGCTCAGTTAGTACAAGGAAAAAAATCCCAAACAAACAAATTTCTCAGGAATCTTAAATTTTTAAGACCTGAAAGCAGCAACCACTTGCAGAATCTCAGATTCTACAGCATGGGAGTTGTCTGTGGACAGGAAGAGAAATAAAAGGCAATTTTAAATGTTCCAGCCCTTCTCACTGTGGGCCTGATGAATTTTAGTAGTTGTAGTGGTTAGCTGTAAGTAGTTTTCATGGTGGGTCTACAGACACGGGATGTTTGCCCATGTTCCTAGTCTCTTAAATACATTCCTTGTCTTTGTTAGACAGTAGAAGTAAATCCTCTGCTGTGGCAGAAAGGCAGGCAAACTGCAACTTCTAACTGGAAGGATGGTAGATCAGCACTGCAGGGTAGGATTTTCCAGATCCTTCATGCCTCTGTGACCAACCCAGTTTCTGCAAGAGCCTTAAGAGGGTTTCAGAACAGCATAAAGATCTTCAAACAGTTGTCAGGATTTCTTGAATGAACATTAGCTGTGTGCACAGTAATTCTGTGACTCGAATCCCAGTCTAAGATAAAACAAGTGAGAACTGGGAGGTCAGTGAGGGTGGAAATGAAAAATGACCATTTAGATTGAGGCTTATCCCACTACCTCTTTGTGGGAAGTAGACTTTTAGGTTAATGCACTTTTGGAGATGCTCCATTTTGGTGTTTGAAGTAATGTGCAGGATCTGTACTCACTGACTGTCTGAGTGCTACACATGTTGCTGAGATGCCTTGCTGTAGTTCTTGATGCTCTCAAACACTCTGCCCTCTCCAGCTCTGTCCCCCTCCTGCAGGGCATCCTTTTGCCTTTATTCATTTCTGCACCAAACGAGTTTTGAGATCTGCCAACAGAACTTCAGTTCTTAAAACCATGAACACACTTCTCTTTTGCAGAACTTCAAGACTGAACCCTTTGTTAGTTGGTTGTGGGGTTTTTTTTGGGAGAGAAATTTAATTGCTCCCAAACCAAGATGTTTTATGCAAGGTTCCAGCCTGTAGCCTCTTCTTACTGCCAAGTTCTGAACCCCTGAAAATAAGGGCTTATAGAACTGCTGACACAACCTTAACTATAATAATGTGCGTGACACCACCATAACACTAATGATAAATGGCATACATTTTAAAACATTTAAAATGATCATAGCCTTAAAGTCAAACACATCTGGGAGATATTAATGGTATATGAACTGCCCTGTGTGGATCTGAATTATGAACAGCACAGAGATGGAAAGAGATAAATTGCATAATAAATCACTTTTCTTATTGTATTGTTTACTTTAAAAAAACCATATATACTTTCTGTTTATGCAGCATGTCAGCTGTTTGGAAAAAAGATGAATAGTTCTAAATTCATATTTATTCTAAAGAATGAATATTTAGCACTCTGTGGTGTCACACTGACTTCAGAGAAATAATTACACTATATGGCTTTACCAGCAGTGATGCTCAGAGGCCACGGAGTTTGTGTATATTTAGTATGGTTTTATCCTCTGATCGGTTTGTTCTCCTTCATTTCATGAATTTCTAGAAGTCAGGTGTTTTTACAGCCCTCCTTTCTCTTGGCAGAAATGACACACCAAGCGTTGCCTCTGATGGTGCTAAATGGATAACTGAAGAAAGTGTTTCCCAGTGTGTGTAATAGCGCTAGATTGTATTTTTCCAACTGCCTCTTTGACAAACTGCTTAAGCCCAAGGGATACAGGGAGACTTTCCCAAGCTAGCTTATCCATAAGAGTTGCTTCTGTGCGCGTAAGTTGGAGGGTCTTATTTTAAAATGGCACTGAAATAATAGTTTATGGGCAGAATTGAGATGCTCGGCTGAGCCATGAGGGTTTTTTAAGGGTCTGTGTATTGGCTCAAAGCCCCACAGTCATGAAATCATCAAGGCTGAAAAGGACCTTCAGGATCATCAAGTCTGCCTGTCTGCCCTACAAGCCCCTGGCGGCTAAACCATCTCCTGAAACAGCGCGTCCACCTGTTTTTGAACTCCTCCAGGGATGGTGCCTCCACCACCTCCCTGGGTAGCCTGTTCCAGCTGAGAACCGCCATAAGACTCACATCATCTTCACGCATGGATCAGATTGTCGTTCTCTGATTCTCATCCTTCTTATCTCCCTCCCCAGCCCTGGCCCCTTCTCCATGGAAGAGCACTGATGATGCTTGCTTTATTTTTTTTTTCTCTTCTTCCGTTCTTTCATTATGATTATTGACTCTGCTTAGGCCATCAGGAGGACTCCCATCAGTTAAATTCAAGTGTTGAGGAGCCCAGCGTAGAGACTTCTCTTAGCTAAGACAGATTTAAGGGTGACACACAACCCAAAATCTTTTGTGCATCAGTTTTTGACAGCTAGGACAGTCACGTGTGTAGAGAAGCAAGGCTGTTAGAGGCAGTGAACACGGAGCACTGAAGGGTATCTTAATACATTCCATACAGCAATTGTTGTGTTTGTTTTGGATTTGTCTACTGCTGCAGTTTGTCCTCTTGTCTAGAGCCCAAGTGCTTTTTCCACTTTGGCTTCTTCAAATGCTTCTCTCAGAACAAACGGGTTCTCCCCTGGTCTTTCCTGTTCCATTTTTGTTTTCACTTGGTTGGCAATGTTTGATTCTTCCCCTGCTGACAACTTGGTTCTGGAAGTTTTGTTTCCAGCATATCATTATTAAATCTGCTGTGGTGAAGAGCTGGAGAGGCTCCACCCTTTTGCTTCCCGCTGTCTTTAGAGAATGTTTCATGTCTTATGCACCGTGATATTCCCAGTCATCATTTTTCATATAGTCTTAGGAGAATAACAGAATGGTAGGGATTGTAGCTAATAAATATCACAGGGATGTGAGTTGAAAGCATATTATTCATAAATAGTAATTTTTTCTTGTCTCTAAGGCTACTTTTCCAAAAAATCTTCAAATACAGAGCATGATCTTCTGCTGCTCTGCATTTACTGTATTGTAAAGTATGAGGAAAATGTTCACCTTGTCCAAAGGTATAACCTGGAGCTAAGGTACTGCTTGTCAAAGGAAACTTAGCCGGAGGAAACTTTTCCTTCGATAGAGAAAGGGCACAAATGAAAGTTCCACAGAAAGATCCTAACAAAACTGATCCCACAGTTCCCAAATCAGCTGGAGTTGTGTTAAAACTCACAGATCTTGGTCTTTCAGTTTGATAATGTTCTGAGTACAACTAGGCAATGTTTCTGCTTTGCAGTTTATTGCATAACATGCTAAAGGAGGGAAGTGAGCACAGGCTTCCAACAAGGAAAAAATATTCTGAAAAACAAAACTTATGTCGTTAGCTAGTATTTAAAATAGTAATTTTTATCATTAATTAGATGTTAATACCTAAAGGCCACCTGTGAAATGCGATTTTAGCATAAATAGCAAAATAGCCCTGTTGTTCACAAACTGTAACTGAAAAGAGCCAAATCCTCCCTGTCTGAGCCTTTTTTAAAAGTAGCAAGATTGGCATTTCTGGAAGACAGTGTCTCCCAAGAAAGAGATTCTAGTTGAGAAAAGGGAAAGGATCTTTTAGCATTGTTAGCAGTTTCATGTAATAGGAATGTTGTTTTAGATTTTATCTCTTGAAACACTTGTGGTTTAGGTTTATGTTTATTGCCAAATATTGCTGCAGTCAGTTTGAGAGATTAATGTAGAGATTGTTCATAGCATTCTATGTGCTTCCTCTTCTGAGAGTTTTCACCTGATTTATTCTGTCTCTTTAAGCTCTTTCAAAACTCCTCACCAAGATAAGACTTTGAGTTGCTTGAGGAGATCTGCAAACATGTTCACACCTTGAGTTCTGCTGGCTGTTGTACTTAAAAGCACTGAAACGCTGAGCTGGTGCTTCAGGATCTCTGTCGTTTCCTCTCTGTTCTACACAGATTATTGTCCACTGGTGACAGAAATGCTCTAAATAAGTCTTTGAGTACATTTATTAATTAAGAGAGATATATCAAAGCCAGAGTCATGTTGATGCGATTCACAATATCCCTTAAGAGGGTGTCTTCTGTTTTACTAAACTGTTCACTGTGGTTTTTGTACAAATGCAAGTTAATATGGGCTGGGGTCCAGAAAAGCACTTTAGACATGTATGTAATGTTAAACATAAATAGTTCCATTGACCTCGGTGACACTGCTCATTAGTTTACAATTATTTATATATTTATTTCAGTATTTAATCATCCTGTGGAATCAAGCCCAGTGGAAGAAGCCAGAGTTTTGGGATAAAAACAAGCAAATCTAGTTTATTTTTTTTGTTGTTGCATTGTAACTACCAGTTATAACCCAGGGTTATTTTTGACATTTGTTGTAGTGAATGGAAAGGAACTACTGCTTAGTCCTTACCAAAAGGACCAAATTCTTGGGTTCATTTAAGAAACATTAATATAGAGTGAATACGACATACAGTGTTATCTGACTCGGAGCCTTTAGGTTCTGCAACTCTTAAAACCCTGCAGGAAAGCTTCTTTTTCTAAGTAAAAATTTTGAAAGCTTTACCACAGAATTACAGACCATTAGGGATTGGAAGGGACCACAAAAGATCATCTAGTCCAGTCTCCTCACCACAGCAGGATCCCCTAGATCAAGTCACACAGGAACACATCCAGGCAGGTTATTATCATCACTAGCTGTGTCCTAAAGTTTGCAGTTGCATAGGCTGTGGCATTTGACAGTTCAGGCTGATGAGATTGTTTTGAGGTGAGATCTTGATGATTATTTTCTAAAACTGGTTGTGATTTGCAGGGTTTGGAAGGGGATTGGCAGACAGAGGTGCCACCTGTGTGTGGACATAGTTTCTTGGGTTTTCTGTATGGGGAGCTGATAGAGGTGGTGTCTCCTAACCTCATTGTGGACTTTATTCAGTAAAGCCTACAGAAATACCAGGGAAAAAGGTCTGTTCAGTGTCATCTTTGAACCCCCTCAAGCACTGATTGATATCAATGCATTTTTCACCTAAAGCTTCTGTGATCTGGGCACCTGGGAGTGATAGAAATGGCCATGGGCCGGTGGTGTCACCACTCCAAGTCTTACTTTCTCCGTTTGAGCTGCCTTTATAGTTGACTCACGTATACTGCGTGCACGGTCACTTTTCAAACCACATGCAGCAAGTAACCAAAATGATCCCTAAAATCCTCAAAACTAATCCAATGTGGCTTTTTTTTCTCCTAAGCCACATGTCACAGGCTACTTCTACTGCGCTGTTACAGACTGTAGCATCCACTGGCATCCCCAGCGTAGCTTTAACCAAAAGCCGTAGTAACGTGGCTTTCAGTACGTGCTGAGTGCCCCCAAATGCAAATAGGCTGCTGGCTGCTGATCCCCAGCACGCCCTGGGACCAGCCATACGCAGCTTTGGTCTGCCTGCACTCGCAGGGTCACACCTCTGCTTGCTGCGGGGACAAAGCCCTGCTGGATTATTTGGAAGGCAGTGTCTTCTTGTAATTTTCTATAAATGTGAAAGTAGTCTTTTTCAACCCTTTCCTAAAGAGAAGAACCACCTAAGTCCACATTGTGAGCTCTGACAGTTGCCGTGCAGCTTCTAACGTTGGGTAACGCATGGGAACCTCGCGGTTTAATTGAATATGGGTCAAAGAACTGTATCCAAAGAGCCTACCTGTGCTCCTGCTTCTGTCATTTCTGATGCCTGAAAAGCTGTTGCCTCCACATGTTCGGCTTCAGATGCCAACGTGTGCTCCAGGGAGAAGGACATCCTTTGCATCTATGCATGTCACGATGAGAATAATCAATCGGTTTTCCTCCCGCCCAAATAAAAAGTGTTGGGAAGACTGAAGTTTGAGTTCTTTTGCAAATGAATTATCTTGTGTTAACTATTTGCCGAGGATCCCTGCTTTAAGAAAAAAAACAACCAGTAACAAAGAATCAAAGGCAGAATAAGATCCTGTATTTTTCACAGTCCTGTGACAATGGGAGCGGGACATGGTATAATTCAATAAAATTAGATTTTCTGTTTAGTGTGAATCCATTTCACTGAATAGCACAGAATCAAAGACCTGCCTTCTCAGGAAAGGGGGAGGAAAACAAGCCTGGTTGTGCTAAGAATGTGAATAGTAAAGAATCTGACCATGTAATTCTTTATAGCAATAGGGAAATGTACTCTCTAGATCCAAATGTTTAAACTTGAGCAGTTCTCATGCAGATGAGGTAATTGTTTGCCTAACTGCCAGCTGTGAATCCAACTGCTGGTTAACCAGCCAAAAATGCGGATTTGCAGGTGAATAGAAATACTTCCACATTTCAGTAACGGTGGCAACTGCACTGAATTGAGATTTTAACTTGCTGAATGTTGTTTAAAAAGTCACGCTGCTGAGTACGTTGCACACATTTTCCCCTGCCTTTTCATATTTCATCAGGCGGTGGTTTCCAGTGCCTGCCTTCGAAGATCTGCAGCAGTGGATGGTTCAAACTCACCTCAAACCTTCCCCATCTCAGAGAACCCACGCAGTTCTCTTCTAGTGTCTTAGGTCAGTGTTTGATGCTGGAATATCACCACTTGGTATTGGGGCTGTTCTACCAAGTCATCCCTTTGTGCTTAAGGAAAAAAGTTTCCCTTTGGAAATGAAGTAACAGGAACGGACTGGTATCAATGTTTGGCTGGACACATGTTGGGCAACCCAGAGTTAGCTGGTGCATCCCCTGCTGCCGTAAGGGCTTTTGCTAAAAGTGTTCAAGGGGAGGGGGGAATGAAATCACAGCCTTTGCTAATACCTAGAAAGTAAAGACTACCAGAGCAAAGACCTGGTGCTTGCTTAATTTAGGTAGCAACTGTCTGTCTTTTATTTTCTTTTTTCTATCCTCAATGCAGGTTAAGCTACAGTTACGCAGACGGTGGGGGAAATGGCCCTAATAAGTATATCTGGCAGTATAAGTATTCTAGCTCTTAAAGTGAATGCTTAAATTTCTTGTGTAAGGTCTCGTATTAGGGTTTCAGAGGTGGAGAGGGCTTGTTTGTTTGTGTTTTAGTTTGTTTTTTAACAAAGTACTCTAAAACGATTCAAAGCACATCTGCAAAATGTGATCAAAGATCTGTGTTAGAATTCGGTTTGGACTGATACGGAAACTTTTAAGCCTATTCCCATCTTTTCATTCAAGTAGTGAGAAATTGAGCTGCAGAAAAGACACTGAATTCTTTCTTAGCCTGTAGTCTTTCACGCATTTTCCGAGTCCTCTTTTGCCATCTTGCATTATCTCCCAGTAAGTAACGTCATTCAGTACAATGTATTTTGAATAGTCTGTGAGTTCTCGGGTTTTCACGAAGTGAGCGTGTACATTGTGGCACACGAAACAAAAGCGGAGAAGACACAAGAATGCAGCTGTTTATTACTAGCTGACGAAGAATTAAATAACTTTTTTGGACCATCTGCAAAGCTTACTCATATGGCCTCTGCTTTTTTACTGTCGTAAAATGTAGCTTTTGAATTAGCGGCGAATTGGAGCTCTGAAATTATCACAACTAATCACGTATTGTGAAAGAATGGAAAATATACCATTCACTGAATCACTATGGCTTGATTCACTTTCTATGGCAGTGGCACATTCGAACATCTTCTCTCGCGCCTTATCTCTTCTTAATTTAAAGTGCTGGTAATGAGGGAAGGGTATGCCCCTGATCCAAGGTTAGGAGGTGAGGAGGATTTAATCTAAATGGGATCACAAGGTTTTCACCTCTCCAGTCAGTGTGGACTGAGAGCAGAGAGCCTTTCACAGGGTGAGTCCTGCACATCACAGAGCACTTGGAAGCAGCAGCAAGGTGGAGCAGGGATGCGTATCTGGCCTTTTGTTTTGAATGCTGTTCTCCAGCTGAGAAACAAATGATATGGAGCCATGGTTAGATGTTGTGTCTGTGTGGGATAGCAGTAAGGGGCCGGAAGTATCTGCCTGATGATGCAGCAGCCCAGCTGCAAAGGTCAGTTCAGTATCTCAGAACTGTGGGAGAATCAATTCATCTGTTAAACACATAGGAGGGAGAGAAGGACGGGGGGGACACCTCTACTGGTGCTCCCCCAAGTGGGTATTGTCTAGGAACTTGCTGAGGATGCACTTTATTCTATCATCCAGGTCATTAAAGAAGACATTAAGTGGTATTGAATCCAGTATTAATCTCTGAAGGACACCAGTAGTAGTAAAGGAGTTGTCAGTTGGACTTTATAGCGCTGATCACAGCCTTTTGAGTTTTATTCCATTAGTCCTCCACTGTGGAGTCTCTATCTCACCAGTTTGACTAGAATGATCTTTTGGGAGACTAAATTGAAGATATTTGTCAAGAAGGGATAAACCATGGAACTACAGACCTTGTACCCATCCAAAACAATCTCATAAAAGGCAGTTGAGTTGGTGAGGCATTACTAGCCCTTTCCCATTCCTAGTTGCCTCTAGTCTCCTAAGGTACTTGCAAGTGGCTTTGGGGAGGATTCACTCTGTAGCCTGATCAATGAATACCAGGGCAGTGACTGTGAAACTTCCTCTAATGCTATCAGTTAGTCTACATCTACTTCATTTTCTTGATCGAGTAGTGTGCAGCAGATACCTTCCATGACTTATGGTCCATACTCAGCTGACTTACTGCTGTTCTTTGTTACCTCTGAGTTTCCCTCCCTGCTGTCCTTGGGCATGAAGGGCTGAAGCTGCTCAAACTAGGAAGCCATCAAATGGAGCAAAGGCATGGAAGATAGAAAGGGAAGACGTGGCCATTGATGATGGGTAGCAGTGTACTTTTTCTGACATCTCCCACCTTACATCCCCTCCCAAGTGACCTTCATCTCCAGCCTTTGCTGCCAAAGGTAGTAAGACCTTTTGGCCAGCAGAGTGATAGCTGAAGCCCATGTGGGAATTTGAGTGCAGCAAAGCAGGACATGTCTGCAGACCCACCAAAACATAACCTTCATAGGAACCCAGAACAGGGGGGAGCAGAGCCGAATCTGTGTGTATGAGCTTATGCGTAGCACTCGGCGCATAGTGTAGATGCTGTCTGAACACGATACCTCTGAGGGCACTGCTCCTCCCCACCCTGACCGAAGAGCTCGCGGAGAGGGTGGGATCCATTCCAGGGAGCTGAAATCAGCCAAGATTGCTCACCAGTGCTCTTGGAAGGGCCCTCTGCTCCCCTGACAATGAGTGTTTGTAATGAGGAACATATCCTGCACAGGAAGGATTTATTTTCAGGGAAAGGGAGTTAAAAGGCACCGAAAGGAGGGCAGTGAAGAATATTACTTGTCCGCTGAGTGAACTTGTGTCTCCTGAAGGTTGGAGTACTCAGTGATCCATGCAAAAGGATTCTACTGTGTCAGTGTTGCTCACATATAGAAGAGGTGCTTGCCAGCAACTCTCAGGGAGGGGTTTTATCTGTGTAGTTAGAGCCAAATAATAGAGGTGAAGAGGTGACTCACACCTTTCTTTTCAGCAGCAGTCCTAAGAGCTTCGGCTTTTTCTGCTTGTACATTCAATATCTGGGCTGGGGTGAATAAGAGAAAATAATTTGCTGCTGTTTGCTACCAAAAGGTATCACATCCCCCAAGAAAAAGAAAAAAAGTCAAAAATAAACCCAAGAGGTGACCTGATGCTGTTCTCTGGTGAGCTAATCCTAGTCAGGTATAATAATTTGAGATGGCAAAAGAAAATTTCTGACTTCAGTCAAAGGTTGAGCAGAGAGGCAGAAGGGGGGTCCACAATAATCCCTGTATTTACCACTCCCATTTCAAAAGCTTAGTTTGCAAGAACTATACAAATACTCTGACTGTGGAGTTCCATGATTTAAGGAAGAAAAAGATCTGTGTCTTTCTTGATATGCTTGTCTGGGAGCTGTGCACGTTTAGAAGGAATGGAGTGTTGCTGGGAACCAGATGTTGTGACAATCCCCAGCTGGGTTCTTGGCAACTAGTGGCTCTGGTCACCTGGGTTGAGCCAGAGCAGAATGCCTTGTGCTTGCCTCTGAAAGTGGGACAGGCTCTGTGCAGGGGAGTTGAAGCTGAGCTTTCATCATTTGTAGTGAAGTTGTACTGAAGTTGCACAGAGCTGGGTTCTAACAGAACTCTAACAAAACCAAGAACAGCATGTTTGGAGCAAGTGGAGTTGCTAAATTGTGAAGAGGTGGAAGAGATTGTAACTGGACCTGCCAGTGTAAAATAGCTTAATAATACTGACTACAATATACTGGACAACATAAAAACAAACTCTATCCTACCCCAGCCCAGAATGAAACATGCACTTGCATACATGGGTTACAGTAGTGTTTTTGTTAATTTAAAGCTTAAAATTTCTCCTGGGAGGTCGTGGAGTCACTTAACTTGATAAAAAGTTGGCTTTACCTTCAGGACCTGGGGTGGCTTAAGGATGTGTAAACACTTCTTAAGGCCAGACAGATTTCAGTTGGCTGCACATCTAAACAGCCTTGTGTGGAAATATTATTTTGGGTAACGTGTGGCTGTTTCAGCCAGCATTGGGCGCTAGTCAGGCTTCAGATTAATTCAAAGACTGTGCTGCATGTTCTAAGGAAGAACACTGGAGGAGTCAAGCGAGAAAGGTTAGGGTTAGCATGGTATGAAAAAAGCTTTCAGAGCATCAAACTGGTTCTGAACCTGCAAAGCAGAAGTAATTAATAAGCGAGTTTTAGCAGTATCTGTTACAAACCACTATGAAGGGAAAGAAATCAAGTGAACAGAGCCCCCGAGGAACCTGGCACAGATCTGTCCAGAGATCCCATTAGAATGCAATTCAGGAAGTTGGCTGGTGGGTTGTATTTGCGGCGGTTATCACTGGCACACTGTGTATTATTTATTTCTATCAGCTACTGAATAGAGATATAGAAACATATGCTGTCAATTATATTGAAATCTATTTTGTTCGGTCTCCGTGGTTTCACTGTAAGGTTGAGCTTCCACCAAAGTCCAAAACACGCCACTGCCCTGGCAGAGCCCGAGGTTACCGATGGGACCGAGGGAGAGTTTAAGATATTGACTGGCTGTGTTTATTAATGTTTAGCACTTTTCATACTTCTCAGTAAGCGTTTCTAAAGGAATGGTAATTCTGGCCAGATTCCAAGTGGGCAGCTTCGTTCTGGCATCCCTCATTGTTCTGACAGCTTCAGCTGAGTATGTACTCTTGCTCCCACCCTCGCCTTTCCTTCATGAATATGTTAAGCTGGTGGCGCTTAGAGATGCGTCCGCGCTCATTTTGTGCCACCCTCGCGTATGTGGGCACTTACACGTCCGTGTGGCAAACTGGATTAAGGAACCTGTAAACTAACCCAATAAAAACCACGTAGTACCTATTCCTAGAGCTGTGATGGTGTGGGGTGGGAACGCAGTGCCAGCATCGAGAGGAAAGTGATTTCTTTCAGCTGGACTGCAGGTCTGTGCCAGCCTAATGTGTTTGTGTAGCCAGGATCTTGTTTATTCCTGTGCACAGCTCCCACATAGCACATATTTTCAGCCGTATATGAAATGATATCTATATTCACTGTTGTCCAGCTGTTTCCAGTGAAGGGCTAAACACATTTCAGAGAAGTCAAGGGGATGCTGCAGTTTGTGCTTTGAAACAGAATCCCACATCTGTTCTGTTTGCTTTGCACAGTCCTTGCTTTTGTGGGGTTTTTTTTCCTCAGAAGAAACCCCCCTCCCCAAGATCTGTTACCCCCAATACATTTCCCCCAGGAGTGTTCTGTAGGGAATTTACTGGCTAATGTAGGTAAAGCTAGCTTCTGCACTCCATCCCTACCGTATGTGTAGGTGTTTGCCCCAGAGTCTGAGCCTGATGGGAGCTCACTGTGCACCAGCATTCCCAGTTGGCCTGTGGTGATGCGGGTATCAGAGCTAACTCTTCATCTGCCTTTCAGTCTCCAACAGCAAACCTGAGTGCGCTTTCTTTTCTCAGATCTTCCTTTTTCATACTCCTACCTCCATTCTCTTTTCTTTGGCTACTTTATGTTGGGGGAAGGACGATTTTTCTCGAGGAAAGGCTCCCTCAGACCAGGTCAGCTCAGACAAGCTGAACAGCAGCTGTTTTCTGTGTCCTGATAGGGCACCAAACGCTGTGATATGGGGCAGTTAGGAGCTGATAAGCAGTCACAGCAAAGAAAGGAAAGCAGCTTCTTGGAACATTCCCAGCCCATATGAGCAGGGCTCCAGCAGCTGCAGTAAAAGCAGCGGGAGGCAGCATCCCATAGCAATGAGGCTGATTCCAGTACTTAGGTTTTAAAAGTACATGGTGCAGGGATTACATCTTCACATCAACGTCAAGTACGTGTTTTCTCAATAGATGAGTTCTCCACACTGCGCTCTAGCTACACCAGAACTAAGCGTTGCCTAACCTGTGGGCTGGACTTGCCTGTGTGGGGTTGAAACAGCAATTCTGATTTAATCAAGAGATCCCTGAATAATCCAGTTGAAATTAATGGATTACTTCTGGGAAGAAACCTTGCAGGTTTGGGTTCTGTGAGGATTTAAAAATGCGTTGCATAAGTTAACTCTCAGAACAGTTTTTCTATCAAGCTAATATTAGAAGTGAGTCAAGTTTTTGCTCTTGATTGGACTAGAAATTAGGGGTAGGATTAAAACGAGAACCTAGGATCACTGGTAACCAGCCTCTGATTCCTGCACTGTTTATATCATTTCAGTGTGTAAGCATGCTAGCAAACCCCAAAAACAACTGCCAAAGATAGCTAATATAGCTAATATCAAGGACATACGAATACTGGTAGCTCGTGTTTGATACTCAGAAGCTGATACTAACTGCTCAAACAACAGCCACATTCCAATATTACAAGATAGAGTGCAGATCCAAGGGCAAAATTTGGCTCTGAAGAACTGAATAGAAATTATTCTTAGAAAGGCTTCAATTATCTCCACAGTAAAACTACTAGAATCCTCATTTTCGTCACTACAGACACTTGATGAGAGTAGCAGATGGCCACACAAAGCATCCATGCTATTTTATTTGAGATTTTAATGTAAACTGAACTCATAAAATATTTTAAATAAGACTCTTAAAATTGGCACGAGAATTCTTTTGGAAGGCTATATGTCTACACAAAGCTTGAGGTGACCTGACAATCCAACTTCCACCTTCATCTGACGTGTTCTCATTTTTGTCATACACTCATTATTATTTACTGTTCAGATCTCTTCCTGATTATTGTTTATTCTTGTTTATCAGGCTAATACCTTCTTTTATACTGGTCACTGATAGCAAATTCTAAAGGTGTTTTACTCAGTTTGATGTTTCAGTTAAAAATTACCTGGTAGAAGAATTTTCTTCTACTTGGCCAGAATTCCAGCACCAGCTTTGCTCTGTTTGTGGCTGTCACTTTTCAGGGATGCTGGAGGCAATTATAAGACTCCTGTCCTCTGATTTCTCTACAGGAGACAGTCACAAACTGGAGGGTCGGGACACATGGGTCTATCTTCAGTAGTCCTGCCACAGGTCATATGAGCACAATAGTTGAGATCCCATTTTGTCGTGTCAGTAGTATCTGTCAGCGGGCTGGCGATGTGGGAATTAGCATTTGCACCTTATGAAAGCCACAGTAAACCCTGTTGCTCAGTGAAGTCCTCAAGTGCCCGGAAGGCATTAAACATCACACAGACACATCGACTCCTCCTGCATTCCGGGGAACACTTCAGCTGCTTTTTCTCCCTCACTCTTAAGAGCTCGGTTTTTCCTGATGTGTGTTTTTTGAAGCAAACATCCCTAAGAATACAAATAATAGCTGTGTGTGCTGAAATCACAGTGACTGATGTTGTCAACAGCCATGATTTAATTATTAAGATTAACTCTGTGTATCTCTTCATCCCTAAACAGAGATTAAAAGATAGGTGAGGTGTGCAACACTCTGTGTGCAGAGGAGCTTAGAAGAGAATCACAGAACATTAGGGATTGGAAGGGACCTTGAAAGATCATCCAATCCAATCCCCCTGCCAGAGCAGGATCCCCTAGATCCAGTCACATAAGAACACATCCAGGCGGGTTTTAAACCTCTCCAGAGATGGAGACTCCACTAGCCCAAATCTCACAGACCATTAAAAGACAGCAGACCTGGAAACCCTGCTCTGCAAAGACTATGAAATGGGCAAATTCTGAGCGAACCCGAAGCGCTGCATGAAGATTAATTCAACGCAGCTTTATTAAAGTACAAATTAACGTGTTTTACCTTTTGGGGGTTTTGTTTTTAGTTCCCTTTTTCCAGGTGTTCAGTCACATTGTTGAGATGAGCACCTACCCCAATCCAACAGTGACAGGATTATTAGTACGGGATTCCTTTTGCTTGACAGCAAGAGGTTGGAGATCTAATTTGTTCAGCTGCTTTGACCTTGCTGAAACAACCGTGTACCAAAGGCAGGGTCCCACAGGTTTTTTTCCCTCATTTTGTTTTTCAAAGATTTAGTCCTACGAAATCGCGTAAAGCTGAGGGTCCGCGGTGTCCTTTAAGATCAGTGGAGTTGGGCCGGCACGTCTGGCGATGGAATTACCCTTTGCTTATGTTTTCATTTTTTCCTGCTCTTAACTCAACAGCAACAGTTGCCAGGACTAGCATTTCAGAAAACAAAACCACTGTCGTATTTGAATTGAGAATGTGTCATTTTGACTTAGATGGATCTCTCTTATATTACAGTTGCTTAGCTATCTTTTTTTTGTATTAATAGCGAGAACTTTAACTGATGCCAGATTACGTATTTATATCGGGGAGGGTCAGGCTGCGAATTCGCTCTCTTCCAGAGAGGCAGAAAGATCATGTAAAACTGGTGACCACATGTTGACAGGCTGCATCATTTAACAAAACCAGAGGCAATCATTTCAAAGAAAAATGTTTTATTTTCTGCCAGCAGAGTATAATGGAGAGAAATTGGCTGGTATTATTTTTAAAAATTGCTCAAATCACTGTAGTTAGTGTAAAATTGTCTCTGGAACTATTTCCTGTAAGTTAACCAGACATATGATTGTATCCTTTCTATTTTGAATACTTGAGCTCACATTTCATCTGTCTTGTGTAGAGCCCGTCAGGTATAATAGCTCTTTGTGATGGGTTTCTTCTTTCTCTTTCTTTTCTGTAGCTCAGCCACCACTCACAAACCTAATACAAGTGCTGGTTTTAGGCATCCCTCAGTAGCTATTACTAGCAATCTAGCAGTCGCTGCTCCTCTTTCTCCTTCCAGTGAACTTGTAGATCTATCAACAGGTAGGTCCCAGTGTTCAGGGCTGTACGTTGGGTTTATTTCCTCTTGACTCCAAAGTGGTTCTGGTTTACATGTCTGAGGTTACCCCAGTGATGACAGGCTTTGCACAGAGTAAGGTGGTATTTTCAAACACAACTTCCAGAGCATCTTTTCACTGGGAGCGGCATCGTGTGGTTTTTGAAAGCCTTGCCTTAATTGTTTTGAACATCTGTGTGAAAAAGGGCTTTGGGGGATTATCTGAAGAGTTTGTGACTAAAACCACAGCCATGTGAGAATTTTATGACAGAGTCTGTGTGTCTGGTTACAGTACAAATCCTGTTCTTGGGCAATGGGAATATATGGACACCACAGCTACGGACATTTGTGAGGTCTGTGTCCATGCAGGTTTGATGGCCAACAGCAGTCTGAAAGGTTTTCAGCAGCCGTTGAGGAATAATAATCTTCTGCCACCAGCCCATCTGTGACAAACTTGCCAGTTGCCCTCAGTGATTCCCACTGGTGCTCTTAGTTACTGTCCATCCCTGGTCACCTTCGCAGTGCTGTGGCAGTCAAAACACCATGGAAGGTGGCAAGTAGGTCAAAAGGAGAAATGCTGGTCCAAGTTAGATGAATTTGAAAAACTGAATAATTTTAAAGCATCATACTGCTGTAGTGGATTAGGGAGGGAATGAAGTTTTCTTCATTCTCTTTTCTTCCTTTCTTATTTTGATTTTGATGATTGGAACACGTCTCAACAAGGGATGCTCAGGTCAATCCAGGTGGTCCATGCTGGGGAGCATGGGATCCTTTCTTTTGTTGAGGAACTTGAATTTATTTGGAAAAAAAGACAACAAATGAGCAAAAATGCCTGTCATGTGCTGAGGGGAACCACGACATTTCTACTGGATACCTCTGCTTGTTTCTGAGTTCTACCATTGTAACCTGGTTCTGCCATTTTACACCAAAAATTCGGAAGTGGTGTAAAAGAAACTCTTGGCTGCTTGCTTTCAGAGCAAGTGATCGCTTCACTTGGAAGAAATGACAGCAGAGAATCAGTCCAGATGAGAGAGAGATAATTCTACATGCCTAGGAGAAAATGTGTTGGTTTCTGGCATTTATGAATTAATGCTTTTCCTCTCATTTTACATGCTCTGTAGCCTATGGAACTTATCAGATCTCTTTCCATTTCTGAAACATAAACACCGTCACTGGCCAGGAATAACACCCAGGGAGAAGCACAGAGCTGTTGTAGTTCATAGCTACATCTCAGAGTCTTTCTTCTGTGAATCTCAAATTGAAAGACGCTGCTACTGATAGCAGCAGAGTGCCATAGCCCAGTGCGGTGCTGTTCCAGATAAGGACTAAAATAGCCTTGAAATACACCAATAAAAATACTAAACATGGAAAATTATGTTACCTGCTGCTGATTACCACTGGATTTTCAAGTGTTTTAGTTGTGTTTTGTGTTAAAAATAAGAGTGTTTAAAGAAAAGACTCGAAAACATGCAACGATGGAGTTTGTTTTGTCAATGGAGTATCTTGTCAAAGGGAAGGTTAAAAGGGCAACTTGATCAGGGCCTGTAATTACACAGACAGGAAGAAGATAGCAGATATTTGGAGTTTCCTTTGTTTAGTGGACAAAGGAATTGCAAGATTCAGTGACTGAAAGCTGAATTCAGCAAAGTTGAAACTGGGAATTAAACGCAAAATGTTAATGGGGAGGCTAATTTAAACATTGCAGCTGCTTAGCAATAGAAAAATCTTTACTTCGTGGAGTTTCCAGATTAGGATTGGTATTTCTGCAAAAGAAGCCAGAATTACTGGGTATCTGGCTTTGCCTTGTGATGAAGATCCTGGATAATCATAATGTTCCTCTCTGATCCTGACCCCTGAGACTTTGCAGGGAGCTGTTTTACCTGCTGAGTAATTAAGAGGCCACTTGAATCAAGAAGCCTTTCAGAAGGAGACATTACCACCGGGTCTTGTTTTCTTTCATGATTTGCTGTTGAGCTCTGTGGCTGATTGTTCCTTTCTGAGGACGAGATTTTTTTGAAGGACCTTTGCTGTTTGGTGAAGGTTTAGCCAGGGCAGCTGTTGGGCAGTATTTTAGAGCACTGGTATTTTATTGCCTTTGAGGCAGCTAGTCTGGATTTCATAGAATTGTAGAATGGTTTGGGCTGGAAGGGACTTTGGAGGAAGCTCATTTAGTCCAACTATTTGCAGTAAGCAGGGACACCTTCAGCTGTCAGGTTGCTCAGAGCCTCATCCAACCTGTCCTGGAGTGTTTCAGGAGATGGAGCATCACCCATCAATCTGGGCAACCTGGGCCAGGATCTCATTCCCTTCACTGTGAAAAATTTCTTATTTATATATAGTCACAGAATCACAGAGACTATTAGGGATTGGAAGGGACCTCAAAACATCTAGTTCAATCCCCCCACCAGAGCAAGATCACCTAGATCAAGTCACGCAGGAACACGTCCAAGTGGGTTTTAAACGTCCCTAGAGAAGGAGATGCTGCAAACCCCCCCTGGGTAGCCCCTTCCAGTGCTCCGTCACCCTCACCATGAAGAAGTTCCTTCTCATATTGATGTGGAACCTCCTGTGTTCCAGCTTACACCCATTGCTCCTTGTCCTGTCACTAGATGACATTGAGCAGAGCCTAGTCTAAGGTATGATTTAGGCTGTTGCTACTTCTGCTTGTAGTTGAATATTACTGAAGGAGGTGAGCATTGCTAAGGACATGAGATTTATGTCTCAGCTGTTAAAACTTTAAGGGTTTTGGTTAAGAGCTGCTTTTTACAGGTGTAGGGTGGAAATTGATGGTGTGCGTATTTTAAGGAAAGGCTCTGGCGTATCACGACTTTGGCTGTAAAATGCTTGTAGCTTCGTGTCTACTCTGACTAATTAAACTGGTTACAGAGGACAATTTCTTTTGGCTCTAATGCATCAGAAAACCTTATTTAGAAATTGTACCTTGGTTTTGCTATGAGTTCCTGAGAAAACTGGAATATGTAGGGACATACCTGTAGGACAGCAAGGACCACTGTGTGATGAGGCAGTAGTTTATGACCTGGGTTGGGTACTTGGCCTCTGAGAGTAGGTTGTTCTTAACAATTTAGAAAACACGTGAGCCCAACACGTGCGACCAGTGTTGAAACTTGTGTATGGAACAAGGAGGAAACTCTACATTCTGCAGTCAACATGGGTTTCATTTTTATCCCACTGTACGAAAGCTGATGGAAATATAACAACATCATGTCTTTTTTCATGTGACCAGTAAGTCTTTGTGTTATGCACCTAAAATCCACACGGTCATATACCTAAAACTGAGTCAATGAATTTTTATCTATCTCCGTATAAAATGTCATTTTGGGGACTAGCTGAGAACCGGCATGAAAAATTCCAATGGGAAGGTTATTTCTTAGAGAAGGTTATAAAAGACTGAAAGTAGAAGGGATTTCTGTCAACCTGTTACACTTGTGCCTTGCTGCTGTAATGCACTAAAACGTGATGAGGCAGGCAGTGGGGAATTTTAATGTATTGTTAAATATAAACTTACATAGAATCACAGAGTCATTCAGGTTGGAAAAGACCTTTGGGATCATAGAGTCCAACCATCAACCCTACTCTATAAGTTCACCCCTAAACCAGATCCCCAAACACTACATCCAAATGACTTTTAAATGCATCCAGGGATGGTGACTCAACCACCACCCTGGGCAGCCCATTGCGGTGCCTGACCACTCTCTCCATGAAGAATGTCTTCCTGATGTCTAATCTAAACCTACCCTTTTGAAGCTTGAAGCCATTAAACTTGATACCTTTGGGGGCCAAGCTCTTTAACCAGTATGCCCATTTCCTTTTATTTATTCATTTATTGATAATAGAATGGGAGGTGGAATGAAAGATGGGATAATACGGCTATTTTTGAACACTTCCTGCGTTTCTGGCACTCATTGTATTCCACAACATCAGGAGAGGTTGTATTAAAGGCATGAACCTTATTTAGCTTGAACGTGCAGGATGCATTTTGTTTTTAAGCCATCTTTTTATGACTAATAATTGAAAGTTTGCAATTAAAGCTGAAGGGGTCTTTGTGGAGCACTGCACACAGGAATGAGCCTCTCTTTACTAACTTGTGAGACGTAATACTAGGTGCTTGCCAGTGAGAACACTTACAGGCTTTGAGGTTCTGCTTAAGGCCTGGGGAAGGATCCCCTTTGCTAAACTAACTGTAAGGTTTTGCAGTATTTGGAGTGTCTTTCGTGTTCCTTAGAACATAAGGAATATCACGTTAGTTCCTTAGGAAGAAGTTGTTCTGTTTGAATTGCTGCTTTCAGGCCAAACTTCTTTCTCCCCAGATTCTTCTGTCCTTTACCAGTGTTTGCTGGCACTTACAGAAGTACCACTTGTCCCGGAAGGTTAAGTAGAAGGTGAATGCAGTCCCTCTGCTAGGGGTGTCAGTGCAGGCTGTAGCCTGTCCTGGAATATGTGAGAACTTACTGTATTTCACTGGTGGTAATGTGTGAGAGACACCTGTGTGTGAAAACCTTACTTAATCTGCTCTAAACTGCTCAGAGTTCAAGCCAGGGGGCTAAATCTGCAAGATTTAGCTCATTCATGCTTGCAGCTCATTCATACTCTACTGAGGCAATGATTCAATAGCTCGTACTGCACTGTGGAAAACAGAGCCTGTGCTTCTGGAACAGTGAGCTCCTGTAGATCCATCAGTGAGCTTCTAGAGACTTGCATGGGTGGCAGCAGTGTCTTCCTAAGACTGCTAAATCCTTGTCATGCACTGCTTGGTTTTGAGCGTTCAGTGGGTGTTTCTAAGTTATCACCCACACTGGTTGTTGCTTGGGTTTTTTTGTTTAGCTATGCTGGAGGAATTTTGGAACTCGGGTATCATTGACAGAGTGACCTCTATCAACACAGGTTTTATCAAAAGCAGCAAAAACACTTGCAGGGCTCAGGGCTGATGCTGGCCATGTAGTTCACTGGCCTGCTGAGGTGACATCGCTGACAGTTTTCAGGTAGCTCAGTTGTGTCTCTTAGCTGCAGCAGTTCCTGTGGATCACAGTGTGTCCCATAGCCCTTCAGCGCTTCTTCACAAAAGGTCTTGTCAAGACTCCTGTTGGTAGGATTCGAACTACATCTTGCATACATTCAGCACAGGCCCATCAGAGCAAGTGTGATGTTTAGATGGGAAGAGGAGGGTTATGAGGCCACCAGGATGGTAACTGTAAGTGTGGGTATGGAGACAGCCTTTCACTTTATTCAGAATGGGTCGCAGAATCACAGACCATTAGGGATTGGAAGGGACCTCAAAAGATCATCTAGTCCAGCTCCTCCACCACAGCAGGATCACCTAGATCAAGTTGCACAGGAACATATCCAGGCGAGTTTTAAACATCTCCAGAGGAGGATACTCCACAACCCCCCTGGGCAGCCCGTTCCAGTGCTCTGTCATCATCCTCACTGTGAAGAATTTCCTTCTCATATTGATGTGGAACCCCCTATATTCCAACTGATACTCATTGCCCCTTGTCCTATGATTAGATGACAATGAGAAGAGCCATCCTCCCGTGACACCCACCTTTCCATATTTATAACCATTAATGAGGTCATCCCTCAGTCTCCTTTTCTCTGAGCTAAAGACACCCTACTCACTCAGCCTGTCCTCATAAGGGAGATGTTCAACCCCATCATCTTCATGGTCTTGGTGTTACAATAATTGAGAACACACCACCCAGGCATTATTCATGTGGCAGTGGTGAGCAAGAGAGTCTGGAACTCTTACTGGTTTTGATTCCCTGGCTCTGGGAACTAAATCGGAGTGGGTAGTTGCAGCAGGCACAGCCAAATCCCTATTTAGGTCATCTGTAAAGAGCAAACATGAGGTGTCTGAAAACAACATTGTGCTCCCAGGCCTTTCAGCAACGATAAAACTTTGTGGTGGGGATGAGCTGCCTTGTAAAGACACAGGTTTCATTAAAAGAAAAATCCTTATGTTTTTACACATGTGCTTTTAACTTGGGTAGCTGTTTGTACCACAGCTACTGCTGGTAAAGCGATGGTATTGAAAACAATGGCTGTAGCTGGTATAAACGTTCCAGCAAACATTTCTGCAGTAGATCTGACACAGGTAAGGCAAACAGCAGCTGTTTACTCATTCTTCCAAATATTAATTCAGAACCAGATCAAACCCCCCTAATCTGAAGCGTTCCTTCTCAGGCAGTAGTTACAAAAGGAGTATAAAGAGAAAATTGGTTTCTGCTTATTCGTTTCAGAGTGATTTATTTATGTAGTAAGTGCTACTCAGTCCATAGTGTAGAGCTGCTATTTAAACTGTGATCTGCAGTTCAGCCTATTTAATGTGGGATAGGAGGTAATGGGTTTGGAGAACCTGGGCTGAAGCTCTCTTTTTAGAGTAGAACACTTGGTGCGAGCAGGTAGGTGTGTCACTCTGACTTTACATCTCTCTTGTCCTTTTGTTTCCCCTTTATCGCACGATAGGTGCAGCTTTCCTTGTGTTTCTGAGCTTGCCCACTGTGGTTGCAGTCTGGCCACAGTTGTTCCTGTGCTGGTTTTTGGTGACCCGTAGAAACACCACAGCAAAACTGCACTTCTCATCTTGATGCTGAGTCTATGACTTCTGTACCCGTCGGGTAATATATTCTCCGTGTCACAGAACTCCTGTTATTGTTAATTGGAATTGTTTATGCTCGTTGAGGGACGACTACTTTTCATCCTGTTTTGAATGAAAATCCCTAGCCTTGAATTTGTTTCTAAACTTCAGTCGTGAGGAGAGCAGTGCAGGAAATTGCTGCTGTTCCACCAAATTAGCTTCTCAGATATCCTTTTAATTGGAGACCATAACTCAGATTCTCAGTATTTTAGGAAGCTGAACAATACAAATTGAAATACAGATATTTCCAGTAAGGGGCTCAGTTCGAGGAAGGCTTTTACACACAGATGAGCCTGCTAACAAATAGCATGTCATATGATAATGAGCCCATGTTTTCTTCTGCAGTTTCACATTTCCTAACTGCACTGCTGTGAAATAAGTGGAGTATTTATCTGCTCTCTCTTAAACTGACAAATCCGTGCCAGGGACGAGTGTGCCCACTGCAGACAGAACATAGATCTACCACAAAAAAAACCCATCTCAACTCTCCATCAGAAACACACCAATTGCAAAGGCGATATATTACACTTGTTCAGAGCGTTCATTTCCGCCAAAGGATTCTGGTTTTAATGTAAAGACTTCAATTTCTGTTTAAGAACAAGCAAACTATAGTACTTTGACAGCCGTTCACACTTAATTTCTTTGCATTAAACCAACAGCATTCTTTTCCACAAACATCCATTGTTAGGACAATGCTCTCAGACGGAATTTATGAGAAATGGAATTATGTTACCAAGGAGATAGCATTTACTATAATGAAGAGTAGATCCTAGAAAATGGCCCCTTTTACAGCAGCTCAGAACAGAGCCACAAAAGCAATTGATTGGTCTTGGCATTTAGTCTTATATCAGCTGTGTCATCCATAGCTTCAGGAGTGAGAACACTAATCTGAAGTGACATTTCTGTTCTGGCGGGCTTTTCTGCCCTGATGAAAGCAATTACTTCATTCCTAAATGATAATTTGCAGGAGTTTCAACCACTTTAATTGATAATTTTTTGTTCTGAGAAGTTCAATTGTGCAGTGATTAGCTGATTTGGTAAATAGAAATTTAAGGTGTGAAACGTACAACTTGCTCCAAGGTAAAGGGGCTGTTTATTGGGATGCTGCAAAATTGCTCGATAAAACCGTGTTTTCTCTATTACAGTGAGGCTGGCAATTGCTTAGTTCAACATAGGAAGGAAAAACAGAACCAAACCACAAGCGTTCTGGTTGTGGAGTTTGGGTTTGAACCGGCGTGCCACGACGCGCTGAACTGTTGCCGTATCAAAGCGCGCGCTCGTTTTAAAAGGTTGTGTAGGGTGGCGGGTTTGTAATCCTTAAAACCCTGCCAGGTTCCTATTGTTGTGTCCTAATGACTCACTTTGGAAGTAAATCCTGTTATTCCAATATTGCAACAAAGGTGCTGGCTGGCGATAAAATGTTCTGGTTAATGATGAGTTGGAGCAGACACAAACATCTTCCTTAAATCACCTTTATGTGTTGAAAAGAAAAGAAACCTTTTCCGTCAAGCCACCACCCCTAGAAACAATCCCAAGCCTCACCGGTATGAGGAATAGCTGGGGTTGGTATGTGTTGGGCTGTTCTTCATAAGTTGCGCGTTATTTTTACGATAATTGTTGAAGTGCGTTTAGCAAAATGGGTTTTTGCTACCTACGAGGAGAAGAGGCTTTTTAATAGAAACCAGTTCTGTGATATTTTCCTACAGAGTGAAAAAATAATGGTCATTTCGTGTGTTAAATGAGAAATATAAAGCAAAAATGAAGGTCAGACTGATTTAGCACATCAAACGGTCTTTGTCAGCCAAGCTTAATATATCCTGAGTTTGTGGAACAAATGAAATTTTGCTGCTATGTTACACTTTGCTTCCAAACAACCATTACAACTGGTTTTATATATTGTGTGAGCATCAGACCATCAAACAGTGCATCTTTACTGACGTGTTGCTGCAGCGATGATCTACAGCAGCAATCTGCCATTTATATAAGGGCAAAATGTGCATCTATATTTAGTTGTGAAATTGGCCTATTATACTCTTGATGTTTACAGAGGCTAACATAAATTAATGATGACAGCTATGAGCAGTGCATTAGTTAAGCAGCAGAGTTTTTACCTTGAACTTGAAGGTTCCAGCTCTAACTTGCAGCATTTACTATACTGCTTCTTTGCACATTAAAGAGTCTTCTGAAAACATTCATTTTTCTTGGACAGCGTTAAGTGGCTCCGATGTGTGGGCTGTGCCTCTGATGATAAAGCCAGATAATGGTTTTGTTTACACTTTTGGCAAACCTCTGCCCCGTCAGAAGGGTGATATTTATGGGGTGCCTAAAGTAAATACCCCTGAAAAGCGTGTGCTTGCTGAAAGGGGTCTGAGTTGACTGTCTTTGAACTTTGTCAGGTATCGAATATCCCTCGTCTGATGAAAAGAAGGGTTTGGGGGAGCAGTGGGTCTCCTTGGGTGATGTACCGGGCTTTGACCTGAAAGTCTCCTCATGCAGCTCGTGTCAGAGCAAGTGTAGATACTGTAGTAGCTATAGATTCCAGTTAACTATGACCACAGATCTGACAAGTGTGCAGGTGTTCAAAGGTTCACCAGTTAAAATGCTGAAGTCTTTGATGAATTTTTGATGGATGAATTTTTAATACAGGTCGACCTTTTTCCTTTGAGGCTGCATGCCAGATTAATTGATAAATAGTGAGAGTGAGCAATGCTCGGATCTCCTAAGCAAACAAGTAGAAAAATCCATAAAAATCTGCCGTCTGACTTCTCAGATGTGCTTAAAAAGAAAGAAGAAGGTAAAATATGATGTAGCTTTTGATTCTCCTGCTTCCCTCTTCTTTTTTATTGTATTTTTTTTTGGAGGCTTTACCCTCACAAAGGTTTTCTTCTCTTTTAAACAACATAACCGGTTTTATTAGTCTTGAAGTTCTTGTCCTCTCAATTCAGAAACAATCTGTGTGAAAAGGAAGCCTATGAATAGGACGGCAGAAAAAAAGAGAAGCAAAGAGAAGGAGAAAACATCAAGTCAAAACATTGTCTTAAAAGAAAAAAATAAATCCCCCAAGGTAGCAAAATAATGTGTAGGAATTGCAAGTAAACACAGTAAGAGAATTTCAGTATCAGTTTTTCAGAACAAACTCGTGCTGGAAAGTTGGAGGGTGTTTTTTTTCCTTCTCTTTATTCACTGTATCTACAGGAACATTAGCTCTCTTATGCTCAGTTGTATCTGCTATACTGAAAAAATACCCAGGTTCCTGCATATTTGTGAGCTCTCTAGAGCATAACGTTTAGAAAAACAGAGCAAGAACAAAAAACGTTGACAATAGGAGGCTTTGGGCTCCTGCAGCCAGCAGTTGTGGTGTTTGGCTTGCTGGTCTGGACTTCTCCACTGCAATATGTGCAGTTATGTAGTGGCTGGTTACTCTGCTGTACCTCCTCCATCTTTCCCCCAGTCTAAATCTTTGTTTCGAAGTTTGCAGATGTGCGCTGCTGTGCAGCTGAATACGTGCTTGGATTGAGCACTGGCTTTGAGATGTGATATTAACAATCACTTCTGAGGAAAAAACCTCGGGCAGGGGCAAAATAAATAAGCGTTCCAAATAACTGGGTCATTTCAATATTGATGCAGTTATGTTCTCTGAACTTCTAATGAAGTGTAATTGTCCTGTGAGATCAGTGACATGAACACAGATTTCTACAGGCCAGAACGTGGCCCATGGGTGACCACCTGTGGGTGGACTTGGACGTTATCTTAACAAATTGCCCAGGCATTAAGAGCATTTCTTTGCACCTAGTGTTATGGATAGTTTTAACAGCCTTCACTGTGCTGGTCAGCTCGATGCCCCAGAACAGATTCTCATGGAACCAGTAATGTAATTCCTGCAGGAGATGACAATGTATATGGAGTCTCCTTCTCTGGAGATGTTTAAAACCCACGTGGATGTGTTCCTGTGCAACTTGGTCTAGGTGATCCTGCTGTGGCAGGGGGACTGGACTAGATGATCTTTCGAGGTCCCTCCCAATACCTAATATTCTGTGATTCTGTGATAACAATGTGAGACTCCCCATGCCGACTTTGAATAAGGGGGCACTTTGTGAGAGTGGTTATTTCAGTTCTCCGCTTTTGCTTGCTAGGGGTATCTGCAAAGCTGGCAAAGAGGTGATTTTTTTCTGAAAATCACATGGATGAAACATGAATTTACTGCATATAGGCCTCCGATACTGTTAGATACCTCGAAAATATTATCCCTCTGTAAATCATTAAAAATCAGTACGTGGGGACATTCTGGTGACATAGAGGATAAATCCCGTTATGCGTTTGCATCTATTTCAAGTTTCACTAAAGACTTTGTTTTACATCGGGCACAATAGATGTTTACTTGTCGAGTCTCCTTCTGTGGAGACATTTAAAACCCGCCTGGATATGTTCCTGTGTGACTAGATCTAGGTGATCCTGCTGTGGTGGGGGGACTGGACTGGATGATCTTTCGAGGTGCCTTCCAATCCCTAATGTTCTGTGATTCTGTGAACTCCCAGGCAGAAGACAGAGAACAGGTGAGAAGTTTCTTCTCATCTGTTTCCCTCTTCAGGAATGCAGAACTAGTTTCTTTCTTTTACTCAAAAAAAAAAAAGCAACCAGCCAAGGAGTGCAAATAAACGTAAGAGCTGAGGACAGTATGGACCATTTTGAGACAACAGCATATCACCAAAACAGTTAGAAAATCGTGATTGTACCAAATCTGCTGTGACTCATCTTTGGGGGACTGCAAGTTATTATAGAAGAACACAACCTCTAATTATTCTAAGACATCAGGCAAGTATCAGCAGTATCTCAAAAGAAGGTGGCTTTCACTGCTCACATTTGCTTGACTGTGCCATTGTTTGCTTTAGAAGGATTTGTCATATCTTACAATTGAAAGCACTGCAGATGTTGGGAGTTTGGGTCACAGACAGCTTTTTCAACAGCCAGTGCACAAGAGACTTTGCAACAGATGGTGTGACTCAGGAGGTGAATCGCATGATGTCTCACCCCTCCCCTCTATTGCAGGACCTTAATCAAGGAGTGATCACTGAAAGAGTCTTAATGCCTTTAACATGGGAGGCATAAGACCTGCTCGTTGGGAAATTTTCTCTGAAAAAGTCTTTTGCAAACACTTTGGGAGGGTTCAGAGAGTGCTGGGGCATTTGTTCTGCCCTGATGCCACATATTCCAATAAAGGCTTTAGAACCATCCTCCAGTTTGATCATCTCTTCTGTAGATTAACGGAGAGCCATCTCCAAAGGGCAACACACACTGCCCCCATTTCTGCAGGCAAACAAAATGGATTTGGTGATTTAGATTTTGCAAAAACAGCAAACAGAAACTAAACTTCTCACAAATGTCTAGATTTATTTCCCTTTATATTTTTAGTCAATCTCACTGGTCTCTAGTTTATTGCAGCTGAATATAATTAAGTCTGTGTGACTGAAATTTTCTCCATTAACACAACCAACAAAGAGCAAACTATGAATTGTGTTTCAGCATGACAAAATTAACTGAGAACCCTGGGGAAAAAAAAAAGCATCTATTTTCCTTTGCTCTTTTCTTTGCGCTGATCTGGCAACACCGGTCGTTACATTCCAACCCTGAATTCAAATCATCCTGAGCAATTTTCCCACAGTGTGTTTCCCAAACAAAAGCATTTTTTTCCACTCCCACTTCTGTGCCTCCTGCATCTGGGAACCACAGAGAAGTATCCCTGTTTAAGTCCTGAGACCCAGCCAACACTTGTGCTGCAGTGCTAGATTTCACAAACTACCAGTGATTGTTTGGGCAAAGTGGTACCGACTGATGGGGCAAAAGCAAACCTTTCAGTACTAAATAACAGATATTCAACTCACAACCTAAAATCCCACTTAGTTGGGGTTTTTTTAACTGTTTGACCTAATACAACTCCATACATTCCTTCGTGAGAGCAGAAATGTTTTTATGTGGCCCCTCTAAACCATTATATTGCTTAATTAGTCCAGAATGCTCACAGGGAACGGCAGAGAGCTTGAGAAGGATATCAGCTCTGCCCCTGCCCTTTTATGAAAGAACAGCACATATTGCTGACTTGGTATTTCACACGTGATCAGCCATGGCTTGGGGAAAATTAGAGGGGCACGGCATGACAGGCTGGTTTCATAAAGCTGCTTGTGGGCTTAGGGCGAAGTCACCCCGCAGCATTTTGAGATTTAGGATAATGCAGAATCATATCTGCCTTGTTTCCTCTAAGTGCACTTCCCGCTGTGGTGCTGTCCAGGAGAGGGGTACAGCAGTGGTGGTTTCCAAAGGGTTCTTGTTTGCTTTACCTTTAACTGCAGTGAGAGATTAAACTACGCGTTCCCTGCAGCAAAGTGCCCTGGGCTGCAGGACACCTTTGGCCTAGAGTCTTTTGGGAAAGAGAAACAAGTGATGCCTTTCATTAGGACCTTAAGTTAATCAGCTCTACCTAAGGCACAGGAGAAGGCTGTATCAGTGTTTGCTTTTAGAATGCCTGTTTTGCAGAGACACGTTTCATCCAGCATAAAAAGTTTGTCACATTTGAGGACCCATCCATCAGAATGATTTCCTAAAAGTGCAACAGTAGTTCAGGTAAAATAAAATTGGTGTAACAGGTGATAAAATTCGGGTGAAAGCAAGATGCGGAGCCTTTTGAAGCAAGTCTTGTGTTCCTGTGTGACTTGGTCTAGGCGATTCTGCTCTGGCATGGGGATTGGACTAGATGACCTTTGGAGGTCACTTCCAATCCCTGATGTTCTGTGATGCTGTAATTCTTCTGAGCAGCAGGAAAATAACTAGTAAACTATAGGTACCACTTCTGCATTTTGTGATGGAACTTCCTAACGTTCAGTGTTAGGGATTAACTACTCCAGTCTGAATTTATGAAACACAAAAAGCAATGGAGAGGCCAGCACATTTTAAAAGTGCACTGAAAAATCTGCTTTAGTGGTTAGGATATACTGTGGACACGCATCTTCCTCAGGGTCTTCCTTGTAAAAAGTTTTACTCTCATTTTCTATCAGTGCTAGTTCAGTGTCTCCAAGATCAAAGTGAGCTCCACTACTCAAGCTCAGCGGTGTTTCTCACCAGCTGTTTTGAAAAAAGAACTTTCTATGCATTTGCACCTGCAGCATGTCTCAGAGATGGTTTTGTGGCTAGTACTTAGCATCTCTTATGTGACACAAGTTTAGAATGTGCTAATTAATGAATTAAAAAATCTAAATGCTTGTGAAGCACTGGTCAAATTGATTGGAAATTGGAGAAGGCAGCTGTGCAGTTAAGAAGCAATTTCTGGAACAACCTTCCAAGAGGATTATGGGGCAAATATCAGCCTCACATCCAACCTGCATCATGGAATCACCTGGATAATTTTGACCATTCCTCATTCAGTTTTAGTTCCTCTGGTAGATCATTATAAGACAGGAGGTATCACCAGTAATCCTAGTGTGATGAAACATGGAGCAAAATTTCATAGTTTGTTTACACTAGGAACACTTGTTGCTAAAAATGTCGTGGTTACTATATTTTAACTAATATTTCAAGCACTAGCATAGATAAGTTATCTGTTCCTGATTAGCCCTTAAAGTGAGAGCCAATATATTTTGAAACATGATTTATTTTCTAATCTAGACCTTGCTAAATCGCATAAAACCTGGGTCAGGCAGATCTGGAGAAAAAGTCATTCATATCTATGTACTTGCAAGGTTTCAAAGCAGAACGATGCATGATCTAAGAGACCAAATGCCATTTGATGAGTTTGTGTTCAACAGCAAGATCCACTCTTTGCTTCTCTGTTCCTCTGGTTAATCTCTGTAAGGTGTTCACTGACCATAGATGTGCCACACACCATATTCATGTGGTCAGCTGATATGTAGAATTTAAAAGGCTCAATATAAAGCAATGTGTGAATTTTCAGAGGACCACAGCAGAAAATACCTGTTGGTGGGGCACTCCTGTGAAGAAATGCCTTGTGGGGTTTGCTATAGGAATTCAAATTAATAATTTACAAAGATGTTAAATTAATGCTAGATAAGGAGAGGAGATGTTACTATAGCTCACAACATTTCACACTGGAACTCTATCAATAGTCTTTCTGGTTTAAATACTTGTTTCATTTTTCCTAAACTAAGATTTCTTTCCCCATATCCATTCTTGTCACAGAATCGCAGAATCACAGAACATCAGGGATTGGAAGGGACCTCACAAGATCATCTAGTCCAATCCCCCTGACAGAGTAGGATCACCTAGACCAAGTTGCACAGGAACATACCCAGGCAGGTTTTAAATATCTCCAGAGAAGGAGACAACTCCCACGGGCAGCCCCTTCCAGTGCTGTGTCACCCTCACTGGGAAGAAGTTCCTTCTGATATTGATGTGGAACCTCCTATGTTCCAGCTTACACCCATTGCCCTTTGTCCTATCATTAGATGACATTAAGAAAAGCCTGGCTCCATCCTCCTGGTACCCACCCTTCACATATTTATAAACATTAATGATGTCACTCCTCAGTCTCTTTTTCTTCATGCTAATGAGACCCAGCTCCCTCAGCCTTTCCTCATAAGGAAGACGTTCCACTCCCTTCATCATCTTTGTGGCTCTGCGCTGGGCTGTCGCCAGCAGTTCTGTGTCCTGCTTGAATTGAGGGACCCAGAACTGGACACAATGTTCCAGATGTGGTCTCACCAGGCTAGAGTAGAGGGCGAGGAGAATCTCTCTTGATCTGCTAACTCCCCCCCTTCTGATCCACCCCAGGATGCCACTGGCCTTGTCCACAGCTGGATCATCTTGCTGTCCACCAGGTCCCCCAGGTCCCTTTCTCCTACACTGTTCTCTAACAGGTCGGTCCCCAGCCTATACTGGCACCTGGGATTGTTCTTGCCTAGATGCCAGACTCTACGCTTGCCCTTGTTATACATCATTAAATTTCTCCCTGCCCATCTTTCCAGCCTGTCCAGGTTCTGCACAGGCTGCTGGAGTGTCAGCCACTCCTCCCAGCTTTCTGTCATCAGTTTCTTCCATTCCAGACTAAACTCTGTATTTAGTGCAACATCCAACACATCTTTAGACTCTGTTTCCTTAGTACAGATCCTGAGTCAGCCTAATTAAAATTAGGTTAAATACAAGAAAAAGGGCTAGCTCAGTAACTGCAGTATAAAACAAATAACAGAATCCTCAACCTTGTGAAGGTCAGCTCTGTCTTCTGAGGTCTTCTCTATCTGCACACGATTTGTTTTAGCTGATATTGCCTGAGATTCTTGGGGTAAAATCATGGCATGGCAAAACTCCCACCCAGACCAGGAAAGCTGCATCGCACTGGCATATGGTGTGACTATCAGAAAACTTACACGCACCATCACAACACAACCCCAGTCACACACCTCCTGAGCCCTATTTGAATGTACTCTCTACCCCTCTGTAGTAACCAAGCACTTGACTTATGCAGGAAGGATTTTAAACAATGTAAAATTAATTTAACCGAGAGTAACCCTTGAAACTATGCCTGCATTATCAGCTGTGATTTGTGCAGGATACCTCATGCAGCTGCAATCTATGCATCCTTACGTAACAGGCATTAAGAAGCAGTTACACAACTTAATGCAAACACCACCAACACATGAAAATCCATGGCACAGACAGGATCTTGAGTAATCATCAAAGCACTGCCAGAAAGCAAATTCTACCTGCAGAAAACTTGGGGTTTTTCCACAGTGAATGCATTTCAGGGGATGCTCTGCATTTCAGTTGCTGGTAGCCTTAATACAGAGTCTGCCACAAAGTGTAGCCTTTTAATCCCTCCAAACCTGTTAATACAAACTTGGACCAACACTGCTGCAAACTGTGTGTGCAACGCAACTCATATCTTTACTGACTGCAATAACGAACGTTTTGGTCTAAAACAAACAGGTCATTAGCAAACAGATACTTCAGTGCACTTGGGCCTCTCTTCTCCTGTCATCCCATTTTTCACTTATTGTTCACATGCTTAGAGTTTGATGTCAAATTCAGTGGGGGTGAAGAACAGACTCCATTTCTCTGTGCACAAAATTTATTTCTGTTCTTTAATTATAACGGTTGATTCAGGCAATAATTTTTATCTCAAGTATTAAGTTCCTGGGAATGTCTAGCTTTAGGCAGCCACACCTGTAGTTATCAGTTCTTGACTTTAGAATATATATAAAAATATATCTTTGTACTACCCTCAGAATATTTTAAGTTGATGCCACTTCTTATCAGTTTAATTTTGTGCAGAAGGACCATACTTTAGGTGGATAATCTATATTGCTGAAGTTGAAGTGCTATACGAACTATTCTGTAGGACAGGTTCTGGTCATTTTCTACATCAACAGAACAGTGGAATGACTCCAAATTTTGAGTGGCATAACTAAATAAGTGAGTTTCTTTCCTCAGCTGTTATAAAAGACTCACATGCAGAATCGCAGAACATTAGGGATTGGAAGGGAAAGATCATCTAGTCCCGTCCCCTTGCCACAGCAGGATCACCTAGATCAAGTCGCACAGGAACCACAGAATATCTTTGGTGCAGCTTGCTAACATTCCCTCTGGTCTTATCAATTTCCACCAGGGATAAGAGGCTGTCCTCTTCCGCGATTGAACGTCATTTCAGGTAGTTGTGGAGAGTGGTAAGGTCTCCCCTCAGGCATGCACCATTCCTTTGGGGGTTTTTGATTAAAATACTCTAGTAACAAAATATATCTCTCAGCCAGGATGTGTGCAGTGAACTAGATGGGGAAAAGTAAGCCATCAGCAAAACTACCATGCTGGTCCAACTGTAGAGGCAGCAGATGGATGGGAGCAATAACCATGGGAGAAGCAGGAGCTGCTCAGGGTGACAAAAGAAATCTATGTGGAGCTGTGCTCAGAGAGTCATGCCCTCTTGAGGAATAGCAATGTTTCCTGTTAGTGAAAGAGAACATAAACACAGGGGAAGGAGAGCCCAGGAGCAAAACAGACTTCATGGAGTATGAGGCAAAATACAGCTTTGAAAATTGTGTTGTTTACACGGTTACGATGGCTAAGGCTTAATTATTTTTTTTTTCTGGGGGTGAAGAAAGGAAAATACCTTATATACTCATTGCCTGGCTTTTCCCTCATTTAAATTCTCAGGTTAAAAAGAATCAATTTTACTTGTATGACGACAATTGAATTTACCATAATATATCTGTATTAATTCCTTAATTAAGACTGAATTCAATTTGCCAAAGCCCTTTAGAGCACAGTGGTGCCAGTGGAATTCATCACCAAGAGTTTTCTTGACCAGGGTGTTTTCCTCAATGTAATGTTTTGCTACAAGCTACATCCAATTCAGACAGGCTTGAAAACACTATAATTATGTTGGTAAGAAACGTCATCTTTTTCTTAATGAAACAGGTTTCCAAAGTGGCTTCTACCACCTACATTTTGGAAACCAGCACGCTGTCACAGAGAGGCTACTTTCTTTTTTCGCCAACTACTGGCAAACTGCCCGTATGTCTCTACATGCATGGTTAAAACCTCTGCACAAAAACTGAGGATCTATGAGTGCTGCAGCATCTAGAAAATGCAATGAATCATTTATTTACTATCTCCTGAAATACTTTTACCTTCATCTCTTAATTTTTCTAATGCTTCTTTGTACTGGTTAGTCCAGAATTGTCTGTCATCTAAAACATCCCAATGGTATTTCTTTAACTTACAGATAAACACAAAATATCATTCCACAGATTTTATTTTTAATCACAGATTTCTTTTCCTCACTTAAAAAATAACAATAAAGACACGTATAAAAAGATAACTGTAAAGCAGGCAGTGATTCTGAAAGGAATTAAGTCACTCTGCCCGAAATAATTCAGTTCACTTTGCCCATTCTAAGGCACTTGAGAACCATTTCATTCCCACCCTCTATATGCAGGTGTCCTGAGCACTGTGTGGGCACCTCTAACTGCTTTTTCTTTATACAAAAAAAGACTAATTACAAAATAACTGGTGTCTTACCACGTCCAGCCAATCCTACCAAATGTGTGGCCAGGAACGAGGACGTAAGTAAAATGTGCCTGGATGAGGCATGATTCGTATTTAAAGGGGAGGTACTGAGGACATGTGCCAGGGATTATTTCTGTCCCTTGCTATTTTATCTGTCTTGCATTTCCACAGCTCCCATTAGTGAGATGCCAGAATATATAAGAACATATGCTATTCTTACAACACTCAAATGAGTGGTCAGATTACATGGGTTACCTCAGGTTAGAAGTTTGAAACAGAGCAGACCATTGCACAAGCTTCACAAGTTCTTGATCAGTAGGTGTTTACTGGCCATTTCTATATGCATCAATACAGTAGCCAGCTTTTCCTCCAGCATTTATGACAAAATAGCCAAGAAGCCCCATTTCAGAGCTTTTATTGGATATGAATGAATGGCTGAAATGAACTGATGCTTGACTTAGAGCATGTTCTTTTAGTGTACATCAAATGCCTTTCAGCTATGTCTGTCAAGATAAAAATAGTTCATAACAAGACTTCTAAATTTCAATAATTTTAATCACAAAGTGTCTAGCAAAACTCTATATTCCCCATTGTCCATGTGGTCACAAAATTTCTTTTAGATGAAGGTGTCAGTAACCTACTCATGCCTTTAGATTTTCAAAGCTGGACTATCAGAACACACTTTAAAGCAGTGTTAGACCCGAAATTCTTTTGGAAGCAAAATACACCTGTTCACATTCATCAATAAGTTATCTCCAAAGTGTAAATATATTAATACTGTACTGTTATTATATTTACTGAAGCCAGCAGTTGGATTTCTGAACGGGACACAGGGATGTTAACATCTACCATGAGAAGTTCAAGCTGATGGTTCAGTGTCACCTAGTAGCTTCTCCTGTAAAGGCAGCCATTGCTGGCTGGCTGGATAACACACTGAATGCCCCTTGGTCCACAAACCCTATACACCTGCTTTGCCACAAGTGGAGGAATAATACTCCTTGTACAATCCTTTATGATTCCCCTACGATGCCATGCAGCCAGAAAGTATTAACATAATTATCTTTATCTGTAAGAACAAAAAATACTTACCAAGCTGGTAGGATGTTAGAAAAGATAATTATTATTTGGAGAAGCTCTTAAGACTGTGGAATGCTAAGTCCTGCAAGAGAAAGAAATATATGATCCACTGTCACTTGGTTAACACACACCCGTGTCACCACTCATGCAACATTTATGGCTTCATGCACCAAAAAAAGAAGCAAGGCTGGATTGCTCAAAATTAATAATGGGTTTGGACAACACCTGGCAATTAAAAGTAACGTGTTCAGTATGTTTTCCCTTAAAACACCTTCTATTCCAGTTTAAATATTTTTTCCTCTAGTACTATCCCTCTAATATGATTCATTACACTATCTGCCATCATTTGGGAGTTGGACTATATGACCCTTAGAGGTCCTTCCAACCCCAACCAGCTGGCAATGAAAAGTAATGTGTTCAGTATTCTGACATCCTCTCCCTTAAAACCTATTATTCCAGTTTAAGTAGTTCTTATAATACAATCATAAAACCATTTATATTGGAAAAGATCTTTAAGATTTTTTTGTTGTTTTACTGATGCCATTATGTGTTCATAAGCTTATTCAGCAATAATTTGCTTCAGATTTCATTAGCAAAGTATGGATTTTTACCATTTTAGTTTCTAAACCACCTTCTATTATTTATTCTTGGTTTTAAAGTCTCAAGAACATGTTGTAAACACCTAGACCAAATCCTCATGACAGAAAAACCTGTGACCAATAAAGATACTAAAGTAAAAGCATACCAGAAGGAAATGTCATGAAATTGCAGATGCAAAGACACTTCTTACAGCAGCACCACCACAGCAGTGTAATGAAGGATATTTTCAGCTGGTGTTCAGTACATTTCAACTTTTAGTGGTGTCATGTTATGCTTAGTAAAAATCATCAGAGTTGGACGGGAATTAATGGCACAAATACTAGACAGTTTCACACAAAGCAACCATTCACAGAATCACTGAATTATTGAGGCTGGAAAAGACCTCTAAGATCATCAACTCCAGCCTATGACCTAACATCACCATAGTCAGCTAGACCATGGCACTAAGTGCCACATCCAATCTTTTCTTAAACAGATCCAGGAACGATGACTCCACCACCTCCCTGGGCAGTCCATTCCAGTGTCTAATGGACACTTCCATAAGGAAGTGTTTCCTAATATTCAAACTAAACCCCCTCTGGTGCTGCTTCAGGCCATGCCCTCTCATCCTCTCACTGATTGCCTGGGAGAAGAGCTCAACCCCCACCTGCCTACAACTTCCCTTCAGGTAGTTATAGAGAGTGATAAGGTGTGTGTCCCCCGCCCCCCCCAAGTCTCCTCTTCTCTAGGCTAATTCACATGACTTTGGGAAGTTATGGGTTCTACCTCTTCTATCTTCATGCTGAAATACCTTTGTTCAGCTGTAACCTATGTGAGCTTTAGGATTAATTTAATATGTTAACTTTAATGTGGTGTAGTGAGATATAAGAGCCAACCAATTCTAAAATATTCTTAGGTTCCAATAACATCTTGCAATAGAGACAGCATGATATTTTTGCATGAAAGATTGGATGGTAAGTATTATACAAAGTTAGCCTTTATGGGATTTTTGTTGTTGTTGTTTAGCTGTCATTTTGACTCAATTCCTTGCTGAAAAGTGAAGATGTTAGCTCAGAAATGCAATGCTGCTGTATAGAGATGGAGGATGAGGTCACAGCTCAATAGTGTTTTCAGTGACATCATTGTGTTTCGTAAGAGACGTATCATAGAATCATTTTGGTTGGAAAAGACTCTTGAGATCAAGTCCAATCAATAACCCTACTCTACCAAGTTCACCACTAGACCACATTTTTAAGCACCACATCTAAATGATCTTTAAACACATGCAGGGACGGTGACTCAGCCACCTCCCTGGGCAGCCTGTTCCAAGACTTGACTACTCCTTCAGCAAAATCTTTTTCCTAATGTCCAGCATAAACCTCCCCTGGTGCAGTCTGAGGCCATTTCCTCTTGTTCTGTCACTAATTACCTGTGAGAAGAGACCAGCACCAACCTCTCTACAATGTTTCTTCATGTAGTTGTAGAAGGTGATAAGGTGTCCCCTCAGCCTCAGGCTAAACAGCCCCAGTAATTCAAATGCTTCCTACCTTCAATCTCCTCTCTGTCTGGGATCCCTGGCTAAGTTACACTCTGCAGCACTTGGCCTGCAATAATGAGAGATTTTCTCTGAGATACAAGTTCATGCACTGAAACGCATCTCCCCAGGTCTCTGCAGCAGTATTTCTCAGAGACAAGAATTTCAGTTTTCTCTCTCAGAAATCTTTGGACAAATCTGTGCAGACAGACTAATTTTTCTCTCTTCTCTTTACAGAGACAGCACTGCACACACACACATGCGACAGCAGTCCCATTCAGCCATGCAGGGCAGTTTGTGGCAGAAAAGCATTAATAGATAACATTAATAGAAATTCAGATCCTGACCCCTGAACATTTGTTCAGCTGAATGGTCCCCTCTCAGGAGAGGAATCTCGATGATCCTGAAGAGACACATGACATATGTATTACTCACAGAAGCCATGGAGCAAGACGGGAAATTCACTTCCAAGTCATTATGCATGTATGGTTTCAGTTCTCTTAATGGCAGGCTTGCACAGATATGCACAGTTTAACTATACAGCAGTGGGAGTTACAAAAATCTACAAGCATTCAAGTGTGACAGCAATATACTGCAGTTACATAAAGTGCCCTCCACAGCAACTGGGATGAGCTGGTAGCTGCTGCTGGGCCAGACCTAAGCACTTTGTGTGGGGAAGAAATAGGGCAGAATGCAGGCTATGAGGAGTTCTCACACATTTACAACAGCACGTCTAAGGGTTTGTAACAGCCCTTCTGAATTTCCATTTCAACCCCTGAACGTGCATATTGGAGAGGATAAGAATCAAGATGCAAAAACCATAAAAGGCAGTAAGAAAGAAATCAGAGCATGAATAAGAGGAAGGAAAAAATAGGTTCACAATTCACTATTCAGTGGAGATGGAAATCTACTGATGAATGATGCTGAGAAAGCTGAAACGGGTTGTGTCTTTCCAATTTCCACAACTACCACAGACTACTAACAATTCAGTGACTGCTTTTGCTAATTCCTCTAATATCCTTTTAAATTTTTTTCTGGCTCCTCTGTGTGCATAAAATATTCTTTAACCTGTTCTTTCTGTTTTCAGACTTAAACTCCTACCACGTAGTTAGAATTATTTTTGCTAAACTTCTGGACACAGCTAACTTTCAGACAGAAAGCTCTGAATAATTTCACTTTCTTATCACTTGCTGTTTGATCTTGTTTCATGTTAAGTAATAGAATTTTCAATTGACTTTTTCTTTACATTATGCAATATTTCTTCTTGCTTTTTTAATGTCCTGCCAAATATGTATCAGTTTAGCCTTCCTGATTTTATTCCTATATTGTTGAACTTCATTCTCATGCTCAGATATGTCTACTTTCTTTTATGTTTTTACACATTTCATTTTGATTTTCAAGTCACAAGAGCGATCCTGAGGCAGTTGTGAGGAGGCATTGACAAAGACCACTCCAAATCAGAAGGTTCAGTTTTTAGTCTTCTTAAATATATCCCTACATCAGATCAGATTATTAGATACCAGTACTTAGGAAAATCCAGTTGCTCTTATGATGACTGCAGATATTGAGATGAGTGAAAACAGATTTGGTGCTAATCAGGTGTGAAAGTTGGAAACAGCAACACAGAAAGCCATTGTGAGTCCCAGAGGAGTGTTAATTGTGTTAATCTAGAGGCATTAACCATCTGGGACAACATTGCATGACCACAACACTGTCACTCTAGCTCTAGCCCAAGGGGAGCTGTGGTTCTGTCTCCCTGGCTATGTGCTAGACCTACAATGTCTACGAGGTAGCAGGTGTTGCTATAGTACACACAGGAAGGGTGGTAATTTGAGGGGCTTTTTGAAAAATAAATAAATTAATAACTCCAAAGTGGAGCAGACATACAGGTCCAGACAAGTTGTATAAATGATTTGCCAAGCCCTGCTTTTCTGTCTGCTTTCTCTCTTCCTCCCATAACATAGAAATATTATCCTGAGTCCTGCTTAGTTCTGCTAATACTGAGAGATTACTGAGAGGCTACAGGAAAGCTGAACAGAAGTGCAAATGTACTGGGTGAGTTTCATCCAGCTGTGCTTACATATTTCTATATCTCACTCTGGAAAGAAACATTCATTTTTAGGGCACAGTTCATCTGATCCCAAAGAAGTTGCCTCAGACATACAGATGTGTAAGAGCATTAACACACTCTTTGAAGGACCCATCTTCTCTGCACTGAATACAAAACTAGTTACAAGGTGACTAATGCAAACATAGACAAACCACTGACTTCCAGAGATGGGCAGGGTTAGCTCCATCCCAGCTGACAAGCCTTAACAGCATGGCACAAACTAGATAACAGTTTATCTAGGTGCACCTTACTAACATGAAGCCCTGAGATGTTTGCAGTTACCCACTGGAATGGCTCAAGGAAGTCAAAGCCCACACTTTGAAATATAAAACTATAAACAACATCAGACCGATCATCAAAGGCTTTAACCAGCTCAAATCTACTCCAGCAGTACTTTGCACCTGAGCTCCCATCTTGCCTGCAGGGTTGCTTCAGTGCTTGGAGTAGACATTGTCCTCCCACTGAAGATCTCCAAGGATCTAGATGTGATGGAGCTAATTATAGGTAATCTGCTGATGTATGATTAAATACACTTGCCTGCACAATTTGTGGGTTGCATGGCATGCTCTGCTGTGCCAAGCAAAAGGATCTGACATTGAGCAGGAATAAATATCAGCTCGGGCTGCAGGAGATTAGTGATTTTAAGCAGCTGTTGTGCGATGAAGGCATCCAAGCTGAGATGCTAGCTCAAATGAATTCCCTCAAACAAGGATGCCTTGTCACGTGTGTGTTAGGAGGTACAATTCTTCCTTAGTCACAACTACAGAATCATTTTTTGAGACTAACTTTTAACTACAACCATAGGAGGAGTGGGCAGAACTTCTAATCCACACACTGTGCTGCAAATATAGTAAGAAGAGACAATTCTTCCACTAAGGAAGCTAAAAATACAGTGCAGAGGCTGAAGGGCAGCCAAAGGCACAGACTGATAGTCCATTTCTGTGACCACACAGCCGGTCTGTTCCCAAGGGCTCTTCTCTCTCCCCACAGCACTGCTTAAATACTGCCCAGAGGGTGACTGTGGAAATGAGACAAGCCTCTAGAGCTAGTAGAAGATAATATTGCATGGCACGATGTCTTTCATACTATTCTTAATCTGACAGCAAAGATCTCAGTGTAAGGTTGTATGAGTTCCTGGCAACTTCTCTGATGTAAAAAAACCCCCTCTGCTTCTTAATGACTGACCATACCAGCACTCTCTGAGGACTGATTAAACCAGTAGTGGGATTTGATTACGAGTAGTCTCCAGTTGGATCAGTAAGTTGTTTTACAGAAACCATTGCGCAGATCACTGCAGAAATCCCTACTGAACTGGACACACCGGCCTGGAAAAGGACTTTGCACTACAAATCTTCCAGAGTGCCTCCAGTCTGAACACAGGGAGCTGCAAGAAACGGGAATATGTTCCACATAGTAATACAGAGTCATTCTGCCTTCCACAAGTACCAAGACGTAACAAAGCAAAAATAAACATACCTTAACTGATGAATCCTAGTAGGAAAGTCAAGGGGAAGCTGCGTCTTCCCAAAAGTTTACACAACTGTCAACAACTCCCAGAACTTAAAAATACTCAAGATGCCCCCAGTAAGCTTGGTGAGTTTCAGAACCAAGTCCAAAATGTTCTGTTCAAGTCACTTCTTCAAAATTACCATCAAGAATAAAGCAGCCCAAATTTAAAAGAAAAATAAATCAAAGTAGTAGTAACTGAATATGTAAAATCTGAAGAAACTACAGGAGACTTCTGATTCCTTCTGCCAGGGATAGTGTGTAGCATGTATGTACTGGAATGTAACCCAGTTTATTCCAATCCATGCACTACTCAGTGTATTTATGTTTGGAACTGATCTATTGCATAAAGCAATGAATAATACTGTAATAACAGAGAATAAATCCATTTCCTTGGCAGCAGGTTCTGGATACTAATAATCTGCAAACAACACATGACTCACTGGCAGTTCCCTTTCATATAGCAGCTTAAAGGGAGCAATATTGAAGTCAATTAAATTATAGCCATACAGTCAGCTATGTCCTGTTCAGACAAGCAGCTTGTACAGGTGCTGGCCATGAGATGTATTTTCCACTAACCAGGGTCCTGTGCCAAAGATTATTCAACCAAAAGCAGTCACATGAGAATGATGAAGATGACTTAAGTAAAGCAGCATCTTTAAGCCATTACACCTACAACAAAACAACTGCTATCACAGAAGTGAATACAGGAGGAAGATAATTTTTTTTCCAAAAGGCATGTGGCAGGCAATTTGCTTTGGAAGCAATCAGTGCCCTCAATATTAAGATCATAAAAACCTAAGGTACTGCTGTGGGTTGTTTCAATAAAAGCAGCAGAACACAGGACAGCTACCACATCACAGGAGAATTCCTGGCGTCCTTCTCATTCAATCCAGAAATGTCTCAGATGTGAGCCTTGTAACCCAAACTCCTGTTTGGGTTGTAAGAACAACACGGGGAGTATAAATTCCTCACAGTGGAGGCAGGAGGTGGACACGACACACTTCCAAACAGTGTATAGTTAATTACAGCCCTGGAATCAAACTTAATTGATAATGTGGGCCAAATAGATTCAGGGTTATTAATTGCTTGTTGCTAAATGAATGTCCGTTTTGTAGTGATTAGAAAGATCTGACTCAGAAATGAACCATTGCAGGAATGACAAGTATTTCAAACTGGAAATAAATGCACTGGGCTTTTGTGATGCAGCCATTAAGTGGTGAAAATGGAAGGGAATCTTATAGCAGATAAAGTGCTTTAGTTAGCCCATGCATTTTATTAAATCCTTATCAGACACGAATAACACAGAGACGTGCCGTGAATAAAACTGATGAAGTCAGGTCCACTTCTAAAGCAGTGCATAAAGACCAGACCATTCTAGAGCCAGCAATCCAAATGAGTAAATCCCCACTGTTGCTGCACTGTTGAATCACGAATCTGCAGGTGGGTGCTTAGCTAATGGCCGTACTTACACCCACAGCTGAACGCGCACACGCCGGCAGGTGTGAACCTCTGTCCTGAATCAGGGTAATAGATCTGCACAGTGCCATGGTACAGAGGAAAGAGCCCACGCTTCTCTGGTCTGTGCTAAGAGCATATCCCTGCCACTGCTCTGTACTGATTTGTCTTCCCATTTTCTTTTTTCTCATTCACTTCCCTACTTGCATTTCTGTTACCTTTCAAAAACTAAATGAGTGTCATTCAAAAGCTGTGCTAGTGCAATGTTTACCCAGCAAGGTCACGAAGATGGCAAAAGTTATCAGGCATATGAAGATGGGGAGGAAGTGCAAACAAGAATAATCATGGCAGATGCTTTCAGAAGCATGGCCAAAGGCAGGGACAGAGAGAACAGAACAGTTAAAATAGATCAAAAGAGCACAACCTGAGTACTGCAGTAAGGCTCAAGAGATACTCAGGCAAATCTTTAAGATCTCTTCCAACCTTAGCCATGCTATAATTCTATGAAATCATCACCAATCTCAAGAGACTAAAAATATGCTGACATTTTCACTTGCATTGTGTAAGAAAGAAGCTTTCACATCAGAAGTACCTATTTCTTAATAGAAGACTTTTGACCACAAAACACTGTCTACACCTCCTAAAGGTATGTCTCACTTGAGGGCAGAATAAAAGCAAGTTGTGGAGGCCAACAGTTCTATTCCCTACTAGTGCTAGTTGTGCATTTAGAAACTCATTAACTTCCTTAGGAGACCTTGGCCCTAATTAGTACCTGAACCAATCAACCTGCCCCTTTCTCCTTCACCTCTGCCTCTCAGGGTCTTCCACAATGATTAAAGGAAACTCTACTCCTCTCGTAGAATTTTAAAACCAGAATTTCTTCAGCTATCAGTATCTGCACACAACTGTTGAATTCTGCTCTGCCTCAGAGCCTACCAGACCACTCCAGAATTTTCTAGCTTGCTTTGACACCCTGATTCTTTATGTGTACACATACCACTCTTGAATCCTTCTCCAAGCCAGGCTCTGTGGTTTCCTTTGCCTCTTGTACAACAGAATCTGTTTTAACTGTGATCAAAGTTAACCTGCAATTTCTTTTTCAATGAGAAGGAAATGAATAGAAAATGGGCTCATTCCATCTTCCGAAACGATAATGTAGTTTGTAAGTAGCTATGCACCCATATGCTCCTCAATGATTGCAAAAAGAACTTATAGATGTAATAGAATAACCAAGAGGACTCCGCACTCTAAGTTGTACATAAATGGAAGCAGTTAGCAATATTAAGTATGTGAACTGACAGACAAACTGTAAAAAGCAAAATGAGCATCACAGAACATTATGAATTGGAAGGGACCTTAAAAAATCATCCAGCCCAATCCTCCCACCAGAGCAGGGTCACCTAGATCAAGTCACACAGGAACATGTCCAGGTGAGTTTTAAACATCTCCAGAGAAGGAGACTCTACAACCTCCATGGGCAGCCCGTTCCAGTGCTCTGTGTCACCCTCACCGTGAAGAAGTTCCTTCTCATATTTAAAGCTATGATTGCAAAGCACAAACACAGTCTCACTAAGGCACTTACAGAATTTAACACATGTGGCCAGTTCATGCAAAATGGTTCTTATTTTCTACATTTCTTCCAGTTTCTCTGAAATACGTTGTACACTCAACATGCCTGCACAGGAAAATAAAAGCTGCAGTGCCCTGCAACTGGTCATGTTGGATAGCTGGGCATGGGTTCCACCCGCTGCTGCACAGCTGCAGGTGCTCACATAGCCCAGCTAAAGCCATCCTCCTCCCAGGTAACTGTGATAGTCCTTATTCATCAAAATAAGAGGAAGCATTGTCCTTGCACATGGACTATCAAAATAGTCAGTCAAAGGGCTATAAAGTAGCAACACTACCCTAACAGCTTTCTCAATATAACTACTGTAAGTGCTTCCTAAAGACTCTTATCTTAGTAAGGATAAGCACACACATATTCCATTGGCATTACAGGAAGGCAATCAGTTACAACTGATAGCATTATGAAGCCATCATACTTCATTATCATAATTATATATTAATGATAACCCTATTTTTTTTTCCAAAACAATGTTTGAAAAACATTGTCACTACAACAACAGAAATCTCAGCAGGAATGAGGATGGTAGTCTTGTAGCAATCAAAGGACATTGAGTCTCAGCTCAAAAATGGTGAAAATAATAAAATACTTTAACACAGTATTATTACTATTTAACAAAATATTATTTTCCTGGTGACAATAATAAAATATTGTGACACAACGTTGACATCCAAGAAGTTTCTTAACATTATATCTAAGAGAGGTGTGAAGATACAAGGCCCACTTAAAATAAGTTAGTAGCCTGTTAGAAATGTTCCCGTTCTGGCATACTTACCTTGAGTAGTCACTTATTTACCAAGCATGAGCTGCAGGTATGGTCAAACCACTGATTAAATATTTCCTGAATTCTATCACTGTTTTCCTTAGGATTCCGTGTAAGTGTCTACCAAACCCACACTTGCCTATTTTCTGCGGTCTCATACTCTCATACACAAATCTCTAATTCTATACTAACTGTCCTTTGCATCCAAAGACAATTTCACTCATGCACCATGGCCTTTTTCCTCAACATTTCCTAAATAACTCAGTGTCTTTAAAAAAAAGTCTTTAAAAAGAAACGCACTGATGAAGTATAGGTTTCCCTCCACCCTTCCAAAGTGAAAAATGCCAGTCCCTATAATTCTTGTGAGAAGAGAGTTCCGCTTCAGAGAATTCTGGGGAGACAGAAAACATTCCCAACCAAGAAGTGCTCCCAGTTCTGTAAAGATTTTCATCCTGAAGAACCCTGCAGCATTTCTACATTCATTCTCTGCAGAATTTGGATGAGAAGTTGAAATAACGACCTCTGTGGAAATACTGATATACACCATAGATCTACTGTCCTGACAGAATGGAGGATTATCTCCTTACCAGTTCTCATTTTTAAATAACTTAAGGACAAGGGCAACAGAACATCTGCAGAGTGAACACCGTGTTTCCAGTGGCTCTCTCTGTCAGTATTCTCAGGGCAGTGAATCTAAGTTACCCTCAGAAATTATGGAGGGTCCCTGTACCTGCAGGATTAAGAAAAACCTGAAGAATATGTGGTGGGCTCAATTGCCTCCTTACAAAGCAGTCTCACTGCAGGCGTAGCAGCTTCATTGCAAAGGTACTTTGTGAATGATCGGTTATTTTTTAATAAAGCTGTTCTGAGTGAAACTCAAAGTGCAACAGGTTTATTTGGCAAATACAGATAGAGAAAGTGCCAGTGCTGAATAACAGTGGAAAAATGACCATCAGTTTTACAATCCTTGAAATCACTAGATTTAGACTGCTAAATAGCTTATTTTCAAAACAAGACTTGGCCATCTACATCACCAAGTCTTCTTAGGGTTTTGACCACGAACAGGAAAGTTTGACGAGAACAGCTATGTAATGTCAAATACAATTTCAAAATTACAGCATGCTGGCCAAGCAGAAAAGCCTATTACCATCACAATAGTCAACCACATAAATAAATCATCAGCATGAGTGATCTCAGTGACCTTTAATCTTGATGGCTCTTTTCCCAGGCCCTCTAGGACACTTTGTCCAGTGTTTTAAATCTAAAACATAATAACTATTGTAGCTAACACAGCTATATAGAGCAATTAGATACAAACATCAGGCATTTTCCTGCACAAGAACTATATTGTTCACTAGTCAGGATGTCCCAAACTTTGACATGGGCAGAGAAAAGAGAACAAGAGGAGCTGCCCCTTCTTGTGTGATTTGTGCAAAATTGAGAGGCAAGAACAGTCTATTCATGCATTGGGGAAGGTTTGGGCAGGTCCTCTTGCATACTGAGGCATGGAAACATCCCTGAAAAAGGCAGAGCAATGAAATATCAAGGTACCATTTCCCTCTTTCTCCTTCTGGGGTCTCTGAGCAGCAAAACTCAGGCTGCACCTGGCCTCTTCTTTTTACTGCAAGAGAGCATAGTTAGGCTGAGACTAAAGGTTCCAGGTTATGACTGCACAGTGACCCAGGAAGCACAGGAGCATTTATTCGCTTCTTTTTGGATGATAATGATGAAAATAGCTGCCAACATGTAAAACTACGAATGAATAACTTAGCATGATAGCAACAGCCTGCAGCTGTTAGATGCCAGTTAACTGAACAGTGTGAACAGTGTTAGCTGACCACCATCAACTGCCCAACACCATTTACTGTCCCCCTGACTGCAGAGCCTTCCCTGGTTGATGACATACTCATAATGAGAGGAACAGAGGCAGAAAAGCAAGCAAGAAACTACCACTGAAACCACACACAAAGTGAGGGAGTGCTGGAAGGAAAGATTTCAAAACAGTCTCACACAAGCACATTTAAATACTATAGGCTAAGACCACACCAACATCAGTGTTTGCTGAGATGAAAGAAAGTGATAACTGAACAGAAGGGTGGTGGGAGAAGAAACATCAAAGGAAGTGTGAAGATAAGATGAGAAGCCAGCCCACAGTACCCGAAGGTGGCATTACATAGTAACGAGGTTATACAGTAGTAAGGTTCTACATATAGGTTGGGGCAGTCCCAAGCACAAATACAAGATGGGTGGTGAATGGATTGAGAGCAGTCCTGAGGAGAAGGACTTGTGGCTGTTGCTCCATGAGAAGCTCAACAGGTGCTAGGAGCGCATGACTGCAGCACAGAAGGCCAACCATATCCTGGGTTGTACCAAAGAAGTATCACCTACAGGTCAAGTGAGGTGATTCTCTCCCTCTGTTCTGCTCTTGAGACTGCACTTGGAATATTGCATCCAGTTCTGGAGTCCTCAATATAAGAAGGACATCTAAATGTTGGAGTGAGTCCAGAGAAGGGCCACAAGGATGATCAGAGGGCTGGAACACTTCTGTGAAGACAGACTGAGGGAACTGGAACTGCCTTCCAGTACCTGAAGGGGGCCTGCAGGAAAGTTGGAGAGGGAAATTTTACAAGGGACTCTAGTGATAAGACCACAGGGGATGTTTTCAAACTAAAAGAGGGTAGGTTTAGATTGGATCTTAGGAAGAAATTCCTCACTATGAGGGTGGTGAGAAACTGGAACAGGTTGCTCAAGAAGGTTGTGGATGCCCACTCCTTGGAAGCGTCCAAGACCAGGTTGGATGGAGATCTGGGCAATGTGGTCTAGTGAGAGATGTCCCTGTCCACAGCAGGGGGAAGATGATCTCTGAGGTACCTTCCAACCTAAACCATCCTATGATTCTATGAACATCTGCAGACAATGTGATTTTGGTGGCATATTGGACAGACCGTAAGGGTTGCAACTACAGGATGAAAAAGAAAACTAGAAAGTAAAGAAATGAGCCATCTTAGGGATTAACATATCCCTAATAGTTTAGGGATTAATGATACTGATAGAAAAGACTGAAAGGTTTTAGATCACTCTGCAATTGGTAATCTCAGCTGAGTTGGCTCCTAACAGGAGCTTAAGGAGGAAGAGAGCATGTGACATTTGTAATCGTGAAGAAGAACATCTTTCCAAACCAGTTGTTACCAGTCACAAGATTGAGGTTTGGCAGAGAAGTCAAAAATTTCCAGATGGCTGAACTTATTTCACTCACATCTGCTATTATTGAGTGCTGTAGGCTTTCACTCTTTCTGTTGTTATTAATATAGGTAGTTTTTTTATCAGGAAATTTGTTAATGAATGTATCCCCAAAGATTCAAGAGCTTTATGTTTGCCTCCATATTGCTTCCTGCTTGCTGTATTGAAACAGCAATACTAAACACTAATTATTACGGATAAGCCAAATAGTCAGAACAGGGCAATGAAAGGTCCAAGAGATGGGCTGGCACTCAGAGGAAGGTGAGATGTCTTCATCAGATTTCATACGAGTGAGTCACTTTACTTCTCTGTGTCATATGTTTTCTGTCCATAGCACACCACTGACACCACCTCCTGGCCAGTTGGTGCCTGGAGTAAGATTGTCATAAAGGTCTCTAAGAGCCTGGAATGAAAGGTATTGCGAGCATAGAGAACATTATCTTTGCTATCTCTTATGTATATCATACTCACTGACTTTACCCATGCCAAAACAAATGTAGACTGCAGGCATTTCAACCACTTTTTTTTTCGAAAGAGTTTCCAACAAGGTGTATCAGACTACTCTAAAATCACTTGCATCTTCAGAACTCACCATTGATTTGGCTATACTTTGTCTCAGAGTCCACTCAGAAAAGCCAAAACTGATATTAAGGAAAAGCCAGTGAAAACAGATCCTTTCCCAGCACTTAAGTTGCTCACTCTCTGAAACATCAGAAATTTATCTTCACCATCCATTTTTATTCCCTGTTCCTTTTACTGATGTTCTAGATATAAAGACCATCCAGAGATGCTAAGAACTCTTCAACTTAATGTGCTTTTAGTAAAGCCAAGCAGTCAACACATCCAGATCTGTCCAGTGAACACTTACTGAACTTATCCATCTGTTTTCAAGCATTTTAATCAAGGCTTTGGTATCTTTTTCATCTTTCAAAATGTTAAACATCTGTAGATGCCCAACACCGTATGTTAAGGACTCATCTCAGAAATTGCTCAGGGTTTACTGCTTATCTGTATCAATTGGCCTAGACACCCTTAATTTCAAAATTATTTAAGACCTGACTTACAGCTCAAGGGTGATAACTTCTGAGCTTTGGCTTTAGAGACCATATTTCCAGAAAAATCATCAAATCAGAAATTTGTATTTTTGCCTTTAAATTTATTCAGGAACATAGGGTTGACTTCTAAATTTAGCTAGCCTCAGAACAAACAAACAGCAGCAGAGCCTTCTGCGTCATTAACAGCATAATCAATCTAGAGTCTTCAGCACAGTCTGTACTAGGGAATTGAGAACTTGGAGCTACTGTGGGTTTCTGAAGAGAGCAACCCTATGAACCCCTTGGAAGGCAATCAGATTATCGTATGCCTGAGGGATTTTCACAGAAAAGAACTGCAGTGTCATACTGCAGTTTGACACTGCAGCATGTACTTTGTTCAAAACATTACACCAATGCTGTTGGTGCCCTATCAGGGAAACATTTTGCAGATGACCACAATGCTCTCTCTGCTAACACAGAACAAAATGATTGCTTTCTGCAGAGTGCATACTTCATCCCGTTACATTACTGTGAGTCACACCACGAGAGAGAAACTCTCATTTCAAAAGCTAGCAAATAGGACTTACGACCATCATACGAGATGGCCAAATTGGTTTTGAGTGAATTTAATGCAACACCAGCTACAGCTCAGCAGAAGAAAAAGCACAGGTGTCAACTTCTCACACCTAGCTGTCTTAGAAAGTCCATGACAATCTCTGACTAGCTCTTTATGGGCAGTATCTCTTGCATCTGGTGTTTCAGTGGTTCTCCAAGAAACCCTACCTTCAAACAGCAAATTAAACAAGATCTGGTTTTTATTTGCTATTGCTTGAGTCACAAAGCAACAAGTACATGAATACCTGAGTGCCTGAAGCCTCTAAACTAAATCATTCTGCTTCATCCCACTGCATGGAGTCCGGAACATCTCTATACTATTAGAAAGCATGATGAATGGAAAGAATCATCTCAACATATGTCGTCATTAGAGTGCTGGTGTGCCTTGAAGAAAACTACATCCTTTAACAGGTCCAAAATATGGTCTGTTATCTACGGTAAGTCTCAGAAAGTGACTTTTTGGAGGTTGATCAAACTCAAGGATGTATCTTGACAAAGTGGGAAGAAAAGCTTTGTTTATGGTATGTCCACAGAGACATTCAAATGGTGATGGACTGTGAGTCATCATTAATAAGCCAATAGGCTCAAAGTGAACAGTAAACTGACATCAGGGAGAGTTTAGTCCTTTTGGTAGCAAAATAGCCTCTGAGATAAATGGGAGGCCTCTTTTTGAGAAGATGTGGCCTGACAGTCCAGGCAATTGTCCTGCAGATTCCCAGAAAACTTCTTACAATCATAGGAGAGACCCATCCAAAGTCTATGTGGGTAGTGTCTCATCCAAGCTGCTCACTGTTTCGGTGACCCAGGGGAAATAAGAGTACTACGACCAGCTCAAGCTCCCTGCACTGGGTTTTGTCTTTCTGTGTCTCAGTTCCATTATCTTCAAAACAGAGATAACGGGCCCAAGATTGTGGTAAGTGTTATTGTGATCGCTTTACAAGCACAGCGCAAGCTAATTAATACGTTTAAGTTGGATACACGTAGCTCTCAAAGCCACGTAGTTCTTTACAACAAACAGATCTCTTTCACAGCAAGAGAGACTGTCTCCAAGCACGATGCTATCAGACTGCTGAAAAATCACAAACTTATAAAACCGGGAGCAACACCAGTATAATGGGCACAGTGTGCTAAGAAAAGTAGGTCTAAGAATGACCTAGCGGGATTACGTAGCTCTGGAAACCAGAACTGTGATTTTAATCAGCAGCTGCTATTGATAGAAGTGCACATGTTTGTGTTTGATTTGAGAGGGCAGCACTACAGATACTGAAAGATAATTTTGTGGGGAAAATGGAAGGATGTTAACTCTTTAAAGGGTAGGAATTATGGGGAACATTTCTGGAACTTGATTTTTACCAGCCTTTCACATGTGCCGTCCCATTGTGATTCCACAAAGCAGGTTTGTACTTCAGCTGGCTCAGGTCATCAGGTCATTAGGAATTTGGAGACAGACTCTGTAGCTCAGTTAAGGGTAGAAGTGTTGTAGAGGGAGCAGGAGTACTCCAGGCGCCCAGGGCAATACAGATTGCAGATCTGAGGAAAGTAAATGGATTTGGAATGTAAATGGATGGACACACGTCCAAGCTAGGTGGCAATCAAGTCCTTTGTTTTAATTCTGCATTCCTCCTGCTTCCAAAATTTATTTCTCAGTTTGCATCTGCTTTTAGTTTCAGGTTTTTTGCTTTGTTTTTCTTACTTAACCATAGTATTAAAATAAGCAACACACATTTAAGGGTCAGTTTCTCAGTGGCCAGTGAAGATGCTGCTGAGGAATACCAAAGGATAACTTTGCTTTTAATATACTTTTAATGCCTCACTGCACTGCAGTCCTTCTTTTCTTGGTCAGATTTCTGTAGTAAAGCATATAGGCTGTGCAAGCAGCATGACTTACAGCCAGCACATAATCATGGCCAGGAACCAGGCAGAAGAACAGACACAGCTATAGACTCTTTCAAATTTGTAGTGAGATACCCCAAGCTGACAAATGCCATATTGCTCCAACCTTCCCAGCACCAGTGCGATAATGTCCAGAGAAGAGAGCATTGCTGGAGCAAGAAGAGCAATGGTTATTTTGTCAGAGCCAGCTGCCAAGCTGAGAAGGTTAAACTAATGAATGACACAAAGAGTCTATTCTACCTTCTTTCTCACCTTCTTCTTAAAATCCTGCCTCCCATGCCCTGTTCCACACTGCCAAGAGATCAAGACCTGTTGTTGAGATAACAAGAACTAAAAGGCTTACAAGGTGTTATACAGGACAGCATGGGTGAGATCCAAAAAAGCACTTAAGCACCTCAGGAGCCATTTAGGTCACATTCAGGTGATTCCAGAATGCTATTCCCCAGCAATATCGTTCTGCTACAAAACTTAATCCATGTATTCTCAGTGGAAAATGTCGGCACTTCTGCTGGGGCACATACCAAATGGGACAGCAGCACTGATTACAGCTGAGCCCAGCAGCCACAGCCATGCTGTCTTCCAAGGACAGCCAGAGGAGACAGGCCTGGTGGTGACTGCCCTTGCCCAGGACAATGTGAGACCCAGATGCTATTCTCCTTGAGTTCAAGGATGTCTTTGTCCAAGAAGTGGTCTAACGTCTGCTGAGAAGCTAGCCTTGGGACTCAATGAATAATCTGCTGTGCTAGCTGAAACAGGTTCAGGCACGTGTGCCACAGAGCACCAAGGGGTGCTTAGCCTTCCGAGGTGAACAGAAAATGCAGTGTGCTGACTGGTCTCAATTCAGATGCCCACAAACAGACACCCAGTGACATTTAAACTGTCCTTGAACATCCTGCTTGGTCTCCAAATCCCACTCCCAAAGCATGAGGTTCTGCGTCACAGCTGCAGCTATCTTGGCGACTTTACAGCATCTGATACTGCAGTACATGCCTTCATTTGCCTAAATGGCAAATGAGGCAAGTGCCTTGCAAGTTTAGGCACATCCAAATGCTGGCAGCCTGAGGACGGCTGTGGTCTCACATGACCAGCGTAAGTCATCGGTTCCAGTCTCGCATGACCTGTTCTAGGAGACATGCGTCTCGTGCCTTCATTAAAGCAAACCTCACACCTTCATTAAATCAAGCCTCAAATCCTTGTCCTGCATAGCTAGCTCCAAAACAGTGCATTAAAAAATATGCCAAATGAAACACTTACCCACACAAAAGCTTCAAGGAAACTGCCAGAAATTGATGGTTTGTTCCAACAGTAGTAAACTCCAGGCAGAATGTTGCTGGAGGGGCTTCCACAGAATACTACTCTGAACACGCTGGCAGAGCTAAACAACAAGATGGAGCAGTCACAGGAACATGAAATGTGATAACTCCAGTCACAATTCTGTGCTCAGGAAGATTTGCTGTTGTAAATCTGTGAATGCCTTGGACTGCAGAAATGTCAGAGGTTATCCTTTTTCAGCTGAGTGTCTGTGCTCACCTACACCCCAGCCAGGGCAAGTACCAACAGCAGCACTGTCTCACCAAGTGTACGGCTGCAGGTGATTGCTGACAAATTATGATTCGGTGTTAGGTTGTTACGCAGACAGACAGGTGATGCAGAAGGAAGTTGAGAGCAGAAGACTCTATCTTCAGGTAGTCAGAACCTCCATCAATGATTTCTATGTGGCTTCCTCTTCCACAAACCTAATCACCCATGATTTTTCCTGCTTGTGATGTGTTCTATGCGCTTGTTCAAGAATATCAGCCACCTGAGGACTCAGGGTACAGGGAATCTGTAGGTCTCAGGCGCTCTGTTAGGCACTTGCAAGAATCTGCTCACAAGAAGAGAATCATAGAATCATTTAGGTTGGAGAAGACCTTTAAAACTGAGTTCAACTATAAACCTAACAGTATCAAGTCTACCACTGAACCATGTCTGTAAGTGCAACATCTAGATGCATTTTAAATACCTCCAGGGATGGTGACTCAGTCATGCTGAAGTGAGTGACCAACCACATGCCATGAGTAACCCAGTATTGGAAAGGAATTTATTCCACAAAGGTCAGAACAATGCTGAAATTCGTAAGGTATTTATGACTTGAGGCAATGAGACAAAGCACAGCTCATTGAAGATGTAGGATCCAGGAAAATGTTGACTGTATCAACACTGCTGCATCTCCAACAGGACCCATTATCTCAGATCAGGCCCAGTATAAATGCAGTTACTGTCATTGCAGACCCAGCATGGATCTCTTCAAATGGGTGCAATAAATGCACTGCTTATGATCAGACAAAACTGAGCATGCCAGATTTTGGTGCATGGCTGGAAGCACCATCATCGATCCATTGCAGCCTCCAGGTGAGTGTCACCAGACCTGACTCCTACTGGAATCAGCTCTCTCCACTGACCCTCCTTACTCCATAAGGTCCCTCCATATAGCTAAGGTGCTCTTTGGGATTATTGTTTTATCCAAAACAAAGACAACTTGACGTCACAATACCCCTTGCAGATTCAAACAGCACAACCTCATTTTCTTCATGCAAGAACCAGACAGCAGATACTCGCACAGCTTTCCATCACAATGCAAGGAACAAAGCTGGACAGACAAGCTGCCCTTGCAGGTGAAATTCACAATAAGGCCTTCATTTGCTCTTTGTCACAATCTCTGCAGATACTTAGATTTCTGAGATTATGCAATGGGCCTGGGAAGAGGCAGGGGAAAGCAACAATCCTCAATGGCTTGCTTTGCAGTTTAATGGCTTTCCTTTTTCTGTGTGTGCCATTACTTCGAGAAACCTAACCCTTCCCCAAGTCTTCACCTTTGATCAGAGCAGGTATCAGATGCTGGTTGGCTTAGGTACATTTTATGCTTGTTTCTTATGCAAATGCAAACTGCTTATACACTGGCTGGTAATTCTGCCAAATTTGTTTTGTGGATTTCATCCTGTTTTCTACTTTTCCCCTAAAAGGGGTATTATGTACATGGAGATTGCTTTTCTGTGAGAAGATAGCGAGAGATTTATTTTCTTTCAAAAATTACAGGACTAGATCATTCTGGGCGCAATTCCACTGAAACCTGCAGCATTACACCAAAGATCATGCAATAAAAATAATCAGAACAAAACTTACCTGTGTTTCGAGTGCTTTGATAACATCATGGCGGGGTTGACTCCTTACACCATTTTTAGCAAGGCAGGCGTTTACAGTCTGGCTAATCAAGTCTAGCAAAATACCATATGCTCCAGATCAGCCCTCTGTGGGGCAGACCTGAGAGACCAAGCCCAGCTGCAGAGCTCAGTTTGATCCCTCGAGTTTAAAAAATCAGGAGGTCTTCCTCATGCCCAAACTCGCAAACTTTCTGCTGCAAGCCTCCCTCATTTCTGGGCTATACGCACTTGATACCAGGGCTGGCCATTATGTCTCGCCAGAAACCGCGGTTTCTTGTGCCCGAGCAAACACACTCTCGTACACAGAACACAAGGAAATCCAGTTTCGGCCTCAGTGCCTGCAGGATTTGGCTATAAAACTGACATCTGAAGTTAAACCTTCCTTATTTTAGGATTTCTGGTGAGGATAATCCCTAATTAGGTCATACCAAATCATTTATGGGCTTTGGTTGTTGTTCAGTGGATTGTTGCTTAATTACAGTAAAATGACAACAAACCCTGGCTGCAGGATTTTATCAACTCATACACCTTTAAGTAATCTCATTTAAATCAGAATGGTGGCTTGCCACCTGGCTCACAAGAAGGGTGAGAGCAGCCTATTATCTGCTCTGCATTTCAATCCTTAACAAAGCCTTAGGTCTAGGCACAGGCTTATAATTTGAAACTAAATACAGAAATGCATTGGCTTTTCAACCTTTCTGTAGGGCTTTCCATGAGCACAAGTCACTCAGCCTCATGGGGTTCAACAAGACCAAGTGTAAGGTCCTGCATCTGGGTTGAGGCAATCCTAAGCACAAATACAGGCTGG
>JAOXOE010000441.1:24362411-24387931 GCA_028565055.1 Phoeniculus purpureus
TGAGGGCATAACCAGGTGGATAGATGATGGCAGAGCAGTGGATGTGGTCTATCTTGACTTCAGTAAGGCATTTGACAGTGTCTCACACAGCATCCTCACAGCCAAACTGAGGCAGTGTGGTCTAGATGATCAGGTAGCGAGCTGGATCATGAACTGGCTGCAGGACAGAAGCCAGAGAGTAGTGGTCAGTGGGACAGAGTCTAGTTGGAGGCCTGTATCCAGTTGAGTCCCCTAAGCGCCCGTGCTAGGAACAGTAATATTCAATCTATTCATTAATGACTTGGATGAGGGATTAGAGAGCGCTGTCAGCAAGTTTGCTGATGACACAGAGCTGGGAGGTATGGCCAACACTCCAGCAGACTGTGCTACTATTCAGCGGGACCTGGACAGGCTGCAGAGCTGGGCAGGGGAAATGTAATTAAATATAACAAGGGCAAGTGTAGAGTCTTGCATCTGAGTAAGAACAACCCCAGGTACCAGTATAGGTTGGGAATGACCTGTTGGAGAGCAGTGTAGGAGAACGGGACCTGCAGGTCCTGGTGGACAGCAGAATGACCACGAGTCAGCAATGTGCCCTTTTGGCCAAGAAGGCCAATGGCATTCACAGTTGGATCAGAAAGGGGGTAGTTAGCAGATCGAGAGAGGTTCTCCTCCCCCTCTACTCTGTACTAGTTAGACCACATCTGGAGCATTGTGTCCAGTTCTGAGCCTCTCAGCTCAAGAGGGACACAGAGCTGCTGGAGAGAGACCAGCTCAGAGCCACATAAATGATGAAGGGAGCAGAACACCTTCCTCAACACCTTCCTATGAGGAAAGGCCGAGGGAGCTGGGTCTTTTTAGCTTGGAGAAATGGATACTGAGGGGTGACCTCATTAATGTTATATGTGAAAGGTGGGTGTCAGGAGGATGGAGCCAGGCTCTTCTCAGTGTCAACTAGTGATAGGACAAGGGGCAATGGGTGTAAGCTGGAACATGGGAGGTTCCACATCAATATGAGAAGGAACAACTTCACAGTGAGGGTGACAGAGCACTGGAATGGGCTATCCAGGGAGGTTGTGGATTTTCCTTCTTTGGAGATGTTTGAAATCCACCTGGACATGTTCCTGTGCAACTTGGTCTAGGTGATCCTGCTGTGGCAGGGGGACTGGACTAGATGATCTTTCGAGGTCCCTTCCAATCCCTAAAGATTATGTGATTCTATGTGTAAATGTTGGCTAAATCTTCATACTGCTTGGCTGCATTGCACTGATAGAAACACAAAAACGATGTAAACAGCTTATTGAAAAAGGAGAAGGCATCTACATTGGATCTAAATGTGAAAACCATTCAAAGTACAACAATGCTATGCCATACTGTGTTAGCACAGAACAAGGTAAGGACAAGATCAGATCTTTCTAAGTGCTCCTTGCATAGAATTGCACGAATGCACACTTCAGGAGCAGGATACATTTATTGCCTTAGGTGATCCTTCAGCTACGTTCAGTAGCAAGTAAGCAGTCTTCTGGTCATCACATTGGGAAGCCATGTACACAGGAGGGTATGAAGTCTCTTTCAGGGTGTTGGTGAGGTGGGATCACTTAGCTGTAGTGTCGCAGGTGTAGATGTAGTGGTCTACCATTGCATGTCCTTTCCCTAGAACTTGTTTCCGTGAAACAGGCATAACGTAGAATCATAGAATCATTGGAGATTGGAAGGGACCTTGAAAGATCATCTAGTCCAATCCCCCTGCCACAGCAGGATCCACGTAGACCAAGCAGCACAGGGACGCATCCAGGCGGCATCTCTCTGACTGCAGCTGGATCGTGTTTGTAGTGGCCCTCTTGATCCTTGCAATTAAAAGGCTAGACTGAGGCAGAAATGCAGACGCACACCTATTGCTTCATTCTCTATAAAGCTTGTTATAAACATTATTAGATATTGTTAAGTGTTTAGTTTTGCTGCTACTAATCCATATTGTTGTTAGAGGCTTAAGAAATTTGCTAGTGGTTGAGAACAGCTCAATAAATACTATGATATTGCTTAGTGTTATGAGATAAAGTCCTCCCTTCTCTATACTGTTGGGCTTGTAAGGTCCTTCTGAAATCGGGGAGAATTTCAGTAGTTACCTGAAACACTGTGCGTCCTTTGTGAGCGTTTGCCGTACTTCTCTGCTTGTAGTTAATGAGAATGAGCAGAAACCCTGACAGCTCGCTGCAGACAAGCTGGCCCTTGGCTGGAGCCATCAGATCTGGAACTCAGCAACCCATCTGTCCTTCAAACCTTGTTTAATGGCCATCACCCCCCATCCAGTCTCTATTCGTGACAGGGACAGTGAGAGTACTGTATACCCCACCAGTGCTGGTTAGTGGGACTGAGCAGTGGGCAACCACTCTTTGAGGAGCCCCGACTGGGCATCTTGCCTGCATCATGTTGCAGTGAAGTTGATGCATAAACGTGAACTGCCTCTAGAACCGGGCAACTCTGTGACGTATCTGCTCCCAAACTTGTGCTTTGAACTAGCAGGCAGAAATCTTTCTTTGCAACCACAACCCTTCTTTTCATTCAAAATGCAAACTCGTGGATTTAAATTATTTCACGGACTTTTACTCCCCAAACTGAGACGCGGAGGCGAGGTATTGATATGCTAAAAAATCCCTGCTAATGTAGGTCGGAGCATCTGTTGATACGCTCTAACATGTTTGATTGCTGTTATATGTTGCAAAAATTGGGAGCTGTGATTGTCCCCTCTTTAAAGTGACAGATGATGGTCTGTCAGACACGTGGAGGTTGTGTGTGTTCGCTCAGAGATGGGGGCTTGGGTCCGCTTATGAATATAAAATATATAAAATGATGTGAAATAAAATATGAAGCAGGTTAAGCTTGGAATGACCACAAGCACAATGAAATCACAAGTGAGTTATGAGTGCCAATAAAACTTTTATACGGCGCCATATTATCATGTCTTCTGCATCTGCTGCGTCTCCAATAGAAAAATCTACTTTAGAGGTGTGTACACCGTTTTATTATTATATGGCAGTATTTATTGGACCCTTTCATCTGTAAAAGCCAGGCGCCCTTTATATATCAGCCTATCTGGAAAGGCCCTAAAAGGAAAAGTAGATACTTTAGAAACCCCCTATCTAAACTAGCATTATTTTCTACCCATTAAATGTCTTGTTTATGTGGTATCGCATCTCAGAGTTATCAGGAGCAAGCAGCTTGGAAACCTCTTAGTCTTTGGTGGACTCTGTGTATGGGGGAAATTGTTTGAGAAGTGTTTTCTTCAGAGAACGCATGAAGCTTTGCTGCTGTCTGATAACATGTGGATAGCGTTTGTAGACTGACTTGTCTGTTAGGGGACATTTTCGATCACGTAAGAGCTCTGACATGTGTGGTTCCTGCTTTCTTGGTGCTTTCTGAATGCTTTAGAAATCTCCTTAGTAAATGTGATTGTAGTTTCCCATACTTGTATTTTTCTCATTAGTGGGAGAGCCTATGGTTATTTTTGTGTAGCCTGACACTCAAAGCAAGGTCATTTGTTACCAAGAACCATCTCTAATCTGCATGCCATGAGACAGGAATGTCCTGTGTCGTGTTGTGAGCTTCACACCCTTCTTCTGTAGCCTACTCTTTGGATATCGGTGCCAGCACTTTGCTCTGTTAAGAGCATCTGGTGATGAAGCCAATGTTGTCTATTACAATGGCAGGTGCTAGAGAGGTTTAACAGTGACAGTTAGGTCCTATCTAATCAATCACAGACCATTAGGGATTGGAAGGGACCTTGCAAAATCATCTAGTCCAATCCCCCTGCCACAGCAGGATCACCTAGATCCAGTCACACAGGAACACATCCAGGCAGGTTTTAAACATCTCCAGAGAAGGAGACTCCACAACCCGCCTGGGCAGCCCCTTCCAGTGAATAGGGGACGTGCCTATTACGTGGAACCTCCTATGTTCCAGCTCACACCCATTGCCCCTTGTCCTATCATCGGATCACAGACCACCAGGGATTGTAAGGGACCTCAAAAGATCATCTAGTCGCCGTTGAGCAGAGCCTGGTTCCATCCTCCTGATACTCGCCTTTCCATATTTTTACACATTAGTGAGTTCACCCCTCAGTCTCTGCTGAGGAAATCACTGCTCGCAAAATAAGGCCCCGTTGTATCAGCATAACTGCAGCGTAGTGCACACTACAAGCGTATTTCTCTAGTGGCATTATGGAGAGTAGGACTTGAGTGCATGTTTGAGTAGATGCTGCTTCGTAATGCACCGGTGCCAAGAGGAGAGTGCTGCGAGTTAGAAACCCCTTGGCTTGGGGTCTTGGGTCTCTTGGTGAAGCTTCCACAAATGACAGTGTACACCAAATGGCTCTGAGAACAAATGTGTTGTTGATAATAGTGTTTCTCAGGAGTTTCTTTGCTGTGTCTGTTATATCAGCTCCCTATTCCTTGTACTTCACGGGGTATTTTTCACGGTGAGGATTCAAATATACTAAGGTGACTGTCAGAGGATGCTTTGTACCTGCGTGTGTAGCCTCACTTTTCAGCTCAACTGACTTCTGCTGTAAACTGTTAGTGATCCAGGAATGTGTTATATAAGTTTATGCTGCAGTATATTGTTCAGCTTCAGCGATGTCCTGACCCCTGTACAAGACTTGTAATCAAACTGTGGATTCAGGCTTTGGTGTTGCTGAGGAATTTTCCATCACTGTTCAGTTTTTAACTTGTTTCAATTTCCTGAGTCTGGGATCTGTGATGTTTCTGATGATTTTTTAACTAAGGAGCTCCAGAAAACTCTCTTCTTGTGGAGGGGTGTGAGTCTGGAGGAGGTCACGGAGATGCTCAGAGGGCTGAAGATGGGCTGAGAGAATTGGGGTTGTTCAGCCTGAGGAAGAGAAGGCTCTGGGAGGACCTCATAGTTGCCTTCCAGTACCTGAAGGGGGCTACAGGAAGGCTGGGGAGGTATTTTCTTACATGGCAGGGGAGGTGACAGGACACGGGTTAATGATTTTAAACTGGAAGAGGAGAGATTTAGGTTGGAAATTAGGAAGAAGTTCTTTAGTGTGAGGGAGACACTGGGACGCTGGAACAGGCTGCCCAGGGAGGCTGTGGCTGCTCCATCCCTAGAAGTGTTCAGGGCCAGGTAGAATGAGGCTCTGGGCCACCTGGTCTGGTGAGAGGTGTCGATGCCCATGGCAGGGGGGTTGGAACTCAATGGTCTTTAAGGTCCCTTCCAGCTTTAACCTTTGTATGATTCTAACCTTTTAGGAAGTGATTTGAAAAGAAGGTATGAACCTCTTGGTGCAGAATAGGTCTAGAATCTCAGCTCTTCTGGATTCCTTAAATTGGTTTGGCAACTCAAGTTCCTTAGGTTTGGCTTCTGGATTAAACAAAAACCATGATGACCAGTAGTAACGGCCATCCCTTGTGCCTTGAAAATGAGCTTCCACTTGCAAGCAACCGGACAGAGACACTTGCTTGCCTCTCCCCTATGTTCCTTCAGTAGATATTTAACTTGTATAGTGTCTTCACTGAAATTAATTGGACAGTTCACACCTTTAAGATGAAGATAGTTTCATCCTAAAGCCTGTGTTGCAGGTGCTTAGACCTTCTAGAAAACAATATGGATGTGTTCCTGTGTGACTTGGTCTGGGTGATCCTGCTGTGGCAGGGGGATTGGACTAGATGATCTTTTGAGGTCCCTTCCAATCCCTAATGATTCTGTGATTCTAAGTCCCCAGTGGTTACCCACTGTTGCCACATTGTGCATTCAGCGCTGCTACCCCCTTTAGGCAAATAGCCCAGGGCTAAGTCAGACCACCAAAGCGTGGTCGGTCTGATACATACGCAGTACTGAGTCGCAGTCAGAAATGTGAAGCACATAACCTCTAAGAAAGGTGGTTGTTCCCACAGCAAGGACAGCTGAGCAGCTTTGTGAAATCCAGGAAGGTTGATCTTACTGTGCCAGTTGTAGCCTACCATGCCTCAGAAACTACTGTAGAGCCTACTACTGTGCTCATGCGACCGTGGTCATCTTGGCTGCACTGCAGCCCTGTCAGGGGTGACACACACCTCAGTCATTGGCTTTTAACCTCTTAGTCCTAGAAGTCAAAATTTGATACACATTTAGACAAAGTCAGGTTACAGGGGGTCAGGAGAAGCAGTGGCATCTATGCGGGAAAACTCCACATGTACAGTGTTCTTGGGAATCTCTTCTTGTGACCGGTAGCAGAAGTCATAGGGCAGGCTAAGAAGAAAGTGGCTGAAACAAGTTAGAGGTAGTTCCTTAATGTGTTGTCTGCTCCTGAAACTCCAATGTTTATTATTAGTTTGAGTCATTCAAAGACTGGAGGGTGCTTCAATCCGCCCTGAAGTCTGTACAGCCACACACAACAGCGTTTTGAAAAAGCAGTGATTTGTGTAGCAGACCAGCAGTGAAAAAGCAAACTGGTTAGACGTGACAGAACACTAATATTGATGAATGTCCTACTTTGTGTTTTTTCTTTCAGTTTACAAGCTTTGAGGAAGGAAAAGTCCCGAGATGCTGCTCGCTCTCGCCGGGGAAAGGAGAATTTTGAATTCTATGAGTTGGCAAAGTTGTTGCCGCTGCCTGCAGCCATTACCAGCCAGCTTGACAAGGCATCCATCATCCGACTTACAATTAGCTATCTGAAAATGAGGGACTTTGCTAATCAAGGCGATCCTCCGTGGAACTTGAGAATGGAAGGACCTCCACCTAACACATCAGTAAAAGGTATGGAGTAAATATGTGGTACCGTATCGAATATGGCAGCCTTTAGTAAACCTCTAACTTGAAATTTTTACCATCGTCCTTTCTTCTTTCCCTGCGTATCAAATCCTTTAAAGGGATACAAATGTGGAAATCAGAGGTCTGCATGAGAAAGACACCATGTGAAGGTGAAATAAACCTCTTACTTTATTATGCTTTATTTAACGACGCACCTGTTGATGTAGCTATTAGAGCTGTAAGTCTCCTGGGTGAGGTAGACAAAGTTGTTTCACGTTATTTAGCGATGATCGCGTTGCTTTGTTCTAGTATTTTGTATAAGGATCCGTGTGAGAGGAGCATGGCATTATTCCTTCATGTGAGGACTCAATCTTTCAATTCTCTGGCTAAGCCTTAGAGGCAGTGTGATGCTTTTTCGGTTTGAGAGAATCGCATCCAAGTCTTTTAATCTTCAGGTTAGAGACTAGGGGTTTTTTTTATCTTCTTGCAAATGATATAGAAATTATTTTGGCTTCTGAGCTAGCAGGCATCTGTCAACATTTCAGATAAAACAGTCGGTTTTCAATATTAAACATCCTCTTTCCATGCTCAGACAAGCACTTGGGCAGCAAAATCGATGTTTGAGACTTGAGTTGCCACAAAAACCAGGTAATAGTGGAAATGGGCAGTTATTTTAGAGCTGAGGGCCTGTTGGTCCTAAACAGTGTTTCCAGTGACTTGTTGTAAACTGGACAAGTTTGTTGTTTCTTTATCTCACATTACTAATGTAGATGAGTGTGGTTTTGCTGTCTGATAAGTATCTTACATTAGGGAGCAAGTTGCACTAACGTGTCTCAAAGCTACCGAAACCTAGAAATTGCCCTGGCTCCGATAGCAACAAGCCTACCCTGTTGTGTTTTAGCTGCCGAGCTCACATTTTGGAGGAAAAATATTTTGGGCACAGGCATCTGAGAGTTGAGCACTTCAGGGTTTTTTTTCCTACATTATTAGACTTAAACTCTACACTGTGAACCCCATGAGGGGCTTCAGTGGTGCAGAGGGCTTTTACCCGCCCTTCTGTTCAAAGGAAGTAAAAGTAGTTCAAGTTAGAATTTTCGATGGATGGAGCCAGATGTGGAGGTCAAAAACCAAAGGAACTTTGGCCTAATAACTTTGTAGCTGGATGTATTTGCATCGTCTTCCATACTTTGTTCATCTGCCACATCATGTGTGATGTTCTTGGGGGGGGAAAAAAGAAGTAATAAAACCCTCTGGAGCATGAGTGTGGTTCATGGGGCTTCCAATACAGCACACAAATGTTTCCTATTTTTTTTTAGAAGGAGACTTTATTCTTTCTCAGGAGAGTTTATTCTGAGTTCAGTCTCAGTTTTTCAAGGCAGATGTAAAGTGGATTCTGCTGTACAATCTACAGTGTCTGTTAAAATAAGTAATTCCTCACAGAGCTCCTGTAGCTAACAGACCTACAGGGCGTCTACAAGCTGTCCTGTACTACAGAAAGTCTGGTCTCAGTGTCAGTTTCCAGAGTATCAGGGATCTGTTTTTCATTATCCCCTTGAGGAATATATACCTGAGGACTGAAGTTGGCTTTTTGTGCAGAGATTCTAATGGATTCCAATGAAGGCAATAATTTTAAGGGAGAACAAAACCTTTACCTTAGACAGCGGCATAAGAAGTCCAGTCTCGACTAGCACATTGGAGAAATGTGCTATGAAAGAACCATGATAACATTTAACTACCCTATCTGATGGAGCAACCCTGCTCCCCTGGCCATCTGTGATATGGTTCCCATCGCTTTAGGCTGAAGAGGTGTGGGGGGAGCTGTGGAAGGGTTTTTTTGCCCCCGTTTGAGTACTTAGCTTTATATTAACTGTGACTGTATTAACGTGTCACTATATCGAAATAATGCTTGAAGAAGTGGCATAACGCTGATGAGATGGACTCGTGTAAGAATTCCCCACAAGCAGATTTAACTGTATAGTGCAGGTATATTTCATTACTTCTCCTTACACAGAAACCTGTTAACACATTCTGATTCATGAAATTACATTAAAAGAAATTAATTTTCATTTATTAAGGTCGCTTTTTGCTGCCTTGAAGTCCGTGTGGATAAACAAGCTCACATAAATATAGCTTGCAGCTTCACGTGAAGTGTGGTTTGATAATCCCACAGTAAGACACTAGACGTTATGCTTTGTGTGTGCCCAAGCAATCTTCTGGATAGACTTGAAGGTGTTTGGAAAATTGGTATCAGAGGTAGTTACTTTGCAGAGGCAACTGCTTCTTTTTGATTCCCCCAAGTGTCTCTTTGTGTTAATAATTAAATTTCAAAGCTCACTTTTAAATGTGTCCCTCAGTGCTGTACAGCAATTTGATAATTTCAATGTAGTATCTCGGGAAGGTCCTTTGCCCTGCATTTATCGGTGCGTTTCTTAAAAGTCTGTGCAGGCTGATGAGTTTGTTTCCCTGTGCCTGTTGTGCAGCGAGCACAACAAGTTGTGCCTGCAAATGAACACTCGGGGAACTCCGTATAATGTTTTCAGAGTCAATTACTTCATGGAAATACCTTGAGCAATTGCAAAGTAAAAGCTAGTTTTCTCCATTATTTTAGAAATATCTGAATTGTTATAATACAGATCAGATCTGCAATGACCGTGATGCATTATTCAAGAAATGACCGGGCATTCTCAGCAGTGTTTCAGCTAAATAACTGATGATTGTAACCTTTAAAGAAATCTCATTGTGGTGACTATTGGTAAATCATTTCTCCATTCATAGTAATCTTTATTTAGAGGCTATCTAGAAACCATTATATCTTTTATTAATCTTAAAAGCAATAGCCAATGATTTGACATTTGCTAAAAGTGGATAAATTTTCCATCTTCTGAAACAGCAGACTTCAGTCAATTTTTGGGGTATATTGTCTAAGGCTGTCTCTGGGTGGGAAGTATTACTCCTTGTAAACAAATACACGCACTGCTTGCAGCAGATTAATTTAAAGATTACAGTTCTTAAAGACCAGGGCATGAGTCTCGTATGAAAGAAAAGAATCAAGAAGTTATTTAGAGTGGGAATAAAATAGTTATTCTTAGTGGACCCCATACAATACCTTATGAGTGACAGCGCTATTCTCCTCTGCTCCCTTCACTCCAGAGATCTTTGTTCGACTTGACTGAGGTGATCCTGCTGTGGTGGGGGGATTGCACTAGATGATCATTCAAGGTCCCTTCCAATCCCTAATGTTCTATGATTCTGTGACTGCCAGTTTTATAAGGGGTGTGCTCTGAGGAGAGCAGTAAATGAGCTGCTGATCAATTTTTACCCTCAAATGTGAATTTTCTATGAGTTCTTTTTGTGGGGTGGCAGTACTTTTATAGGACACTTGGTGTGTTCAGCCAGGAAGTGGGGTGACTTGGAGTGCTCTTGTGTGGTCTGATTGCCTGGCCCATACCAGACCCTGCAGTCCTTTTCCAGCATCAAACTCTTGTGAGAACTTTTCTGTTTTGAAATATTGTATTCAAATGGTTGACTCCACATTTCTTCATGTCTTTAGCACAAACCATTGCTGTTGTTCAATGCTCACGCAGCTTCCGATGTCCTTTCCCACTTGGTCATGTGTGTTTTTACCAAACTGTATTTTCTTCCTTTTTTTTGAGTGATAAGGGGAAAAGGGATGAGGAGTGGGAGACACCTTGGTTTTCTCTTCTGTGTTGCATGTCTTAGAGTTCACAACTCTCTGTCTTGGCCACAGCTCCCAGCTGGGTCTCTTCAGCTTGGAGAAAAGGAGACTGAGAGATGATCTCATTAATGTTTGTAATATGTGAAGGATAGAAGTCAGGAGGATGGACCCAGGCTCTGCTTAGTGTCATCGAATGATAGGATGAGGGGCAGTGCGTGTAAGCTGGAACACAGGAGGTTCCATATCAAGAAGTTCCATGAAGGAACTTCTTCATGGTGAGGGTGACAGAGCACTGGAAGGGGCTACCCAGGGCTATTGTGGAGCCTCCTTCTTTGGAGATGTTTAAAACCTGCCTGGACATGTTCTGTGTGACTTAGTCTAGGTGGTCCTGGTCTGGCAGGAGGATTGGACTAAATGATCTTTTGAGTCCCCTTCCAATCCCTAATGTTCTGTGATTCTGTGGTTTCATTTGAAGCAACAATTCAGTGCCTAATGTTGTAAACTCTTGTCCTAGAAGCTTGTTTTTCACCGCCAAAGTTTTTCATTCTTTTACAGTTGAAGCATGGTGTTCATTTCTGTCTTCAGATATAGATTTGTTTGTGCAAGCCACAAGTCTAACGTCCTCCTAATGACATACGGAGAATAGAATGCACAAGACCACTCAGGCCTGTCTTTAATCTCAATGAAAACAAGTAATAGTGGGATTAACCACAATCTGCAGTTATAACTAGGTTCATAATGAGTTTTTAAAAAGACACATCTTTACATTTCACATGTTAAATAAGTAATCTTACGTATCTTCTCCTACAAGAGATGAGGTGAATGAGTCTAGTTGAGGCACGAAGAAGACTTTGTTGTGTGAGGTGTATGTCACTTTGAGTTTAGGCATCCCCACTTCCAGAAGTCCATGTTCCACAGTTAGGTAGTTTTACATATCTGTGTTCTGGAATTAATACAGACCAGTATGAAAACAAATCAGCTGCTGTCAAAAGTGTTTGTGGTTAACGGCAGTTCTTCTTGTCCAAATTGTTGTTCTCTGACATAACTAAACGCGACTGTGACATGTTGCTTGCAGTCAGGTCTTCAGTGTTACCTCTGTTCCACATCCTTCTTTCACAGGAAGAGAAAAAATATCGTTTAAAGCACAATTGCACCCATTTCCTTCAAACTCGCATCATTTGCCGAGGATCCATCCTCAACATAAACAACCATATAAGTGCAGGTTGGGAGTGAACTTGGTATCTTACCTTTGTATGGAACTTAAGGTTGAGGAAACAAGTCCATTGCTTTGAATTCTCTAGGAATGAAAATAAGCAATAATGATAATTGGAAAGGATGGTAATTGTTATCCCAAATGTCAAGTGGGATGAAATTCATTAACTTAAATACCTTTTGCTAATAATTTTTATGCTGGAGATATATCTATACATGCATTCTTAAGAGTTAAATAAATTGTTCTCTTCTGAATGATCTCGTTGTGGAAGCACTGTAAATAACACTACCTGTTGTTAGCCTTTCACATGTTAATTTGAGCGTTGTCTTCTGAACAAAAGATGGAAGATATTACAAGCCTTTGCCTGCCAAACCACACAAGTCTTGTGCTAAGACCAGCTCACCCTTCTGAACCACCACACAATTCTGTCTCAGGGAAACCATCCGTAGGGACAAAGAAATAAGAATTACTTTATTCCTCAGCGTTTCTGCCCTAAGACGCATGGTTTTGCAGCGTGTGACATGAGGAGGTCGATCAGATGAAAATACTATAACACAGGTGAATTGGCTGTACTGCTTGTTAGCCAGACTCTGAGACCACACTCCTATCTCGCTTCATCTGGAACCTCTGCTCTTGTGCTGGAGAACTCTCGATAGCCCTGTAGTTTATTTGTCGTAATCTTGAGGCATTTTTCTTATGACACTATGATTCCTGTTTACGGGTAGGGCACTATAAAGTGCTCTGACAGTGTACCGGTATCTGACGCTGATTGCAAACACATCTGTCTGTTAGCAAACCTGTTGATGTGGCCATAGGGGCAGTGCAGCCCTAGGAGATGGTAGCTTAGCCCTTGACCCTTTAGCACAGGCTAAAGAAAAGTTTGATTAGGTGGTGTTTGAATGGAGGAAACAAGTGCCAGAAAATTCAGTCAGTGGTAAAACATGAATGTACTTTGTGAGAGTTATCGATAGTTTTCTAATAAGAAAGATATGGAACCCAAAATGAGGTACTTCTGTTAGACTCTCATTGTGATAGAGAAGATGAATTGAATACTGGACTCGAAGTTGTTAGTTGCCTAGTGACAAGTGATCATGACCTGATTGCTTTCGGTCTGCAGATGAGGAAGATGCCAACCAATATACTTGGTGCTTTTGAGCGACTAATTACCTGTGTGAAAGTTACGTGTGAAATTGATTGTGAGGAAAAGTGTTGATGGAAAAATTATAAAAAAAGTTGACTAGGACTCTAAAAGAAAAAAACTATCAAATGATGGTTTCCTGTGCATCTGAAAATGAGAAAATACTTTTTCAGAATGAAAGTGAAATCAATAATTTGAACAAATATGTCTGCGTATTTATGTAAAACTCTGGGAATAAAAGAGAAACATACAGAGCAGTTAAGATAAACTGCAGTGTCGAAGGTACTGAAAGTTGACACAATCAAGTGGAGGCATTAAGGAAAAATACAGCAGGAGTAGAAAAATGGAAGACGAATTGGAAATTGGAAGAGTTCAGGCAGCGGTACAGGCTCATTCGCAGTAAGGTGCAGTAAAACTTCTACTGATACAGCAAAGCCGGGGGGAGCTTCATACACATTTCTTTTAAGCGCTTGCCTGTACCAAATCCATTCTGTAGACCTTCACAGTTCAGGTTACTGTTAATGGCAGTGTCATCAGCAATACAAACAGTTGGAGGGGAGAAGTCTGCTGTCAGAGTTCACAGTATGGTGGTGGACTTGGCAGGGTTAGGTTTACAGTTGGACACAGTCATTGTTAAAGGTATTTTCCAACCTAAATGGTTGTATGATTCTGTTTCACATCTTTTTGATCAAAACAGGCTTATTGTACCTTGCTGTGGGATTTCTCTGGGTAAACAAGAAGTCTTTGGTGTCTGGATCAAACTTTGAAAGGACTTGTGTCCGTTTTGCCAAAAAAAGAGCAGCTCTTCCCCACGGAGCAGGGAACCCCTGGTATCCCAGTAATATTCACTGGCATTGCCCTGCTGTGGTTCGGAGTTTCTCTGCTAGGTAACGCCCCGTGGTACGAGCAAGGGACTCTGAAACTTAGGGGAATCGTATTTGTAAGGCACTTGCTTTGTGTGACGTAAGAACTACGCTTTTAAAATAATGGAGGAACATTATATAGGTGAAACCAAGCCAAACACATTAACTCTATGACTGATGGGTCTTGGAAAGCAGATGGACAACAAAGTTTCACAGAATCACAGAGCATTAGGGATTGGAAGGGACCTTGAAAGATCGTCCAGTCCCCCCGTCACAGCAGCATCCCCTAGACCAAGTCGCACAGGAACATATCCAGATGGGTTTTAAACATCTCCAGAGAAGGAGACTCCACAACCCCTCTGGGCAGCCCCTTCCTGTGCTTTTTTGCAGAAGCAACTCTGGGTGTTAATCATCAATGAACTGGGAGTAAACATGGCACGAGTGCTGATTGAAAATTTGCAAATTACAGTGATGTTTTGATCTGTGCAGCTCAGTAAATCAAACCTCCTAAAATTTATTTCAGTATAATGAAATGCAAATTATTATTGTTGTTATTACATTATTGTTGTTGTATTAATTTTTATCTTTATTCTAGACTCCGGGCTGCTGCAGTTGTTGCTTTGTAGTTAATTTTGTTAGACGATTTAGAGAGGTTTAGTTTTTCTAGCGATGCCGACTGGGAACAATGAGAGAAGCTTCTCAAATTCAGCTCTCCTTTTTTTGCATGAACGAAGACATAAAAAGAACCTACCTGATCCTTCCAGTTCTGCTTGCAGAAATGATAAAATGATTTACTTTCTCCTGGTGCTTTATTTGTATCGTAAAAAGTTCTATCCATCACTTCTGTGAAGACACAAAACATTTACTGCTGGTAACAAATTAATGCTCTTTCTAAAGTGTTGTCAATCAGATGTCTGTCAGCCCCTGGAAGAGTTGTTTATTGCTAGAGCTCCACCTTCCAACTTAACAATTAAATAGGAAAACAAGTAAACAGTAAGTGGTTTAAGAGCACAGAAACAGCACCGGTGACTTTAATGTCTTTTTTCTCACTCCCAGCCACTACCATATTTCCATTCTATTGCACTGTAATTCATCTTCCTCCTTCTCTCGTGCTGTGACGCTGACTTGGTAATTTTTGCATTTTCATTATGTTCTTTTAATACAGTTTATTTTTCTTAGCTTTTCTTTTTTCTGGGTTTTTTTGTTTTGTTTTTGAATCCTTCCCTGGAACACCTGATATGCATAATTTTGTCTTCCTATCATACTCTGCTTCCAGATTTGAGACTCTCCTTTTTGTAGTCATGTGTGGTTTTTTTTCCCCCCCTATGTGTTTGTATTCTCAATGCAATCTTGGTAATGAAAACAACCTGGTGAAAGAGTATTAATATTTAAAAGAAACCCACGAAAGTTGTTAACTTTCCCGTTCAGTCTTTATGTGGCGGTTCCATAGTGTAGTGGTAATCACGTCTGCTTTAGACGCAGAAGGTCCTGCATGGTTTGTCCCCCAGTAGAACCAGCAACAGAGTTCTATGTTTTCAGAACAAGAGGGAAATGGGTTCCAGTTACAACAGGGTAGGTTTAGACTTGATATTAGGAAGAATGTTTTCACAGAAAGGGTGATCAGGCACTGGAATGGGCTTCCCAGGGAGGTGGCTGAGTAGCCATCCCTGGATGTGTTTAAAGATCATTTGGACGAGGTGTTGAAGGACATGGTTTAGGGATGAACTTGTAAGGTAGGGTAGATGGTTGAATTCAATGATCCCAGGGGTCTTTTCCAACCAGAGTGAGTGATTCTGTGAAAATTACTTACTGAGGGTGTGTGTCTGTCTGTGTATTGCCATCCTCACTGTGCCATTCAAAATTCACTCCTGAGTCGAGAAGGTACTTCTGTCATTCCAGCTAAGAGCTGGTGAGTGTTGTCACTAGAGGTTATGGCTGAGCATATTGACAGTATTGGCTGAGTGGATTTTAGCAAGAGCATAGGCTTCAGATTTGCAGAGGAAGATCTGTCACAAGAGGAATAGTATTGACAGTTGTATTGGCTCCAACTGTGGTGATGATGGTGAAATAAGTCAGGTAATGCTTTCAAATTAAAACCAAGCTAATTTCTTGTCATCATATGATGATCTGGATTTCCAACCAGTAGAAAATTCTATGTAAAAGTCAGTGCCACAACCGTTTGCTTTTCCAGAGCTCTTAAAAAAATGCTTCCATATGATTTTTACAGTCATGCTTCATGTTGCACGGGTTAGCTCCAGGTGGTCCTTTTTAGAAGCACAAATATCTGAAATTATATGTGCAGTCTACATAACTTTTTCAAATAACACACCCGGTGGGGTTAGCCAGTTACAGATGTGCAGTAAACCCCGTGTGCCAAGAGTGCCTGTTCTGCTTTGTGCTTTCGGTAATCCGAAACAGACAAAAAGTAATCGTTGCCGTGGGGTTTGATATGTCGAATTGAAAAGGGCTGTTGCTGTCTGCAGATCGCAGTATCTGATAGAACTTGTGTTTCTCTTACGTGTCCTTCAGTCAGCAAAAGAAAAAGTGTCTTTGCGTGTTTTGAACAGGTCCTCAGTGCAGCTGGACGTTGTAGTGCTCTGTTTTGCAAATGAAAGAGACTGAGGAATTGGATCTTGTGGTTGGATTGAGCAGCTTCAGCATAGCCAGCGTACCTTGGTCTCCTCAGCTGAGCAGAAGACATAAGGGCGTACTCACAAGTCCTAAATTCAGTAGATCTTAGCCTTTGTTTCTTCTTAGTGTCATCTAATGATAGCACAATGGGCAGTGGGTGTGAGCTGGAACATAGGGAGGTTCCACATCAGTATGAGAAGGAACTTCTTCACAGTGAGGGTGACAAAGCACTGGAACAGGCTGTGGAGGAACCCCAGGGGGTTGTGGAGTCTCCTTCTCCGGAGATGTTTAAAACCCACCTGGACGTGTTCCTGTGCGACTTGTTCTACGTGATCCTGCTCTGGCAGGGGAATTGGACTGGATGATCTTTTGAGGTCCCTTCCAATCCCTAATGTTCTGTGATTCTGTTCATTGGTTTTCTGGGTCATCTGGGCATCTACCTATGTCCAGTAGAATGACTGATTCTCTCAGACCTTGTTGAGCATGTTGCAGAGATAATTAACATATCTCTGTGAAGAGCTGAAGAAATAGATCAACCAATGAGTGAATGTAGCAGATCTTAAACCCACACAGAGAGCCACATCCTTACTAGGAAGTAATTGTGAGGGAGTAAAGCAGAGTAAACGAGCTGGCTTCTGCAATAATTGTTTTACCAAGCATTATGTCGCTCTCTATTAGAAGAGGATATTTTGTTTGAAGTGAAAGACAACACAAACTTTTTTGTTTAAACTAAGAGAGTAAATCAATGTTTCCCATCTTGTATGTTTGCAGTTATATATTTATTAGTGTTTTCCAAAGTGCCTTTCTCAATATTTGGAGTAAATAATACTCGGAGAGCCCTGAAAGTGAAGACTGAAGTATGTGAATAGTAATTCTTAGTTTCATTTCGTAGTTAGATACCTGTGGTCAGTGGAGTGAGAGTGAGATAATGAACGTAAACCCAGCAATTTAAAAAACCCGGTGTGCAGTGATTTTATATCTCTCTAATATGCAAGTGTAACCACAGGCTGACCAACATCTGACCACAGTAACAGCGCAGCTTAATTTCTGCAACTGTTCTCTTTGAAGCCAGAGGAAGGAAATTGAGTTTCCACCCAGTCCCCATGCTCTTGTGGTCTCCTAGTTCCATCAGGGATATAAAGTAGAATACAATGAATCCATAGTAAAGACTTTCCCAGGACATTAGAGAGATCAGTGAAAACTGTTTTCGTTAGTGGTCTGTAATTAAAGAACACCCTTCATAGAGAGCTTACCATTTGGAGACCTCTCTATGCTTGGGAGATTGAGAGCAAAATAAGACTCTCCACACAGTTGGGGACTTAGGTGTTGGTTTAAAATCTTGAGCTCCCTTGTGAAACCTCCTTTCTGTTTATTTGTTGGCTTTTAAGCCAGGCTGAATATTTTTATTTATCGTTTCAAAGGTTTTAGTCATACTGTGATTTCTGTTCCTAAGGAAGGAAGGAAAGGCAAATCCCAAATACACTCCTTAGCTGCAGTTGTGCCACAGCGCTCCTCGTAAATGGAGCTGTTAGGAAATACTTACCTTAATTTCAGCGCTTGAGCACGTCACTCCCCATAAGTTTTACTCGCGGAGTTAGCAGAGTGCATCTGCACAAGCATGTGTGTGGTGTCACTTTGTGTTCCCCTCGTGTTGTAGAAAAATTGGGTTTGCTTTGCATGGGGTGGCACCACATGCAAGTACAAAATTCCCTGTCTTGTTTCATCATCTGGAAAGTCATCATTTGTGTATTCAGAGTCAAAAAAGGAAGAGGGTGAAATAGTTCTGTTCACAGTTTTATGCCTAGAGACGATTCCCAACCGTTCCCTATAGCCAGCAGAGTGATTTTGTCAACATTGCCCCGCTGCAGACTGCAGAGGAAACCAGAGCTGTGGAAAGGTTTAGGGAAAATCCCGAGCTCGGCTGGGTTGCTGTTTGCTTTCTTGACACTGCGACAACTATCAGAGCAACTGTGCGTTTATACGTTCCCTTTCAAATTTGAACTGCTGTGTATGTTCGCAGCTTCTCATCCGCTTGATGGGGCAGAACGGTGCTGATAATGCTCGCAGAGAAATTGAGGCGTGGACCCATTTAGGGCTCGCTTTTCAAAAGAGAGCAGAACCCCAACGGGGGCCAGATTTCAAAAGACCTCTGATCCTATTCAGCAACCAAATAAATAGCTAGATTTTCAAAAGATGTCAGCACATTGGTAATCTGATCATAAGAAGCAGATGCTGAGCACATTTGCAAACCCAGCCGAGAGTGACTCGTACAGTATCACATGAGAAGCCTGTGATGGAGCCCCCTTCCCTTGTCCCAGGACTGAGAGTCTGGTTGGACAGCAATAAACCCCTATCTTCATGTCCTTTGCAAGAACACTGTATTTAATGAGCTTTTCATTAGGAAATTTAACCCGTGTCTGTGAGCAGATAGTTTTCAGAATGACATTAAGATTTACACTCAGGGTAGATAATGAAGCAATCAAATAGGAGGAATATTGCTAATCCATTTTATATTGGATCCCTATGTTATATTGTCTTAATTAGGAGTATCTTATAAAAAAGGCCCTTCAGTATTCTTTAAAGATTTTTGTAGTCTATTGCCAGTCTTTTAAGTGTCACCAGAAAAATGTTATACCACACTACAACGAGGCGTTCTGAAAAAGAGCCCTGCAGAAGCCTGTAGCAAATCTCTTGTCCAGGTGTGATTTTTATCCACACTCCCACCCTCATACCCCATCTGAGAGAACAGTGTTTGTTCTTATTTGCATTTTAAATGTTTCTTTCTGTCTCTTCCTAGAGGATGAAGAAATGGGGTGGTTATTTTTCTTTCCCAAATATAAGTGTTAGTGGTGTTTATTTAGTACTTCAGAACGTTTTTACCTTTATGTCAGGCTGTTCAGGCTTATTCTGTGCATGAACGCTGTTGCTCTTGTCCTCTTCTCAGTGGATTCTGTCTCTGCAGTCTTTTCCTTCCTCTGCTGTTCTCTTGCTCCAGCATTCTATCCCGAAGACACGATGGGTGAGTTTCTTTCACGAATTTGGCTAAGGAACGGAGGAAAATGAACAGCTCACCTAACCTCATGGTACATTTCGCTTTTGTAATTGGTTTCTCCCACAGCCTCCTGGAGGCTGTTGGTTCTCCAACAACAGGTTGTTAAACATGATGAACCTGTATTCCTCGTACAGACAGCTATGTTGAGAGACCATTTGGCTGCCTTGAAACTAAAAGCTCTGACTTCTAAGGAGGTCTACATATTGACTCACTCATTCACCAGCTTGAAGTCAGCCCAACAGATGTTCCTTGAGCGGAAGCATTAGGCAAAGCAGTGCTAGAGCAGCTTTCCAGTGGCTGTTTGGATGTAATTTGGTCTCCAGCAGTAATGATGCCAGACAGAGAACATGGCATGACATGGTCGTTGACGATGCCCATTTCTCTCCTGAAAGGGTTCTTGTCTCCCTTGCCAAACAGGAAGATGAATTTTGGAGACAGTATCCTTTCAATCTGAACCGAACTCCACGCAGAAGATGGATATATGAAGGTGATGAGATGATTTGCCCTTGCCCAGAGCACTCACAGAACTGTTATGTTGAAGTTCAGTGTTGAGCAGCAGTGTCCACTCTGACTTCTAGCAGACCCCAGGCTCAGACCCTCATCCAGTATTTTCTGCATCTGTTTGAGATACAAGTTTATCTCTTTGCAAAGTATCTAATGTTGATGCAAAGCATTTAAATGATAAAGAATCAACTGCATCCCTGGCAGATTGCTCCAATGGTTAATTACTGTCACGGTGAAAGAAGTGTGCCTCATACGTAGTCTTATTTCAGCTTCAGCTTCCAAACACTGGATCTTGTTATGCCTTTTTCACTAGATTAATGAGCTGCCTACTGTCAGAAATCTCTTCCACATGTAGGTATTGTGATCCTCTTAACCTTCTTTTCAGTAACTAAATAAATTGAGCTTTCTTAGTCTCTCACTGTAGGGAATGACTTTCAGAAGTCTAATCATTCTTGTAGCTCTTACTTGAGTCCTATCCAATTTTCTAACATATTTTCAGAATGAAGGAAGCCACAGCTGAACACAGTGTTTTGCTAACAGTGTTGTAAGCCCCAAAGTAAAAAATTGCAGTAGCTGTCCTAGTGTGAATGTTCACTTTTATCCCATGACATCTATTTTCTATTCAATTTTATGTAATAGAGGGCTTTTTTTTTTTAGTGTTGGGGATTAGTATGTCTCTCTCATTGTGATGTTTCTGGATTCCTTTTGCTTATCAGGATTGAACAGTGTTAAGAGGTAAATTCGCAGAAATAAGGGTGAATACTGAAGGTTACCTGTGGTTTGTATTTTGCTGCAATGGCCTAATTGTTTCAGTAGGAGTGGGCTGTGCTAGAGAGAACTGAGCTTAGAGAGCAGGCAGCACAAGGAGAGTCTGGAAGCAATCTGCTGGGGAAAGTGGCTTTCCCAGTTAGGGTATTGAATGGGCCAGCATAGGTTCCAGTGTAATGAGAGCTTACCTACAGAATGGTGGAGTCACAGTCTTTGGAGGTGTGTTGCTTAGGGACGTGACTTAGTAGTGACTTGGCAGTGCTGATTAATGGTTGGACTTGATATTGAAGGTCTCTTCCAACCAAAGAGATCGCGTGGTTCAGAACATCTCTGGAAACAGACATCTCTCCAGGCTTGTCCGAATTGTTACTGGGGCCACTTTCCAGTGTGATAACTGTGCTACTCAGGCAACTTGCAGTGGCACGTTGGGTAGCGGTTTCGTACCATGACGAGAGAATCCAGAGGATGGCCAAACCCAGCTGAGCTCAGCAGATCCTTCCTAACCCTATACAGAAGGACCTGCCTCAAAGTCATCTCCACATGCTCAAACACACAGTGCTGTGATGTACAGGAGCTGGGGCTCTGCAGGAAAAGGAACTCACTTGCTAGGGCAGTATTTTACCTGGAGGCAGAGTTTGTAAGGAAATAGGAAGCAAATAACTCCTCCTGGACCCAGACTTCCTTCAGTTCAAAATTAGAGTTAAGTGGACTCAGATTATCTGTGGTGTTTGATTTCAGCTGTCTGTAGTATTTGCAAGTAATGAAAAGCCTTGTCTTGAGAGAAAAAGGGGCTCAGGTAGTTTCTTCACAAGGGTGCACAGAGCTGCAGATTTTCCTGGTGACTTCCCTCGTTGTCGTGTTCTCAACAGTAAATTCTGTAACAGACGAAGGTTTCAAGCTGTCAGCCATTTACCACTGTGGATTGCTTTGGGAGAAAGATAGTTTACTTTCTTTTTAATCCTGTACAAAAGCTCCGGCTTCTGGGTCAACTCCTTTGACTTTCCCAAACTGCACTGGCGTTCGGTTAACTTGCCAGGCGCAGCCAGCAACCTCTGGTTAGCTCAGGAGAAGCTGTGCCTCAGTCCTCGCTTCAGAGGCTTGGGATTTCGTCTGTCCTCAAAAATTTGGGGCAATTACTTCATTTCTGTGCTACATGAAAGGAAGTGGTATCAGAGCTGTAGGTCTTGCTTGTCTTGTTTTGTGAAGTGAGGAGGAAAAGAAAACCCTTGGATCTGAAGTGGTACAGGCAGCCTGCAGAGACAACTGACTGACTGTTGCTCTCTTCCCTCATCTCACCTTACCCAAACAGCAGTTTTTCAATTTCGTGTGTCCACACTTGTTCTGATATTTTTTTTTCCCCCCTGTTACTCAGTAGCCAGCACTTCATGGCCACTTTGCTCATAGTGCTGGTTGTGAGTTCTCCAATGATAAATTCGCTATGATAAATTTATCCCCAGATAACCGCACTGATTTGCGCAGCCTCTCTACAGAACTGTTCAAATGCTCCTTTTAAAAATTAAACCATAACGTGGATAATAATGGAGAGGAAAGCAAGTCAGGTCACAGCTTATTTCTGCTACTGTAATGGAGTTATTTGTGTATGTCTTAATGTATTGTAGGAAGTTGCCACAGAGGAACAAGAAGGTTGATCCTATGAATCCATCAGTAGGATATAGAATTGTAGATTCATTAAGGATAGGAAGGGACCTCGATACTTCTAGTCATAGGACAGGGGGCAGTGCTTGTCAGTGGGAGCATAAGATGTTCCATAAATATGAGAAGGAACTTCTTCACAGTGAGGGGGACAGAGCACTGGAACAGGCTGCCCAGGGGGGTTGTGGAGTCTCCTTCTCTGGAGAGGTTTAAAACCCACCTGGGTATGTTCCTGTGCGACTTGGACTAGGTGATCCTGCTGTGGTGGGGGGATTGGACTAGATGATCTTTCGAGGTCCCTTCCAGTCCCTAATGATTGTATGATTCTAACAATTTCTGTTTAATGCCTCCGTTTAGTTTCATACTGATCATTTATACCGACAAAAAGAAGGAAAAGAAAACAAGGAACCTGTCATCAATCATTCATTTAATCAAGTAGCAAAAGTAGATAAATAAACATAGCGAGTTAATTATTCTTCTGTATGTAATGATTGACAATAATGTTAATTTATTCCCTTTTGTAACCTTTGACTGTCAGTACAGTTTGGATTAATAGGCACTGACAAAACGAGGAGAAATACATTTCTGATGGCCCCTGAATGCTGCTGGCGTTGGAGTGTTTTCCCCTGAAACTTCTTCCCAAAGCCATATCAGATCTATGTCATGTGTTATTTTTCACACTTCTTCGTGCCATGTTTCATAGTGTTTTGGCGATTGCTATTAGTTTACAGACATATGGCCAGGAATATTTTATGAATGAAGAGGTTTCTGGAACAAGCAATATTACTTGTTCACGTTTATACGAGAATTGTGCTTTGAAGATCTCAAAGTACTTTGCACATGTTGTAGCAGAGTAGATTCAAAAGCTAGCAAGAAAAAATGTGTTGTAGTTCCTGCCTTATGTTATCTGCTCCATCCATCAGACAGCGTTTCTTCCGTAGTCAGTCCTCTGTTTTCCCTTTGCAATGTTTTATTGGATCCCTCCAAAGTGAACAGGAGATTTTCATATCCTTCGACTTACAGGTGCAGCTCTCCCTGTTAGAAGTCCAGGAAGATTAATTCAGCCTCCTTTCCCAGCTTTTTACCACCAAACTGTATTCCCATGTGTAGTCAGACACCTAAAGACAGTTCAACTTAATCAACTTTTCCCTCTTCTAGACTCCTTTTCTGTAACGATAGCCCTGTGGGTTAGTAATAGTTGTCCTGAGCAATGCAAGAAGAGGAGGTTTGGAATACATGGTGGTTTTCATCTAACTTCGGAGGTCATCCACGCACAAAAGACTTCAGCTCTTCTGTTAGAAACAGCCTCAAAATCAAAATGTTGTTACTACTTATGGTTTTTAGTGGTCAGGGACTGTAGGGTGGACATTGGGACGTGATGGTCTTAAAGGCCTTTTCCAACCTTGATGATTCTGTGATTCCATTTCAGAGATGAAAAAGCTTTGCATGCAACCAGTGTGTGTTAGCCACTGAGTCCTAAAATTCTAAGATCTAAGCAAATGAAATTGGGTGTCACAGATTTTTGCTTGGGTTTCTAAGGACTGCGTTAGTTTTGGAGGTTTTTGTGCTTTTGTTTTTCCTAGATCACTAGTGTGATCTAGTTTTCATTTAACCAGTGATGGTGGTAGGTCTTCTGCTCAAAATGTATGTGCAGTATAGATTCCTTTGTATTTCTTTGTAAGGAATGAAGAGGTGACAGGATGGTAGTATTTGTCCATGTGTGGGTTTTCAAATACTAAGAAGAAAAATAACCAAACAGAAAACCCCAAACCATTGCAAAACCATCAAAAGAAGCCTAAAACCAATGTTTTGTTCCTCTGAAGGGTTCTGCCATCATAAAAGAAGCAGCACAAAAACATTGGGGAAGGAAGAAGGCCAGTTGCTGGCGTGGTGTGTTGGCATCAGTCCTTCAAAGCTATCCTTTGTGTTGTTCTTAGACATCTCCTGGTGGACCTGTGTCCCTGGGAACACCAACCCTTGCCAAGTAGTGGCCTTCAGAGAGGTTGTGTTTCTGCTGGGCTGTTGGGGAGTCAAGCTGAGGCAGGAGCTAGGTGGGTTGTGGTGGGGTGTGCAGCCCCAGTGAGCTTTGCATTGGGTCGATGGCACAGCCTTGCTGAAAGCCCTGCCTACAGGAATGTAGCAGGAAAAGGGCTGAGAGGTCCACAAAGGCAACTCACAGCCTATAGACCATATCAGTGACGGTAAGCATGAAGCAGACTGTAGCTGTTAATCTGTGAGGAGTGGTAGGTAAGAGCAGGCAGTAGGTTCTGGAGGAACAGTAAGTAATCACCACTGTGATTGCCTGAGCCTCGACTCTGAGGATCTTCTTGTCCCATACGCTGTCACGTGGCTGGAGGCAAAGCTTTGCCTTTGATTTTTCGGGCTTTGTTTAAGGGTCCAACATTTTACTTTCTGAGAAAGCACTGACTTTTCCAACTGAGGTCGTACTAAATGTGATATATTCGCTAAAACAGTCGAACCCAACATGTTTAGGAAAAATGTTTAGAAATATTTCGTCTTTCTAATCACTTCATTGGAGACAAAAACTGTCAGAGGCTGGCTCTGCCACAAAACACAAAATAGAGGATGGTCCTCCAAAACTCCTTGAAAGCAGTCTTCCCTCTGCTGCAGAGGTTCTCCTCTACCCCTTTCCCTGGGCTGAGCACAATCTTGCCCTTTGTCTGTGACAGCTTTATGTTTATTAGCAGCTGTTTTCTCCTAGCTGAGCTCGACAAAGGACAGGGAATCAGATTAAAAGGTGTATATTATCTTGCTTTCCAGTGGGAAGGAGGGAATTGCAAGTATGAACCGTCCCATTGCTCATGCTCCCTTCTGAGCACCACGCTGGTACACTCTGGTGTCACCAGTGACGAGGGAAGGTGGTTCCCTGCAAGGGCGCAGCCCTGCTCTAGCAGGTTGGCATCCAGCGTAGCTGACCAATACTGACAGAGCCTTATGTGGGAATGTTCTTCTCACCATGGTCATTGGGCTCTTGCACTTCTAGCCTTCAAAAAATGGATGTCAAGTTAGAAATTTCAAACAATGATAGATCACAAAGTGCAATGTTTGTAAAGTGCAGTTCTAGCCAGTCCTTAATTTTGCTGGAGTGTAACGTCATTGGTGGATTAAACAAATCTTCTATTCCCAAAACCCGTCTGTATTTTTATGATTCAGAAGATTAATTGGTCAGGCATGCAGAATATTTTGTCATATTGTACGATCATTAGGGATTGGAAGGGACCTTGAAAGATCATCTAGTCCAATCCCCCTGCCAGAGCAGGACCACCTAGACCAAG
>JAOXOE010000441.1:24388031-24406279 GCA_028565055.1 Phoeniculus purpureus
TAGTCCAATCCCCCTGCCAGAGCAGGACCACCTAGACCAAGTCACACAGGAACACGTCCAGGCGGGTTTTAAACATCTCCAGAGAAGGAGACTCCACAATAGCCCTGGGAAGCCCCTTCCAGTGCTCGGTCACCCTCACTGTGAAGAAGTTCTTTCTGATATTTATATGGAACCTCCTATATCATGTTCTGAGTGTATTGACACTGTATCAATAGGCAATTCTAGGTTAGATGACTACATAGTTAGTCCCCATGTTTGGAATCTATATTAACGTCAGTAATAGAACTGAAATCTCATAAGAATAAATCTTATTTAATGGGAGTAATTTTATTTCCTGTTTAGATTTTCCAGACTTTCCTGTCTTATATAACATTTACTAAGTGTTTGAATTCTATTTTGCTTTGTATTTTACTGGGCAGCTTATGTACTCAAAGCATCACCTAAGTACCAGTAACGCAGCCTTGACTGAATAATGATGTACGTTGAATGTTACTTTTTTTGTCTTATAAATGGATGGCAATTTACACAGCTGTGGATGTGGGATGTTTCAATCCCAGACCATGTTGTAAGAAAAATTGAATGACAGTGAGCAAAACAGCAGTAATTATAAAACTAATTACTAAATGCTGATGATGCCCATAGGCTTTGCATAACTAAAATTAGAAAAGGAAATTGCTTTCGGCTTCAGAGAGGCAACATGCTAGTTATTTCACTGTTTCAGTCAAAATGGAACATGGTGTATAAAGTTCAATCAGGAAAAAAAACCCCCATTAGTTTATGCACATAATTTTTTATAAGGAAATGTTAAAGAATTCATGCTTTTTGTCTTTTAATGCAACACATGTGTAACATAAATCGAGAAAACTGGCATGAAACTACTTGTTGAGCATCTTTCCGTATAGCTTTACGAGGTCTAATTTACCATTGAATCGCTTTAGCTTTGCTCTTTATCAGAAAACCTACAGGAATATAAAAAAGGAAGCGTTTCCTATCACCGGGCTCCATGGGAAAGAAATGTTTGGGATACAGAAACCTGGGAGACTGGACTTCAGATTTCTCTCAGCTGAATTCCAGCACCTACTATAACTATCCTGAGAATGCATAGATGTATAACATGTATTAATGTGTGAGGATACATATATAGGGATCCTATTAATTTATTACACATATGTGTTTTCCCAGGCTTAGAACAGCTGGAATGAATCTTATTTGAATATAGTGTATTTTGATGGTTTTGCCCATGCCTGTGCTACATAAAGATGAATGCATACCTGTTTAATTAGAGAAACACACACCTAAAGGGAGCTCACGTGGAACTTCTTCACAGTGAGGGTGACACAGCGCTGAAACGGGCTGCCCAGTGGAGTTGTGGAGTCTCCTTCTCTGGAGACATTTAAAACCCACCTGGAGATGTTCCTGTGCAATTTAATCTAGGTGATCCTGCTGTGGTGGGGGGATTGGACTGGATGATCTTTGGAGGTCCCTCCCAATCCCTAATGTTCTATGATTCTGTGATTAATAGACAGATTTATTGTGCTTTATATTGGTGATTTTTCTTGATTACTGCATCTATACCTATTTTCTGCAGAAAATTAGAATCTCTATGCTTTTCTAGCACATTTCTTCAAATCACTTTTTTTAAGAAGGATTAAAACATTGATCAGCTCATGAGCTGTGGAAGTATTAGTGGTGTGAAGACAAAGAAGGGACAAATCAGGAGGCATACGAGGATTACAGCTTGTAAGACTCAGCTTAACATTTAGAATCTGTGCTGTTGATTCAGGCAAAATTACATGGACGTTATGGGATTTGTCCTCAGAATTCAGGGTTTGATTTGGGAGAGGGAGGTTTTTTTAATAGTCAAATTTTCTTTGACTGTTAGCTGAGCTGGAAAATAGGGTCCTGTGCAAGTAACTGATGGGTAGTGACTTCTCAAAGTCTTGAATGGAATGTTGGTTGAATTTTTATCCATCAGGTTATGTTAATTGAGTAAAAACCTATGAAGTTTGAGTGTTACTAGCTTTCGGGTAGTTGAAACACATCTAGATTTAACAGCTGTTGAGAAGGAATCTAAAATTAAAAGAATAGGAATTAGTTATTGTTACTACAGTTCCTGGGTTTTGACAAGTTCACTGTAAGCCTTGGAAGCATCTTGATTTAAACATTCATAGGGGATGCATGTCCTCAGTGTAGAAGAGCCATGATGTACATTTCAGTGTATGAACATTACAGTAAGACTTTGTTCTAGTGTGGACTACTGAGTAGTTCTTCATTTAATATCTTCCAGTAATTTTGTACGAAGTTGGATAATCAGAAATAGAGGTGCTGTATCCGATTTTTATAGAATGAAATGGCAGTCCTCAGCTGGATAAGGTTCTCCCCGTGTAAAGGCAGATTCCTGCTCATTTGTCAGGGGCGCTGGTTGTGTGAGTGTCGCAGTTCCAATCCAGATCTACGAAAAAAGATTTGAAATGATCTTGAAGATTTAAAGAACTACAAGTTCTCTCCATTCTTAATGACTGGGGCGTTAACAGCAGCAGCGTTATTAGTAGCGGTTTCTCTTAGGTTTCCGTTCTGATGTCATTAGGATCGCTCGGTGATGCTCGTGAATGGATCGGGTGATTTACGGAGCACTCAAAAAAGCAAATAACGAATCCTTCCTGTAAGGAGGCCACCCTTTTCCCAGAGGATTCTGCTGTGTTAGGCTGCAGCAATCTCCCTCTTCATTGTGTGAAAAGAAACAATTTATTTTCAGTACTTGAGGGATGCGGAATGTCGGACCGACTGCTGTCATAGCCTGTTGTTTTTAACATAAACATTACAGCTGTGTTTGCTTTGAAAAATTTGGCCATTATCCAGTAAAGCTGTGCTGGAACACGAAATTATCACCTCATGCCCCCTCCATTGTAAAAAAGTGCTTTTGTCAAGAAAACATTGCTCCTGTCTCCTACTTTTTATTTCTGCGTATTCAGGAACGTTGGGGTAGATTTGCCATCGTTTAATTCTTCTAGCTAGTAGGTGTCCTGATCAGTAACTAACTGGCGTACAGAAACACTGGGAAAAGCCCATCCTTCGTAGATTAAGTTAAGAAATTTAGTCTCCACCCTAACCCTAATTTCTGTTAATGTTTCCAAGATTTTTAGGAGTTTAAACTCTCCAGCCATTCCACTGTTTCTTGACAGGTATGAAGAGACTTGGTATCTTTGGCCTTTTCTTCGTCTTTCACAGCTATCGTATTTTCTCAGGGTGTGTATCCTCACAAAAACCAAAGGTAATCAAAGTGGATGAAAGCAGGAAACTCAACATAATCCCAGTTTTCACTAGTGCCAGTAAGTAGGTGAGATTTAAGTATTGCCTGGGCTAGTGTTAGATTGGGTGATCTGAAAGGTCTCTTCCAACCACAGAGATTCTGTGACCCTAAGCTATATCCTAAGTTACTTCCCCCCACCCCAAACAGCTCTTTTGAATTTATATTCCCAACTCAGGATAGTCAGTTCTATGCAGAAGAAATGGGGCTAACGGTTAATAACTGTCTCTTCCCCATTGGTGCTGGTATCTGAAATTCAACAGGCAGTGCACGGCACAAGGGTGAGTGTTTTTCTCGTGTATGGACGTGAGGACAGAGGAATTGTTGAATGCTTCTACCTTTCTTGCAGTGTTCTCGAAGGAGGTTTTTTTCCCTCATGTGGTAGTGGCCTTGTTCTCAGACTAAAGGGTTTTCCTAGTCAATTTTTAAAAGCCTTTCTACTTCCGTTGTGCTGGTTTTTGCTTCTTTGAAATACTTTCTGGTATCATAAACAGCAAATCTCTTCAATTAAGCAGAAGACTGAACCGTGTGCTTACTGTAGGCATGTTAGCAGTTCCATTGATTTAAACAAGATTATTCACTTGCTTTGAGTTAGCAATCTATTAAATGAGCCTGAGTCATAACAAAAAGGCAAAGAGTGGATCTAACATTAGGTCAAGAATTTCCTTCCCTAGCTTGATTATTTTCTCAGTCCCTCTTTGTGCCTGCAGTCCTTTACCAATTTTTCAGTCTGTATGACAGTCTTACATCTTAGACAATTCGTGTTCTGTGTTTCCAGTCTCTTTTGTGGAACGCTGGATCTGTTGGCTTTCTGAAGCCTGTTCTGCATTCCGTGTGTTGCGGTCTCTACGCGGTGCATTTAAGGACTTCCAAGATTGGTTTTAACCACATTCATTTAGATTGCAGAATTTGGTTTGAAGTCATTGCAGTGACAACCGAAGCCTTTGCGAGTTAAATCTCTGAGATGTTATCATTGTTGGATAAGTGTAGCTGTTTTCTGCCTGTTTTGTGTTACTGGCATGAGGGAGGCATCAGAGGTCTTCGGCACAAGTAAACTATGTCGTTACCTTTGAAAAGAAACTTCTGTTTTCAGCCAACAAGATCGGGTCCACTTCTCTGTGATCGGAGTATTACAAAGCTAGCAAAGAATAATTTATATCAGAGGTTCTGTGATGGAATGAAATGGAGCTCTTTTGAAGTATGATCTCTGAAAGCTCAGCATGAAGCTCAAATAAAGTGAAGGACATTCGCTATTACAAGTAATGTCCTTAATAATCTTGTTAGTCTAGTCTCCCTCTGTACGAGACAAATGGAACATTATTGGCTTATGGGCTGTAGTAAATAATTTAGTTTCCAATATTCAGCCTGCTTTGACAGTAAATTAAAATGACATGAAAGGGGCTTGTTGAATAAAGAAAGTATCCAATCAAATTTAATTGGCATGACTAAGGCAGTAGAAATATGTTTTATAATTAAACCATGTTGTCTTGGAGCTTTATAAGCATGTATGAATCAAAATGTCAAAAATTATTCTTTGATACTGTGCATTTAAAACTTTGCATGCTGAATAGTTTTCTTAAACAAGGTTCTAGACGTGCATATTGATTCAACGTGAAAATAGTTTTCAAGTTTTAAAGGAGTCTGGTTTTTAGCATTTATCTACCAATCCAAAGATTTCACGTTAAAAACAGATGAATGCAATCCTCTCGTACTTAAACGTCTGGCTTTTGTACCAGTTCTGCACGAGCCAGCCTTTTGCTGGGGTGTGAAATGTTCTCACCTGTTGTTATAGTGTTGACATTGGTCCTAATAGGTGAAGGTGTAAAAGAAGGAAACCAACCACAAGAAGGCAAAAAGGGAAAGTAAAGTAGGTGGCAAACTAGCAAATAGTTATCTTTTACTAAACTGTGTGTTTCTTACTTCATTCATGCATTTTTATCCATAAAGATGATGGAGTAGAACACCTCCCTTATGCGGAAAGGATGAGGGAGTTGGGTCTCTTGACCAAGGAGACTGAGGGGTGACCTCATTAATGTCTATAAATATGTGAAGGGTGGGTGTGAGGAGGATGGAGCCAGGTTCTGCTCAGTGTCATCTAGTGATAGGACAAGGGCAGTGGGTGTCAGCTGGAACACAGGAGGTTCCATATACATATGAGAAGAAACTTCTTCACGGTGAGGGTGACAGAGCACTGGAAGAGGCTGCCCAGGGGGATTGTGGAGTCTCCTTCTCTGGAGACGTTTAAAACACACCTGGATGTGTTCCTGTGCAACTTGGTCTGGGTGATCCTGCTGTGGCAGGGGGATTGAACTAGATGATCTTTTGAGGTCCCTTTCCAATCCCTGATGTTCCATGATTTTGTGATGTGGATGGCTCCTCTCTCATGCCTTGAAGCCAAACATCAGTTGCAGTGCCCCACACTGGGATCGAGGATGACTCTCCATGCTAGCAGACAGTGAATTTTTCCCTCCATCAGAGTCATCAAACCCAGGTAACTCCTCTTACAGATAAAAGTGCCAAAAGCTATTTCAGGAACAGCTGTGACCCCATGAGACTGCTAGAGCTGCACCTGTCTACAAAGCAGATACCCACAGAGCGCTGCATAGGATACAGTTAGGCAAGTTCTCGTTTGGGTGCTCATGAAACTGCAAAGTACAGAAAAAAAAAGACCAACAAAAGGGGCCTGAGCCAAGAGGTGTGTACTTCCATTACTGCAAAGATTCTCCCCTCTGTAGAGGGGGAGAGGGAGCAAAAGCAGCTTTGTGGTGCCAAGGGTAACCCAAGAAACCAGCTCTGACATGTAAAAATGTGATTTATTTTTTTTCAGAGTTCAACTCCTTGCAGAGATTCACAGCCCTGCTTTCTTCACAACCAGCAGCAGGCATTTGCTCACCAGCTCTCACAAGCAAATTTGTTTGTTCCTGGGGGCAAAGCAACTGCATGTTCTCATCTGAATAAATCCCCAGGACTCAAAAATTTAAGGATTGTTTTCTGTATGGGAACTGTTTGTTATCCAAATAAGCTTCAGATGGCTACACATCCATCCTCCAATGACCTAACTATATTTATTTTCACTTGGAGCCAAGATGGTTTGGGGTGCACATGTGGCAAGCAAGCTTGGCAAAGACGAGTTATTATCCAACACTTTATAGTCAGCCCTTCTGATTGCAGCTTGTGCCACTGCCAAGCTCTTCCTTTAATAACGTATTTTGCCATTTGCTGTGAAGATTCTCTAGCATGTAATTAAGTCCAGGGAAGACTTGCAGGCAGCAGTCAGATGAAACTGATACAGTGCTATGTAAAGTCTAGCAACGCAGGTTACAAAGTCGATGGGTGGATATAAATATCTGTGTCTATAACATCTTAATTCCTTTGCACACCCATGCATTCTGAACATATTATTAATAGCAAGAGAGCGTGAAGCGCTGCGTACATAGGAACACTGCCCATGCAACGTTTTGCCTGTTTATTCGCAGTGGATCAGAGAATCAGAGAACATTAGGGATTAGAAGGGACCTCGAAAGATCATCTAGTCCAATCCCACATACTTGTGATTAACTCAGTGGGGCATTTCTTTTGTATCTCTACTGGGAAAATACCATTAAATGGAAGTAAACCCTCATCTTGCAAGTGGCCTGTAGATTTTGTGCTCTAAGATTAATCACAAATTAATTAGCAAAAGTGGGGAGGAAGTTTTAGCTGTTTAATTAGATCTCTGATACTACACAGTCCCTCTTTTGAAGTTTTCCTCTATTTCAAGAAGCTTTCCTCTATTTCAAGAAGCTTGCTGACACTGGAAGACACGAATGGTCACAGGCTGTAAAATCATTTCTAAAAATCCCCTAATTTCTGTGAGGTCAATAATTCACCTATAGCAACATAATCAATTCCTGTCAATTGCAAACATGATCCGGGACACAAACAATTGCTCTTCTCAGTGTCACCTAGTGATAGGACAAGGGGCAATGGGTGTGAGCTGGAACACAGGAGGTTCCACATAAATATGAGAAGGAACTTCTTCACGGTGAGGGTGACAGAGCACTGGAACAGGCTGACCAGGGAGGTTGTTGATTCCCCTTCTCTGGAGATTTTAAAACCCAACTGGAGATGTTTCTGTGCTACTGGATCTAAGTGACCCTGCTGTGATGGTGGGATTGAATTTAATGATCTTCCAAGGTCCCTTCCAATCCCTAGTGTTCTGTGATTCTGTGAAACGCTTCTGCAGGTAATTTACCTGAGGATTCTCCACAAATGAGTTTATGGTGTCAGACATTAATGGTCAAAATGACTCTTACAGGCCTTGTGATTAATTATGCTGCCAAGAATGAAATCACAATCCTTATCACAACTCAGTGAGACCAGTCAAGTTGACTCACCGGTGTTTATTTAAAGTTGAGCTTCTGATTAAAAATAATATGATGTGAAGTGAGCTGAAATGTCAGCCATCATCCCACACTTCATCTACGGCACTGTGGATTAGAATTTAAAAATGGGATATAAAGATGTGTCTTTATATCCCTGCCTGCGTGGACGTGGAAAGCATTTGGACAGACAATCCATGTTCCCAGCGTCTCCTCTGAAATCTTCTAACTTCTTATTTAGCAAATAAACAAGGGAAAGAGCTAATCAACTGCCTGGAGAGGTTGCCCGCTTCCTGGAGGTGCTCAAGGCTAAGTTGGATGAGGCCTTGAGCAACCAGGTATAGTTGAGAGGCATCACTGCCTGTGCCAGGGAGGTTGCAGTAGATGATATCTAGGTCCCTTCCAACCTAAGATATTGTATGATTCAATATTGTGCTCCAGCAATGAATCAGTAGCCCATGGCCACCCAGATAAATCCATTTACAGACGTGTCTTTTCCTCCCTCCCAAACACACGTGTACTCACTGACTCAATAAGAATAAATTCTAACTCCTACCTCTTACTGAAAGGAAAGGAAACCACCACAGGGTCAAAAATGCCAGTTTTCTGCCATGTACCATGATCCAGAGCACCCAATGATGCCCACCAGGATACCCACCCCTAGCACGGCAGCTCTCCTTTTCTGGCCTGAAGCTTAGCCAACAGAAGACAAAGTCATCTTTGTTCCAAGTTAACTATGTGAGCTTGACCTCAAATGCAGGGAAACCACAATTTCACTACCACCTTGCAGGGAAACTCCTGGTCACAGACAGACTTGGATTGCCCAAAATATCCTCAGCCAACCCAGGCATCTGCCAGGTTTCAGAGTTTATGCTGTTTTCCTCTGAACTTTGCTTCATGACTTACTATCAATAGTAACCAGCTCCTTGTGCATTTTTATTTATTACCAGCGTTCACCATTAAGGGGAAGTTCAGTGGTACCAGTATTGAGCTGCATTTGCTTCCCTTCAAGATACAACAGCAGCACATTTAATGACTTACTGTCACTGAAGTTCAGCATGGCTCACAAACCATAGCTGTAAATTTATTCCCTATTTCACCAAAAAGGCAACAAGTTTGAAAGAAATTGTTCAGAACAAGGCAGGATTTTAAGTAGCTACCCCCTTCCTGCACTCCACCAAAATCAGCCTCCAAAAGAAGACTAAAATGGTAACAAATGGGATAACTAAGTTAAGTCCTATGAGCTTTCTGTGCATTCAAATCGATATAAAGCCATTCCTGACTTCCCACCACCCTGATGGTATCTCAGGTGTTCAGTGCTTCAAGGTCACAAATCAGCCCTCAGAAGATCAAGTGAGTGTTTCACATAAGAACAAAGACAACATCTTTGGAGGTTCTTTCTGTTTGTATTTGGGTGCCAACATTTTTAAGATCCATAATTAAAGAGGTTTCCAGGCAGTTATGAACTGAAGCAGCCAACGTGCTGAGATTCCCCTTGGGCCACACAAAACTAATGGATAGAGCTCAATGAAAAACAGTAAATACTGGAAGACTTATGTTAAAAATGACGAAAGATCAGCAACAAGGGGATTTTTACCTGCTGTAACTGAGGAGTATGAAAGCTTTATTTCATCATTTGCATCTTCCATCATTCAAACGCTATCCCAGAGCAGCACATACCCATAGTGAGATGGTAAAGCAGTCTTCCTCGGTATTTCGGAGAGCTCCTTTCTTATGGTGGGTCTGTTCAGAACCAGCGTTAATGGGGTCCTGGGCATTAGCACATTACAAACAAATAATAAAAGCCAGCGTAAGTGAAAGAGGAATTTATGGCCTGTCACTGCATGGAAGAGAGTAAAATGATCATTTACAAAATAAAGAACGAACACTGCTGCAGTACTATCTTTAAGCATAAAAGCATCACTGCTGATAATGCTGAGAACCGCTGGCTCGCAGACGAAGATGGACAGGTTTCTTCTTTGATTTGTGTCATTGCTGCTCACACCAAAATTCTTAAGAGTATTTAATACCTAAGAGGGTAGGGTTTTGGTAGGTATCGTCATAAATCTTAAATAAGAGGGCAGTAAATCTCCATTATTATGGATAGAGACATCTCTGCTACACTGCACCATGCCTAGACTAATGCTAGCTGCTCAGAAAGGCAATGCCCAATAGCTGCTATTGTTTTAATCCAGCCTGGCTCTTAGCAAAGCAAGCATGAGCTGGAGCCCAACGTCGCCAAACTGGGACACCTCCTGTGAAACTGCTGCTTTCAGGACATTATATTTAGCTTTCTAATTATAGTTACCAAACATACCAGTACAGCTGAGTGGTCTCCTCCTTAAGAGAGAAGAAAAAAAAAATATAGGAGTGACAGCATATGAACAAATTCAGATGGAGAAAAAGACGACTACCAGCATGAGAGACTGTAGTGCACCAAAACCCATCAGTCTGATGAGCACTGAAGTCTGCAAGAGCAAGGTTCAGGTAGAAACCATGAGAAACACAGACTCCTGGGGCCAACTCCCCAGTACTCTCCACCCATGGAGAGCATGGAAGACCCTAAAATGAAACTAGAAGCTCTCCATATACCCTGGGGCAGTAGGTGACATTTCCAAGCAACTAGTGAGCTGTCAGCAGCCTGATGGAACTGTTACAATAGACTGTCTATCAGCAGCAAAGTTTCATCACAAGCTAGTAATAGTATCTTACAGTGGAGCCTTTTAATTTATTTTTAGTGCTGAAACACCCAACAGCAGAGGAAAAACACATTTCCAAATGGATCTGCTGGCTCACAACCTCATTGCATTTCTTCTCTGAAGGGGTTATAGGCTGCTGGCTTCAGGGTATGAAGCACTGAAATACGCACAACATGGCAATTGCGGGGGATAACCTAAACCTCTACTCACTCTGACAGTGGAAGCACCATTGGTCATCACAACACGGAGTTTCACCACTCTGACTGCGAAGTTTAGACACGTACTTTAAAAACGTGGACACAGCACAGCCCAGACACCTTGCGTGAAGCCAAATCTAACAGGAGGCCGCTGATTGATTTTCAGCTTTTCCCAGTAGTAGCTTATTGCAACTTCTACATGGCAAGGCATGCCTCCTCGAAACCTAATAAACAAACTGTGGGCATTAACTGCTGTAGTTTGCAAGACAGTCCCTTCCCCCGACTACTGCATCAGTCCAGAGACTACGGCAGCCCGGAGTTCACACTAGGCAAAGTTATCTTTCTATCAACCAAAATCACAGGAAAACATTATGCACTAAGCTGTCCAGGTCTTTGTCTTCACGCTCTATCATTTGACTGAACTGGACATTCACACGTGACACTGCTGTCCTCTCTCCCTTGGGAGGCTCCTTATGAAAATGTGTAAGCTGCCTTTTACCAGAGCTCCCCCTTCTCCCCACTAAAGCCCTGTACCCCTTAACTATCACCAGCCCTGAGTGCAAAGGAGGATGGGCTATTAATCAACATTAATAACATTATTAATCACCATTCCCAGCATTTAGGGGACATTTGCCTCACCACAGTGTACTGATGCACTGCCTGCAGGTGGACACTGCCTATTCCCAGGCGTCTGGGATGAGAAGGAAGGACAGTAGTCAAGTTTACTACATGTCTTTTAAAAAGCTAAGGACACATTTGAGATCATCTTCTGCTTCAAACATACAAGTCCGACTCTTGCAGAACTCTCTGTGTTTATTTTCTGGCCCTGCCTACACAAATTATTTCTCTCTGCCTGCTTCCCACATGTGCTTTTGTAAGCAGCTGCCAGCACCTCAGAAGCACTAACATGGGACCTTCTTTCTCACTTAGCTGTGATGTCCAGGCAATCTCTATTAGTTTAGGACAGCTGGACTCACACAGACATATTTCCTCCCTGCAGATTTTGTCAAGAGGAATGAAAAAAAAAAACAAACAACCAAATTCACAGTTGCAGAAGGGCTGATCTTCAGAGCACAGGGTGAAAGGCAGAGAGCATCACAGCATCCAGACAACGGAGCAGCTGGTGCTCTCAACCAGTGCTCTCATCTAGCTCATCTGAAACTCTGATTTTTTTTTTCTTCCTCTAATATTTTTTCCCCTCCAGCTGAAGGTTACTATTTCAGCAAGCCATTGATCTCTGGTCAAAGAAAAGGCCTTTACAACACTGAAAGAGAAAACCAGAGCTGGAAAAAGGTCACACTATTACATCTCAGGAAGCTTGTTTGCTCCAGTTAGATCTTCTCTGACTGCAGGTGATTTATACCTGTCCAGACAGCACCTTAACTTAAAATAAGCAAGTGTCACCCAAAACTGCAAAGAGTCAGAGATCCCATTCACACAGCCCCTGCAAGTAAAGGCTATCGCACCGCATGGGAGCAACATCCTTAAAATGTTAGCTTGCATCCCACTGTGATGCAGGAGCTGGAGACCATCTATTGGTGAGAAAAAGTGCATCTGAAACACTGTTTTTCCTTACTTGCATAATTTATAGAAGATTGAATGAAACAAGAACAATCTCTACTGTAAACACACATTCCACTTTCAAGCCTCACCTCACCAAATGAGTATTAACTGGATTGAAACGGGATGAAAGAGACACAGCTGCCATTGCTGAAAACCCTAAAATGGTTGGATGGGGATCACTGGGAAGCTGGTGAGATTTTATCCTTCTACACACTTTGCCAGACCCCTGTTGTAGAGCTTGGATAGGTGAAAATCAAAATGTTTTTGTGCCAGCTCTGCTGTAAAACTTTGCAGGTATTAGACATGTGATGGATAAATATTAGATAATTAGACACTAGATACCTAATACCACTTTCAGGCATTAGATCTGTGATGGGTATCTGTGTCAAAGAATTGCCAGTCTGCCTCTCCATCCAAGTTCTCCAGAGGTCCACATCTTCTCCCAAGGAGATGATATTCAAATGAAGATACCATCAGATAGTTCTTGGCTTCCATCAGCATCACCTGGGCAAGGGAGGCTAAAATGCTATTAATGGGTTAGCAGAGATGAGACGTCTGAACGGCATGTGCTCCAAGGGAAAATACAGAAATACTGAATGCACTTTAATAGCAAGAGGAAGCATCTCAAGAGGACAGGCACAGGAAATTTGCCAAGCTTCTCTGTGGAGAGATTTAATATTATTTCTTGAGGGGTCTATTTTAAGGCAATTTCAGTGACCTTACTTAACAGAGATTATTATGCTGCGTTCCAATTAATTTTTACATCATTATAATTAATATTTTGGTGTCTGCTGGAAAGCATGCTGAGCCGTGTGAAAATCCACATGCGCGGTAAGATGACAAGTGCTATTAGCAAGGCGGAAGGAAGAAGGTAAGAGCCCTCCAGCCTTGCCTGGCAGGGCAGAGTGGCACCCCTTCAGATGACTGCCTCTGTGAGAGTTTAGCATGTGAAAACCCAGCAAAGGTCAGCATTCCTCCTCAAAAAACTGAGCCAATATCAGAGTGGAGACATCTTCTCAGGCTGATGAATTTGCACATGCACCCCCACACCAAAAGGAGAGCTTCTTCCCACCACCTGCTCAAATAACTGAGCCTCAAAAGGTGAAAACAGCCAAGCCATCACAGCTTACACACATGCACTTTATATCACTGCAGCTTCCCCCTGCCCTCCCCCCAAAGAGCTCATCTCATCTGATTCAGTAATTCCTCTGCACACTGATCACCAGAGGTTCTCCAGTGAACCATTTTCACACCCTTATATAGGCTTCTTTTTGCAGTGCCCCTTTCTGCCTCATCCTTGGGCTTGCACAGGAGGCCTGAAGACGCTGCCTACAATCCCTTCAGTACCTGCACACTCTCTACGTCCAACACATTGCATCTCCAAGCCAGAAGAGATCCAGCAGCTTCACTGCCCTCATTCACTCAAGCAAACTTGTTTTCTATACAGCCATGCTAATAAACATGAGCAAATTGACAGCACGCTGAAATAAACCATTTAAGTCCCCGGGTGTGCTGTTACTTCTGCAGCAGTGTTCCCCCTCAGCAAAACACCAAATGCTTTGGGTTTTTTTCATTTCTACTGGTACCATTTCAGTGAGCCTCAGCTTTTCTTTTTACTGCTTTTACAGAGCAACATCATGGCACAATATACAGAGATGCTAGCAAGGATGCTCTGGAAAGACATTTGGGTCTCAAACTGGGTGGTTGTCAGGGCTCAGCAGATGTGATGGCAATAGCTACACCTTGTTGAAACTCATAATAAAAGACAAATTTTATAAGAACTACAAACAACGTGACAGCAAACGAATCGTGCTGAACTTCAGCAAGGTGGCAACATCTGAACACAGTCATCAATGTACATTTCAATACCCCCAAATCTTTGCAAGAGATGATGATAGGATGCTGTACAGGTAACTACCAGCAGCATCATTGATGGAGACGCTTCAAAATCTCCTTCCTGAGTTTGTAACAAATCCTAAATCAGGAGTATGGGGCGTTCCTACAGTGCAGAAGAGCAAAGGAAAACCACCTTCAAAACCCAAAAATTCTGGTATGTGAGACAGGGAGGCTGGAAGAAGCACCTTGCAAAGCAGCACTGCAACGTTTTAAACTCCATCCCTGATATAAGGTAAAAAACAGAATAGCAAGGAGCATGTCCCTAGAGAAATGAATGGGGCTGCCCAGGGCAGTGGTGGAGTCACCATCCCTGGAGGTATTTAAAGGACTTTTAACCTAGTGCTTAGGGGCAGGATTTTGTGGTGATCAGGCACTGCTAAGTCAAAGGTTGAAATTTATGATCTTAGCAGTCTTTTCCAACTAAAGAGACTCTGTGATTCAGACCAACATTGTGCAAGGGTTGCTGCTGAAGGGGAAATTCTAATTGCGACTACTCAGCAGTAGTAATTTGTGATGAAGCAAAGATCTGGCACAGTGGGCAAGAAGGCCCAGCTACAGTAAGGGGTTAAACTGCCTGGAAGGAGGAATGTCAGCAACACAAAGGACTCCCAGCAAAGGAGTGAAGTTTCTCTGGGTGACAGATAAGAAGCAGCTTCAAGCACTATCTGGCAGCCATTCTGGCATAAGAGTGCTCAGGGGCCACCTTTGAGCTCCAAAGCCAGAGTAGGCATGGACCCAATGCCAGGCTGAGGTGCCCCAAGTGATGTTGTCAGGATTGGTGCTGGTGCCAGTGTATGTATATAAGGACTTTGCTTGTGATGCATCTTTGCAGATTTCACATAGAACCACGTAATGCAGTAGGACTCTGACCAATGCATCATTCATTATTTTTTCCTTTATATTTAGGCACAAATGTGTTTAATTTATCTTGAGGGGTACTATAAAAATTCCTGATAAATTTCTGCACAGTTCCCCGTGGAAAAAAAACACAAAACAAAAAACCAACATAAAAACCTTTGACAGTTTCTAATTTAACAAAGGAAATTCTCTTCCAAACTTGCCTTATCAAAGACACCATTAACAACTCAAGATTACACTCCTAACCCAAATTTCCTTACACTTGTGCCTAGCTGAGTTACTGACACTGACTCTAGACCTGAACCTCTTCCGTTACCAAACTAGTGGCACCTCCAGGGTAACTCTTACCCACTGTTTGAGCTTTCCTTCCCCAAGCCATTTACTGCATTACCTGACCTAAAACAGGGGGGAAAGAAGAAACAGAAGATGGGAAAGAAAGAGAGGAGTGTTCACCTTCGGACTGCCTCACTTGTCCTGCCATGAGGAAGAAACACATGTTGATTCTATGTATGTTCACGTCCCCTCACATGAAATTACCCATTTTCAATCTCTTAGAATCACAGAATCATTTTGGTTGGAATAGCCCTTAGGGATAATCTTGTTCAGCCATAAACCCATGCCAAGTATGTCCCTAAATGCTGTATCCACATGTTTTTTTAAATACCTCCAGGGGTGGTGGCTCCACTACTGCCCTGGGCAGCCTGCTGCATTCCTTGACAACCCTTTTGGTGAAGTCCTTTCTCGTAACAGCCAATATAAACCTCTCATGGTGCAACCAGAGGCTGTTTCCTCTTGTCCTAGTGCTGGTTATGTGGGAAAACAAACTGACACCGGGCTCTCTACAGTCTCCTTTGAGGTAACTGCAAAGAGTGACCAGCCTCCTGCTTTCCAGGCTAAACAACCCCTCAGCTGCTCCTCACAGGACTAGACCCACTCTCTATCTTCATTGCTCTTCTTTGGACAAGACAGAATAGGGCAAAAAAAACCAAACCAGCTTTGAGAGACACTTGTAAGTAAAAGCTTTTCTGCAACACGACTTCTGAAAAGGACAACTTTGCTTTATAATTCACCAAACAAGGTATTTACTTGCAGGCTGACTATCTGTGTTGTACTTAAATGTCACAGCAGATTACTTGCTAATTACACCAGGAAAAACCCAAGTAATTACTGCAGACTCTTTTCTCTGGTTCAGAAGAAGTAGGAGCCAGACATTTACATGACAAATAATCACGCCTACAACTAGCAGTGGCTGCTTGGAGCACAAAGGAACCCTTTGCCTTTGGACTAGTGTCATTAAGTAATCCTACATCCCTTAAAAAAGAAAGAAACCCACAAGACCCCTGAACACTGAGGATGCACCAGAAACACACCGACTGGAAAAAACGAAGAGTTCTCGCTGCCCAAATTCACTCTGGCCAACAGAGCAAAAATCAGATTCTTTCTAACATTGTATCTGATATTTCAGACTGATAAAAACTTCCTTTCTGCTACTGAATGAGGGAAATCATATTACCAGAGCTGATACTCATCAGAAAGACTTTGAACTGAATATGCGAACTGCTTTTAACTGAGTTTAAATCAATAAATCCACTACTGTGGTTAGTTTTATTGAACTGTACATTGGAATAATATCATTTCAATTACGTTACGATGACAGCATTACCCTCCACTACGAGCTGTACTTATTCAGATGGAAGGTGAGATGCACTATTTCTTTATTTGACAAATCAGGCACACCATTGCTTTCCATGCTATTTTCTTGAATGATCACTGAGGATGTACAGTGCTGTGCATGTACCTCTGTCTTTTCCCTCAAAAGGTCAATAGCTTGAAAAGCCTTCGTCTGCCGTGATAGCATTGCTTTTTCCCTTCAGAAATAAAGAACTGGAGGGAAATTCAAACTTCTAGCTATCTATCTAAGTCATGAGCACCTCAGTTGAAGGAGGACACAGCTGCTGGAGAGAGTCCAGTGCAGAGCCACAAAGATCACAGAATCATAGAATCATTAAGGATTGGAAGGGACCTTGAAAGATCATCTAGTCCTATCCCCCTGCCATGGAGATGATGGAGTAGAACGCCTCCCTTATGAGGAGAGATTGAGAGAACTGGGTCTCTTGAGCTTGGAGAAACAGATTGAGGGGTGACCCCATTCATGTTGATAAATATGTGAAGGGTGGGTGTCAGGAGGATGGAGCCAGGCTCTGCTCAGTGTCATCAAATGACAGAACAAGGGGCAATGGGTGTGAGCTGGAACACAGGAGGTTCCATATCAATATGAGAGGGAACTTCTTCATGGTGAGGGTGACAGAGCAGTGGAAGAGGCTGCCCAGGGAGGTTGTGGAGTCTCCTCTGGAGACATTTAAAACCTGCTTGGCCATGTTCCTCTGCGACTGGATCCTGCTGTGGCAGGGGGATTGGACTGGATGATCTTTCAAGGTCCTTTCCATTCCCTAACATTCTGTGATTCATTTCTTCAGAAATACCTTGACTGGCTTTCTCCATGTCAGTCAAGAACACTGTGTCTTTTCTGCTGGAAGTTCAAGACTATTTGTTGCTGTAGACCCTGTCCCAGCATTTCTGTGCAGTGCAAACACACCATTTGCTGCTCAGTTAAAGCATTTGCTGGTCCCTTACAGCTGGCAGCAGTAACATTTCTGTGCTGTAAGAGCTTCAAGGTTTTGATTGAGAGCTGAAATCTGTTTCTGAATCTGAGCATGCAGGTATCTTGGAGGACAGCAGCAGGCTCTTATGTCTCTTCAGATCCCCACAGCCTTCTTCCACCTGCAGAGAAAAGACTCAGTGCTTCCATACTTGCCCTGTGCTAGCAAGAACCAGACTGGCACTCCTGCTCTGCCACGATTAACCCAAGCAGCACCTCTTTTAATGCGGCCAGTGTGACAACAACAGCGATGATAAATGCCTGTGGCTCATGCTCTGCCTTGCAGGGGAGCAAGAATGCCAAGGATCTGGTTGGATCCTAATAACGACTTCCCCTGCTGAGACAGATGCTCACAAGCCACAGGTTGGGTGGTGCAGCCCACTGAGGACACTGGCCCTGCTGAGCCAGCTCTTGGGGTTCCCCAGGCCACTGGCAGAAGCTCCACAGCATTCCTCAGTAGCACTTAGGAGGTTGCACCCAGCACTATCTCATTGTAAAAAACTACTAAAGCACCTTGTGCAGTGCTGCACAAGTCATATGTGTAAACATCTGCTCTGTTTTGCTGGCCATGAGCATTTGGAATCTGAAGAGGGCAACAAGAAAGCTGGGAGAGGGCTTTTGACACGAGTGCGTAGCGAGAGGACAAGGGGAAAGGGTTCCAGACTTGAAGAGGGGAGATTGAGGTTGGACATGAGGAACAAATTCTTT
>JAOXOE010000441.1:24406379-24433870 GCA_028565055.1 Phoeniculus purpureus
CTCCAGCTAGACCCCGCCTCCGACCCCACCCACCGCACGTAATTAACCCCCGCCCGGTGAGGCAGCGGAACCTTCCTCGCGGGGTTGTGGGGTCGCGCCGGGCACGTCTGCGATTACACTGTTTCCGCCGAGGGCCAGCGAGGGCAGTGGTTGGTCCCGACGTGTCACGTGATCGGCGCACGGCGTCCGGGTGCGTCCCCGAGCGGACTCCGCTGCTGCGTCCGGCGCCTCCCGGCAGCGGCGACGCTTGGGGGCGGCTGGGACCAGCCCATCCGCGGCCTCACCCGTGGCCCAGCGGCTGTGGCCCCCGGCGCCTCCTGCGCGGTCGGTCTCTTGCGCTCCCTCTCGGCCCTGCTGCCGCCGTCGCTGCGGTTGCCGCCACTGAGGTTCCCCCGGTTGTCCTTAGCGCCTTCCTGTATCAGAGGCCTCCGCGGGGCCTCTGCTCTCGTTTGCGGGTCATGGAGTTTGCGGAGCTGATCAAAACCCCCCGAGCGGACAACGTCGTCCTGCACCGGCCTTTCTACCCGGCTGTGGAAGGGACCCTGTGTCTGACGGGCCACCACCTCATCTTTTCTTCGCGGCGGCAGGATAACGCCGAGGAGCTGTGGCTGCTGCACTCCAACATCGACTCTATCGAGAAAAGGTACAGCCGCCCCCTGCCCTCCTTCCCCACAGTTCATCTGGGCTCCTTAGGTGTCGAAATGTCGTTATTATAAGGAATCTGGGCCCCTCAGTTCAAGAAGGACACAGAACTGCTGGATAAAGTCCATTGCAGAGCCACAGAGATGATGAAGGGAGTGGAACATCTCCCTGATGAGGAAAGGCTGAGGGTGCTGGGATTGGAAAAAAGGAGACTGAGAGGTGATCCCATTGATGTTGATAAATATGGAAAGGGTGGGTGTCGGGAGGATGGAGCCAGGCTCTGCTCAGAGGCACCCAATAACAGGACAAGAGGCAATGGGTGTGAGCTGGAACAGAGGAGGTTCCACATTAATATGAAAAGGAACCTCTTCACATTGAGGGTGACAGAGCAATGGAATGGACTTCCTGGGAGGGAGTTGTGGAGACTTCTTCTCTGGAGACATTTAAAACCTGCCTGGGCATGTTTCTGTGCAACTGAATCTAGGTGATCCTGCTGTGGTAGGAGGATTGGACTGGATGATCTTTTCGAGGTCCCTTCCAATCCCTGATGTTCTGTGGTTCTGTGATCTCTGTCACAGCATAGAGCAGAATAATGTTGTGGGCATGTTGATCCTCATTTGATTTGAATAAGACTCTTTATTGCATCTTAACACTTTTTAAAGTCGTGTATAGAATTGTTGTTTTCTGTGTTGACTGTTCAATGGGCTTTGTCTGTAGCTCTTAAGACACTTTATAAAGGAGTTCAAGGGAGATGGAAGTCAGGGCACTGACAACTTCTCTGGGGTCACCCAGCAAAACTAATGCCAGTCAGAAACTCCAATCTCTAGACTTTCTCAGCCCCGATCAATCTCCTACTGCTCAACACCACCTTATTCTTCCATCTGCCTACAGAAATCAATAAAGCTTTAACAGCACAAGCCTTAGAATCATGGAATCATCATGGCTGGAAAGGACCACCAAGATCAGCAAGTCCAGCCTTCATCCCAACATCTCCCTAACACCAAGACCATGGCCTCAAGTGCTCTGTCCACTCACTGTTTTGTGGGAACAGGGTGGTAAAGCCAAGCTGTAGCCGCAGTGCTCCATCTTGCTCATCTCCTTTTGTTGCAGGGACTTCAGAGGTTAATTTTCTTGCCACCACTTCATCTGCCTGACTCACGCTGTTGCTCCATCACACTTCCCTTGTTGAGTCCCATCTCATGTGGTGGTTGCCTTCTGTTTCCTCACCTTGGTCCTTTCTGCAGTTTGCTCATGTTAATTACAAGGTCAACCCCCTGGTTTTGTTGCCTTGGAAAGAAACGTGGAAGGATAGATTTCTTTTTCTCTGAGCAGGTGGCTTCAGGATCTGAGAATGGGTGAAGTCCTGGGTACTGGTTAAGTTTGTCCCTATGTTCGTGGCTTCTCTGAGCATTTCTGAAACATGCTGCGTCTTGTCTTGAGGGTGGAGGGTATCAGAGTGCTGGAACCTCAGGAAATTAGTTCCCACCACGTACTGCTCAGTCATCAGGGTGGTTTGGCCTCTTTCTCTTCACTGCTTGCACTCAGCCAGCTTTAGCTCTGTTTTGATTATGGACAAGCTACTCTTTCTTGGTTTATTTCTTAATGAGATTAGTTACAGTTAAAATGTAATTTAAAACATTCCTCCCTTAATTGATATTAAAACTACAGCCTGTGAGTAGAGTGTTGCTTGCTCCATACATGATTCCTAACAGACTTAGCTACTTCTATGGCTACTCACAGCCTGTGCTGCCAGCCCTGGTTTCTAGAAAGTCTCCAGACACCTGCTGCCCAGGGAGTAGCTTTGTGTGAGTCTAACTGCAAATGATGCCCAGACTGGCTCTGCTGGAGTTGTAGGACTTCTCTGTCAAAATGCCTGAGGTTCTTCCTTCAGCGCTGACTTAATTAGAGTTGGTTCTGCCTGTGCTCACCTTTGTCTGCACAGGAGGAGATCATGATCCTTTAGCTTTAATAATCTAAAATGAATTGCAGGTGCCTTTGTAGCCCAAGTGAAGCAATACAAAGCTTAGCAATAGCTCATGGGCTGTGTGCTAACCTGACTTTGTGTATGTATGGCCTTACTGAGGATGTGTTCCTGTGTAATCTTCTCTAGACGATCTTCAGAAATCCCCTTCTAACCCCCACTGTTTTGTGGTTTTGCCTGCTGACAGTTCTTCTACCTGGGCAAGTTAGTGGCCTGTGTGAACATTTTGAGGTTCTAAAAGGCCAAATGCAAGGTCCTGCATCTCGGTCAGGGCAACTCCAAGTGTCAGCACGGGCTGAGGATGAAGGGATTGAGAGCAGCCATGTGGAGAAGGACTTTGTGATACTGGTGGGAAGAAGCTGAGCATGAGCTTCTCCCCAGAAGCCAACTATGTCCTGGGCTAGTTGTCCAGCAGGGTGGGCAGCAGGTCAAGGGAGGTGATTCTGCCTCTGCTCTGCTCTGGTGAGACCCATGCCTGCAGTGCTGGGTCCAGCTCTGAGCTCCTCAGCACAGCAGAGACAAGGACCTGTTGGAGTGGGATCAGAGTAGGCCACAGAAATGCTGGGAGAGGTGACGGTGTTCAGCCTGGAGAAGAGATGACTCCAGACACGCCTTGTGGCCTTTCAGTGCTTAAGGGCTGGTAAGAAAACTGGGGACAACCTTTTCAGCAGGGGCTGTTGTGACAGGGCAAGGGGTAATGGGTTTGAACTGAAAGAGGGAGATTCTGACTAGACAGAAGAAAGAAGTTGTTTCTGCTGAGGGTGGTGAGACTCAGGCCCAGATTGCTCAGAAAGGTGGTAGAAACCCCATTCATCCCTGGAACCATTCCAGGTCAGGTTGGATAGGGCTCTGAGCAACCTGTTCTAGTTGAAGATGTCCCTACATGCTGCAAGAGGGTTGGACTAGATGAGCTTTGAAGGTCCTTTCCAACTCAAACCAGTCTGTGAGTCTGATTCCCATGGCTGCTCTGATCACTACTGTGGTGCATGAGGAGCTTCAGCTGCTTTTACTCTGTTCTCTGTCTTGTGAACAAAATCTACATGGCTCACACTATGAATGGTAACCCCTAGTTAACGTAAAGAAATACCTCGGGTTTTGGGCATCGTCTTCCTTTCAGGTGCCTGAGGAAGACTGGAGAGGGCGTCTGTGAGCTGTGTTGGCTCTTCAGGGAGGGCATTTTCTGGGTTGGCTTGCTTTGTAACCAGCAGTGATGAGACCATCACCTTGTGCTACGATGAAGCTTCCAGTACTGCGTGAAAACACCTGATCACACCATTTCTCTTCAAAGTTTTGAAGGAAAGTTGGGAGGAAACCTCCTCTTTATCTTACCCTTCCAATTACTGCTGGATCCCGAGGGTGGAATTAAAACAGAAGTGAACCTCAACTTGCAAAGATCAAATAAAGAGGTGGTTTTGTTTGCTTCTGTTTCTGAAAGACAATATTGCAGACAAATTATTACTAATGGATTCTTGTCTTGTAGGTGTGTGCTGTGCAAAGAGCTGCAGTACCTCATCACACCTCAGGAGATCCTGTTCTTAAGGGACTCTTTCTTCTTGTCTTACTGTAGGTTCGTGGGCTCCTTGGGGACCATCATTATAAAATGCAAAGACCTGCGAGTTATTCAGCTGGATATACCTGGAATGGAGGAGAGTTTGAACATTGCCAGCTCTATTGAGGTAAGAATTCATGATGATCTGTAACATTTATGTTCCCACTTCTTGATCAGAGCTCAACCTTAGCAGCATTTTTTCCCAGTTAGGAAGATTTTCACTGACCTTGCAGAAGGCGAATAAGAATCGTGGGATAGTTGCTATTAGTTGCTTATTGTTTGTAACAGAACCAGAAGAACCATCCCTTTTTTGATCAAATATATTGATGTAGCTCAGCTTCTTTGTGCTGGAGCATGAAGACACAAAACCAAGTCAGACTGGTAGAGTTTCACATGGCTCAACTTTAAGTGGCTTCTGGCGTTTAAGCTCTGTTGGCCATCAGTTAAATGCCATGTGGGATGTGTCCACTGAATTATACCTGTTCATGGTGCTTCTTTCTCATCCCTTGGTGCACTGCTACCTAGCATAGCCTGAATAAATGATACCCTGCGTACAACTCCTTAGTTGCAGTTACATTTCTGTTATCATCTGCTTTTATTTGTCCTTAGATGCTTGTGGTCAGTGGGTTAGAGTCTAATGTAGCTCATGGTGTTCCCCAGGGGGCAGGGCTGAGTCCAGTCTTGTTCAACATGTTGAGCAATGACCTGAATGGTGGGACAGTGTGTCCCCTCGGTCTGTTTGCTCATGAAACAGAACTGGGAGGTGTGGTTGACACACTTCCAGGCTGTACAGCTGTTCAGTGAGACCTGGACAGGCTGGAGAGCTGTGAAGAGAGGAGCTGAATGAAGTTCAACAAGGGCAGGTGTAGGGTCCTGCACCTGTGGAGGAATAACTTCATGTACCAGTACAGGTTGGGGGCTTACCTGCTGGGAAGCAGCTCTGTGGAGAAGGACCTGGAAGTCCTGGTGAACAACAGTCTGATAATGAGCCAACAATGTGCCCTTGTGGCCAAGAAGGCCAGTGGTCTCCTGGGGTGCACTGAGAGTGTGGCCAGCAGGTAGAGACAGGTTCTTCTCCCCTGGTGCTTTGTCCTGGTGAAACCACACCTGGAGTCTTCTGGGCTCCCCAGTGCAAGAGGTACAAGGAACTACTGGAAAGAGACCAGTGCGATGCTTTGAACAGGCTGTGAGGGGACTGGAGCATCTCTTGTGCTGATGAAAGGCTGAGAGCCTCAATCCTGTTTAACCTGGAGAAGAGCAGGTTGAGTGGGATCTGATCAATGCTGAGTAATAGCTAAAGGGTGAGGGTCAGGAAGATGGGGCCAGATTCTTCTCAGTGGTGCCCAGTGCCAGGACAGACTTTGAGATCCAGAGAGGCTGTCGAGTCTCCTGCTCTGAAGAGATTCCAAATCTACCTGGATGCCATCCTGGGCAACCTGCCCTGGGTAGCCCTGCTTTAACAGGGACATTGGACTACATGATCTCCAGATGTCCCTTCCAGTCTCCACCAGTCTGTGATTCTGTGCTGCTGGGCTTTTCTTGGGGTTGTTTCAACTACCCTGCAGGTACCTCAGTATTTCAAGCTTAATGGCTGGATACTTTCTGCTGCCTTAAGTCTGCATCACCAGCATCAGAAGAAAACACTACTTGCTGTATCTTTTTTGGAAACCAGCAGATTCAGTGGTTGTTCATTTGCTTCTCTTGCCCTCACAGGCTCTTTCCACCCTGGATTCTGTCACCCTCATGTATCCCTTCTTCTACCGACCCATGTTTGAAATCGTTGAAGATGGCTGGCGCTTGTTTTTGCCCGACCAAGAGTTTGAGCTCCTCAGTTCGGTGGTAAGTTGGGTCTTAATGGATTTGCACAGACACTCAGATATGTTTGTGCAATTAGTTTGTGAATTGTTTCACCCAGTAGCATCTGAACTGAAAATCCTGGTAAAAATAACTGCCACTCCCCTGGGTGACAGGGGAGCAGTGGTCAAATAGTCATTGCGCAATCATCAGGTGTTTGTGTGGTAAATTTTCCTGTTAAGCACTTGTGTTTCACCTGGTACAAGTGGAGCTTCCAGATCCTGCGAGCACATGTTGGTGTTATTTTGGTACCTGTAAGGGCAGGATATGTTTAGAACCCACCTGGATATGTTCCTGTGTGACTTGGTCTAGGTGATCCTGCTGTGGTGGAGGGATTGGACTGCATGATCTCTTGAGGTCCCTTCCAATCCCTAATGCTCTGTGATTCTGTGGAAGATGGTGAGATGCTGGTACAGGTTGCCCAAAGAAGCTGGGGATGCTCTGTCCGTGGAAGTGTACAAGGCCAGGTTGGATGGGGCTCTGGGTAACCTGGTCTAGTGGGAGATGTCCCTGCCCATGGCAGGGGGGTTGGACTGGATGATCTTTGAAGGTCCCTTTCAGCCCAAACTAGTCTGTGAGGAATTATTCCTGTGGCATAGCCTCTTGTATCTGTTACTGTTACTCAAATATTTAGTGGGGCTGGACTAGATGATCTATGAAGGTCCCTTTTATGGTTCTGTGTAGAATCATAGAACTGCTTAGGTGGGAAAAGGCTTTTAAGATCATAGTCCAACCATTAACCAAACTGTCCCAAGGCCACCGCTAAATCCTGTCCCTGAACCCCAGATCTCCATGACTTTGAAACACATCCAGGAATGGTGCTTCAACCTCCTTACCTGGGCAGCTTGTTCCAAAGCCTGGTGACCCTTTCCATGACAAAGTTTTTCCTAATGTCCAACCTACGTGCAAAGGTTCGTGGGAACCTTTGTGGGAACTGTCTCTGTTGCAGGCACCTACCTGGTTTAATAGTGCCTTGGATTGGCATCTCTGTGTTCTGAGCCTTTGTTTCACATTAAATATGTGCACTTGCTGCATCATCTTTGGTTCCTGATGCCACATCCATTAGTGCAACATCGAAGAGTATTGATTTATTCTTCTTTTTATCTGCATCCCAGCTTGTCTGCAGCACTTATCGCTTCCTGTTTATGACTACTAACTGAACATTATCATTAGCTCGACCAGGCTCATATGGTGACATCAGTAGGAAATAGGGAGTTCAGAGGTCTTTCTGGTTTTGTCTTGTAAGGAGAGTGCTCTCATGTCTGCTGTGGCAGGGAGATTGGACGAGATGTTCATAGAATCATTAGGGATTGGAAGGGACCTCAAAAGATCATCTAGTCCAATCCTCCAAATCTTTCGAGGTCCCTTCCAGTCCCTAATGTTCTGTGATTCTGTGATGTCCTGTCTTCATCTGCTGTCAAAAGACAAAGCAAGTGATGTGATATAATAACTAGCACCACAGTTTTGCTTTTCCTTTCAGCTGGGGAAGCCACTCTCACATGTGATCAGTGTTTGGAGGCAGAGCAACAGGGGCTTTCCCAGCTCAGCAGAGGCAGCTTGCAGGTGTTTCTGTTGCTATCAAAAGGCCAGAAACTGAAGTGCTGTCTGGTGAGAAGGAAGGAATGAGAGCAGGACCGAAGGAGTTTGGAGCACAAGCAGAGATTGCAGGAGGTTCACATTTTGCTTTCTACATGTAGCTGAAATCTTCTTTCTGTTTCCATGATCAAATAATTTCTGGTGGGTTTTACCAGCCTGATATAGGTGCCAACATGAATCCATTTATCTGCTACTTATTTTTTTCCTTTCAGAGGTTTAAAGAAAACACTGGTAGTTTGTCTGTGAATCTCTTTGCTTTCTGAGCATCAGCTCCGTGGAAGGCTCACACTTAAATACCCAGTTATTTGTACTGTTACCTTTCGGGGCAGTAATTCATTTCTTTAAAATCTGTGTGTCTAACAGCTGATGATTAACACTTGGCTTTTGGCCCCAGACTTCAGATGTGACTTCTCTTCAGCTCACCGCATCCGAATGATTTACGTTTCCTGAACAACAGATAAATATATTGTTGATCAAATACTTCTTGTTCTGTAATTAACCTGTCTTATGTGACAGGCTGGAGCAAGTCAACAGCTGATTTAATTCTTCTTCTCTCCCATAAGTCAAGTGAGTAGGTTTCAGGAGGTTGCCTCCCTCTCCATTAAATCATCCATCTGCATCTGTTACGCCTTTACCTTCCCCACTATGGTAACAACTTGTCAAAAACCGTTTCACCCACGCTGCAGCTCTAGTAACGGAGTAATTGCACATTTGTCTGCTGCAGGAGGTTGTCTTAAAACTCTGGACACATTTTATAATGGCAGGGTAAAACTATCAAAGTTAAGATTTTTGAAAAATGGATTAAAACCAATAGATTTTAAAAAAAAATTGAAGTTTTCCATAATATCATAGAATGTATTGGGTTGGAAGGCACCTCAAAAGGTCACCTAGTCCAACCCCCCTACAACAAGCAGAGCCATCACTCACCAGACCAGATTGTTTAGAGCCCCATCCAGCCTGACCAGGGGTGGGGGCCTCTACCACCTCTCTAAGCAGACTATTTCAGGGATCCACCCTCCTCAGATTAAAGAACTTTTTCCTCATCTCCAGCCTAAATCTACTCTTTTCCAGCTTCAAGCCATGACCCCTCATCCTATAGTTCTCTGCCTTTGCGAACAGTGTTCCCCAGTCTCATGACAGACCCCTTCCAGGGATTGGAAGGTTGCCGTAAGGTCTCCCTGGAGTCTTTCCCTCTTCAAGGCTGAACATCCCAAACTCTTTCAGCCTATATTGTGTCACTGCGTGGTATCATCAGAGTTTATCTGTTGATGTTGTACATTGTGCCCAATGTGTTGTTTCTCCCAACACACCTGTGTGGTTTTACTCCACTATATTGATCTGATCAAGTGTCCTCTAGTCTCTGGAATGTGATAGGATCCACCTAAGCTTATTGCCCTCATAGCTCAGCTCCAGGATGAGGGACGCTGCTGTACTGTTTGGTTTTGAAAGTGTTAAGGGAAGAGTTATTACTGCAAGGGACTTTAGATTTTAAAAAACCAGGAGGAAGGATGTTCCTGCCATTTGCATGTCTGATGACTTTGTTGGGAATAACCACCAGCACAGGTCTGTGGGGCTTTGCATCTTGGAGAGCGCTTCCATGGAGAGGGATCTTGGAGTTCTTGTGGACAATAAGTTCTTCATGGAGCACAATGTGCTCTTGTGGCCAAGAATGCCAGTGGAATCCTGGGATGGATCAAGAAGTGTTTGTCCAGCAGATCAAGAGAGGTTTCTTCTCTGTCTCTACTCTGCCCTAGTGAGGCCACATCTGGAGTGTTGTGTCCAGTTCTGGGCTCCCCAGTTCAAGAAGGAGAGAGATCCGATTGAGATACTTCAACGGAGGGCCATGAGGATGATTAGGGGGCTGAAACCTTTGCCTTATGAGGAGAGATTGAGACACCTGGGACTTTTCAGTGTGGAGAGGAGCAGATTATGAGGGGAGTTAATCACTGTCTAGAAGTCCATGAGGGCTGGGTGTCAAGAAGAAAAGACCATCTCTTTTCACTTGTGTCCTGTGATAGGACAAGGGGCGATGGGTGTCAGTTGGAGCACAGGAACTTCCATCCCAGTACTTCTTTGCTGTAAGGATTGCAGAGCATTGGACTTGGTTGCCCGGGAAGGTTGTGAAGTCTCCTTCTCTAGAGACTTCCAAGACCCATCTGGATGTGTTTCTGTGTAACCTGCCTCAGGTTCTGTGATCCTGCTCCAGCAGGGGAGTTGGACTTGATCCCTAGAGATCCCTTCCAACTCCTAATGAACTGTGTATCTGTCCATGAGCTGCTCTTCCAATAAATCCAGTATATCAACATGGTAGCTCAGGAGCTGTAAGAAGAAATCAGCTCAGTGTGTTGCTAAATGTCGCAGCAGAAAACCTCCAGTCTTCAATTATTGTACTGTGAGGTAAGGATTTAAAGGTACTCCAGTTGTGTGTGTCTATGGCAAAAGGTACTTTTTAGGATGGTTAATGTGTGCTCACCCAGCTGTGGTTTTAGAGGAGATCTGAGTTGGTTATAGGAATTTGTAAACGTATTTAGCATATCTATTCTTCAGTGTGTTGCTGCCTATCCAGCAAGTGGCTGAATGGAACTGGAGTGAACTCGAGGGGTGTCATATTCTTCTGAGTCAGAGATGAGCTAATAGGTTTCTCTTCTGCCAAATTCTACAACTGCAGGATATTGCAAACTGTAACTCTGGAAGTTCAGTTCCTTCTTAAAGTGAAGAGACCACAAGGCCTTTGTACACTGACAGTACAGAATCACAGAACACTAGGGATTGGAAGGGACCTCCAAAGATCATCCAGTCCAATCCCCCTGACACAGCAGGATCCCCTAGACCAAGTCACACAGGAACATGGCCAGGTGGGTTTAAAACATCTCCAGAGAAGGAGACTCCACAACCCCCCTGGGCAGCCCCTTCCGGTACTCTGTCACCCCCACTGTGAAGAAGTTCCTTCTCAGATTGATGTGGAACCTCCTCTCTTCCAGCTCACACCCACTGCCCCTTGTCCTACAATGAACAGGAAGGTGTTTCATTGCCACAAAGTTAACTTTCCTTTATTCTTGTTTTCTTTCCTCCCTCCATTTTGTAGGAAAGAGCTCAGGGTTCTGCACAGTTCATCTGGGCTGTATCTTCTCTACTGGAGCTTCTTAAAGCAGCAATTTCAGGTTTGGGGCTCAGCTTGCAGTGGTGTGGGTAGCTCAGATTTTGCTCTTATCAGACCAGCATCAATGTTTGCCTACAGCTGTTGTTAAGCTTCTTGACCCCATTACTATCAGAGGTTGTTGCCTTCATCTTGCTCCCTGGGCATGGCCTCTGTCATTGCTGCCTTGAAGAATCCTCCAAGTTTCCTCCTGGTTTCTTGACTTGTGGGACTTAAGTAGTAGAGCTTGAACTCTTTCACACCATGTGGGGCAAAACAACCTCTCCTATACGTTCTGGGAGGAAGAACAACTGATGTTCTAGCCTTCCAGTAACACTTGGAAGTCAGTGGCCCTAAACAAAGTAGCAACGTAAGAGTCAGTTGTTCAGTGTTTAAGAAAATACAGAATCACAGAATACTCATGGTTGTAAAGGACCTCTCAGATGACCACCTGATTACTTCTTCTTTGGAGTCTTTTCCTCCCTGTTCTGCTCATCTTTCCATCCTTTGCTGCTTCGAGTCTTTACTGGCAGCAACTACTTTCATTTCTTACAGTACAGATCTCAGTACGTACAGTACCTAGAGTTTCACACAGCATCCTTACCTGGTGATGCTCAAGTCTGGCTCTTCTCTTTCACTGCAGCCCTCACTGTGTTGCTGTTCCCTCTCTCTTCCAGTTAGAACAGCACTTCTTTCTTCCAGACTGCAGACATACCCTGAGCCAAAGCCAAGGGGTAGTTTGCACTGCTGGGATTTGCTGTCACCTGGTTCTTGTTGGGGTGTGTTTTAGCAGTCTGCAGCTGGTACTGCAGAGGTTAACTGGAGCTCTGCAGGAGCAGCTCTGCTGCAGAACACAAATGGTGCTAATAGCTGACGTTCTCTTCCTCCTTCCTGTGTCACGGTAAATTATAACCGGATGACATAACAGTATCATCTGTCTCCTGTTATAAATGGTGAGGAGAGGAGGTTATGGGCAGAGTTAAATTACCAAAGTGGGAGATGAATCAGGGTGATACTCTTCCACTCCTCCTCATACCAGTGAGATCAGTGACAGCCGGTCTCTCCAAAAGCATGTCCCAGAGTTCTGGCTGTGCCTTCCACACACCCTCTGTGCCAGTACAGTATCGATCAGGTCTGTTCTGGGTCCACATGCATGCCATCATCAGAAATCTGCTGATTTAGCACAGACACCCCCAAAAGCTATAAAAACTGCTTGTTGGTGCATTAAAAGCTGTGATCAGCTGGTCTCCCTCATGTGATCCAGAGTTTCTTTCATCTCCGCCTGTGATGTGATTGCCAGAGGCAATTTAACTTTGCATTTGGGAGAACCTCTGCTCTTCATAAAACATAGAGGTTCAGAGAAGCTGTTCTGAGGCTAATGAATAACGAAATAAGGCTACAATGAGGACAGTGCAAAACTGTCTGGATGGGCTCCTGAGTGCAGGCAGTGGTTGCTGTTTGCTGTGATGGTGATGCACACAACATGTACCTTTCCCTGCATCATCGTCTTGGGCTGTCACCAGAAGGGACAGTTTTGCCATCTCCTGCCACACAGTCTGTGCCTTGGATCTGATAATCACAGAATCACAGGCTGGTGGGGGCTGGGGGTGACCTTTGGCAATCCAGTCCAAATTCCCCTGCTAGAGCAGGGTCACCCAGAGCAGGGTGCTGCCCAGGAGGGTTTGGAATCTCTGCAGAGCAAAAGACTCAATAACGTCTCTGGACAGTCTGTGCCCAGGGCTCTGTCACTATCATTTTAGGCAAGCTTCTGCTGTGCTACGTAGCCCTGGGGAAAACATGTGCCTTGTGGCCATTTGATGTACCTAGATGGTGTCCTTTAATGCAAGAGGCAGTGATGTGGTACCAGCCCAGAAGCAGCAAGTCCTCCATGTAAGTTGCACTTGTCAGAGTCTGCACATAGGGCTGTGTCAGCTTTTCCAGCCTGGATTTCAGTGAGGACTCCTTTCAGTGAGGACTCTTGTCAGTGAGGCCGTTGATTGCCCTTTTCTTTTCCTTGAGCTAGAGTCATGCCCTGTGTCTGACCCTGGGTATCGAGTAGCCTGGTAGCCTCATGCCAAGTGCCTGGGAGGGTGCAGTATTCAGCACTTCTTTCATGTTTAGTTCTTGGAAGCTCCAAAGTTACATAACAGGACTGTATGATAAGACCTTTGTGCTTAGATGCTGTACTGGTTCCAGGAGGTGCTTTTGGAGGAACAGCTGTAGTGGTTATGTAAAGCAGAACCCACAGAGAGAACCAAGCTGGAAACATTAAATTGCAGTTTGAACCTCAAAGCAGCTTCAGCACCTGGAGCTGGTGGACGTTCTTGCTTTCCTTTGCCGCCTTTGTTTTGTGAACTCTGCTCTCAGCACAGATAGAGGTTTGAGCCTGTGTTACCTGCATCTAAATCAACTTTTTACCTCAAATTGCTGATGTAGGAGCACACGTCTGTTCCATAGCATGTTCTTACGTCCTATGAGGCTGAGGTTGGGATGTGAGAGCAAAGGCACTAAGTCCTGTTGCAGACATCTGTCAGCTGGGTCTGGGAAGATTAGGAGGCACAATCCCCCATGTCTGATCTTGTGGACTTCTGTGCCTCTTATTGAGGATGTGGATGAACTGGACAGGGAATCTTTGTTCCAGTCCTAAACCTCAAGAACCAGACTCACCTGAGTGCTGCTTCCACAGCCTGCCAGCCTTACCTGCATGTTGGGTTATGAGCTCCTGGGAGCTGTTGCAACAGGGAGCATCAGGAAGTGTGGGGTAAGAAAAGAGTCACTCAACAGACCTGTGAATGAGTACTGCGAGGAGTAGGCAGGGATATTCCTTCTGGTATCTGTGATATTCCTCCTGCTCTGGCGGGGGGATTGGACTAGATGATCTTTTGAGGTCCCTTCCAATCCCTAATGATTGTATGACTTGGTCTAGGTGATCCTGCTGTGGTAGGGGGATTGGACTGGATGATCTTTCGAGGTCCCTTCCAATCCCTAATGACTCTATGAGAAGTGGGTAAACATTTCTGGCTTGTAGATGAGTGAGCTCCAGGTGAGTGGATGTAAGTAAAGGCTCTAGCTGGTTGCATTCAACAGCTGGAAAGCCTCATGCCCCTGAAAGGAGAATTCAGACTTGAATGGGGGGAAGTCTGCCTTAAATCTCGATTAGTGACAGATCTGCACTTGTCTTCTCAGCGTTTTCTGCTTTCATGCTCTTATTCTTGTAAAAAGACTTAAAGAGTTAGGTGCAAACCTTCTTAAGTGCCATTTAGCGTCCTCACCTTAGGCTGCTTTCTGACCAACCAGCATTCAGATTAAGCAGGATTTTACCAGCAGCGGAGGTCAGTCATTGATGTGCTGTATCAAGCCAACCACATTCAAGTTATCCAGGGGTAAATAAATCCTCAGCTGTACTTGATGAATCTTAGTAAAACACAAGTAAAACTTGGCAAAACTCATTGGCAAAACGGTGCCAGCCCTTCCGGTGACAAACAGCTAATTATTTCCAGTGGGCCAGGATTCCACTGCAGAACTGCATTTTACTTCTTCAGTGCTGATTAAAGCAGGCCACATTCTGATAGATTTTTCTGGAAGGTTTTTATGTGCGGTGGCTGATTCTTACCAGAATAGGATTTCTGAACGATCCTTGTAATTGAAGGACGTGGTTTTGTGTAGGGATGTGTCTGCTTTGTGCCAGCATAGTTTCAACAGTTTTGCTTTAACTGGCCTTGAAGAAGATATGGTGGAAAATAGTGAAGACATCATTTTCACGATTGCTGATCGTGGTTTTTGTTCTATTTACATGATTCTCCTCTTGACTTGAAGGTTCTCATGTTTTTCTTTACTCTCCCTAGTCACTCTCTTCTTGTGTCTACCAGAATTGTGATGAATCTTTTCCCATGTACATTTTGTCAAGGAAATTAATTGGCTGCATAAGGGTCAGTTCAGGCAAAGTCAAGATTTCACAGGATCACAGAACATTAGGGATTAGAAGGGATCTTGAAAGATCATCTAGTCCAATTCCCCCACCACAGCAGGATCACCTAGACCAAGTCGTACAGGAACGTATCCAGATGGCTTTTAAACATCTTCAGAAAAGGAGACTCCACAACCCCCCTTCAGTGCTCTGTCACCCTCACCGTGAAGAAGGTCCTTCTCACATTGATGTGAAACCTCCTATGATTTAGACAATATTCCTTTAACATTGCAGTTTACCAACTGCACCACCCACAAGAAAGAAAGAAGAAAGGCAAATTCTGTTTTGCTTGTTCATTGCCTTCCTTCAGGTGCATAGTTATGTCCCAAACTGTGTTTTCATCTTCTTTGACACTGCACAAGTGTAGCTTTATTTGATTAGAATGAGAACAGGCTGTTTCTAAAAACGAATAACATCTACAGAAAGATCTGGTGGAAAACGTTGATGGTTGTATTTACCTTTTGGTGTATTAGTAAAATCTGGTGTAAGGAGTTCAGAGGTTTCCAACCTGTAATGCATGAAGGATTCTTTTAGTTCTTCTTTATTGCATTGTCTGAAGAGGAGGTTTTAATGAGTTCCTAAGTAAAGTAGAACCTGAGGAAAAATTAGATCTCTCTCCATGTATAGAGTACTTGCATGAATTACAATACCAGGGCCAGTTTTACCAATTTAAAAAAGAAAACCAAAAGTAAGATAGCAACATTGTGGTTTTTGTATGGTGAGTGAGTTAACCTGACAGCCTCTATCATGTCAAGAGTGTCACTTTTTTGGTTATAAAGTGTAGATAATACTCAGTCACTACAGAACAAGGCTTGGGATCTATATTGTGTGAAGGATGACTGTATGTGATAGATTTGTATGGAATAAAATTCACAGTGATGCAGTTGCTGACCTTTCCACAGTGACACTTACTGGGACTTATGAGAATCATAACAGGTGATCTCCTTCTAGAGGCAATATAACTTTCTTTGTTAGATAACTGGATGTTGGTTGTGGAGTCTCCTTCTCTGGAGACATTTAAAACCCACCTGGACATGTTCCTCTGCGACTTGGTCTAGGTGATCCTGCTGTGGTGGGGAGAGTCGACTCAATGATCTTTTGAGGTCCCTTCCGATCCCTAATGTTCTGTGACTCTGTGCATATGTAGTCCATCTCTTTTAACTAAGACTAGACGATACTGTGTGCCACCGTGCCACACATGAGTTCTTAGGAACATCTTGCTTGGAGATATTTTATGGCTTCATGAATCAACTGTTACATTTTATTAAAACTTGTACAAATTATTTGTACTATTTTGAGGTGTCGGGGCTTTTCCCTGCCTGATTCTTTACTGACCTCATGCAGAATGTGTACATTTTTCTTCACTGAAATCCGTCACCCACTATTTCATAGGTGAAGTATGAGAGCAAAAATAGTAGAATTTTTAAGGCTTTTGTGTAGACTCAGGAGAGTCTTTTCTGCAATATCTAACTGAAAAGGTAATGAACTGTAAAATATGTTGGAATGATTGGGGATTAAAAATCTCTGGTGTGTAGTGACAGTACAATTACATCCCACAGTAAAGGTTTCTAATATTAAGTGTAATAAATAAAACTTATTTTTTTTCACTGCGATTGGTTGTCACCACTGTAATGATGGCTTTGACCTTCTTCCTCTTCAAATGTCGTTAGCCTGTGACCAGCTAGTCAGGATACTGGAGAATGAATTGGGATGGCTGTGCATGAAGCCAGCTATTGAAGCAAAAGGAAAGGAATATTTAAGCACTAAAATCTGTAACTTTAACTTTGTAACTTTGGAGACTTTTTGCTTTGCTGCCTCTGCTCAACTACTCGTTATACATCTTCTCCCTCACAACATGGTGATTTATCTTAAGGCATCTTTAACTGTAGCCACTATATCTATCCACTTAGCTCTAACACATCTAGTTAGCATTTTGAACGTTCAGATTCATGTGTGCTTAGAGCATGTTGCTCGCTCTACTGACACACAAGCAACCCTGTTCATCGGCCCGTGGGAACCGACTAAAGAGTGCAAAATAATTTCCAGTTTCTTTAGACAGGTGGAACAGCCAGATGGAGGAAGGTACAGCGCCATTATTAACAAGTTGGGGTTGTACATTACGAGGTGCAGAATGTACACCTCTGCTTTAACATTTCTGAAGCTAGTCTGAAGTGTGAATACTGGTGACTAGACGTTAATATTCCTCAGAATTGTGTCTGTTTTCCTTCCCTCCCACCCTGCTTTTCTCAGAATTGGAACATGGGGCAAGTAGCTGTTCTGGTTGCTCAACTGATCACATTTTCACTGAGCTCTTCCTAGACGCAGTTATCAACTCTTCCCTCTTCCTGGAATCACAGAATCACAGAACATTAGGGATTGGAAGGGACCTTGAAAGATCATCTAGTCCAATCCCACTGCTACGGCAGGATCACCCAGATCCAGTCACACAGGAACACATCCAGGCAGATTTTAAGCGTCTCCAGAGAAGGAGACTGCACAACCTCCCTGGGCAGCCCCTTCCAGTGCTCTGAGACTTGGAAGCATTGGTCCCACAAAGAGTTTATCTTCTCTTGGCTTGGGTATCAAGGGGTGCAGCTCATTTGAGCATCGCAGCTTTAGGATCTGTACAACAGCTTCCCTTTTCCACTGTCATTTTTAGCGGTAGTTGTTTGTCTTAAAGGAAACGCTGGCAGGCAGCAAGGCACATACAGATAGGTGCATTTGTACTAATATTTGACAGACTTAGTAAATATTATTGCTTTAGCTCTCCTGTGTAATTACACAGCAGTGTGTCATTCAGCATTAATGATCTCGCCAGCAACTGGATCAGTATCTAAAGCAATCTAAATAATGGTGTTTCTGCTGCCTTAATGGGCATCCCTCATATGACCAGTTACAAGAAATGAGAGCTCACTTGCTCTGAATTTATTTGAACCTCGAGATGGGAGAACTTAAAACTCCTTTACTTTATGAGAACTTTTGATTAGGGCTTGGGTAGGTGGATAATGAAAGAGTGAAACATTGAAATGTGCCTAAATAACATGCCGTTACAAGCCTTATGATAGATTTGTGTTTGACTTAACAGCTTTTGGAACCTAATAAAAAGAACTTAATTGACAATTTCTTGAAATTGCTAAGAAAACCTAGTGATGTTGGTAGGGCATAATAAGGAGTTTTCTCATCACTGTCTTCAAGATTGAGCCTATACAAAAAAAAAAGGATTTATCTCTGTGGTAACTCTAAGTAATTGATATACAGACAAGGTTTGGTTCCAATTTGCCAGCAATAAAGTTGTAATAGGGTTTTCTCTGCAATTTTAGCCTTAATGTGCTCATTCCAAAGAGCGGTATTTTTCCAAGCGAACAAATAACATCAGTAAAGCTTACGATCAGTAATAGCCCCACACTGATGCTCGCATTAAACTTGTTAAATCAATTCACTAGACACTTTCTAAAGTGGACTGTCTGTTTACTTTGACTTGCACCCCGTGAGGATTATCCATCAGTTACATTTATTTAAATGATCTTTACATTTGAAATTTGTAATTGTTCGTGCATGATGCTGGTTGCAAATCTGCCTCCTCGTTGCGTTTGCGGCTTTATTTTTCATGACTTGTGGTTTTTCCACCTTAGTCGTGTGAAGGATCTGGGTATTTAGTGACACACGGTACAGTCGTTGTATGTTTAGCCTTGGCCAAATCCTAAATGAGCACTTTGCCACCTAATTGCGGTGGCTTCTCTTGGTAGTCGTATATTTCGTCTTGCTGCTTACTGAAGGTACCAATCCACTGTGTGCAGTATTGTTCTTGTAGGGTAGAAAAATTAACATATAAATAACGGAGGGTTACAGTATTTTGAAATAATTAGCAGAACGTGGTAAGTACTAACTGATTTTATTAAAGATGTAATTTAGTCAGATTTGCTGCATAGGATAGTGGAGTGCAAAAAGCCACACACAGGTACTCTGCAAGGAGACCTTTTGTAGATGGCTGATCTACCAACCAGGCTCCATTTTTCACTGGGAACTAACCCCATACGCTACTGCACGCTGCCTTTTGTCAGTAAGCACAAAGAGAAATCTGAAGTAATCAATCTTTCTTATCGGTAGCATTCAGTGTGTTTACCTTTCTCGTTATTTTATTCTTTGGCTCTATAAAAGTAGACTAATATGGAACAAAATGGAAGAGTTTAAAAGTTTCCGTAGCTAAGCGCGGGTTTTTAAAGGCAGCACAAACCCGAATTAATGACGTTATCTGCTGCAACTTAAAGTGTTTTGGAAAGAATTGTGGTCCTGGAGAAAGAGTGGGTTGTGGATAATGGGAGAGTCCTGGTTAAGGAAGCTCTGCCCTGGATAATGGGAGAGTCCTGGTTAAGGAAGCTCTGCCCTGGTTTGTAGCCGAAGCCTGCGCGGATTGTTGTGATTATCTGCCATTTTGCCACACTCCCCGGGCTGAACCCACACGCACAAGACACGGAAGGAAAACCTGCTGCCTGTGCAACGTTACAGCTGTCCCTTGCACGCATCGCTTCCCGTCCTGGTGAAAACAATTCTGTGCTTTTCCCTTAAGTCTAAGTAAGCAATGGCCATTTGATCTTCTTTTTGAAATGGTAACCAGCTTGAGTGCACAAATAGTCAGGCAAGATAAACGGCACCCACTTTTTTTTTCTTTAACCCTTACTCCACGCACGTCCTTATTTTAGCTAGCTCTCTGTCTAGGAGTAACTCTGTTTTCACACGTGTTCAGGGGGGTAGTTTGACATAACTGGAAGTGGTGATGCGGAGGGGAATCTCTTCTCCAGAAGTCTGTAAATGCATAACGCTGCAGGACTGTGAAGAAACAGGAAGAGTGAGAAATATCCCTTGCTGTACTTACTCTAAGTCCATCTGACCATGGCAGTTGAACCATCTAGCCATTTTCTTCTGTTTAACACTGGGAAAATCCCATCCCTTAAGCAACCTCTGTTTTTCAATATTTTTCCCTTCTGTTGGGGAAAACAACCTCCTGCCTCTTGCATCTCCCACTGCCCTCACCCCAGACATAATCTGGAGTTCTGATTTTCTGCAGAACAGCAACTCCAGGAAGATCCTCTCCAGCAATCAGTACGAGCCTTGTATAATGCAAAATCTTTGTTAACATTTCTTTTGGTGTCGTCAGAGAAATGGCAAGGTGCCTAGGCGTTGCCTTTGCAGACGTAGTGGATGTTGGTGCTTCAAGTAGAGGTTGGCAATTTTTAAGTATGGAAGGTGAGGGAAAGTAGGGTGACGCCTTGTCATTGTCTCCTCTACCCCTTTCTCTGCACAGCTGCAACTGAAGTAAGTCCTAGGCGTTTAGAAAAGATGTTGAAGTTCTAAGGCACTTAGTGACAGACAGAAATCTTGCATGTGACTCATGGTTCAATTAGGGTGGAATATCATAATTTACATCGTTTCTGTCCTGTTAGATTATAAATGATTGGCATTTACAGTATGTTGGTGCATCTTAAAAGCCATTGTGACATGGCTGAGCTATCTCATCCCTTTTTGTGTTTTATCTGAAGTGATGGTAGCATCCTCAGTTTGAGAAATGAACACTAGAAAAACTGGGATGTTTAGTATCTCTGCAGTAACTAACACCTCCACATGGGAACTTCTTCCCAGTAAGGGTGACAGAGCACTGGAACGGGCTGCCCAGGGGGGTTGTGGAGTCTCCTTCTATGGAAAAGTTTAAAACCCACCTGGATGTGTTCCTGTGCGACTTGGTGTAGGTGATCCTGCTGTGGTGGGGTGATCAGACTAGATGATCTTTCAAGATCCCTTCCAATCCCTAATGTTCTGTGATTCTATAATAGTCTTGGGCATCAGGATCTGGAGTGGTCAGAGATGGAAAAAGGGATGGCTCCACCTCTTAGATGAGACTGTAGGCAAAGCCATGGCACTCATTTCAAGCAGAGGATAGGAGAGACCTGTCTATCCTCAGGCTGAGCCCGGAAGCATCTGGGATTAGGGTATAAGTGAGCATTCCACCAATATTTCACAAGCAGTACAAGTGACTTTGCTGCTGATGTTTTATGCAAGTAATAATTTTTCTAACCCGTGCGCTACTGTAACGTCAGTCTTTGCTGGCGGTACATCACTTGAGGAGGAGGAGGAGCATCAGTGTTGTAAGCACTCTGGCCCTTCATCTGAAAAACGTTCCTCGTGCACTAGGAGAGATGTTGCTGTGCGTAGTGACCTGCCTGACTTGCCTCCTCCTTTAGCTACATCTTCTGCAACTATTTATGACCACGTCTCTCTTCAGAGTTGAGATCCGGCTGAGTCTTGCTGCGTGCACAGCACTGTTGTGCTACCAAGCACAACTTTCAAGTGGGTTTTGGGTAGTAATTTTAGGAAATCTTTCAGCAGTTAAATGAACAGGAGATATCTGAGTGTGTTTTCTCCTTCCTGCTTTTTCTTATTGGAAATCGGGTAAATTTCCCCATGTTAATTCAGATCACTAAAATGATTTTCTCTCCAAACAGTTATTTAAGCTCAGTCCAGTGAATAGTGTCAAAGCAGATGTTCTACTCTAAATAATTATTAATTTTCATCCATCTGTAAAGAGAGAGAGGACTTATTGGATAACATTTCATTAAAAAATCATGGCCGAGCTCTGTGCTCTGTTATCAGCAGATGATTTATATTTTATCTTTCAACGGAAAGTTCTGTGCCCTGAGCAGAAGTGGTCAACAAACCGGCGGTATTGGAGCACTCCAGCCCCATTAGGCAGCAGCATATGAAGGAGTACTGTAGTAATTGTCCCAGCCAGCAGTCCTTTGATCCCCTCTCTGGCACACTTGGATGGAGCGGAAACTTGCCGCATGAATTTGGACCGTGGCTCAAAGTGAAGTGTCTGAGTCTTTTGTGAGCTGCTTTAATTGCTTTATCACCTTGGCCACTCTGCTCAGTAAGGAAAAACTATTTTAAAAGGCTTCTAACAACTTTATTCTTTGTTTCAGATTGAGAACAAAGAGCTTCAGTGTTTTTGTTTGTTGGTAGTTTTTCCTCATTTCTGATTTTGTTCAGCTCTTGTGGAAGGATGGGGAAGGCGAGAGAGGTTTAATCAAATACTTTTCCAACTCATTGAATGCATCTACCTAATTGACAAGTATAGAAGAGGAAGTCTTCCTTGCACAAAATGATTCAAGATAGAAAAATCATTATTTTTAAGAAACAACCCTTTTGATTTCCTAATAGAAGCAGGCCATGTGAATAATTACTTCCCACTAATTTCTAATGCTGCCCTTCTTGCTTTTTAGAAAGTTTCTCAAAGAACAAAAAGTTTTGATGAGGTTTGCTAACTTTGAAGTAAAAGGTACTGTGAGTTTTTAATAATTGTTGATTAAACAGCTAATATCTCCCCATGTCCAGCCTGACTTATACAGTGACCCGCTCAGCACAATCCCTGATTTGCTAGAATTTGTTTTTATTTTGTCTGGACAGTTCTACTCGGAACCTTCTTTTAAAATTTCATGTCCCTGGTTAGGTCGGGTTGTTGATTGATATTCAAGGTTTAGTGTGAGAGGAAAGTAACCTTCAGTAAGAACAGCAGTTAATTAAAAGAACATTTTGGTGTTCTTGAGTTTACATTTTGTTTCAGACAAAAGACTAATGACAAAGGTTGTTATGAATAATCTTGTGCCTATGTGCTTGGTTTATTTACCGCTAATAAAACGTAAATTCTAACCGTCCTTGATTTACCCCATGAAGAACTGCACAACTCTACCACAGTGATAACCGAACCCTTTATATACAATAATTGGGTTGATTATTTCCGAGCTCGAAAGTGCGGCCCCGTATAACTGGTCTTGTGCAAGTGTCTGTGCTGCAAACTTCTGGCAAGTGTAGGTTTGAAGATGATTATCAGAGGCCGAATTGCTGCCTGCAGCCCGCGATTGGCTGACAAACCGATTAATTTTGCCCCTTGGTCACAATTAAAAAAATTTATCTGAAGACAAATGAATAAGAGCAGCTGAATCATCCCTTCTGTCCTGAGTGTGTTCTGTCTTCATTAATCTGATCCTTCTCCAAAATCAAATTCTGTTAGGCAGGGCTTGTGCTGCCATTTGTGAAGGACACTGAATCAGCGGCTGCGTTGGGTACTAATGATTTCTGCAAGGAGAGCTCAGCCCTAACAAACCGGTGATGATCTCCACAAGCCATTGCTAATCAGCCGGTGACCGTACCCAGCTAGAGCAGCCTCGGATCAGTGTGAGGAGGCCCTGTCAGGTCACAGTGTTTGATCTCTGTGATGATGGAGGTCCATGACACAATGAAGAAGTGTGCTCTCGTGGTGTGAGAAGGTTGTCGGCAAGCATAGAGAGAGACTGCTCACAGGGGATTAATGGCTCAAAGAGAGGGAACTTCTGTAAAATATTGTAGGACCTTGTGAGATGGGATGGTGTTGAGACAGTAAGGTGAGATCAGAGGATGCTAAGTTGCATCTAGAATGGGAAGATCATGAACTGCTTGTAAAGTAATAGGAAGGGACTTGATGAGCATGGGAAGCGTGCTGAGGGCGAGCTAAGGACAGTAATAAGACAGGCAGAGTCGGGGTCAGTGTGGCAAGTGGAGGGTTTGGAAAAGCAAAGTAGAGAAATAGGTCAAAGCGTTAGCAAAATGAAGGGACAGATGAACAGCTGCAAAAGAGTGTGAGGAGGGAGGGAGGTCACTTTGGCTTGGGTCAGTCTCCAGATGTGAGTCGATATTTACTTGTAAAGTATAAAAGTTAGGTGGGAAAACAAGCCAAGCAAATATTGATTTAAAGCAAGAGCTGGTATGAGCCTTTAATGTTGTTGTTCTCTTTGTTCACTCTGGCATTAGAAACTGAACCCTGCTTTATTTACTTACAGGTAGGTAGGGTGCAGATAGCTTTGATGTAGGCATTTCGGCTTGCTACCAGTGATCTGGAACTTGACCTGTGAACACTGTCCTTTCTGGGCATCAGGAGTAATGCAGTTTTAAAAAGCAGTACCTGGCCTCTCCTGAGTGACCTGCCAGTCGTGCTAAACCGAAATGGTATGTGCAGGGGGGGTTTGGAAAGTGGTTTGGTAATTCCTGGGGGATGGAATTCAGACTGTGAAATTCACTGTGGATCCAAGGACAGACCCACCGTGTGGTTCTGAAGGTGAAGGCTGGTGTTTATGTCCGAGAACACTCTGGGCCCAGATCGGTTAATGACCTTGCTGGGAAACGATCCTGAGGAGGTGAACGCGCCTTTGAATGACACTTTTTCCTTCTGTGTAGATTGCTGTACCGCTCTTACAGAATGTTATAGTGCACGGTAGGAACAGTTCCATTTCAGGAGGATGTAAAGAGTGACAGACTAGATAAGCACCTGACAACAAGCTCACAGTGAGGAATATGTAGAATTTCCCTGTTCCTGTTTTCTCCCAGACAGGTGGTTATTATGGATGAGCTATACAGAAACACCAGCGGCTTGTTCTTAAATATTTCTTTTTGCTTAACATACTGATTCTTTGGCGCAGAGGAGCCTGGCTGTGAGAAGTTTTAGTACTTAAACTTGGTGGTGTGTCCACATTTCAGAACGTCTGACACTGGGAAGAATTGCTAAGTTTCCTGTAGGCTCCAAATTAATAGCAACGTGCGGCTAGAGAAGATTCTGTTGATACGCCCTCCCTGCTTGCTTCCAACTTTCCTTAAGATAAGAATTAGATGTATTTTACTTGTCCAGTAGTTCCTTGGTTTTGTGTAAAACAGCGACTTTTACACCAGTGGAATTCCTCTGCCTCATCTGGGATCAGTAACACGCAGAGTGTTTCTTCACGTGTCTGAGCTTGAGTTCTTGTGAAGAAAGAGGTATAACGAAGAAACCCATCGTTTGCCCTTGTTTCCTTCAGATGCCTTACACACGCAGGCGGGTTGAGGTGCAGTACATGCTAAAGCTGACTGGTGGAGTGGCATGCTGTTACCTGAAAGGTCATATTTTCACCTGATTCCCTTGGAATTTGCTGGATACACAAGCTAAATGAACCCGAGCTGTGTATTTAATTCACGCTATTAATGGGTGTTGTTTAATAAAGCAAATTATTAAATAGACTGCAATATGGTACAGATAATGGGAGTAAGAGCTTTTTTCATCTCATTGGTTTAAACCTCAGTAGAAAAAATTACAGAAGTAAATTCTAGAGAGTTCTGGTGTACTTGTAACTCTCATGGAGTTACAAGGACTGTAGCCTTGGTCCTGAAACCCCTGGAAGCTGGCTGGGTACTTTTGGGGTACTTTCCTGAAGACCCACCTTGCAGTGCCATTGACTGTTAAGTGGTCCTACAGATTTTTTTCTTCCCTCATCACATTGAGGTGGCTTTTAGATATGAAGATTATGAAATAGGTTTGAAAAGCTCAGGGAACTAGCTGTTACAGTCTCCAGTGGCTGTCAATGATGTGTTATCATAGATCTCTTTCAATAATCCATAGGTTTTTTTAATATCATAGAATAAACAGTTAAATATTAACTTCAAGGCATTGAAATGATTCACCTTAGAAACTGTGCTTTCTCTGTCACTATTTCAAACCACATAAACAAGTAAACAGCTCATAATCCAAAATTGCCACAGGCTCTTTGTCTTTTAATGACAAAAATTGTAACCGCATTTAATAACAATTAACTCTCTCAAGATTTGTATCACTCTTTTTTTTTTTTAAGTCAGCATTACAGATACCATAGCATTAAAGAGGTTCCACTGATATTTGGTATCTTCACCAATGGCATGGGATCGTTCAGGTTGGAAAAGACTCTTGAGATCATCAAGTCCAACCAATGACCCTACTCTGCGGAGTTCACCGCCACACCCAATCTTTAAGCATCACATCTAAACCATCTTTCAACATGTTCAAGGATGGTGACTCAATCCCCTCCCTGGGCAACCTGTTGAAGAGAGTTGCAGGCACATGTAATAACCTTTCTAATTTCATTTATGGGGGGGTAAATATTCTAGGCAATGGCTGCTTGGCCTTCCTCATGGCTTGAACTTGGAGCATCACTTGTGCACTTGGGAAATGGTTGCTTCCAGGAGTGCAGTTGGCAGCTTGGACAGTGTAGCAGCTGTCAAGTGCCAAGTGCAAGATTATAGTAGAGTAGATGTCATCTGGATGCCTCATTTCTCCTCTTTGTAGACCAATTGCTAGGTGATTCGGTGAAAGGATAGGTGGGAGTACCATCAACAGATGCACGTACTTTGGGGGAGCTTTTTAGAAAGGAAACACGCTATTTGTTGGCATTAGTTTCACGTGCATGAATGCAAAGTACTGCTACAGGCATGTAGTTACCTACGTGGTTTACATTATTTAATTGTGTGTGAGAGGCGAAACTTGCTTAAATGCCAGGCTTGAAATGTAGTACCTGGGGTAATGCTAAAAACAGCTTACTGCCTCTGTTTTTTCAGAATAAAAGGGAATTGATAGCTACGACAGAAGGGCGTTGTTTTCTGACCTTGAAGGTTTCTGAAAAACAGGCTGTGCACTTTAACTTATTTAAATGTCATTAGTTTATGGCCTGCAATATTCAACAGTTTAAAGTCTCTAATTAGACTAATCATTACGAAAATGTACGTGAGAGGATGAACAGTTTTTATTAGCTTTTTATAACAGGGTAGCAGGTCAAAACAGAGATTATCTACCATAGATCTAAAGTTCAATATGGTCATTTAATTAATTGTGGGGAATGGAGGCTAAAGCGTTAAGCTGATGCAATCAAAGAACTTCTTGTCTTCTGCATCAACTTTTGGGTATCGTGAAACTCTCTGTTCTTGTACCCACGGGATATGTTACAGAATAATCATGGTTGGAAAGGACCTCCTAGATCACCAAGTCCAACCAGACCCTACAACAACAACAAAACAAAAAAAAAAACCCCTTTAACAACAAACCCACAACCCCCAAAAAACCCCAAACCACTGAATCCCTAACAGTAGCATGCCAACCCTTGTGCATTTGCACTCAGGACAGGCATTGGGATGGGTTTATTTTTCAATAAGCAGCTGAATTCTGGTTTGGGAATAGCCATGAGGGAAGGTCAGAAGCCCCAGGTCACTGATAAGACCACGGTTGTCATTTTTTTACCGATTAGTTGAAGCACACCTGAAAGTGGCTTTTCTGAGAACTAGCACTTTCCAGCAGCGCTCTAGCTGCTTGCTGCTTTGAACAAAAATATTTATTCAGAATTGCTTGATTAAAAAAAAAATAATCCATTGTTGTTCATTCTGCCATCTGGTTTTGCACTTACAAGAGTACCATTAGCATAATTAAATTAGCAGGTTTTTGTCCCAGTCTTTCTTGCATTGCCACGTACTTCAACTTATTTATACAATTTTAAGTGAGGATACATTTTCTAGTTAAAGCACAGAGCTGAATTGATGATGTCTCTCGTTAAAATTCTTTTTTAAAGTATTGTCCTCGAGATCTAAATGACTTTGGGGATATAATAGTGTTTCATTTAAAATCATACAAACCTGTTCTTTTACAGACTTCAAAATATTGATACTGGTATTGGGGAGAAGACTGCTCGCTACAGCAGTAAGCAAATAGTGTTGAAGACGACTGCTTTGACTTCAGGTGCCTGGCACTTCTTAATGTTGCCTGAAATGTTTATGCAGTGGCAGTGTTCTGTTCTCTAGGTTTTGTCTCTATGTAGTTTAATTAATAATTTGAAAGAATCACAGAACATCAGGGATTGGAAGGGACCTTGAAAGATCATCTAGTCCAATCCCCCTGCCAGAGCAGGACCACCTA